>CM057449.1:580752500-581377500 GCA_016271365.2 Neoceratodus forsteri
CCAATGACCTGAAATCATTCAAGCAGACCACTGAAGCAGTAGGTAAGGCTGGGGGGATGTTGGGGTGTATTAGTAGGGGTATCACAAGTCGGAAGAGGGAGGTAATAATCCCTCTTTACAAGACACTGGTTAGGCCCCATCTGGAGTACTGCGTGCAGTACTGGAGGCTACACCTTCACAAGGACATTAACCAAATTGAGGCAGTCCAGAGAAGAGCAACCAAAATGGTGTAGGGACTACATCAGAAAACATATGAAGACTGATTAATGGAGCTCAATATGTATACCCTAGAGCAAAGGAGGGAGAGAGGTGATATGATCAAAACATTCAAACACCTTAAGGGCATTGACAAGGTGAAAGAGTCTAACATGTTTCAATCTAAGAAAAATAGCAGGACAACAGGGCACAGCATGAGATTAGAGGGAGGCCAATTAAGGGGTAATGTGAGGAAGTGTTTTTTCACATAAATGGTGGTGGATGCATGGAACAGCCTACCTCAGGAAGTGGTGGATATGAATACAGTGCAGGACTTCAAACAGGCATGGGATAGGCATAAGGGAGCAATACAGATGAGTATAAATACATATGCCATTGACAGAGCAAAGGCCGATGGCACATTCATAAGGCAGAAAAAGAAATGTGCAGACTGGATGGGCCTTGCGATCCTTATCTGCTGTCAACTTCTATGTTTCTATGTTTCTTGTAGTAATATTACATCATACTTTCCAATCATAGAGTACCAAGTTTCATCATTTGTTTTTCCATTCACTCCAGCAATATTCCAACATAATATATTAATGCCATTATTAAAGGGGGATTGAGGTTTTTTGTATTTCAGTCTGACAAATAGGTAAGTGAATTTTGCATAGCTGAGTCAATTGTTGAATGTGACAATAATTTGTATTTGTTACAGAGTGACACATTTATCTGACATTCACATTTTTGTTTCTCATTCTCCCTTATTTGGTAGTTCTTCCAATAAATCATCCAAACCTATGCTACTGTTAATTCTCCATACTCTATGCTTTCTCCACCTAATTATTTTATCATATTCTGGGGATCCATTCAATTCATATTCAACCAGTACAGGTTTCTGGAAATGTCTCACTGTGGCCTGTTGTTGTTGGCCATTTTCATCTTTTTCCCTTCCCTGTTGAAATGATTTTTTCTGCTCCTTGATATGAGCTGTACTAATAAAATGTCTAGTTTTGGTACCTAGTTTGAAACCAGTCTTTCCTTCTTCATTTGGAATTTTCATAATCTTCTTTCATACCGAAAAAGTTTTTCAGGACAAAGAATACATACCCCTTAAATGATAGAGATCTATACTGATATATTGATACAATGTCCTTCCAAAAATAATTTATTTCATTAATTGGGTCTTATATTATACACAGCAATTTTTAATAAGAATGGTTTCTTGAGCCACTCTGCAGACTGCACTAACCAAATGCCCCATGGGTTAAAGAGCCACTCTGCAGACTGTATTAACGAAATGCCACTTGGGGTTAAAAGCCACTTTGCAGACTGCATTAACTGAATGCCCTATGGGATTAAGAACCACTCTGCAGACTGCATTAACCAAATACCCCATGGGGCTAAGAGCCACTCTGCTGACCGCATAAATTAAATGCCCCATGGGGTTATGAGTCACTCTGAAAACTACATTAACTGAATGCCCCATGGGGCTAAGACAAACTCTGCAGTCTGCATTAACTAAATGTCCCATGCGACTAAAAGTCATTCTGCAGGCTGCATTAACTAAATGCCACATGGGGTTAAGAGCCACTTTGCAGGCTACATTAACTAAATGCCCCATGGCATTAAGAGCCATTCTGCAGACTGCATTAACTAAGTGCCCCATGGGGCTAAGAGCTGCTCTGCAGACTGCATTAACTAAATGCTCCATGGGACTAAGAGCCACTCTACAGACTGCATTAACTAAGTGCCCCATGGGGATAGGAGCCACTGCAGACTGCATTAACTAAATGCCACATGGGGTTAAAAGTCAATTTGCAGACTGCATTGACTAAATGCTCCATGGGGTTAAAAGTCACTTTGCAGACTGCATTAACTAAATGCCCCATGGGGATAGGAACCACTGCAGACTGCATTAACTAAATGCCACATTTGGTTAAAAGTCACTTTGCAGACTGCATTAATTAAATGCCGCATGGGTCTAAGAGCCACTCTGCAGAATGCATTAACTAAATGCCCCATGGCAATAAGAGCCACTATGCAGACTGCATTAATTGAATGTCCCATGGGGTTAGAGGCACTCTGCAGACTGCATTAACTAAGTGTCCCATGGGGTTAAGAGACACTCTACAGACTGTATTAACTAACTGCCCCATGGGATTAAGAACCACTCTGCAGTCTGCATTAACTAACTGCCCCATGGGATTAAGAACCACTCTGCAGACTCCATTAACTAAATGCCACATGAGGTTTGAAGCCACACTGTAGACTGCATTAAATAATGCCCCATTGGATTAAGAGCCACTCTGCAGACTGCATTAACTAAATGCCACATGGGATTAAGAACCACTCTGCAGTCTGCATTAACTAAATGCCACATGGGGTTTAAAGCCACTCTGTAGACTGCATTAACTAAATGCCCCATGAGGCTAAGATCCACTCTGTTGACTGCATTAACTAAATGCCACATGGGATTAAGAACCACTCTCCTGACTGCATTAACTAAATGCCCCATGGGGCTAAGAACCACCCTATAGACTGTATTAACTAAATGCCCGATGGGATTAAGAACCACTCTGCAGTCTGCATTAACTAAATGTCCCATGGGTCTAAGACACACTCTGCATCTGCATTAAATAAATGCCCCATAGGATTAAGAGTCACTATGCAGACTACATTAACTGAATGCCTCATGAGGCTAAGAGCCACTGTATAGACTACATTATCTAAATTTCACATGGGGCTAAGACTGATTATGCAGTCTGCATTAACTAAATGTCTCATGGGACTAACAGCCACTCTGCAGTCTGCATTAACTGAATGCCCCATGGGGTAAGAGGCACTCTGCAGACTGCATTAACTAGATGCCCCATGGGGCTAAAAGCCACTCTGCAGTCTGTCTTAACTAAATGCCCCATGGGGTTAAGAGCCACTCTGCAGACTGCATTAACTAAATGCTACGTGGTACTAAGACACACTCTGCATCTGCATTAAATAAATGCCCCATAGGGACTAAAAGCCATTCTGCAGGCTGCATTAACTAAATGCCACATGGGGTTAAGAGCCACTTTGCAGGCTACATTAACTAAATACCCCACGGGATTAAGAGCCATTCTGCAGACTGCATTAACTAAATGCCCCATGGGACTAACAGCCACTCTGCAGTCTGCATTAATTGTATGCCCAATGGGGTAAGAGGCACTGTGCAGTCTGTCTTAACTAAATGCCCCATGGGGTTAAGAGCCATTCTGCAGACTGCATTAACTAAATGCCACATGGTACTAAGACAAACTCTGCAGTCTGCATTAACTAAATGTCCCATGGGGCTAAGACACACTCTGCATCTGCATTAAATAAATGCCCCATAGGATTAAGAGTCACTATGCAGACTGCATTAACTGAATGCCTCATGAGGTTAAGAGACACTGTACAGACTGCATTAAATAAATTCCACATGGGGCTAAGACTGACTCTGCAGTCTGCATTAACTAAATGTCCCATGGGGCTAAGACACACTCTGTAGTCTGCATTAAATAAATGCCCTAATAACTGTAATGGATTACTTTTTAAAAGTAACTTACCCAACACTGGATTTGGGTGGTACTGTGAACTGCACCACATGTGTGTCTGTCAGCAAATTTGAACTGGAATATGGGTTTTCTATATTACTGAGGACCACAGTGTGTGTGTGTGTGTGTGTGTGTGTGTGTGTGTGTGTGTGTGTGTTTCTCTTAGTGAATCAGAATTGAGATGCCAACTTTATGTTTCTGAGGATCACCATATTTGTGTATCAGAGGTTTTATGGGCCCAAATCTAGAAGGGTGGAACAAGTTGCCGTCGAACGCAACTTGCACCACCAGCACCTGCAACATTGACCCTGCGCCCTATTTTGGTAGGGGCAGGGCCATCGAAGCTAAGTCCTGCGGCTTGCGACATGCGGCCTGGTACACCGAACTTTGGGCGTACCTGGTAAGCATGTTGCAAGCTGCAACAGCATGGTGGTGCGGTCAACCCTCCACACCCATGCCCCAACCCCTTAGTCACCAGCTGCAAATGCGACGGATAGGTAGCACTGGTAGTCTAGTGCCCCCCCGAACTGTTTAATAAAAAATGTACATTCCTACATCCCTGGTAGCCTAGTTCCCCCCCAACTGTATATTAATAAATATGAATCCCCATTATCCTAGTAGTCTAGTACCCTCCCAAACTGTAAATAAATAAGAAAATGAATCCATGTTACCCTGGTAGTCTAGTGCCCCCCCAACTGTACATAAATAAAACAACGAATCCCCATTTCCCTGTTAGGTTAGTAGCCCCCCACCCCCGAACTGTACATAAATATAAGAAAGAATCCCCATTTCCCTGGTAGTCTAGTCACACACACAGCCGTACTCAGCACCCCACACCCACCATCCCCAGCCAGCGACTGGCACAGCCCACCTCTCACCTCCACGGGCCAGCTGCCGACTGATACAGTATACTGCTACTGCATAGACACACTCAGAAATTAATTTCACCTGTGCATGAGAGCTAATACTGCACTCGGTCAGTGGCTAGCTGTGGAGGTGAAAGGTGGAATGTGCCAGCGCGGCTGGGGATGGAGGGGGTGCTGGGTGGACTGGCACGACTGGGTGGGGGGTGAGGGCCACTGGACTACCAGGGAAATGGGGATTCTTTCATTATTTATGTACAGTTTGGGGGTAGAGGGCCACTAGCCTACCAGGGAAATGGGGATTAGTTTTTTTATTTATGTACAGTACAGTTGGGGGGGTACTAGACTACCAGGACAACGGGGATTCATTTTCTTATTTATGTACAGTTTGGGGGGGCACTAGACTACCAGGGCTGGATTTATTTCATTTTATTTATTTTATTATATTAAACTCTAGTTATTGCCTCATATGCAGAGGTCGACTCGTGGTTCGGGGCACGAGTGGGGGGATGGCAGCGCTGCCCTGCAGGACTTCTGCCAGCGGCTGTTTCAGGGGGCTGGGGGTATGGGTAGCCCTGTGGGTGTGCTGAGCATGGGGGAGGAGGGAAACTGTGCACTGTCCACTGGACAGCCAACGGGTCTACAGGACCCCCGTGGGCATCCATAAGTTATACCAGCTAAATGCTGGTATAACTTACATTGCCAGATCTCCTCTGGGGGTTCTTGTAGAATCCTGATGTGGGCACTTTATGGCTGCCCTTCTAGAATGGGGCATAACTGCTGCCGTAAACCCCCTAGTGCCATGTCATGGGGGGTTTATGTAGTGTAACTGCTGTTTGCCACAAACTACATGCGCCATGCCACAGGACAGTATGAAAAATCACACATGTTGCAACTGCTGGCATAAGTTGCTACATGCACCATTCTACTTGGCACAACTGCAGTTACGCCAGGCGTAACCCTTCTAGAATCAGGCCCAATGTCTTCACTTTTGCTACATTTGTGAGTACAGTGTGTGTGTGTGTGTGTGTGTGTGTGTGTGTGTGTGTGTGCAATAGGTGTAATACATGTGCTATCCTCTAGGATTGCAAAAGTGGCAGTATAGAGCTACCACTAAACACACCTTCACACACATTTCTTGTTTACATAGGGTAATGAGGACCTTCTCATTTTTGCTGTAATTTTTTTCTAAGAAATCTAAGTTGTAAATACACATTTGTAAATATTTCTTATATAGAGAGGTTACTGAAGCCCTCCTTAATTTTGCCACAACAATTGCTTAAAGGACCAGGAATGAAAAATAGGAGAAATACTAGTGAGGACCATGGTTTTGGTCCTCACTAGAAAAAAATTTCCTCACTTGAAAGATGTTTATTCTGGTCCTGGTCCTCACAAGTATAGAAAAGGCAACACACGTGAGCACACACACACACACACACATACACACACACACACACACACACACACACACACACATGCACACACACACACACACGCACATACACACAGAGCAGCATGTGCTCTGACTAAATAAATTCAAGAGGACTGAATTAGCAGCATGCCCATTTTTGATGATTGTGACTGAACAGCACTATACTGCACCAACAAGAAAATATAAATTGAGATAGCACTAGATGGTAAACTAAAGTTCTTTGTTTATCCACAGGGACAGGTACTGTGCAACCCACACCCCACTCACCCACTGTGATGAATTTAGTGCAGCCCCCCCCCCCACTCACCCACTGTGATTAATTTGGTGCTGGTAAAAAGCAGATAAAGGCCTCACTTTATCCACAGGTACAGCATCATGTGGGGCAGGCTCAGTGCAAACTTACCAACACTGTGATGGATTTATTGCTGGTAAGAGGTAAGGGACTGGCACCACTTGGGCTTTAAACCCTTCGATAATCCACAGATACAGCTACAGTGTGGGGTCAGGGTAAGTGCTTGGTTTCTACACTGTCTGTATTTAGTCCTGGTGAATGTCATGAGACTGCCATAACTGGGGACTATAGCATTTTGTTTATGTACAGTGACAGGTTGCATGCTCACACACACACACACACACACACACAGCATGTACTCTGACTAAATAAATTCAAGAGGACTGAATTAGCAGCATGGCAGTTTTTGATGATTGTGACTGAACAGCACTATACGGCACCGACAAGAAAATACTAAATTGCTATCTGAAATGTTTATCCAAAATAATATTTGAGTAAAAGTATGGAAAACTATTTTTAATAAAATATGTTTTTCATATTTGACTATTGCTTCTTAATAGTCATATAATATTACTGCAGTATGTACTGTGAATTTTAAATATTTAACTTTTAAATACTGTTTATACTTGTTGTTATGACCATGTCATGTACAACAGCAAAAATAATTTCTTTCAAAATAAAAACTCAAAAAGGGAATGTATTGAGATAGAGATATTGTAAATGTATAGTTTGCCAGTGAGGTTGGTAAAAATCTGGGAATGTGACACTTCCTGAAGCTTTCCAAAGTCCCCCAACCTCATATGAAGTTTGTCACCAGTTTTTGAATATTAAAAAATAGCGTGTTCACTCTGTGAAATCACCTTTTGGGACAAGTGAAAAAAATGACACTGGCACTCTTCATGAGGAGGGGTCCCAGAAAGGCTATGTTGAAAATTTGGGACAATACCTCAAAAAAATGGCCAAGTTACAACCGGGTGTTGCATAATTTTTATGCACATTTGTAACTTTGGTCATTTGGTAGCTTTTCACAGCGCTATAGGCTTTGGCTAGATCTTGTTCCTTCTGCCACAATTCTAGGCTGGACTCTGACAGGTTCAACTTCTGCTAAACATAGAAATATAGAATTTGGCAGGTGATAAGGACTGCTTGGCCAACCTAGTCTGCCCATTTCCCTACCTGATGTATGAGCTGTAGATTCTAGTTAATCAACAGCTTACTTACTCCTACCCCCCACTAGTATTGCCTTATATCTGTCCCATGCATTCTTGAATTCTCCCACCGTTCCTCACTCCACAACCTCCCCAGGAAGGCTGTTCCATGCATCCACAACCATCTCTGTGAAAAAAATACTTTCTAACATTACCTCTGAGCAGTCCCCCCTCTATCTTCAAATTGTACCCCCTTGTTCTTGCACATCTCTTCTTCTGAAAGATGCTACCCTCTTGTACTTTGTTAATTCCCTTGAGATACTTGAAAGTTTCTATTATGTCCCCCCCTTTCCTCAAGAGTATACATATTAAGCTGCTTTAGTTTCTCCTTGTATGTTTTCTGGTGCAGATCCTGCACCATTTTGGTTGCCCTCCTTTGAACAGCCTCCACTCTGTCTATGTCTTTGTGGAGATGGGGTCTTCAGTATTGCATGCAGTACTCCAGATGGGGTCTTACCAACTCTCTGCACAGAGGGATAACAGCTCCCTGTTTTCTACTGTTGATGCCTCTCCCTATGCATCCCTGTATCCCCCTAGCCCTCCTTACTGCCTTCTCACATTACTTGCCCACCTTTAGGTCATCTGATATAATTACTCCTAGGTCTCTTTTGATTGTTGTTGCTGTTATTAACTCACTCCCCACTGTTTACTCTTCCCCTTGGTTTTTGTTTCCCAGATGCATTACCTTGCACTTCTTTGCATTGAATCTGAGCTACAATATATTTGACCATTCCTCCAACCTTACCAAGTCCCTTTTCATCCTTTCCACCCCACCTTGTGTATCAACCCTGTTGCAGATCTTTGTGTCATCTGCAAAGAGACATACTTTTCTTTCCACGTGCTCTCCAATATCACTTATAAAGACATTAAAGAGGACCGGTCCCAGTACCTATCCCTGCGGTATCCCACTAGTTACCCTCCATTCTTCACTGTGGACTCCGTTTACTTTTCCCCTTTGTGTCCTGTTGTCCAGCCAGTTTTTCATCCCAGCTACCACCTTGGGACCCACTCCAAGGCTTGCTAACTTGTATGATAATCTTTTGTGTGAGACTGTGTCAAACGCCTTGCTAAAATCTAGGTAGGCCATATCCATAGCCCCTCCCTGGTCTACTACTTTGGTTACACAGTCAAAGAAATCTATTAGGTTCATCTGACATGACCTTCCTGCTGTGAAACCATGCTGCCTTGGGTCCTGTGCCCCATTGGCCTCTAGATACTCAACAATTCTTTCCTTCAGAAGTGATTCCATAATTTTCCCCTACCACTGAGGTCAAATTAACTGGTCTGTAGTTTTCTGCCTCTGCCCTGCTCCCACTTTTGTGACGTGGAATCACATTTGCCCTCCTCCAGTCCTCAGGTACCACCCCATCCTGCCATGATTTGTTAAAGAGAGTAGTCAGTGGTGTCACTAGTTCTATCCTTAGTTCTTTTAGAATTCTGGGGTGAATCCCATCAGGCCCCATTGCTTTGTCCACCCTCAGTTTCAAGAGTTCTTTCAAAACCCTTTCTTCTGTGAATGGACTGGTATTGACCCCTCTTACAGAGTGTTTCTCTTGTTTGGTTTAGGTACCTCCCCCTCCTCTTCCATTGTGAATACTGAGAAGAAATATCAGTATTCCTGCTTTTTCACTGTCACCCTCTGTCCACATTTCCTCCCCTTTATTAAGTCTCTGTATCCCTCCCTTGGTGTTGTCTTATTGCCTGGGCCAGAGGTTCTATGCTTAAGGCAAATAGCAATGGTGACAGGGGGTATCCCTGTCTGGTCCTTCTCTGTATCTGGAGTTGTTTGGACAATAATCCATTTACTTTAACCTGTGCGGACAGTTTGTTATATAATAGCTTTATCCACCCTAAGAAATCCTCCCCCAGACCCATCTCCTCCAAAACCACCATCAAATACTGCCAATTTAGGTGATCAAAAGCCTTCTCTGCGCCTACAAAAATTGCTATTTCTGGTTCCTCTGACCCCACCAGATGATAAATAATATTCAATGCTCTCCGGACATTGTCCACTATGTGCCTTCGCAGGATAAAACCCGTTTGATCTATATGAATTAATTTACCTATTACCGTTTGTAATCTGCTCACCTGTATTTGGTCAGGATCTTAATATCCTGGTTTAAGAGGGAGATGGGTCTGTAGGAGGCACATCTGTCTCCTGGTTTTCCCTCCTTCGGTATCACTGTTATGATAGCTGAATAGCAGGATGGGGGAGAGCTAGTTCCTCTGTACAATTATTAAAAACCTCTGCCAAGATGGTGGTATTGTTTTGATACATTTAGAATAAAATTCACTACTTAACCTATCCAGTCCTGGTGCTTTCCCATTTTTTAATCCCTTAATATTCTGAATGATTTCCCCCTGTGTTATCCTGGCTCCCAAACAGTCTCTCTCCTCTTGACTTAATTTTGGTAGGTTTAGGTCTGCAAGGAATTTCTTTGTTTCCTCTCTAACCTGAGTTGGTTCTGCTGTTTCTGTGTATAATTCTTGATAATAATTCCTGAAGGCTTGGGTGATATCTTCTGTTTTTCACCAGCTCTCCCCCAGTGCTCCCTCTTTTAATATTTTAGTGACTGCTCGGTTCACTTCTTGCTGTTTCAGTTTGATTGCTAGCATGTGTGTGTGGCTCTATGTCCTCCTTCACTGTATCTATGTCCTAAAAGCCTTATCAATCCCTCTGCTTTTTTCTCTTCATATTCCTTCAGCTTTACTCGAGCTTGCTCTAATTGATGTAAGCATTCAATGTCACCCGGATTTTTCTTATGCTCCCCTCCCTTTATTTTAACTTGCTGTACGAGTCTTTCTTGCATGAGCTGTGCTAATTTCTTGTTTCTGGGGGCCACTTTAATCAGTTCCCCCTTCACTACTACTTTAACTGTGTCCCACCTTATTATGGGTTGGCATTCCCTATTTTCTTCTGCATTAAATACCTTCTTAATTCTTCTTTCAACTCCCTCCAGTAAGATTTTGTCTGCCAGTAGGGAGACATTCAGTCTCCATAAGGACTGTCTAGCCCCTTGCTCCACTGACAACCCCACCTCCACTGGTGCGTGGTCTGAATTTGTGATGGGATGAATTTGGGAGTGAGAGGTTGTGTATAAGAAAGTCTTTTGGGTTAGGAACCTATCTATCTGTGAGTAAGATTTCTGGGCATATGAAAAATAAGTATAGTCCTTTGCTTCCGGGTGGTGTGGGCACCAAACATCTGTCAAGTCTAATGTCCTCATCAAATATCTTAGTGTTTTTGTAGCTCCCCTATTCGTGGAGCTACAGCCTGAAGATCTGTCTCTAAAAGGGCAAAAAACACAATTAAAATCTCCTCCTATGAGAACTTGCCCCGAAAATAAATTTTTCAACTTGCCCAAAATAATTTTAAAGAAAGCACCTGCTTTGACATTTGGTGCATACAGATTGATAAGGCGAATTGGGACAGCTAGGAATGTGCCTGAAATTCTAAGATATCTGCCCTCGCCATCTGCCTTTTTATGATTAACCACCAGAGGGCACCATCTTTTCACTAATGTCACTACTCCAGAGTTCCTGCCTTTATCAATGGCTGAGGCGAACACTTCTCACACCCAAGATCTTCTTAATTTTAAGTGTTCTCCTTCCTTTAAGTGTGTCTCCTGAATAACGGCTACATCACAACCTATGCGTTTTAGTTCAGCTGAGATTTTGGTGCGCTTTACCAGAGTCTGCATTTCTTTAATGTTGTATGTGACTATACGTATTTTAACCATTATCCTGCTGTTCCCATTTCCACACTATCATGCCAGTTCTTCTTCTATTAACCAAACAATGTCTTGCTATCTCATATAAACCAATAAAACATTCAACATTTAACTTAATAATAAACAGGTAAGTGATATCAATCCAACTGTCAATTAATATCAGCTGCATCTCCGAGCTGACCTTGCAGTGTGAATATAACATGTTGAATACACTTCCTAGGTGGCCTGTCTTGCCTGGGCTGTCTTCTCCTTGCTGCGACAGCCTTAGTGGGTGGGTACTTAAGACCACTGCCGACAGTCTCTCCGTATAGGGTGGACTACCCAGAATGAAAAAAAAAGCAAGACATATACAATCCCCTAGTTCTCTCCCTCCCAGCCAATTCCTAGCTGGTATCGAGTTGGCAACAGGATAGGTATTGGCCCACCACCTGCCCATCTCTATATTCCAGTTTCAACTCCCCTTTATTCCTTTGAAATCCAACAGGAACTCAGCCTCCCAGAGATGAAAGAAAGGAAGAAAAAGAGAGAAAAACCAAAAAAAAAAAAAGGACCCCCTCCATATATTCTATCCATTTTCCCTCTTCTGCCCTCCTGACCACCACATTGGGTAATGTTCCCAAGATCATCTCCTGGGTAAGGGAGAAGGAATACACATTTCTTCATATTTCTCTTGGCTTCACTCCTCTTTTTAACCCCTATGAGTCCTTCAGTGTTCATGTTAGGTGCTTCCATCCTCAAACAAAGAACCCAGCACCTGTAGAATTTAGCTTAGAGTCCTGTACATTCTTCACTTTCAGCCATTGGATCCTTTCAGTCTTCCGTTGTCTTCTCTTTGGAATAGTCGTCTGCTGTTTTAATCAGTTTTGTTAATTCTGGGATAATATTTTTCAGCCAGGACCAAGCCAGTCCACATTTCTTCCCTTGGTTTACAAGGCTCCAAACATCTTCAATCAGCTTGTGCTCCAGCAGGTCTGCATCTTGATTAGGTACCGAGATGTGTCGTTCCTTCAAGAATGGGATCGCATCCACTAGTGTAGGGTAAACATTTCCACCTGTGCTGTCCCGGAGTTATACCAGACTGTGACAGAGTCTGTAAGACATGCCCTTCAACATTCCTTCTCACCATACATCCACTTACTGTAAGTATGGATATGTGGACAAGTGGCAAAATGCAGGCAGTTCATATCACCCCAATGCCTGTTGGTGGGGTCAGTGTGGGAGTGGGGTGCAAGGGGTGGGAACCCTAATGTCGAATCTCCTCACTTTTGTCGCTGTAGAATAACCCTAACTGATGCATTAACAAAGCTTTTTGCATTTAGTCTCCTTACCTTTTAAGAAAGAATAGAAAAGTAGAAAGTTGCTCAAGTTGGTGGGCCACATTATACAGCTAATGACTAAAATGTACATTGACAACAACACAAGCAGCCACTAAACAAATGTTAATGTAGAAGAACAATAGAAAACACTGTCTGCAAAACATTAACTGCACCATGCAATGTCTCCACAAAAAATAGCGTGTCCGACACGTAAACACTGCAATTCACATCCACAGGACATCCTGTCGTAACTTTCCAAATTTCAAGTGAAAAGACCAAACAGTGTCCGAGATATAGCATGTCACAGTTTGAAATTTTCATTCATCACAGTAGCAAAGTTCCACACCTGATGACATTTAACACACATAACGACTGAAAGCTACATCCATGACACTAAGGCTAGGTATCCTATCAATTTCAAGGCACCACCACAAGCAAAACGGTGTCCACAGAATGTAAATTGCGCCACACTGTATCTCCGGCAAATAATTGTTCTCTGACATATAATGACTGTAATTTACATCCACAGGACATGCCGTAAACACCATCCAAATTTCAAGTAAAAAGACCAAACTGTTTTCGAGATATTCAGTGTTAAACATCGGTAAAATGTCCCTATCTATTCCATTATAAAAAATATGGCCATTTTGTCCTGCCCTCACGATCAAAGATGGCAATCAAAGAATCTCACGATCAAAGAATTTGCAGGGTAGCGATCAAAGAATTTGCAGGCTCACAAACAAAGAATAAAAACATCAGTAATTTAAAAAAATTGAAAGAATTGTGGCAAACCACCACCATGGTTCGACAGAACATAGCCACCTGAGCAAAACCGACCCTCATTTGACTTCCTAGGGCACCCCTGGGCTGAGAAAATAGATTTTTTAATCCGGCCATCATATCCTACTCTCATGATGCACAATTGCGATCAAAGAATCTAGCGGTCAAAGAATTTGCAGGGTCGTGGTCAATGAATGTGCTCGCTCGCGAACAAAGAGCGAGGGACAAGATGGTCAAAATTTAAAATAGCTTTTCTCAGCCCATGGGTGACCTGCAAACATAAATGACACTGGGTTTTGCTCAGGGGGCTTCATTCTGCCCCATCTGAATACTAATAATAGTGTATGAAATATCCCTGGTAGTCTAGTGGCCCCCCCATCATAATAAATAATGCTATGATGTCTAATGTCCTGGCAGTCTAGTATCCACCTCAATGTGTCTTTTTTTTAATCCCTGGTAGTCTAGTGGCCACCCCAAATGGCATAAAAAATGATGACTGTTAATATCTCTGGTAGTCTAGTGGACCATCATCTGTATGAAATAATATCCACTGTGACTATATATATATCCCTGGTAGTCTAGTGCCCCCCCATTATAATAAAATAAATATTTGTTTCACATTTCCTGATAGTCTAGTGGCTCCCCACTCCCCACCCAGTCATGCCAGCCCATCCAGCTCCCCCACCCTTCTCCAGCCAGCAACTGGCACAACCCACCTCTCACCTCCACAGCCAGCTGCCGACTATCTGCATTATGAGCGGTAATGCAAAGAGGCGCTCTGAAAATATTTCGAGAGCCTCTTGCATTAGCACTTGTAATGTAGACAGCCTGTGGCTGGCCGTGGAGGTGAGAGGTGACCGTGGCAGTCGCCGCATGTTGAAGGGGGGTGCTGGTGGCTGGCACGGCTGGTTGGGGGTGGGAGCCACTAGACTACCAGGAAATGTGAAATAATTATTTATTTTATTACAATGGAGGGGGGGCACTAGACTACCACGGATATCTACAGTCACAGTGGATATTATTTCATACAGATGGGGGGGCACTAGACGACCAGGGATATTAACAGTAATATTTTTTTTATACAACTCCAGAGGGGCCACTAGACTACCAGGGATTAAAAAAAAGACACATTGGGGGGCACTAGATTACCAGAACATTAGACAACATAACATTATTTATTATGATGGGGGGGCCACTAGACTACCAGGGATATTTCATACACTATAATTATTATTCAGATGGGGAGAATAAAGCTCCCTGAGCAACATCCAGCCTCATTTATATTTGTAGGGCATGCCTGGGCTGAAAACTGTGATTTTAAATTCTGGCCATTTTGTCCCTTGTTCGCGATGCAGGATCATGATCAAAGAATCTCGCGATCAAAGAATTTGCAAGCTTGCGATCAAAGATCGTTAGCGAGCTGCGCACAAAGATTTTAAAAGCTAATAACTCTATTTTTCAACCAATTTTGATGCAAACAAAGGCATGGCTCAATAGATCAGAGCCCTGTGAGTAAAACCCATCCAAGTTTTACTTCAGGAGTGACCCCTGAGCCGAGATATTTCTGTTTTTCCAATCAGAAAACTAAAATCATAATGGCGGACCTTGCAATCAAAGAATTTTGAAAATTCTCATGGACAAAGATTCTTGCACCACGAGGCTGCAAATTCTTTGGTTGCCAGGCGGGACCAGAAGGCCAGAACCCCATTCTTTGTTTGCAAAACATATGTATAACTGTTCCTATTGACTTATAATGGGAACTTAAAACTGGCATACATTTTGAATGCTTTAATATTTTTTCACCAAATAAAAAGCATCCTGTTCAGCCAGCGAAGCTCTTTCAAACAAGTCATCTTGCAGAGCAGCACGCCACACAACGGTTGTGCAGGACCACATCCAAAATCCCCAAATCTGCCTCCAAAAATGGATAATTTTGCATTTTCAGTGCTTTCATATGCAAAGACCATAAGTCCGACCAAAACACAATTTCTCAGATCAAGAGATCTACAATGCCCCACCATGCGTACCAAATTTCAGTCAAATCCGCTGAATGGATCCAAAGTTATTAAAGTCCAAACATTTGACTTTAGTATGTAACTGACCGATAAATCTAACTAGAGTGGAGCAACTGTGCCACTATAATATATATATATATATATATATATATAAATTTAAAGTCCACTTCTATGTAAAAACATGAGCATGCAAGATACAGTAACTTACCAATGGTAATACGAGTACACACACACATAGAGCATCATATTACAGTCAGCGTAGCAGACATTCTGACTGACATTGCATCATCACATCATTGTTCACACGAAGGTCATCTGTGGTTATCATTTGACAAGACACTGTTCATCAGCTCAGTCAGAGCAGACAGCAGAAGATAGAAGTACAGAAGCAGCAACAGGTGCCATAGTTGTTGTGGGAGTGTGTGCATGCATGCATCAGTGCATCAGGAAATATTTGAGCATTTTCTCAACATTTGATCATGTAATTTCTCTTCATCTGGACTTTGGCATTTTCGGGACACTGTGACAGCAGCAATTTTTGGGGCCACATTATGCAGAGTGGGTGCACACATACATCAGTGCATCAGGAAATAATTGAGAATGTTCTCAGTATTTGATCATGTACTTTCTCTTCATCTGGACTCTAGCATTTGCGGGACATTTTGACAGCAGCCAAAAAAATTGTAAGAACACCAGATAAAAACAGTTTTAAGAAAATAAAAAGATTTGTGTCCTTTCCTTACTTATATTCATACTTAATAATCTCTGTTTATCAACAGGAAATATATTTTTGTGCTCGGTAATGTTTTCTTCCTATCATGGGGTGTTTCTGGATAAGCAGCAGTGACTTTGAGCAGTTCAATAATCTGATAAACGGCAAGTGTGCACTGTCAGATGCCCACTGCACAGCCCCCTGAAAACATATGATGGCTGACTTGATCCACTTTTGATGGTATAAATAATATATACCGTATGTGTTATTTGTACCATCATCAACAGTATACAGAGTAATCCGTCATATATGTTTTCGCGGGGATGGGCAGTAGGCAACTGACAGTGCCAACATGCTGTTTAGAAGATTAGTGCACTGCTCACTGCTGCTTTTCCACAAACACTCCACAACAGGAAGAGCACAATACTGAGCACAAAAATATATTTCCTGTTGGTAAACAGAGATTATTAAATAGGAATATAAGTAAGGGAAGGACACACTTTTTTTAGGTTATTTTCTTTAAACTGTTTTTGGGTGGCATTCTTACATTTTTGGGGGGCTAAACAAGGTGATGAGAAAGAAAGATGGAACACAAACTTACAATTATACACCAAAAAGTGCATGATGGGGGGGATGTACTAACAGCAACAAAAATGGAAAGTGACCTGTATCTGATGACATAAAGGTAGGCAAGAAATGAAAGAAGGCAGTAAGGAGGGCTGGGGGACTACTGGGATGCATTGGAGAGACATCACCTTAAAATCAATTACAAAACCAGAAGTTCATATCACTCTGTACAGATATTTGGTGAAAATTCATCTGGAGTACAACGTACAGTTATGGAGACAGAGCATATCTCTGCAAGGACATAGATAGGATGAAGACTGAAAAAAAGGAGAGCAACTAAAATGTTCAACGGTATGCACCAGAAGCCAGACAAAGAGACACTAAAAGACATTACATATAAACACAAGAAAAGGGTGGGGGGCATGAAAGAAACTATCAAGTACCGAAAGGTAATCAACAACGTACAAGAGGGTAGCATCATCCAGAAAAAGTGATGTGCACGAAGAAAGACCCAAAATTTGAAGATAGAGGGGAGACAGATGAGGGGCAACATCAGACACTATTTTTTCACAGAGAGGGTGGTAGGTGCAAGGACAAACTAAAACTAATGATCAGAGTTCTGATGGGACAGTAGCAGTTGAAGCATCCACATAGTTTGAAGCTGGTGCCCCTCAATTCATTCCAACTGCTGCTCAATGGGCCCAAATCGGCCTGTGCAGCAGGTAGTTGGACATGGTTTCCCACCATCACCTGCTGCAGATTGTGGTGGCGTTGAAGCCACTTGATCCATGGCCCTCCCCCACTTCACACCACCATGTGCAGGTGGATGTTGTGCTGCCCCCTCTTCTCCAGCAGGGCCTGCAAGTGCATTACCGCCCTGATCTGCAACCTTGACCTGCCACTGTACATGGTGGTGGTTCTACAGGCGAGTACACTGACCACCTGGGCCAAGGTGAGTTCCTTTGGGGCCACAGCGCACCTCCACACCACATAGATTACATTTCACTGTACTGCTGTCCCCAGGCAGTGTAGTAAAGAACTACCTCACTGATTGGGTGTGGGGAGGACTGAGCACAGGCAGGGGGCCCCAGGTGTTGTTGGAGCCAGGGGCTGCTGCTGCACAATTGGGGCCAGGGTGTGGAAACCTACTTCTGCTGTGGCTTCTCCTTCCTGACTTCCTGCTGCTGAGCCACTGGTGCAGGGGCCATAGCAGGTAGTGGCATTGGTATGTGGCACAAGAGGTGGTGTTTCCATGGCACCAAGTCCACTATTTCCTACTTCGGGGAGGCATTAGTCAAGATGGTGCTCTGGTCCAAAAGCAGCCTGCCACCACATGTGCGTACACTGATGTGATCTCCTCCACTACATCTGCTAAAACCACCTCTCTCCCCCTCCATTCTGCTCTCTCTCTCTCTCTCACACACACACATACACACACACACACGCGCATGCACAAAAAAAATTAACAATTAACAAATACTATATTGAAATACTGCACAGACACAAATCCAGACAACAAATACGCTTTCAAAATACAAACAAAAGGCAGCTAATTAGCCAAAAAAATTAAAAGGTTTATGGTAATTTTAGTTTCTAGATTTAGTCTCCTCTCTAACTCTCTGTTCAACCAGCTTTTTCTCCTCCTACAAGGTGAAAGTGAAACTCATTTTCAAGCATGATTCACTTCCTGCCTGCTTGAAGCATGTGACCTAGACTGTATGCCATGTGATGTGTGTGGGCTGCCTGTAAATTCTCACTCCACCTTTAAAGTGAAGTAACGTGGAATGAGCAATGCAAAGTCATTATCGTTATCACAAGGCAAAGTGGTGAAGTAATGGTTTTTAATGGGCACTTCACGTAGCCTAGGAGTAACGCAAAGTGGGCTACTTCGTGTCTACTTCACGGACAGAATTTAACTTCGCTGCAACTCTAATTGTGGTGCCATTTCCAGTCTCCAGGGTGACACACAGTGCCTCCTCTCCTCCATCTTTACCCTTTAGGGCTGTTGCTCTGAACCCTTCCCTTATGTAGAGAGCTACTCCTCCACCTCCTCCTCCTCCTCTTCTACCCTCCCTGTCCCTCCTGTAGATTTTGTACACTGGTATGTTGATATCCTAGTCATGGTTCTCTGTGTACCATGTTTCTGTGACTGTCGCACTATCCAGGCATCTCTCTTCCATCAATGCCACCAGTTCAGGGGGTTTGTTATCTAGACTATGGGCCCTGGTACTCATTACCCTCCATTTTTGGATGGCCTTATCCCTTTTTGCCCCATCTCTGTCCTTACTGCCTTTGCCTTTTTCTCCATTTACCCCTGTCCTTCTCCCTATCAACTTCTCTATCTTGGTGTTTACCTCACTAACTGCCCTTATTTTGTGGGGGAGTGGATAGGATTTCCCTGCTCCTTTTCAGAGCCACCCCTTGTTTAGTTTAAATGCTTGCTAATGAAACATTTAAACCTATCAGCTAAGATCCTGACTCCCCTCCTGTACAGATGCAGACCATAGTGCCAGTATAGCCCTGCATACCTCCAGGTGGACCCCCAGTCCCCAATGAACCCCAAGCTCTTCGCCAGTTTTCCAACCATTGGTTGAATCCCATGGTATGGAGCATGATCTCAGATCAGCAGACTGATCTCAGTTATGGGGCATAGGGTGGGACTCGTTATTGGCTGGTGTCTTTTGCCACAGGGCTCTGCCAGGCCCATCAGCCAATCGGAGTACTAGATTCCTAATGCCCATTTTCTAATGCCCAATACTGCGTACCCTGTCGGCTATTATTGCTTGCTTAAATAGAAATATTAATGAATACCTCCAATTCTACAGTTGGATTTTCTGTTAATATTGTTTCTAGGCCCTTTTTAAATTTTCATCAAGTTTGGCAAACCAGATATTCTGGGTCTTAGGCATATAGCCAACATTTTAAGATATAATTAAATGGCTGATGGGTAAAGTCTATTCAGAAGAAACAGGGAGGGTGAAAGGGGTTGGCGACTGCTTGTTATGTCAGGATTATACAGAAGCAAGCAGTAAAAAGGGAGTAAGTATGGCTCAGAGCCCTATAAAAATCTCTGGCTGGAATTAGGCTCCTGGGAGTATGTTAAGACTGTCAAGTAGCACAGTGGAGCTGAATCTGCATTTGGCAAATTAAATAAGAGGACCAAATCTATGGGAAAAACATTCTCATGGGGGGTTTAACCTACCTGAAACTGATTTGGAGATGGAAAGTGCCAGAAGAAAAGCATGGAGGAATTTCTTTTCAGTTGTAATGGACTGTTTCCTTATTCAGCATGTCAAGCATTGAACATGAATGGATGCAGTTCTTGATCTGCTATTGAGTAGTAGGATTGACACCATTAGAGTAATAAGGTTTGGGAAGCCATGAGTCAAACTGGCCCTCACATCTCCTGCCCTGGACAGACACAAATCACAAAAGTCTTGGAGAAAATGGACACAAGTATATATTTATTAAATCACAAACATAATACGTATCAGTGTGATGTGTGTCAAGACAACCTCAGAACTGCTGTACCCATTCCACTGAAGGACCATGCCTGAGTGCGGAATGAGGGAATGATGTACCTCTCTAATATGGAACCTAAACCTCAGGGAGTCAGGGGCTCAAGTGGCCAGTTAGCAAGTGACAACCCCAGTCTGTTGGCACTGCACCTTCAGGCTAGCCTGATAAGGTTGGCTGCAACCCCCCAATTGGGAACCAGCTGTTATGCTCTCCCATCTCATGCCAACTAAGGCACCTCATGCCAACTGGGGAGAGGAGTCCTTCAGAAGAATACATTTCCCTCACTCTTCCCCTAAGGAACATGGAAACATAGAATTCCCACAGAAAAGGATTTCTTGCACCACCAAGTCTGCCCGGATGCTTCCTGCCTAATGTACCTCTGCAGATCCTATCTTACCTCCAGTGACCCTACCATCTCCCTACCTCTTTTCTAATACAACCCTATGCCTATCCCATGCATACTTGAAGGCCCCAGCACTTCCACAGGCAGACTGTTCCAGGCTTCTACCACCCTTTCAGTGGAAAAATATTTTCTCACATCTGTCTTGAACTCCCTCCTTCTAGGGTCATAGCATGTGCCCTGGGCCTGGTGCTTTTTTCTAGTTGAAAGAGACTGACCCCTTCATCCTGTTCATCATTGTGAGGTACCTGTAGGACTCTATCATGTCACCTCTCTCTCGTGCCTCTTTTCAGGGTGCAAACATTAAGATCACTCAATCCCTCCTTGCAGAGTTTCTCATGCAGACCCTGTATCATTTTAGTTGCCCTCCTCCGGGCTGCTTCCACCCTATCTACAGTATGTCATCCTGAAGTGTTGTCTCCAACATTGGACACAGTGCTACAAGTGGAGCTCACCAGTGAGTGATACAGTGGTAACACTGTATCACCAGTGAGTCATACAGTGGTAACCCCACCTCTCTTCTCTTTCTAGAAATACACCTCCCAGTGCACTCCAGCATCGCATTAACCCTACCCATTGCCTTATCACACTATCTGCCACCTTGAGGTCCTCAGATATTTATTTATTTATTTATTGAACTGATTCACCAGGAAAGGCACACTGAGCAAAATAGAAACATAGAAACATAGATGCTCGTCTCCTGGTGTGACCTGGGGGAAGGGTACAAGGGGAGGATAACATGCAGGTTATCATAATAATAACATAATAACAAGTTGGCAGTTACACAGAAAAAAAGGGTATTACTTGGTTACCTAATTTGCAATAGACAGCTAAAAGCATATGCTCTAGAACTACATGTAACTGCTATACATACATAAATAAAATGCTTGCATACATTTATGGAGTACAGATTGGTGCTGTAGACTGACCCATAGGCTAGAGCTAGGCAGGACAGAGAGAGGCCAGGGTGTATGCAAGTAAGTGCCAACTGTTGTTGTTTTTTTTTAAATATATATAGATACAGGTATATACGCCAGCTACCAAGGATAGGGCGGTGCCGCTGGTCAGGCAGAGGAATTTTGAGAATGGGGGGGATTAATTATTGTGCGCAGACACAGTTTACAGTGAAGTAGTTTGTCAGCACAGTTGCTAGGGAATGGGCAGAGGAAGAGTGACGAATTTGAGGGGAGAGAGCATTCCAGAGTTTCAAGAATCAGTGCGAGAAGGCTGTTTGTCCAGCAGAGGTCTTACGACTAGGAATATTTAGTAGTCGGGAGTCAAGGGACTGGAGCTTATGAGGGAGGGTGGAAGCCAACAACAGTATTGAGGAAAGGTAGGAGGAGAGAGCACCAACCCAAAATTTTGAGTCAAACCTGGAGCACTGGAGCAGTGCAGTTTTCAGCGATTCTCTAGGGATGGGAAGGCGAGGGCGTGGTAGAAGTCACAATGGTAGGAACGAGGGGTGGCATCTAGAGTGAAGTGGCAGAATGCATTGAAAATGGGGTCTAGTTTAGACAGGGTGGATACTGATGCCGCACTATAGACTATGTCACAGTAGCCTAAGGAAGGGAGGATCATTTTCTGTACTAGTTCCCATCTAGCTGAGGAGGGGAGGCTAGAGCGATTCCGGTAGAGGACTCCAAGCTTGGGGTGTAGTTTTTTAATAATTGTGTCAGTGTGGTCGGAGAAGCTAAAGTGACAGTCGAGCCATACCCCTAGATACCAGAAGGAAGTGAAGTCCTCCAGGGTTGTCCTGTCCAGCGCGCAGAATGAGGGGAGGGAGGGGAGTCAGGCTAACCACTGTCTCATGCTGAAGGACATGGGGACAGTTTTTTTTTTTTGCATTGAGAGAGACAGCTGATGTGAGCTGAACCAGAGTTGGACTTTATTAAAGTCTGTCTGGAGGATGGATGCTACTTCTTTAGAGGAGGAGCGAGTGGAGAATAGGGTGGTGTCATCTGAGTACAAGTGTATAGATGAATTAGTGCAGACTTATGGCAGATTGTTGAGTAAAATGGAGAACAGGATGGGACTAAGTACTGACCCTTGGGGGACACCGGTAGTCACGGGGAAGAGGGAGGATATAGCATCACAAATTCTTACTGATTGTGTTCTTCCAGAGAGGTAGGCATTGAACCAGTTTGTGGCTGAGACAGAGAGGCCAGCCTCCGAGAGGCATGTTAACAGCAGTAGATGGCAGACTGTGTCAAAAGCTTTAGCGAGGTCGACAAATATAGCTGAGGAGATCATCCCTCTATCCATACTGGAGAAGATGGTGTCCGTGAGTCTTAACAGGGAGGATGCAGTGGTGTGGCCCTTCCTGAAGCCAGACTGAACGGAAGAAGTCAGAGTCAGAGAGAAAGGAGGTAAGTTGGACAAGCACCAGGTGCTCTTGAAGCTTTGCAAGGGCTGGGAGGAGGCAGATAGAGCGGTAGCTTGAGGTGGAAGAGGGGGAGACCCTTTTCAGAAGGGAAATGACAACGGCGTGTTTCCAGGCCTGTGGGACAGCAGCATTGTTAAAGGAGAGGTTTAGGAGATTTGCCAGAGGAGTAGCTATAGCTGGTGCAGAGAGGTGGAGGAGTTTGGAGTCCAGCCCATCGAGGGAATTTCCTTTAGGCAGGCTTAGTGACAGTAGGGCCTCAAGGGCTGCAGTTTGTGTGATAGGTCGGAAGGAGAAGGTGCAAGACACAAGCGTGTTTGAGACTCCTAAGGTAGGACCGGGTGGGGCAGTGGGGTCAGGGAGGAGAGGAGGGTTGAGGCACATGAGGTAAAGAATGTGTTGAACTCAGCAGCCACTGCCCCTGGGTCAGAAAGGAATAAGTTGTTTATTTTTAGAAGTGGTGTTGGTTTAGCAGCCAGAGAGGGGAAGAAGAGGGAGTTAATGACCTTCCAGAACTTGGATGGGCTGTTTAAATTTGACTGGAGGGAGGAGTTGAAATATTCTGTTTTAGTGAGGCGGGTCTCCCTGGTGCACTTGTTACGCAGCACACGGTACTTATTGAAGTCTTGTGGGAGGCGCAAAGATTTATGTGCTTGCCATGCTTTATCACGAGCATTGTGGCAGGCTATAAGTTCTTAGGTGATCCATGGTAGGTGGTTGCCGCATACCCTTGAACGACGCAAAAGGGCATGCGAATTCCAGACATTTAGGAACATGTCTTGGAAGTGTAAAAAGGCATCATCAATGGAGCTGGCTGAAGCAGGTGTGGTACAGTTTGCAAGGGCTAGATCTTTGAGCACAGCGGCAAGGTTTAAGACCGTTGGATTAGAAACCTAGTCGTCGAAGTGGGGCAGTGAATTTTCCTGATACAAGTAAATTATGTGGTGGTCACTCAGAGAATCGGGGAGCAGACCAGCTTGAATGACCCAGTGTGGGTGGGAGGTGAGAGCCCAGTCTATTACAGAGTGGTTCCCAGATTTGAGGTTTAGGCAGGTGAGCTTAGTGATGGTTTGCACCAGGTTTAAGGCTGAGATTGTGGTATGGGTTTGCTGAGAGACTGAGATAACCAGTTGTGGTTAAAATCCCCCATAACATATAATTCCCCCTTTGGGGTTAGGGAGGAGAGTTGCGAGAGTAAGTCGGTGACAGAAGATGCTGGCATGCCCAGCCTACAATATATACCTGCTATGTAGATAAGGAGTGAGAAAGGTAGATCCAGTCGAATCAATAAAAGTTCATGGGCCTGAGGTTCAGACTTGATTAGAACAACGGAGAAGTGTAGTTCAGACTTTACATGAATGGCCACACTGCCACCTCTGCTAGCCCAGTCCTGGCGGGTCATGGTATAACCAGGTATTGGTACTGTGGACACAGCAGTATTTTTGTTTAGCCGTGTTTCGGACAGAATGAAGATGTTGGGGGCATAGTGGGTCGCAAGTACCTGTAGGGAGTCGAGTTTGAGGGCTATGCTTCATGTGTTTAGGTGCATGAGACGCAGGCCACGTGGGAGGGGACTGCTGCTGGTGTATACGGATGAGTTTTGAGGGGGTCTGGGTGAATATTGCAGGATGGGGGTGTGATGGGGACCTGGGTTTGGGTGTATGTCCCCATCTGCAAGGAGAAGGAGGGCAATAGAGAGGTAGTGTCCTATAAGTTTTAGCCACCTATTAGTGGTAGAGCGCCATTTTGTATGAGAACGTGGGCAGCTGTGGGAGGTACTATATGAGCTAATTAGTTTCAGGATCGGCCAGTTATGAGAGGGAGGGAATAGGAATTGGGAGGGGTGAGCATTTGAGTGGGCTTACGTATGGTTACGGGGCATGGAGGTTGCAGAGTTTGGGTGATAAAGGGGCCATGTAAGATCAAGCAAACAGTGAGGTTGAGGTTTAGGGTAAGTTTGTGGCATGTTGGAGAGGAGTGGAGGGTGGCAAAAAATTAGCATGGCAAGTAGCGGTAGGTAATCCAGCATCATCTAGAATCATGGCTAGTGGCTTGCAGCAAGCAGTAATCTAGCAGCTCAAGTTGCACCCATTACTTGGGAGGGGCTAGTTAGAGGGAAGATGGAGAGAGAGAGAGGAAGGAAAGGTCTAGGTTAAGCACAAGATGAGATAGCTAGGAAGCCAGAAGACTGAGGAAAAGAGAGCAGTGGAAAGGTTAAGGCAGAGCACAGTCTGCGTTAAGTTGGATGCCAAGGCTAGATTTTTATTTATTTATTTAGTTTTTGTTAACCAGGTAAGTGCACTAGACAAATCCTGCCTATTTTCAGGCACGACCCAGGGGAAGGGGATACAGATGAATGCCAATTGACCTTGAACCAGATTAAGCTGTTGGTGATATTATTAGTGAATGAGGGAAATTTGGCCACTACACCGGGGAAATTCCCCTACTCTTTTTTCGGTAAGTGCCATGGGATCTTTAACATCCACCTGAACTACCACCAATCCAGGCAGATGGGACCTCGGTTTAACGTCTCATCCGAAAGACGGCACCTCAGAAGTGCAGCACCCCTCTCATGCTGCACTACAGTGTCAGTACTGGGAAATTAACCCAAGTGCCAGATGTGGGAACTGAACCCACAGCCCTCTGATCTCCCGGCCTCAGAGGCGAGTGTGCTACCTGCTGATCCACTGACACTGATGTAGATGGTGACCTCTAGTGGCTAATTTTTATAAGGAGCAGGTGGAGATCTAGGGAGATAGATTTTTTTTTAATTTCTTATGAGAGCAGCCACTATAAATACAATACCAGTTAAGGGTTTGAGGGTATTGGGGGTGGGTGGGGAGCAGTTGCAAAGCGACTGCAGGGAAAAAAAATACTCCTATGTTTGGAAATAGCCATGTGGAGGAAAAAGCAGCTGCCGGAGATTTGCCGTACCTTCAGTGATTCGGGGGGTGGGGGAAGGCAGTTCTTGCATGGCCCTTGCGACCCTTGTGACCCTTGGAGGATTCTTTCAGCTGTGGAGACAGAAGGGAAGGTAAGCAGGCATTTATACAGCCCAAGGCAAAATGGCAGGGCACATTAGCATATGGACTGAATTCGGAGTACTAACGCGGATTTAACAAGTTTAAACAGCAGCTGTTAAATACATTCAGCCAGGGCTATCAGATATGCCAGAGGAAAAAAAGTTTCCTATTTAGTACTAGCTAACAGTATCCTTTATAAACATTTAACCATGGCTATAGGATAAGTTAAGAGAAAACACAGTTTAAATTCAATTAATACTGCGGTGCTGAGGCTGGCTGTAATTCCTAGAGCGAGAAGTAAAACTTAAATGTCCACATATTAAATTAATTGTCCAACTGTGGAACTAAGGCACTGAGGCTGGCTGTGGTTGTTAAGGCAACGAATAAAGATTAAAATATGCAATATAAAGCATCGCTTTCACTTAAGGCATCTGCCAGAAGGTGAATATTATTATGTTTAGAATCTTAAAGTCCATGTAAAAACAACTATCAGCATTGCTGTGGCGACATAAATTCAATTTAAAATGGCACCAAAACTACTCCTATGTTTGAAATAGCCACATGGGGGAAAAAGCAGATGCCAGAGATTTGCTGTACCTTTAGTGATTCAGAGGAGGTGGAGGGTAGTTCCTGCACGGCTCTCACGACCCTTGCAACCCATGGAGGATCCTTTCAGCTTCAGTGATTCGAGGAGTGGGGGAAGGCAGTTCCTGCATGGCCCTCGTGACCCTCGGAGGAACCTTTCAGCTTCAGTGATTTGGAGGCTGGGGGAGGGCAGTTCATGCATGGCCCTCATGACCCTCGTGATCCTCGGAGGATCCTTTCAGCTTCAGTGATTCGGGGGGTGGGGGAGGGCAGTTCCTGCATGGCCCTCATGACCCTAGGAGGATCTTTTCAGCTTCAGTGATTTGGGGGAGTGGGGGAGGGAGGGCAGCTCCTGCACGGCCCTCATGACCCTCACGACCCTCAGAGGATCCTTTCAGCTTCAGTAACTGTAAGGTCCCCCTCCTGTCTAGTGACTATCGGAACATCCACCTCATCCTATGTTCAGCACCTAGGCTCCAGTGCCATAAGTGCATGATTTTGTACACTTTGGCATTGAACCCCAATTGCCATGCTTTTGACCACTCTGCTCATTTTCCAAGAACTCTGTGCTATCTCTTTATCCCCAGTGAGAGTCCATCCTATTGCAGATTTTGATATCCTTTCCAAAAAAAGATTTCATTACTTCTGCAATCCCCTATGAGGATATTGAAGAGTAGTTTCAGTAATGAGCCCTGTGGTACCCTGCTGGTCTCTCTCCCATAATTAAAGTGAGTGCCATTAACCACTGCCCTCTATCTCCTGTCCATTAACCAGTTTCAAACCCAGCTCACCAGTCCTGGATCCCACAACCTTGAACCATTGCTACAAGAAACTCCCAAGCCTTATAATGATTGTGGAAATGGAATCAATCCCTAATCGCAAGAAGTCCTTTGGAGGAGCAGCAAAAAAATACATGAAAAATCTTCTGAGGAAAAAACTTGGAAAACTCTTCTCCAACCTAGCGCTATCCTCCTTGGGAGGTAAATGATTCCTTATTCTACACTGGCTGACCTAGAACTTTGCTTTCACAAGGGAGGTGGGTGGGAAATCTCAAGCTGGAGTTCAGGAGTGAAAGGGATCCCTAGGTGTAGGCTCATTTTAACCATTCACTCTCCTCCACCAGCAAGATGATCCCACCCACAGGTGACCTAGTGGTTTCACCTACTCAGGTGTTGCTCTGGCAGTTCCCCACCACTGTGGGCAGAACTCTACTTGACTGCCTGCAGGCCAGGATTTTAGCAGAGGCCACAGACAATGCTTCCTCTGATGCAAAGCTTTTGCAGACTGCTTATTGTCTTGATAGAATCCTATATCCCCTGTCCTGGACAAACACAAACCACACAAGTCTTAGAGGAATTTGACTCTGCTATATATTTATTAATTCACCAACACAATACATATCTGTGGGATTTGCACAGCTTGGGAGTCTCACCAAGTCAACCTCAGAACCTCTGTACCCCTTCTGATGAAAGAGCTGACCCATGTATGGTATGAAGGAATGATGGATCTCTCTGATTTGGAACTCAAACCTCAATGAGAAGGGTGCAAGAGGCCAGGTGGCATGCAATAACCTCTGTCTGGTAGTATTGCTCTTGCAAGCAAACCTGATGAGGTTTACTGCATCCCCATGAACCAGGAATCTTCATGCTGACCAGGAAAAGGGTGTCCTTTAGAAGAATATGACTCCCCCTTTTTCCCTTGTACCATTGTCTTGAGAGACTTCCAAGCTACCATAGGACAGACAGCAGGTGAGAATGAGAGAGAGAGCCTTAGGCATAGGCTTCTTTTAACCATTTGCTCTACTTTTACAGCCAGATGACCCCCCTATGTGGAGGGTGGAGCTTGTTCCACACAGGTCCTGCTTGAGTGGGACAGCTGGAGTGGGGAATCTTCAAGCAGAGTCAACAGAGGGCGATGCCAAGATGTCAAGAGACTCTTCCCAAACCCAGTATCTGCTTAGTATTCTTTTACCTTGGAATACAATTTTAGTTTAGACTGCTGCTGTTTATCTGTGTAGCCTTCCTACATAACCTATAGTGTATATTGCTGCTTGTTTCTTGGGTAGCCTTTAAATACAATCTGTAGTGTATATTGATGTCAGGTCTGGCCACAATACAGAGACTGCTCTAGTAAAGCTCACCATCTTTATCGACAAGGGCAAGGATAAAGGTCTGTACACCGGCTCAGTATTGTGGAACTCCTCAAGGCCTTTGATCTTGTTGACCACCACACACTCATCAAGACTTTATTCCACCTTAACTTCTCAGATGAAGTTTGGAATTGGTTCCAACACTACCTAAGTAACAGATCACACAATACCATGATCAAAGGACAGTACTCTGATACCTGTTCCATTAAATATATGAGTTCCTGAAGGCTCCATCTTGGCCCCCAATCCTTTTCCCTTTCCATAAATTTCCTCCCTGAAAACTGCAAGCACACAGAGTGTATAATCTATGCAAGTGATGCAGCCCTTTTCTGCAAAGACAGATGTCCCAAAACTCTTATTGACAAACTCCAGCACGATTTCAGTAAGTTCTACTCCTGGTTCTTCTCTACTGGACTCGTACTCAATGACAAAAAACTAAATCCATGGTCTTCTCTGGTGCTAGAAGAAGCACTAATTTCAATTTCTCTCTCATTGATAACAACAGCAACATCACCTAAGAGTCACTGAATTTAGATATCTTGGTATCCACCTAGACTGCATCCTTACCTACAAAACCACATCACCCAACTAATCAAAAAAATTTACCAAATGCTCAGGATGTTATAACGAGTTAACCAATTCCTTATTCCCAGTACTTGGGCACCAGTCTCAAATAGTTTCCTGCTTCTACTCCTCGATTACAGATCTATTGTTTACTCCTCTTCTTCATCCCAAAAGACCCTCATTAAGTTGAGAGCCAAATACCATAACATCATCAGGTTTGTCACTGGCCTCCCCAGACTCACACATTATTGCAAAGTCTACAAGGCTGCCAATTGACTATCTCTTGAAGATAGATTTAATTACAATATCCCATCCTTTTTCTTTAAAATCCACCATTAACTGCTCCCTAATTCCATCATCTCATGCTTCATGAGGCCCACTAAAGCGTGTACTACACCCCCACCACTCCTACTCAGTTCCTTTCTGCCACAGCATCCAAGGACTTCACTCCTTAGTGGCTAGGAGCACTAGGCTCTTTAATAGCCTTCATTCCTCTCTCATACAGTGTTCTTCCCATGGAATATTCAAAAGTAAACTGAAAGATCACCTCTTTTCTAAATCTGTCTGTTCCTGCCGCTATAACATCAACCTGTCTTATGCATCTCTGTCCACTTCAGTCACACAGCCATGTGTTTTACAGTTATTTTTGCAACCAAGTGTTTTTATTGAGCAAGGTTGTTCCACAGCGACAAAAGCGAGGAAATTTGGTGTTAGGGTTGAAACCCCACTTGGACCCCTTCAGCCCACCCCCCCAACCGGCATCGGGGTGCGCATTGGGGTCGTTGGTCTTAACTCTCACCCCATTATCCTATTCCTCAGCTTCTTTACACATGTGATGGGGTGAGAGTTAGGGTTGACAACCCCAACGCGCACCCTGATGCCGGTTGTGGGGGTGGGCTAGAGGGGTCCAAGGGGGGTTTCAACCCTAACACCAAATTTCTTCGCTTTTGTCACTGTGGAACAACCCTAACTGATGCATTAAACTGAGTTTTTTGCCTGTTTTTTGCCAGTTAATAATGTCCAAACTTTTGACTTTAGTATGTAACTGGCCGCTCAACCCTAACTATAGTGGCACGACCGTGCCACTATAATATACATACACTAGCTTTTAGCTTCTGTGTTTGGATGCATATACAGTATTAGCACAGAACTGTTATCTTCACCTGCCTGTAACTGTTATTTCCTCTATTCTCTATCCCTAAGGTCATGCCCAGAAATAGGGAATGGCTCAATGTGCTTCTGAGGGATGTCTCTTATGGTATAAGAAACTCTGAGTGTGAGGTTTAGGTGGGAGGATCGTGAAAGAAGGTAGAGTGAGTCTTTCTGCTCAAACCTCTTGAGAGGAGTCTTATATACCACAAGAGATATCCCTTGGAGGCCCTATTATTTTATTATACATTGATCAAGTCTAGTTTGAAGGGAAGAGGGAAAAAGGGAAATTAACCAACCTAAGCAAATTAACCAGCCTATACAGGTGTCAGAGATGACCCCTACAACTCAAACCCCATGAAAGCTACCCTGCTTATGAGGGAAAAGCCCCAGCATAAAACATACTTCCACTTGAACTGAATAATATGAAAAAGGCTGACCGCAGCCTGATGTCTCTTATCTGTATACATAGTAACTTGTAAAAACAATATGTAAATGTTGGTTCCCACTCACTGTCTAAACATTTGAGTGACTACAAAAACCTAAGCATGTGCCTCCAAAGTGCAAGTCTTCTGGAATTTCTGGGATTGTGTGGAATTACTGCGACTGTTCTAAAATAATTGCTTATGTCATCGTATTGTATCACTGACGTGTCCTGTATCCTACAGGTTTCTATGTAACTAAGCCTGGGTCACCCTGAAAATGTGACCGTTTCGACCTAGTGGGCCTACCCAGTCAACAAAATGAAATAAATAAATATAAATAGATAAACCAGGTTAGGCACACTAAGCCAGAACTTTATTCCAGGTGTGACCTGGGAGCACAAGGAAATTAAATGACTTGCTCAGGGTCACGCAGAATGCAAGTTGGGGCTGATGAAATTCAAAGCCAGGTCTCCAGGTTTGCAGTTCAGTGCCCTTAACCACTACATTATATTGCCTCCTAGTCTCAGGGATTTATAAGAAGCTTAGATTATTTTTATTGTATTTTAATTATGGATTTAGATTTTAATATGCTACAAAAACATGCAAAAAATTTGCAGTAATATTATCACTCCTGAAGTGAAATACTACACTTCAAGAGTGATAATACTATCATTCAGGCCTCTTAATACTATCGTTCGGGACCTCAACGATAGTATTACCACTGAATCACAAGAGCGCATGCACTTGTCAGTACCCATACATCTTCCAAATCGTGCCTCCTGATTGGCGCTTTTTCTATGTGGGCAGGCACTGCAGTTTTAAAAAAAATGGTGGCCAGTCTGTCGCTTACTCAGACCGAACTCGGTCCTCAGCCATTCTCCATATATTTTTCGCTTTTTAACATTAAAAGGATTTATGTGGTCGAACCTGCTGTCCCCTAATAAAAGAAAACACAGGTAGAACTCAGTATTACAGAAAAGCGGGCGGGAGTTGGTAGCATCACAGACAAGTGAGACGAAGGCAGCTGAATGGGACAGACAGCGCGAGGCAGTGTGGCAGTCAGCCAGAACCAAGTCAGTCCTTCAGTGAACTGGCTGACCACCTGTTCGCAAAAAAAATTAAATCTTGGATCCATGTATTAAAAAAAGTAATGGATAGGTTTCTGTCTATTAGCAGGGAGTTGCTTCGCTCTCGAGGTTCATCTGTCCAGAACCTCTCGATGGTATTACTCCCTGGTAATAGTCAGAAACCTATCCATTATTCTCTTTTTATTGTGCCACTCTTCCTCCTGGTGCTGAAATTGGATGCTCCTTCATAATGCTCCTGGTTGAGAGCACGTTGTAAACAGAATAAGAGGTATGGTGGTTCATGTGCTGACTGGCCGATATCTTATTAGTGATTTATAATTATATAGTAAATTAACCTAGAGCCTGGCTCTAGTTTAACTCAGCCTGTATGAGAAATTGAGACCCAAGGTCAACCCAAGCCAGGAATGAAAAAATCAAAGATTTTTGTCAGCCTTACAAGTTAGTGCTGTGGTAGGAACTATCAACTTATTTTTGGCTACTCACAAGAAACACCACCAGTATCGTGGAGCACATCCTGTAGCAGATATGGCTCAGCTTGTATTTTAGCTCACAGAGTCAAGCCAGAATCTTGGCTTAGGTCTCACTTGGCACTACAACGCTAATCTCTGATTCACCCACACCTACAGCTCTACTTTTGGCATTATAGTTTACTGCTAAGAAAAAAAACTTTCAGTATGTCACAAGCAGGTCTTTTATATTGTAAGTTTATAGGGCCTCCAAGGGGTGTCTCTTATTGTAACTTCAAAGTAAAGCTGAATAGTTCTGTCTGCCCAAACCTCATGAGAGGATTATCTTATACCACAATAGACATCCCTCAGAGGCCCTATTATCATATTATAAATCACATGAGTTTAGCTTAAGTGATTTATAATAAGTTAAAGTTTTTTTTTTTTATTATTTTGCTGTGCTATCCTTCTCTCTGGTGCTGAAGGGGAGTGCTCCCTCCTAACACTCCTACAGGAAAGCACACTATACATACTGTCAAGTCTATCTCTTTAATAGCCCAGTCTTTAAAGGAGCTATATAACAACTTCAAAGAAAAGTAATTACTATTTATACAAATGTCTTTGAACATTAAAATATGATGGTATTTTAACAGTTAATGATTTCTGCTATTGAAGGGTCGTGGCTAGAGCAACAAAGATGGCCACTTGATTCCTGTTCACCTGTCCTCCCAACTGCTATCAGTAGGCATTGTCTGCCTTCTACAACTTCTTTTTGCCAAGTTTTAGGTGAGGGCATATAGACTCATTACCTGATCTAATCTGCACCCATTATTTGCACTGCAGGACTGCTCTTTGCTGAAATAAATCATAGCATTTATACTTCTCCTCCATCTGCGCTACTCGCAACAAAGTCATTAATCATAACTGCAGTGTTGGTTACCTCTATGGAAAAAATAGAAGGGATGTTTGCACAGCTGTTGGCCGAGCTTTGGGACATTAAACAAAGCTCTTCTAAGCACAAGGAGAAAATAAACCATCTTGCTGCCCGGGCAACACCGACTGAACAAAAGCTTGTCCAGACCTTGGACTTCTGCCACGAAATGCACACCAGCCTCCATGGGCATGAACAGATGATTCAGAAATTACAGGCTAAGCTGGATGACCTCAAAAATTGAGGTTGCAGAAACAGCTTAAGACTCCTGGGCTTCCAAGAACAAGCCAAATTGAAAAACACTATTGCCTTCCTGAATCATTGTCTTCCTTCAATTCTCAAGCTCCCGGGGATACATAGTTTGAAACTGAATGGGCCCACCACTCCCTGGCCTCTCCACCTAAGCACAGTGAGAAACCCAGCCTTATAGTTGCTTAGATATCTACACTTCCAAGTTTACAGTGAGCTCAGGAGTTGAGTGCCCTGGAATGGCAGGGCCACAGTGCGATGATTATTCAAGATTATTCCCAGGATCTGACAGTCCAATGACATGCATTCATAGAGGTTTGCCGGTCCCTACATAAAGCTGGGGTTTCATTTTCACTCCATTAATCAGCCATACTGTGCATCATGTACAATGGAGTATCAATATTCTTCAGTACTCCAGAAGCCGCTAAGGAGTTCATTCATATCCACTGGCCTATGACCTTATTACCTTCCAACCCACGAGCTTGATAGCATGAGGAAGATGATCCTTCCTCTGCCAGTATGGACTGTCCCCTGGCTCTCACACCTACTATCAAAACAATGTAGACAATGTTGAAAGATCTGTGGATGATTCCACCTAAACTGAAACAGAGAAACCAAAACTGTGATGGATACTGGACTACCTCCACGAGTGCTCCAGTTCTTGGCCAATTTCTGCTTATTTAGATTTTAGGGTGGCCGTGTGTTCAAGTTCAAGTTCAAGTTTATTGCAGGAAAACTCCATTGAGCAAGCTCATTCACAAGGAGGTCCTGTGACATAAACACTTAAAGTACAAACATAGGTAATAACAGTATATACATGAAATGCACGTTACATGATACAGGCTGGATATACATACAAGGGTACCACATAGGGTGACCACAGGTGGTAAACATTAATATGACACAGGGAAGCGACTTACAGGTTGCATACTGATAAATGAAACATGATGACTGGTGTGTGCAATACATATATTTTGGCAGCTAGAACAAACAACAGACTACAACTGATATGGGGGGGAGGAGTGATTTGATAGAGTAGCAGTGGAGCGTAAGCATAGATAAAGCCAGGAGTAGAAGGGGAAGGGAAAGCAATTAATATGACAAAGCAATTATACCTTACCAGTGGATAAATATGGCACACACGGGGAAGGAAGAGACTTAATGACAGTTACAGGTGTCTTTTATTTTGTCTGAACTTAACAATTTGTAGAAGTTTATTGAAACTGTGCTAGTTAGTTTCAGTACAGTTTGTAATTGGTTCCAAATGGAGGGAAGGGCATATGCAATAGCATCGTTACCAAAGGAGGTCTCGTACCTTGGTATGTCAAGCATAATAAAGTCAGATTTTCTTAACGAGTATGCACTATGTGAGATACTAATAAGGAAGAGAGATAGCTTGGCAATTTCTGCAGGAGCAGTTTAAGAGTCCATAGCCCAGCATGGAGCAGGCATCTAGTAGTAAGGGATGTCCAACCAACAGCTGCATATAAGTCACAGTGATGCGAATGGTAAGGGGAGTTGATAATGAACTGTAACGCACGGTGATAAAGGATGTCCAGTTTACTTAGATTTGCAAGAGTGGTGGAGGAATAGATTACATCGCCATAGTCGAGTAGGGGGAGAAAAGTGGCCTGTACAAGCTTGTTTTGAGTTTCAAGGGGGAAAAGGGACCTATTTCTGTAGAAGAAACCTAACCTTGCTTTTAACCTTCTACAGACATCTTCAACATGGTCATTGAAAGATAATTTATTGTCGATCCAGATACCCAGATATTTAAATTTATTTACAAGTTCCAGAGGCTCGTTTAGCATGGTGACAATGAAGTCTTGGGCAAGGGTATTGGGGGGGCCTGTGACAGCACTGCGGGAGAATATCATCACTTTAGTCTTCTTAGCATTGAGCAGAAGCTTTGCCTTTATTAGATTATGCTCAAGTTGTGCGAAGTCCGCTTGAAGCACTCCCTTGACTTCAGATAACGATGAGCCAGAAGTATACAACACAGTATCATCTGCAAAACTGCAGATTGACGAGATATGTTAGCATCTAAGTCATTAATGTACAAAGAAAACAAGATAGAGCCTAGATGGATCCTTGGGGACTCCTCTTGCAACTGGCAAGGCAGCAGAAAAATCTTCCGTCTTTACTTTTGGGATCTTCCAGTTAGGTAGCTAGAGAACCACTGGGTGGTATGGTATGTGGCACCCAACTTTGCAAGGCAATTGACTAATAGTTTGTGATCAACAGTATCAAAAGCTTTGCTGAGGTCCAAAAGACTGCACCAGTTACCTTCTTAGCATCTATAGCAGAGATCCAATCATTGGTTATTTTTGCTAGTGCAGTGATTGTGCTATGATTAGCCTGGAAGCCGGATTGAACTGGGTTAATGAGAGAGAAGGTTTCCAAGTGAGATTTTAACTGAATATGGATCAGTTTTTTGAGAACTTTAGAAAGGATAGGCAATATGGAGATAGGCCTATAGTTGTTTACATCGCATGGGTCACCAGATTTAAGTAGAGAGAGGATATGTGCTAATTTCCAGCAGGACGGCACAGTAGCAAATGTAATGGAAAGATTGAAGATGTGGAGAATTGGGGCAGTTAGATGGGCTTAGCCTGACCTTAGGAAAAAGGGTTTCAAGCCATCGTCCCCTGCGCTTTTTTTGGTGTCTAAGTTAAGGAGAGAATCTTCTACTTCTTTATAAGTTATCTCGCACAATTGGAAGGGGCTGGGTGCAGGACTAGATGTAGGGGGAGGGGTATGCTGGCTCACCGCAGCACCAGCATAAGGTGATGAGTCAAAAGCTAATCCAGCTGTGGCAAAGTGGGAGTTAAGCTCCTCCAGGATTAGGGATTTGTTTTCCACAATCTTGCCACTTGCAACTATCTTTGTTGGGACAGAGGGGGCCACAGGCCGTCCTTCTATAGCTTTGATAGTCTTCCATATTTTATGAGGGTTACCTTTAGCTTGTTCAAGAGTAGAAATATAATAGTTAGCTTTAGCAGAGTGAAGTTTTTTCACACAGTTATTCCTGGCTGTTCTAAAGGCCTGTCAATCCGAAGATTCTTTGGAATGTCTATCTTTAGCCCAGAGCTTATCTCGAGCTATAAGGGCTGCCGTGAGATCTGAGGTGAACCAGGGGTTGGAATTGTTCCATACCCTTACTTTGATGAAAGGGGCATGCTTATTTATTATTGTAGTGAGTTTGTCATTAAGGATGTAAGCTGCCTTGTTGACATCTTTGGCTAGGTAGAGATCTTGCCATCTGATCATGCTCAGGTCAGATAGGAAGTTTACTGCACTGAATTTGTGAAAGAATCTTTTTGTTATAAAGATGGGCTGCGGCCGGGCCTTAATTTGAGATCTTATGCAGCAACAATTCCATGATCACTCATGTCGTTGTGAAACACTGCCGAATTAGATATTTTGTGTGGATGGGTGGTTAGTACCACATCTAGAAAGGAACTGTTGGCAGTATTTAGAGTGTTGTTCCTAGTGGGTTCCCTGACTAATTGCCCAAGACCTAGCTCGTCACAAAGGGATTTTAGGCCGTGTGATTTAGGCGACAGCCAGTCCATATTTAGATCTCCTAGAAATATTGTTTCAGTTTTTGCATCTACGAACATGGATTTCTTTTTTTTTTTTTTTTTATACTTTCTTTTTCTCCCTCCTGGTATTTCCTACCCTCTTGGTCCTACTCCTTCGGGCCTCTCAAAGCTCTTTTGTCATCCCCTAGATCTGGCCCTAGAGTGCCTCCTGTCCTTCCTCCTGCACAGTGGGGTCTTGTCTGGTGTGGTGGTCTGAGCGGAGGGGCCGTCATCCAGGACCACGAGGGTGATTTTTCCCCTTAACTGTTGGTCTCATTCCCTGGGGACGCCGGTGCTTGGGACTACGTCCCGAGAGGTAACGTGCTGATGCACAGACCTCTCATGCACCATGCGACATCCCTCCTCCCCAACCCCTAAGTAGGAGTCGCCCGTCCCTTTCAGGAATCGGTGCTTCCACCGAATTCCTTTATGGGAATGATGGACGCTTGCGCTGCCCGGGTATCCCACCCTGGGGGAGGAGAGCATCTGTGGGAAGCTCAATCCTCCTCCCCCGCCAGCCCCCGGCTCCCAGGTCCATGCATCAACCCGGGTCACTTGGCATAGCGCAAGTGTGCATCCAGCTAACCTCAGCGCCACCGGGCTGGCTTATGACGAACATGGATTTCAAAAGATTAAGGACTTCATCACAACCAGGCAGGGGTCTATAGCCACCTAGGATAGTGATACATTCCGAGGAGGGGAGATGAAGGCTCAGCAAAACTAACTCAAATTCCTTGGCTAGAGATTTGCAACTAATATTGGTGACCGAGTACTTAGATTTGGCATAGATAACCACACCCCCACCTCTAGACTCTCTATCTGCTCTAAATAAATTGTACTCCTGCAGTGATATTTGTTGATCAGTGTTCGTCTTTTTAACTACGACTCAGTAATTATGATAAGGTCAGGGTTAACGTGTGCAGCCCAGGCTTGCAGCTGTACAAGTTTTTTAGGCAGGTTTAAAATGTTGACCATCATCATTTTGAGACCTGTGGCCTCAGCAAAATCGATAGGCGTGTGTGTTACCACTTGGACTGGGACTTCACTAGGATTTGCTGTAATGTGATAATTGTCTGGGTCACTTTTCTGTCTCCCTGCACAATTTTTGGCATGAGACCTCGATGCTTACAAGTAGCTGTTTTAAGTTTTGTTGTTGGGGTACTGGTGGGAGGGGGCACACACATTGCTATTTGTTGGGATAACTTTTTAATTTTGGATGCAGAGGGTTTGTTTGTGGTTATTTGCTAGCTGCTATATCAGTTTTAATGGTTATCCTGGGCTTGCTTCTCCCCCATCCCATCCTGCCCGTCTTCAACTCCACCCTCGCACATGGCAATTCCTGGGTACGTCCTCCTTCAGTGCATATCTAGCTTCTCCAAACCATTTGAGTGCTGCTCCTTAACAGCTGTACCAGTTGATTTGGTTTATGATTTACAGCCCCAGTTCCCAGGCTGTGTTGCTATCTCCACTGTGGGGACAGTTTACAGTGTGCTGCACGACTTAGTTAAAATGTGATTATTACCCTTCTATGCTTCCTTTGCTGTGTAGTGATAGTGTTTATGCCTCCTTGTCACCTTTTTTTCCCCAAAACAAACCCTCTGAACTTCTGTTAACTGTTTAACATTCTATTGTTGGGGCAATTGGTTGGTGTGTGGGGGGGGGGGGCTCTCATTACATTTTATTTGCATTGGTTAAATATGTTACTGAATTTTTGAGCATCTGTTGGTGGCTACACTTTCTTTGCTACACCATCCCTACCACCCTGTGGCATGTTTCTTGTTTTCTAATCCACAGTAGGATTCTTTCCTCTCCATCAGCCTCTCTGTCCTTTATAATTTGCTCTTTTCCTGAATTGCCCCATCTTTCTTTAGTTATTGCCTTCCTCGGATCATTTAGGCTTAGCTTTGCTCCTTGGCTATGGGCTGTATTTTTGCCTATGTCTTTCAAATATTATCTTATGCTTTATAGCTCCCTCAAACTGACTTGCACTAAATCATATCATTTCTATGGCCTGTACTGTTATGCAGTGCAACTGTGGGAGCTTGTTGTCACACTTGTCTCAAGCTATCTGGTTGTGGGCCGAACCATGGTCTGCCTTGTCCTCATGTTACTTTACCCATGCTTTGGTTGTGACACTCGCCCCCTTTCACTTCATCTAATCACTGTCCCCCTTCCATTGCTTGTCCTTTCATTGCTTCCCCTCTTTTCTCCTTTGTGTTTTTATGCCTTTCCTGCTCTTTTAATTCCTCCCCTAACTGAACCCTTCCCCTAGGTTTTTGGTGGCTTGGTGACAATGCTACCTTAGTGTCCTTTTCTGTACCTTCTACCCAGTGGCGTCATGCCCATAGGGACCAAGGGGGGCTGTGCCCCCCCCCAATATTGTTGTGCAGGCTTTTAAAAAAATGTATTTAGTATTTTATTTTTTATTCTCTGGAGGGCCCCAAAAAAATGGTGTTTTTTCAGTCTTTTTGGTGGTGGGGTGGGGGGGTTCCTAATCGACTGGTGTGTGGTGAGACTGAGAGCCACCAGCGGTTTAAAAAAAAATGTACTTGCTCCCATTGGGCTGGCAACTGGCTTCGGTGCTGAGCTGAGTGCCTGTAAAAACAAAGAGAGAGACAGACTCACAACAGACAGTTGATTGGTGGTAACTGCCAGCCAGCAGCCAGTCACAGCCAAGGCACGAAGAAATAGCTCACGTGGCAAACTGGTTCATTCATCATCATTGACATCATTCATTTGAGCGACATTCTCTGACCTGACAGTAGGTCATTCTGTTTGAGTCGAGACAAGTCAGTCGGCAGTGAGAGAGTGTGGTCGGTGTGTTCCTCCAGACCAGAACACAAGAAGAAGACTGAAGTCAATCAATCAATCAATCAATCAATCAATCAATCAAATCTTTATTTATCCAGGTGATCACCGTTAAGCAAGCTCATTTACAAGATGGACCTGCTGTTTGTCAATGATAGGTATACATACATAGATTAGCTGTGCACTACACAAAATGTTTAAGTAAGAAACAGACTTACAATTGTAAGGTACAGTATATACATTCCATTGCACTTGTGGGAACAGATAAACAACACAAGACATTATTGTGGCAAGTTCAATCCTTCTTATACATGTAAGTTAAGCGTCACTTTATACAGGTCTCAGACGAAGGGTACAAATTATGTCCATTTCATCCCTTAGTAACTAATTCTAGCTTGAACGGTGGTCACAAGCTTGGACGGTGGCCATGGCTTAAATAGGGCCCATGTTTCCAACTGAACAACTATTAGGGTGGCATGTAGGAGTAGGTAAAGGAAAGGTGAAGTTCCTGGCTGCTTCCTAGTTTAAGACACAAAAGGTCAGGATACTGCAGGGGAAGGAAGCAAGGCTAGGAAGCAGTTTTTTAATTTCACCCATTGGCATTGCCACTCCACACCAACCCATCCCCCCACCTCCCTCTATTAGAAGTACTACTGAACCAGTCCAAGTGCGGCCCGACGCAACACCCGCCTAAGTGCGGGATCTCACACACCCGACCCCGCTTTGCTTAGTTTCCTCCTGATTTATTCTATTGGAAAGGTTATATTTATTGACTGTATCTCTATCTCAGCAGCATGCCTCTCCCCAGTCAATGAGTCTGACCGAGTGGGGATGCAGAGGCAGGAATAGCAGGGTTTCTAATTCTTCTGAAGCTGGAACCTGTGTCCTGAGTGAACTGGGTGAGAGAGAGAGGGAGAGAGAGAGAGAGAGAGAGAGAGAGAGAGAGAGAAGGAGCAGGACAAACAAAGCCAAGGTGGCGGTGTAGTGGTAGTCTCTAGACCCTGAACTTATAAGGTAGGCTTCGCTACCATGGAAGTCTTTCCCCTGGAGTTCTGTGACCACTACCACTACTTACTCAGCATCACACTTATTTATAATAAGAATAGTGGGATATGGTCCGGATTTATTCTTTATTTAAGAAAATGCCGGACGTGTCCCAATAAAGACTATTTTTGGCATAGAAAATCCATTTGGTAAGCACTGGGGATGGGGACCGTACAAGTGGTCATCGATGGCAAGTAGTGACCAGTGCCAGTGGAGTATACTGAAAAGTTTGGTGAGGCTTAGAACTGTATAGACCTTGGGATGGAACAGTGCTGCACCGGCTCTGCCCAGGTCACTACAGAACAACTTGTTTTCTGGATTCTTCAGGACCAAAAAGTTTAAAAGCTGTTTTTTTGTCCCCCATGACTGTACACCAGCATCATTCTCTTAATACTGTCTGCTGCTCCACCGATTGAATTTTTTTGGGGGGGGTCTCTAAAACATGCCAGCATGGTCCATGCTGGCATGTTTTAGTGAAATAATGAAATATCAGTTACATTTAAAATAATGTAATTTCTAATAATTGTTTTCCTACTTATGCTTTTTATCCTTAGCAGTCTACACATCCCACGCTTGGGGCATTTTGAAATTGGGTCAGCTATGTCCCTTCAGTATGGACAGTCATTTATTCAAGTACTTTTTTAGTAGTGCTGCAGCATGAATGTGTGAGGAAGTGTGCCTGGAAAGTTTAAAATTAATTTACTGTGTATTTCTCGCTTATCATCCTCACCAAGTTAATAAGTTACAGCTTCTTTTTACCTTGTATCTTTTAACAAATCAATAACAATTTTTTTCTTGGTGTTTTAAAATATCTTTTTATTCACTCTTCTGCCCTTGTAATTCAAGTCTTTCAAGGCCCCTTATTAAAGATATAAGGGATAACAAAGTTATCTGTACAGTTTCCTGTGACCTTGAGTAACCGCAAGGGTTACGAGTTGTCACAAGCAACAGTACAAATCACTTCGTTATCCCACAGGTGCCCCTCACAAATTTGATTTATACAACAGGATTTTTTTGGGTGGGTGCAGTTTTGTTATATTTTCTTTTTTCCATGTGTTCCTTCCCCTGTTTTTATGTTGGCTTGTGTGCATGCGCAAGAAACATCTTGCCACAGTGTGAGTCTTGGGGGTGTGGCTGCTGTTGGGCAAATGCAGGGCACGCATCAGTAGGTGCGTCCCTCATTCCCCAATCAGCCTGCTTGGCACCACCACACCATGCATACATAATGGGGCCAGCACATCAAAGCAAAAGACCGCTGCACTCGTCATACGCAGCAGTCCTTTGCTTGACGTGCTAGCCGCCATTATGGCCATGGTTGGCGAGCGGCAGCTGCCTCACTTATGTCGACATGGGGTGCCCAATCCCCCTGTCGGCAACCCCCCCATGTTTGTGTGCTGATGGGGGAGCCCACTTCCTGTCGGCATCCCCCCCGCAAATGTGGAATGCCGAGGGGGGTGCCCAATCCCCCTCGGCTCGCGCCCCCTGCTTGTGTTGCACGCGATGGGGGAGCCCTCCCCATCGGCATCACCACCAACTGTTGAATGCCAAGGGAGGTGCCAAATCTCCCTCGGATCGCGCTCCCTTGACTTTGGTTGCCGCAGGGTGCCTAATCTCAGCGGCATTAACCCCTGCTGTTAGGTGCCGGGCGAGGGAAGCCTAATCCCCGCCGGCTACTGACCCCCCAAACTCATTTAGGTGGCACGCTGGGAGCCCACCCTAGCGTGCCAAATACCTGCAGTGCCAAACTGTCCTGCAACATTTTCTTTTTTTTTTTCCCTAGAAACGAAAACCGCCCCTCGTAGTCTAGGTCCCCTGCCCCCAGCCGCACCCACCCACTCGCACTCTGCCTTCCCTCAGCCCCCCTCACCCCATACCATGGGGTTTTGGGGGCCCATCCTCATGAATTCTGTCACTGTCATGACATTAATCGGCCTCGGAAGGTGATTTCACAGTCACTGCATGAAATCACCTTTCGGGACCCATTAATGAAGTGACAGTGCCAGTGTTCATGAGGTGGCCTCTCAAAAAGCCTATGTTCCAAATTTGGTGGAAAAAATCCAAGAAATGCCTGTTTTACAAGCGTGCATTGTGCAGTTGCTACGCAGGCTCGTAACTTCACACATTTGCAATATTTTAATGCAGTATTTTCAGAATTGGCATTTTCTGTACCTCCCAGAATAGTAGTAGCTGTCATTTCACATCCTGCCCGGAATAGTTTCCGCACTTCCGCGCACAATTGCTCAGTCGCTTGTGGGAAATCAGTGTTTGGGCCAGATTATGAAAATGACAGTGACACAGTTCATGAGCAGAGCTCCTAGAATGCCTATGTTGAAAATCTGGAGCTGATACTCCATAAAATGACTGTGTTATGAGCGTGCGTTGGCAGATTGCATGCATGCTCGTACCGGCATGCATTTGTGATATTTTCACTCTGGAATTGCCATTTTTACACACCTCTTGATGAACAGCAGAGCTGTCACTTCACATATCCTGCCCAAAATGTGTTTCCGCACTTCCGGCGCAGAATAGCATGGTGGCTGTGCGAAATCACTTCTTGGGACACTTTGAGGAAATGACAGTGACACTTTACATGAGCAGAGGTGCTAAAATGCCTATGTTGAAAATTTGGTGCCGAACGCCCACAATCTGCCAGTGCTGCAAGTGTGCCTTGCATATTTGCCACGACCCCTGCAACTCCGCAACTTTTGTATATTTGCATGCCACATTTTCAGCACTGCCATTTAATTACACCTTATGAACCGTGTGTAGCTGTAATTTTTCACATCCTGCCCAGCATTTTTTCCCGCACTGTACTACCAAACACCCACAGGGACATCCTAATGCCTCTCACTCTCTGTAGGGTGGGGGTGGGTTGGCATCAGTCCAATACTTGACTGCCACTCCTATGCTGCATCTCTCTAACTCCTGCACTGCCAATGGCAGCAAGACAACATTCGGCATTGACAAATGCTTGTTTTTCTGTGCCTTGTTGCTGTGTTTGGTTTTTAGATGATGTCACATTGTACTCACTGATGGGTGGAGCGAGTAGGTGATGTCACGGTATACTCGCTGACTGGTGGAGTGACTGGATTTTTAAAAGTGTGTAGGAGACATAGCAGTCCTGTTTAGCAAGTGGTGCTGGTCAGATGTTGGGGTACAGAGTGGGAGAAAGCTTGTCTTGTCTGTAGTCCTTGAATTATAAAAAAGGTACATTTAATTGTGTCTTTTATGCTGGACTCAGAAGCAGAAATAGGGAGGAAGGAGAATTAGACTGTGGAAGGGGAGTGGAGTGAGGGGGATGGAGGGGGACGTGTTGCGAGTAGCTGAGAAAGGGGAAAATGGATCTTTTCTTTAGAAAGTGTTTTTAATTTAAAATTTAGTCCCAGTGTGTGTGTGTGTGTGGGGGTGGTTAGACTGTGCATTTTGTGAGACTGTAGGACCATGATAGCCTGGGTTGTAAAGCGCATTGTGAGAAGGTGAAAGTGACACTTGGAGGTAGTACTGCCTAGTGGGCTGCACAAGTGGTGGTGGCGAGTGATGTAGTCACTGTGTGAAATAAATGGGTGATGACATAATCACTATTGGGATAACTTGAAGTTATTCGCATAGTGATTACATCATCACCCATTTATCCACACAGTGATTCAGATATCTGGAGTTATCTGCCACTTTTTATCCTGACACCCATTGCATAAATATTGATAGCATTAGGGATTGCTGTAATACTAAAGCGGGATGAGTGCCTGCAGTTGTTCTGAGTTTATCAGGGAGTGTGCAATAGACATTTTCATCTCCAGTTTTTGTGGAGAGGGGAGTTGTGGCTTGTACATTAAAGGGCATCAGTCAGCACAAAAAGAAAACACACTCAAGTATGAGACTGGCCCCATTGTGCCCTTTTTTATATGCAAAAACATTTTGGTTTACTTACTGTTTACTATAGCACAGCAGACTTTATCAAACAAATTTTGTTTAGCTCTAGGTTGGCATCTTCTGTAACTACAAATTCCAGAATTCCTTGCAGCTGATGTCAGAACATTAGGCAGCAGTGGGAGATTCAAAAGTCTGTAGTGCATGTTAAAGTTTCTGTTTAATCTCCACTTGAATAATTTCTGGTTCTGTTTTTCTCCCGGTGCTAATTACAGCCCTCTGTGACTGTACATGACCCAGGGAGGATGACAGGGCCAGTAAACAAAAGATCAAAAGTTGTGTAAACGCTAACATACAGTGCATGCTAATGACTCTCCCACTGCTGCATACTGTTCTGGGGCCAGCTGCAGGAGATTCTGGGATGTGTAGTAAGAGAATATGTCATCCTAGAAGTAAACAAATTAGTCTGATACAATATATACCATGCTGCAGTAAACAGTAAGCAGCAAACTAAAATGTTTTTGCACAGAGTGCACATTGTGGCCAGCTAGCACAAATCTTATAATGCGGTCCTTGTCCCCCACCTGCTGGAATCTACTCTGGGCCTATAAATTGTAATTACAAATTGCTGATCTTCTCCAACCCACAGAACCAGTTCCACTCCACATGGCAACTGGCACAGTTCACTTCTCACACTTCCTTGGCTGGCCATCGTCTGAACTGATTTACACAAATCTCATTGTTTGCGTACTTAGACTGTGTGAATTTTGTCAGCTGTTGGCCTGACAAAGAGATAAGACGGGGCTGTGCCAGTTGCAGTGGGTGTGGTTTTGAGTGGCTATCTGCCACTGGACACCATTTATTTATTTATTGAATTGATTCACCAGAAAAGGCACACTGAGCAAACCGATGCTCATCTCCCGGTGCGACCTGGGGGAAGGGAACAAGGCGAGGATAACACGCAGGTTATCATAATAGCATAATAATATACATATAATTATCATAATAGCATATTAGCAATATACATATAATTACAATTTGACAGTTACCCAGGAGGGAGTATTACATGGTTACCAACGTTGTAACATTTTGCCACATGCAGCTGAACCAGTTGACCCCGGTTCTTACTTTGCATAACCTGGTTTTCACAACACCACCATTTAAGTTCAATTCTTACAAAATTTCTTTTAAAAAACAAAATGTTACTATCCACAGACTGAACAAAAACAGAAAAAATATGTACAGCATCAATGCTCTGTCATTATGATGGCATTTAGCATGTTGAGGAACAGCTTCTTGGCCTGCTAAAAGTCACCAAAATGCACCATTTGACCTCAGTTTTTTTAAATTTTCCCAAGGGAGCATGTCCCCGGACCCCCTTAGAGAGGTTTGGATTTTGTGTTCCTACAAAATTTCTGGTTGCATGATGCCCCTGCTTCTAACTTATATTCACTTTGCCCAAGTTTAGCCTTTTTGCCCTTCTTGTGTATGTATTTCACTAATCATTACTTTGCCTGTCTGAGGCTCTCCCCCCAACCATAGGGTCTATGCTGTGTTCTCTGGTTCACACCTCCGATATCTAACTCTATGATCTACCCAGCTGCTACCCTTGTGCACTTATAACATTGAGCATGTGGCACTTCCGCAGTATGGAACCTATTCTCGAAGGTGCGAAGTGCCTCTGCGCCACATATGTGAGGTGTGGAGACACTCTGCACCTATTGCGCCCCTCTTGCAGGAAGCACGAAGGGAGAGAATGCAGCTCCCATGCACCCAATCCCCCACCCATGAAGACTGCAACATGCAAGGGCTGGCGGGGGTCATGCCAGCACTACGCGGCATGCACATAACCGTGTGGAGCTGCACACTGGGGCATGTAGCAGTATAGCCAGAATGCAAGGGTAAAACCCTGCCTTAAGTCCTCTATATGCCCCATGCATCCATCCCATACCAAGGGGACCATTGTCCCACATCCACTGGCCATCCGGGGCCACAAACCCCATCACCCAGCTGAGTCCTCACCATCCCTGTGTATGCCAATCCCCCCCACACACACACACACTCATAAGGACACTGACCCCTGGACTGCAAGGACCCCCCACCTGACTTAGCAGTGCCCCATGCTCCAGATGGTGTGGTGGGCATTCATAACCCCCCACCCGACACACACACCCTCATGGCACTGCTCCACACCCCCTTACCTGCTGTCAGATTGAGGCCATGATATGGCCATCTGCACAACCCACCCCTCACGTCCATGGCCACTGGCTGTGCGGGTATCCATGGGGGACCGCAGTCAATGCACCTTCCACCATGTAAAGGATCCACTGGATCCCATTGGATGCCCACCTAGATGCACAGCTCCACACACGGCCACCCCGCATGTACCCACTTGCTGGGATGATGGGGCTACAGACAGGAGGTTGTGCAAGCCATGGGTACACACCTTTCCGCAGGTGTGGAGCACTGCGGGTGGGATAAGTGCCCTGGGTGCGTAAGTCCCACCCATTGAAGCATAGGCCCCATTGTTTGCCTCACCAGCCACCCTAATCCTCAATAATGCAAGGGACCAACTGCAATAGTACTCTAGCAGCCTGGTCAAGATATGTACCACCTGATTTTTCTTTCCACTCTGGCTACTAATACGGAGCACTCCCTCCCTCCCCCCTTTCTCTCACTTTGGTTTCCAGTTGTTGCCCCTGACATCCTACAGCTCACCTTTTTCTATCCTTTACCCTCCTGCAAACCCTTCCTTCTCTGTTTCACCTGCTCCTCCACCTCCGTCCTCTCTCTTCCCTCAAAATGTGAACCCCATAGTACCAGTACTTCATTAACCACAGTCCTTGACTGAAGGAGCTACTGCCTCCCTCCCTTAGGCATTCTCCCTCAGGTTCTATAGACACTGAACTGTCTTGTTCTTGTTGTGCACCTGGGTGGGGCTGCATCCCTCACCTATTCCTAAACTATCCTCTTGTTGAGAGCCCCATGTAGTTATTGCTCTGCAGATTGGGGGGATAAGGTTTGATTCCTCGACCCCCTTCTTTCTCCTTTCTGTGAATCTCCCTTCCCTTTACCAGTGATCTATTGTACTAGACTCCTGCTACCCATGTTAGCAGTCAGAAAGGTGCCTGAACTGGCTTGCTTCCCCCCATGGGGATCTGTGATGAACCTTGGGTGGGCTTCTTGCTCAGTTCGTATCCTTGATCCCACTAATTGGCCTCCCTCAACCCTGTTGTTGTTATGCTTCTTTTCCAGTTGATGTTACTGGTTAAACTGCTGCTGTAAGTGTTCTGTTATGCTTACTATATCGCTGAGTGCTATAACATTTTGATATTCTGCAGTGATTTTTTTTATTGTAATGGTGATACAAGGTAACATTGGATTTGGCTGGAACCTAGTCATTCTCAGCTTCTTGTATAATTTTGGTTTGCCAAGATCTCAGAGCCTGCTTGCCCAGCACCAGAACTGCTTCTTTATGCCTTCCTTCTTACAACCCTAGGGCAATGGCTGACCTTCGATGTGACAGTTGGAATGTTCAGGGACTGAACTCCCCAGTCAAGTGGAAGCAGGTGTTGACTCATCATTGTAAACTAAAGTCACAGGTGCTTCTCTTACAAGAAACTAAACTCACTGACTTAGAAGCCCAAAAGCTTTGAAAGGGCTAAGTTGGGTTAAAGGTCAACAACACAGCCCACTCTAAAAAAGAGGTATCTCTATTCTTATTCAAGACTTACATTGGTCCCTCATCAAATCTCATACTGATTCTGAAGGTCATTGGCTCTTGCTCATTTTAATATCCCTCAGGATCCCCTAGTTATTTTTTTTTTAATTCAACATACTTTATTCATTTTTAAGCAGCTTATAAAAAGGGCTATCACTCAGTTAACAATGCAGCTGCAAAGCTAACATCAAACAGGCAAACATACATAATAAACAATCACAAAACAAAATATCTACAATAAAATCAACCCCACGCCCCCCTCACCCCTCCCTTGCCCATGTGTCAGGGCAAGAGGGAAGCAAATTGTGCGGAAATAAATAATCAGGGCTGCCAGAGGGATAGCAAGGTCAGGAGAGGCTCCCATAATGATCCATAAGCATCCAGTTTGTGACGGATGTTAGCAATGTGACTCTCTAACTGGATGGCAGTTAAAATCTCACTATACCATTCCAAGGTTGAGGGAAGGGACTCATCCTTCCAGTGCCTGAGCATAATTAGTTTAGCCATGACTGCTATTAAGGTTAGGTAGGCTTTCTGAGTTTTAGGTGTGCCCTGTGGGAAAAGAGATGATAAACAGGAATTGGGGGTAAGCAAGGGGACTAGCCCCAGAATCGGATCCAGGGTGTTTTGGATGGCTTTCCAGAATATTTGAACTTTTGGGCATTCCCACAGCATGTGAAAGATAGATCCTATCCCTTCTCCACATCTATGACAAAGGGGGGATGCTAGCTTCCTGATAGTGTGTCATTTAACAGGAGTATAGTACAGGTTGTCCATAACATTAAATTGGATGAGTCTTAGCTTATCTTGTTTGATAAATCTGTAGACCATTTTCCAGAGTTTACCCCAAAAGACTGGGTCTACAGGGAGAGATAGCATTTGCATCCAGTAGTACCAGACCCCTTTGGGGAGCTCGGGATCAAGGTCTTGCAAGAACACATATACACCAGAGACCGCATGTGGTTGTTTTGCCACTTGCAGTATAGCGGGCAAAACTTCTGTAAGTGGGAGAGACCAAGGTTTGGGGCCTAAGAAAACCAGGGCAGCCTGTGTGATTTGTCAATATTTAAAGATGTCAGAATTGGATAATTTGAATTTCTCTTTCAATGAGGAGAACGGGAGGATAGAATCTTCATTGCAGAGATCCCTCAATGTAATATGTTGTAGTTTGGGGAAAAAAGAGGGTGGAATCGCCTGGTTCCCAATCAAAAAATGGGGATTATTGAAAAGAGGCTGGCTCATTGAATTATTCCAGTTAAGAGAAAGGTGCTTCTGTACCTGGAGTAGAGCACAGAGAGACCATCCAATGGGAAAGTTTTTGATGTGTCAAGGGAGATAATGAGGAGACTGGTACATGAGAGCTGAGAGGGAGCAGAGAGCTCCTTGCACCAGTGCCCTTTCGATTTAAACCCAGGTGGGAGTGTAGGAGCTTACCTAGTCTGTGATGGAGTCATCCATCCATCTAGCCAGTTTGCTAATATGCTGGGCCCCATAACAGGCAAAAAAGGAAGGAAGGGCAAGGCCCCCTCAGTTTAGATGCAGTAAGCTTAACATATCCTCTTCTGACACCTTTCTTTCTCCATAAAAATTTATTAAATATACTCTGTAACTGGCAGATCCCAGTTTTGGGAAGAAAGAGGCCCAACATACTCAATGGATACAAAATTTACTAAAGGACATTCATTTTGAGGACATTTAAACATCCCCAAAGAGACATTGGTAGGGCACTCCACCTATCCAAATCCGCTTTGAGAGTGGAGATAAGTTTGGTGAGATTCTCCCGCATCACTGAAGGCACATCCCTGGCAACATTAATCCCCAAGTAGTAGGTCAGGGTGTAAGGCATCCATATCATGCCTAAACCTGAGAGCTCTGCCCTTGTGAGACGATGGTTAAGGGGAAGATCTGGAACTTAGAGAGGTTAAGTTTGTAAGATGAGACTTTGGAAAATAAATTCAGTTTGTCAAGTAGAACGGGTATTGCAGAGGCAGGATTTTCAACATTTACTAAAAGGTCATACGCATAGGCTGAAATGAAGTGTCTTTTACCTTCAATCTGGATATCAATCAGGTTAGCAGAGCTGGTTAATCTACGGATTAGGGTCTCAAAGTAAAAATTTAACAAAAGAGGAGAGAGCGGGCAACCCTGACAGCTCCCACACTGAAGAGGGAAGGGAGGAGAGAGGAGAGCAATACACCATACCCTAATCCTTAGGCCAGAGTACAGGATCAGGACACACTTAATAAATCCTCAGGGATCTCAAAGCTGTCGAGGGAGTAGACTCTAGTGAAGGGTTTCTCAGTTTCAAGGGAGACCAAGGCCGAAGGCACCTCAAAGTCCCTTGACTCCAAGATCAAATGGAGGAGTTTCCTCATGTGATCTCCTGAAGTAATGGCCAGACATGAAACCAACCTGATCATGCCGAATAACCACCCCCATGAGCAGGGCTAGATGGGTGGCCAAAATTTTAGCTAAAATTTTGAGATCCGAATTAAGCAGGAAGATTGGTTGGTAATTACTGGGATGTAAGAAATCTTTACCGGGCTTGGGGATTAAAGTTAATAGCACCTCTGAAAAAGATTGGTCACTCATCCCTTTATCGAACCAATAATTAAAAACCTAAATCAAGCACGGTGCTATCTGGGCACAGTATTGTTTATACAAATTATTCAGGAGACCGTCTGGGCCAGGAGGCCTTGTCAGAAGGTAAAAACTTAATGGCCTGTTCTACCTCAGAGACAGTAATTAAAGATTCTAGACCCTCAACATGCTGGGATGGGAGACTAGGTAGGTTACCTGAGTTAAAATATTGAGAGATACTGTGGTCTTCAGGGGCAGCAGAGTCTTCAGCTGCATAGAGGGATTTGTAGTAACTACCAAAAATTGCAACAATATTGTTAGGGTCCAAGACAATATCTTCATCATGGGACGGGCGCAATCTAGGTATAAATCTGGCAGCCTCAGCCTGACGGAGCCTGAGGGCCAGAAGCCTCCTCACTCATTCACCCAACTCCAAATATCTCATTTTAGTCTGGTGTAGAGAAAACTCTACCTTTTTTTGGTTTTATTTTAGTTTAACCAGGAGAAGCACACTAAGCTGAAAGCCTTTTACAGGTGCAAGCTGGGAGCACAGGGAAGTTAAGTGACTTGCTCAGGGTCACACAGTATGTAAGTGGAAGCTGTGGGATTCAAACCCAGGTCTGGTCTGCTGGATGTCACCAGACTTGCAGCTCGGAACCTTAAAGCACTGCTCTATACTGCCTCCCTTTTTAGGCCATTATGTCCCCATACTGGGACAAGAGCCGGTGTAGCCTGGCCCAGCCTGACTCATGAGAAGCATGATACAGGGAGTGTTCAAGGTGCTTGATATCTCTTAAAAGAGAATTCAACTGGGCCTTGCTCTGCTTAGCATGAATGGTCACCAGGCAGATAAGATTCCCCCAAAGCATGCACTTAGGCGCGGCCCAGATGAGATCAGTCTTAACCACAGAACCTTTATTAGTCTCGAGGAAAAAGATAATGAAATTTTGAACATGTTCAACCAGGAAGGGTTTTCGTAACAGTTGCATGTTTAGACACCAGAGGGAATCCCATTTAAGCCCCGGTACAAGAAAGAAGGGAGATACTAACTGGAGAATGGTCAGACAGGACTCTGGGATGAATGTTGGCCCCCAGTACCCCCAGGAGGGAGGCAGTTCTAAGCAGAGAATAATCTATACTGGATAAAAATTTATGTGGTGGAGATAAATACGTGTATTGTTGACCCGAAGGGTTCAGAGTATGCCACACATCCAGAGTCCCTTTACATGCCATAAGGTCCCGCAGAGCTCTTTGGGTTAGGGAAAAACTCACTCTTTTACTGTCTGAACGGTCGACCTGAGCTTGGGGTACCATGTTCCAATCCTCGCTGAGTATAGTGAGCTTATGGGGGTCAACTGGTATCACTGACATTAATTCTATGAAGAACTGTGGTGTCTCCACATTGGGGCCATAAATGGAACCTATGACTATGGGAAATGACTCCAGGATGCCCAGGAGGACAACATAATGTTCCAATGGATCCCACCATTCCTGTGTTAAAATGAATGGAACTGATTTGGCCACTAGGATGGCTGTGCCTCCACGTCTAAAGGAGGCACCATCTCCAAAGACCTGCCCCACCCAGAGCCTCTGAAAAAGCAAAACATCCTCTTGCTTGAGGTGAGTTTCTTGAAGACAAACCAGATGAGTCCTTAATTGTTGGAAATGTTTAAATATCATAATTCGGTTACGGTGTTTCTGGGCCTCTTTAATATTCCAGCTAAAGAAATTGTACTGGCTACTCACAGTGTGAGTTCAACCACAAAAAACACAACAGGCTATGCCCATAATCCCTCTGGAAAATTGCCAGGTAAATAGAAATGCCCTATCATAGTCCACTGACATGCCAAGCATGCCCACCCCCTCCCACCATCATCCTGGCAAAAGTGAACAGTAAAAAGCAGAACAATAGTCTCCCCACTCCCCCTCCCATCCCAGCAAAGAAAAATAGTAGGTTCTTGAGCAATGTTTCCTACCCAAGCCAGAAAACTAATTTCCCCTTAATTCCCATAAACTTAAACAAACAACAAATAACAATTAACAAACAAACATTCCCTTTACCTTCACCCCCAGTCCTCTAGACTGAACTACCATGTGATCTGGGATGTGATTAAAGCCTGCAGTGCCCAGAGCACATGTCCATCCCCACCCCTGCCTCAGTTCCAACAGAAATAACTAGAATGTTCATAATCAATATAATATCTAATGGACCCTGAATAAGGGAAAAGGAAACTTCTGTCTAAATTTACCCTAACCTCTGAAGTCAAGTAATAAGAGGGCACAAGAACCCCTCACTGGGGGTGTTGAAGGTAAAATTAAAGGAAAGTTAGTGCTCTCTGACTCCCTGGAGACCTAAAGTGCTAACACCCCTAGACATAGAATAAAGAAAAGGAGGGCTCTTAGTTATTTTGAATTTATATGATCCTATCCAGGACTCTCCCTCATGGTTTCCTGCCTTAGCAACTAAGCTATCCACTTTTGCTGACCTCAAGGTTCCTTTGCTCGTTGGTGGTGACTTCAACCTGAACTTAGACTGTACTTTTGACTGGAGTCATGGCAGGCCTGAACTGTATGTTTGAGCTGTCCAAGTTGTTCAACAATGGTTCTAAGACCAGACCCTTACTGATGTCTGGAGACATTATAACCCAAGAACTAAAGACTACACCTACCACTCTGTGATCCATGGCACACTTAGCCATTTGGATTTCTGGCTAACTTTGCCCACTCTTACCCCCTGGTTATGGCAGTGACTATTAATCCACTAGTCATATTAGATCATGCATCCATCCAAATAGACCTCCTCCTTGGAAGTGCCCTGCATCATCCCCCCCAACCCCCGTTGGCCGCTAGATCTGCCCCTTTTGCAGGATCCACAATTTAAATCCTGGCTTCAGCAAGCTGTGGCTGAATACTTCACTGACAATGATAATAGGTCCACCTGCATCACTGTCTTATGGGAAGCTTTCAAGACATCCCTCAGAGGACATATTATTGGCTAGGTCACACATCGGCACAAACAGCATGAGGGTTAGTTGGCCACTCTGGAATCCCAGTTAACAGACAAAGCAGCAATCCTTCAAACTAATTCTTCCTTCTCCAAGAAATCTACATTGTGGAAGGAGATCTTAGCACTCTGGCAGGGAATTAATACACTAACAATGAGCAAAGCTATATTCGCTCTCTTCCTCCTAAGATAGGGAGGAAATAAAAGCTACAGAATTATAGGCATAAAGGAGGTTGTGGAGGTACTGTGGGTCATGCTGAGAATGGGGAATGGTACAGCCACTTGAGTAGGTGTGATCTATAAACCTCCAGCACAGGGGGAGGAGTTGGACAAAGAGCTAGTGGGACAAAATCTGCAAAATGGCAGCAAAAGGGAAGAGATTGTTGATGGGAGACTTCAATTTGCCAGATGTCAATTAGAGCACCTATACTGCAGCCATGGCAAGCAGCAGAAACATCCTGGAGCTCTTCAGGGGGCAGGACTCAGACAGCTATTAGTAGAATACACCCCTGAGGTGACAACATCAGACCTGGTACTTACCAATGGAGAATGGGTGATGAATGTAGAAGTGGGGAGTCACCTGGGGTCCAGTAATCATAGTACGGTATGGTTTAATGTGAGGATAGTAGAGGAATCCAGCCACACAAGGGCAAGGGTCATGGATTTCAGAAGGGTTGATTTTACAAAGATGGAAGTATGTCTGAAGAAAGCCCTAGTGGGTAGAGTGGGAAAAGGGAATGTAAAAGAACAATGGGCACATCTTAGCTGAAGCCATGAGCCTTAGCCAAGTAAGTAAAACAAAAAGGACAAAAAAGCCACTCTGGTTCTCACAGGAGATGGCAGTGAGGGTGAGGGGAAAAAAATCAACATTCAGAAAACACAAAGAAATACAGAGGTAGGAAGATAAAGGAATGTATCTGGAAAAGCTAAAGGTGGTGAGGAAAGCAGTCAGAAAGGCCAAGGCACAGATTGATGAAAGAATAACAAAGGCAATTAAAAAAGGAGACAATACCTATTTTAGATACATTAGAGAAAAGAGTAAAACCAGGAGTGGGATTGTGAGGCTTAAAAGGGAAAGGAGGAGGTCAACAGAAGGGGACCAGGAAAAAAAAGAAATCCTGACAAATATTTTTGTTCAATGTTCATGGCAGAAGGGGATGGAGAGGGAACACAACTAGGTGTAAGGAATATCAAGGGGAGGAGTGTAGCTACCAGTCCATTTACAGTAGAGGGAGTCCTAAAGGAATTAGAAAAACTGAAAATAGATAAAACAATGGGGCTGGATGGAATACATCCCAGAATTCTAAAGGAACTAAAAAAAGGAGCTAGAGGGACCACTGACAGCCTTGTTCAAAAAATCATTAGAAATGAGTGTGGTTCCGGCAGACTGGAAGAGGGCGAATGTTGTCCCTCTCCATAAGATTGGGAACAAGGAGGAGGCTGGTAACTATAGGCCAGTCAGCCTAACCTCAGTGGTAGGAAAATTAGTGGAATCATTACTCAAGGAAAGGATTGTGACATACCTTGAATCCAGTGGACTGAAGGATCTCAGACAGCATGGTTTCATGGCAGGCAGGTCTTGCCAAAAAAACCTGATAGATTTCTTTGACTTGGTGACAAGGGAGATTGATCAGGTAGGGGCGGTAGATGTGGCCTACCTGGATTTTAGCAAGGCCTTCAATACCGTCTGCATAAAAGGCTAATAAACAAATTGAGCAGTCTTGGAGTTGGGTCCGGGGTGGTTAACTAGGTTAGAAATTGGCTGAGAGGTAGGACACAAAGGTGATAGTGAACAGAGATCAGTCAGTTGAAAGGGAGGTGACCATCAGGATGCCTCAGGGATCAGTGCCAGGCCCAGTCCCCTTTAATGTCATAATACGTGGTATTGTAGAGGGGCTGGAGGGGAATGTGTGTCTCACTGCAGACAATGCAAAGATCTGCAATAGGTTAGAAACTCCATGGGTGGTGGAAAGAATGAGAATAGACCAAGGCAAGCTGGAGGATTGGTCAAATGTATGGTCGTTGAGATTCAATGCAAAGAAGTGCAAAATTATGCACTTAGGTCACAGGTACCCGAGAGAGGAGTACTCAGTGGGGGGATGGGGATAGTGTTGGCCACCAAACAGAAGAGGGGTCTAGGAATAATTATATCTGAGGACCTAATGGTGGACAGACAGTGTGAGAAGGCAGTTACAGGGCTAGCGGGGTGTTGGAGTGCATAATAAGAGACATCACACACAGAAACAAGTTCTAGTCAGAGCTGATATGGCTGTGCCAAGCTCTTAACTGTCCAGGTATCACAGTGGCGGCGGCATGGCTTGCAGAGCACTGTACCAGTGGTCACAGAGTGGTGGTGATATCGAAGCTGATAACAGAGCTACAGTGAGCAGTGACAGTTGCCATCCAAAAGATGGCAGTGACACTGCTCATGCGTGATACTTGCGCATGCGCAGTGAAAGCATAAGTGCACCTATGAAGTAGTGTGCCATGGGGAAGGGGAGATAATGCTGCAGAGGGGAGATCTGTTGTGGAGGACAGCTGCTATAGAGTAAGCGCTGTCATGATGTTGCCACAGCACTGTAGGAGAACACAGGATCATGTTCTCAAGCCGACCCCCTGTTTTATTACAGTGATGGCATAATGTCTGCAGAGCTCCTCCCACGCAGCCATAAAATGGAGGTGGTGATGCCACTATACAGATCATTAGTGAGACGTCATCTGGAGTACAGTGTCCAGTTTTGGAGGCTGCATCTCAGGAAGGACATAGGCAGAGTGTAAGCAGTCCAAAAAAGGTCTACAAATTGGTACTGGGGCTGCACCAGAAGTCATATGAGGAGAGGCTGAAAGAAACCAATATGTATTCTCTAGTGATGCAAAGAGAGGGGGGGGACATGATAGAGTCATATAAATACCTTAAAGGGATCAATATGATACAGAAGGGCATCACCTACCAGAAAAGAAGATGGACAAGATCTAGTGGACATGAAGTGAAGTTGGAGGGAGGAATAATCAGGGTAATGTGAGGAAGTATTTCTTTACAAAGAGGATGGTGAATGATTCAAACAGCCTCCCCACAAGGACTGTAGGGGTTAAAACAGTGGATGAATTCAAAAATGCATGGGGCACCCAAAATGGAACACTGGAAAAAGGGAAGAGTAGGAAAGCTGCAAATCAACCACAGTCTGCAGCATAAGTTAAAGGTAGAAAAACAGGGCAGACTAGATAGGCCAGGCAGTCCTTATCTGCCAACAAATTCTATGTATCTAAAACATAAACATTTGGAAAGCCATGAGAAAAGTAGTAAACTCCTAGCCTACCACTTAAAAAAACAACAGTTGAAGTGGTATATCCCTTCTCAACATAATCAGACAGGTCACCTCTGTACTAAGCCCCAAGACATTAACAGTGGTATGGCTACCTTTTATAGACAATTTTGCTTCTTAGTCTCCGACCATAACCCTACTCAATTATCTTCTTTTTTCCCTAATTTGCAGCTGCCGAAGCTTGATCCTGCTCAGACTGCATCCTTAGACTTGCCTATAACTCTTCAAGAAATTGAAGCAGAGATTAAGTCCCTTAAACCCAGAAATGTTTCTGGTGGTGATGGCCTTCCCATAGACTTGTACAAGCTCCTCAACCCTAAATTGTGTCCCGTACTTCACTGTCTCTATACAAAGATATCTTCCACCAGAATATTTCCTCCATCTATGTCTACCTACCACTACTCTGCTCCCAAAGCCTGATAAAGATCACTGTCTGCCTTCTAGCTATCACCATATTTCTCTAATCACAGTGGATAGCAAAATATATGCCAGAGTTTGGGCCTCCTGCTTACAGACCCTTCTCCGAACTGTGATACACCCCTAGCAAGTTGGATTTGTATGTGGTCAACTTAGTTCTGACCACATGCACACTTTGATCAACCTAATGTTTCTGGCCTGTTCCTCCCCCACCCTGGCAGCCACAGTGGCTATTAATTTTGAAAAAGCATTTGATTGTGTTGAATGGAACTATTTATTTTCAGTGTAGTCCCACTTGGGATTTGGGGGTCTTCTCCATCTCAGTTATTCATGCCATGTACTCTTCACTGGTAGCACAGGTGCTTACTAATTCTATGCCTTCTCTTTCTTGTGCTCCTGGGAGATACCCACTCTTCTATTTTCTCCTTAATGAATCTTCTCCACACTTTTACAACTCTCTCAGGTCTTAAAATTAACCCTACCAAAACTGAAGTCCGACTATTAAACCAGTTATGCAAGCATCTGACTTTTACCTCTTTACAGCTTTGATGGGCACTGGATTCCATGACAAATCTGGGCATCAAGGTAACCCCTCATTTACATAAATTGTGTGATTTGAACTTTTCTGTGCTACTCACCAAGGTTAAAACTGAATTGGACCATTGCAAACCTCTACAGTTCTCAATGGTAGACAAGATTGGGGCAATCAAGATGATAACAGCTTCTAAATTATTCCACTTGCTCTCTCAACTGCCAGTTCCAGTTCCACAGAAGTGGTTTAATCTATTCGACATCTTAGTCAGTTCTTTTGGGAAGGACGTCGGCCTCACTAAAGCCAGACTAAACTATGTATGTACTGGCGCAAAGAAGGATGGAACCTTCCTGTGTTTCAGGGTTAAAACTGGGCATTTAATTTAGCACAGACTATCAAATGGTTTGAGGCAGACTGCCCCACCCCTCTATTATGGACTTCCATAGACACTGACCTGTTGAAGCCTTCAGCTCCCTCAGTGATTTTATACCCTGGCTCCAACCTTCCCACACCTCTACCCCCTACTATTACCTTATCTTTACAAGCATGTAAATGGGTATATAAATGGCTGGGACTCTCTCTGGTACACCCAGCTTTTACCCCCTTATGAGACAACTTGACAATTTGCATAGAATGGGCGCTCATCAGCTGGGAAGATTGGAAGTGCCATGACATCTGTACCCTCCTTGATTTGCTCACTCCTCACTTGACTTCCTTAGATTCCTTTCAAGGACTCCAACTACATTACAGTCTTCTCAAGACTGACTTCTGGAGATACTTACAGTTGTGTAGTGCCCTAGTACCCACTGTTTCCAAACTGCATTCTTCTCCACCCCTTACATCTTGCACCCAGTTTCTAAATGGCTAACCACTAAATCAGGTAAAGCTGGGTGCATATATTCTCATATCAGTGAATGCTTCCCTGACCAAACTCTCTCTGCTCAGTCCTACTGGACCAGCATCTTGAGCTGTAATATCAGCAATGAAAATAACCCATAATCCACATTTAGATCCTAAATGTAGACTAGTCCAAAATAAAGTTCTTCATTTCTGGTATCACACCCCCACAGTATTGCATGTGGCCCATTTTATTCTGTCAAGCCATTGTTGGAGGTGTCAATGTCCAGATGGGGATCTCATCCACCTCTTATGGACCTCGTAAGCCATTGTTAATTACTGGTCTAATGTTCAGAAGGTTCTGTGTCAGATACTACATACCCCCCACCCCTTTCTCCTGACTTTTTCTTCATTGGTCTTCCTAAGGTTGCCACACATTTTAATATGGCACAGAGGGATTTTGTGATTCACGCCAGTGCTGTGGCTAAATGTCTCCTTTTGTGGGGGTGGAGCTCTACAAAGGCACATTCCATATATGACTTTTTAACCGAACTCTCTCAGATTGCCTCATTTGATCGTATGTCACACATTGTAAGCCAGGCCCTGCATCTGCATTATTCCATTTGGGGTCCTTTCTACCCCTACATACACTCCTGTTCCATTGGTGCCTCTGTGATACCTCTCCCCCAACGGTCTTTCCACAGGCAAGGTGTAAGGTGATTTATCCCACATGTATGACCATCTAGCATACCACTGCATCTAGGGTCCATTTCCAAGGGACTGCCTTGAACCTCCTCCTAGGTTCATTGGTTCTACATGCTATAAACCTTTGCTTATTCTAGATAGCACTCCAATTGTATGTACATAGTTTCTGTGCAGAGGTTTTATATAATTGTTAAAATAACTTACTCTAGTTGCACTACACCTTGGTGCATTGTGTTCAGCTCATTTTTGTAAGGCTGCTTTTGACTTTTTTCTCAACAGCTGGTCACTTGGTATTCATTCATTACTGTGTCCCTTGTACCTCTTCTTTTATTCAACTTTTTTAGTTTGCCTTACTGATTTGTATTTGCATCTATACATTCCTGTTTGTTACAGTTTGATGCTACTACTGGATCTGTATTCATGTCTAGCCTTTGTATGTTTCTGTTGTTTTAATTGAAAAAGTCTTGAATATGATTTTTAACTACATAGGCTTTCTGCTATTAAATAAAACATTCACAAATGTATTAAATTAATGCTCTCTCTTTTGTATATATACATAACTTGCGTACAGGATGCAAAAAAATTGTTTGTAGCCATTGTGGTCCTTGTACAAGCACACCTTTTTTTGGACCAACATAACATTTTCAGAACACAAGCGTTCAGGCCTCAGAGTGCCCTTATTCAGGTGATGGCAGATTTTACTTTTGGTAGTAATAGACTGCACTTTCCACTGAATGAAGGCTATCTTTCTTTTTTGTAGAAACTTTATTTTGTTGTTGATATAATAAAACTTATCAAATCTTCAACTTTGTTCCCCCCCCACACACATACATTTTCTCTGTACACCACTGTGTACTGGGTTGCATTATTATACACAAGAGCCTCTCACACCTGTTTTTAGCCATCCTGTTGTAAACCTAACATCTCCGCTGTTCTGTGAATATGTCAGCTGCTGCAAGGAAGTATCCCTACCTAGGTATATAATAAACGCTTTTTGTTAAAACTGCCATCATCTGAATAAGGACACTGTGAGGCCTGCATGCTTGTGTTCTGAAATTTTTTTATTGATCCAATAAAAGGTTTTCAATACCCTACTTTGTCACTCATGGGTTTTAATTTTAAAGGACAGTTCCTAGGATGAACTTCGGTGGTTTAAGAAAGTGTATACAGTATTATGTTCTTAGAGATTGTCTTTAGTGTTAAATGATGACTTGACACAGTTATAGCACTGCAATATGTTCTTACTAAGTGTGCACTTATGTTAAACACTGTAAGCATTTTTCTTGCCATATTCCCTTTACTAATTTATTTAAGATTCCTTACTAGCAGATCTAGCCATGTAATGCAGTAATACCCGCTACCCTTTTATGCCATCAAACAACAGTTATTTTAGCCTCGTCTGAGTTTTAAAATGATATATTTAGCATTTTTCTGTGGGAAGTACTAACTCTTGAATAAATTACCAACCCCCTCATAAAAATCTAGAACTGCACATGAGATCCTGTAAATGCAAATACCATCAGACAAATAGAGTATGAATGAAAAGGGGCATAGGAAATCTCTTTTAACTGGAGTTTACATGGCACATTCATACAATGAAATAAGTTATCACAGTTTCCATGACGCTAGTATTTGTTATAAAAAGGTCAGGAGAGGCCAAATGAAACTGTCACTTCTTGTTTGTTGTTAATAATAATTAATTTAAAAATGAATGGATATTAAAATGTGTGCCTTTGTATCAACTATTTCATCACACACATGCAACAACTAACAATCCTTTACTTTTTGGTTTTCATTCTGTCTGTTTCCTTTGTATTCTTTATCCTTTCTGAGAATTTTACACAGCCTCTTACAAGAACCACCATACTGTATAGGATGCTGACAGAAAAGGGGTGGTACTGTTCTGCCATTCATAAGTTTTTATTAGAGCTAAAAAATCAAAATACCTCAGTGCAAAAACACTGAGGCAACCATTATTTAAACAACAAAGCTAGGTTTAAAAAAAAATACAAAATCACAAATACCACTATAATGCAAAGTGAGGCAAGCTCCCCTATCCCCCCGGGAACATCAAGCATTAATTGCTTTCTGGAACAGTCACTACTGACCACAATATTTTCTGATTTGCAGATCCAGCTGCACAGATGAGCTGGCTTACTGGCTGTTCAAAGAGGGACAGAGAGAAAGGGAAAGGCTCATGACCAGTTGACAGTCAGTCTGGAAATGGTGGCTCAAATGGAATGGCTACACAGACTCTCCTGGTGTTGTCCTCCTACTCAAGGTGGCAAGCTCCCCTCTTCCCAGTGTGTGGCATGACTTAAGAGTAGGGGTTGCGATTTTGCTCTCAGTTATTGTGAAGGGAATCTTTCTAGATGTTTATGCTAGGCTTCCTTAAATGGGGAACACTTGAACATTAATTTGGGGCCTATAAAAAGGGATTAGCTGTAACAAGCACCACACCTCCTAATGAAGTGTGAAAATGCCATAAAGTGCCAGTGCATGTTTGTTGTCCTGTGAGTTAGGCTTCAATAAATTGCAAGTGGTGGTGAGCAAGGTAAGCCTGTTAACAGATGACACCAAAATGGGAGCAGCGGTGGATGGAGTGGAGGGATGGAAGCAGCTGCAGGGGAACCTAAGCAAGTCAGAGGAGTGGTCAGATAGGTGGCAGCTGGGGTTCAATGCAAAGAAGAACTTTGGGGTGAAGAACCCAAGGACAGCATACTGGCTGAGAGGGGTTAAGCTGGGGATCACGGAGGAAGAGAAGGACCTAGAGGTAATGTTAACAGGGACTATGAATAACACTGCCCAGTGCAGGAGAGTAGCTGTAAAAGTGAACAAAATGCTGGGGTGCATAGCGAAGGGGTTTTCATCCAGGTGAAGGGAGGTGATCTTGCCCCTCTATAGGTCATTAGTAAGGCCACACTTGGAGTATTGTGTGCAGTTTTGGAGGCCATACCTGAAGCGTGATATCATGCTACTGGAGGAGGTGCAGAGGAGGGCAATGAAGATATGTGGAATGGAGGGGAGAGACTATGAAAGAAGGCTGGGAGACCTAAATATGTACACCCTGGAGGATAGAAGAAACAGGGGGGACATGATAGAGACATTCAAGTATCTGAGGGGAATCAATAAGGAAGTGGCAGATGGGGTCTTTAAGCTAAGGATGGGGAGGGACACCAGGGGGCATGGGCTAAGAATACAGGGGGGAAGATTTAGGAGGGAAATGAGGAGAGACTATTTCACGGAGAGGGTGGTAGCAAAAAGGAAAACACTACCAGGATGAGTGGTATCATGTAAATCTGTGAACAACTTTAGAAGGGCATGGGACAGGGAACAGGGAGAGTGAGGGTGGGGTGGTGGGCGCATTTGGAAGACAAAGGGGAGGGGGTTGGGCAGCTGCAAACTAGGGGTGCTAGCTGCACACTTGAGCAGACTTCCTGTAGATAGACCGGGTGGTCTGTTTCTGCTGGCACATTTGTATGTCCATAATAAATGTATTAACTTTGCAACATGGGTGTCTGCATTTCATTCTTTTTGGACTGGTCCACTATTGTTTTTTTTGAAAAAGCAACTGTGTACAACAGCTGACAATTCATATTCTAGCATCAGCTTGTTATCCAAAGTGACTCTTTCATTTCTGACAATATCTATAGTTCTGAGTGTAACATTAGTCAAAGACGGTAAAATGGCATTATCAACTATCCTTGCTGTTTAATAATGACCTGACTCAATCAGTAACACCCCTTTATTATCAGTGTTGATGCTGAGCCAGCTGGAGACCATCCAATTATTGATTTCAACCAGACATCTTCAAAGCACAGAGACCCCTTTAATCCCATTTCGGGCACGAGACAGCTACAGTTTTGTACAACAAGTATAGCAGTGAAACACTTACAGTAACCATACTGCCTAAGGATCTCATGTAATGGCAGCATGTACTGTACCCTGTGAACAGAATCAAGCCTTGTAGCATCACACTACTCAGCAGCTACCTCAGAGGTGGAATTACCCATGGTCACCTGTGGATCCATGTCGGTGAAGTAGGACACAAACCAACATAACACCTTACCAGTGAATGCTACAAAGATTTTTTCAATGGCTTCCATGTTAAAGGTTTGGCTTCCATGTGTCCAGTTGTTAGAATGAGTGACAGCTGATTATGGGTACTGTTTTGATATACAATCTCTCTAAATAAATACGTCACTTGAACAAGTTTTACCTTAGGTTTATACCATTTTTTACAGTTGTATGTTCACAAAGGAGTTGGTTAATTTATAATAGTTAAAATGATAATCATTATACAAGCTAGTTAACTTCTGATTGCACAAAATTACAGTATTAATATTTAATTAATTAAGAGGGATGTGTTTTCCATGAGGTCACACCCCCTGACGCAATCTCCTGTGGTTGAAGTACCAGGGCTTGTGATTTGGCATCCTCCACTTTGTTATTTTGTTCAAGTTCACCTCCATATATTTAAAATACAAATCTCGTGTACAGCTGAATTTTGGGTCTCTTGAGTCCTCGAGTGCATCTACTGGTTCCTGTCCCCCTGCAAAGGAGCCAGGAAGCTTGGAATGCACAGGAGGATCAGTTTGTGGAGAGTTTTTATGCACTGTTGCACTTTATATTTGTGTCATTACACATTAAATATTTGTTCAGCACTCCTGTGTGTAGTCTTGTTTTTGTGCAATTAATTCTACATAGTACACCAGATGATCCAGTAACACAACATGTCTCATTATGTCAATGCCGCTGAGAAATCATGAAGAAACAAGTTGAACCATTGTTCTTTGTTATCACCATATGGAGATCATTAATTACTTTAATGAGGGTCATCTCTGTGTTGTGCAAGGCCTGAATCCTTATTGAAGTGGCTGACAGATGTCATATTTCTACAGGTGCATCTCAAGCTGCAATGCCACCTCCTTCTCAGTTATGTTCCCAAAAAGGGAATATTTTTGACTGATCTCTAATTCACAAGAAAGTCATGGTTCAAAGATGGCTTTTTTTAAAGCAGTCTTACAACTGTTAGAAAGACCCTCTATTTCATGGAAAACAGCTAACAACCTCTATGAAAACTATTTCCAGGGTCTCCTGACAGCTCACAAGCAAACAGGTGTGTCTTGGATCAAGTAAATAATACCTGAGGCATAGCAGCAGGATCACACAGAACACCTCAACAGCCTAAACTGTTCCAAAATACCCAAGAGGGCAGATCACCAAATCCCATCTTTGTCTGGTCACTGCCCAATGGTAACAGGTCACTTGTGAAAATACCAGTCATGAAAAAAGGATACCTTCTCAACGAAGTACTGGTTGAACTTATTGCATCTTTCTGTGGAAAACACTCTTCTGAACATGAGGTAAGGTGCATTAAGCAACCAGTCTACTATGTAAAAGAATAAAACCATCTGTCTCTTCCCTACACCAATCACACTTGACAGGATTTCTGTCTTTCTCAGGTGGATTGATTGCTGGCACTCATTAGAATGAGTCTTCATTGCCAACCTATGCCCAATTCAGGGAGAAATCCATACAATTCTCTATCATCCCTTATTTCTCAACTTCCTCAGCGTGTCAGAATACCATGGGGCACTGGGGTGGAAGATCGAGAGGTGAACATGACAGGGTGCCATGGAGTCCAGGGCAGCTGTAAAAGCCACATTGTACATCTACATGGTCTTATTAGCTCTCTCAGTAAAAATTGTCATCAAGTAGTCATGTCCACATCGCAAAGAGTTTGCAGGGCTCCACATTACATCTAGAAAGGTAAACAGCCATCTGCACATCACTTCAATGTAAACAGGGGCCCACAGAGGAACCTTAGGTCTTGATGATCCAGTCAAATGACAGGATCAACCCTGGCATTGCAGATGTCAATAACCAACATGAAGAACATGTCTGAGGTGTGGCCATCCTAGTGGGTCTCAATGGAAACTGCCTGTGCAAGATGTCATCAACTTGCAGAATTGGCCAACCGAGAATAGTGGACCAAGATCTTAACTATGCTATTTGATTCATAAATACACCACTACAGCTTCCAAGGGACTGGAACACAGGAACAATTGTTCTGCTGTACAAAAAAGGAAGCATTTCAGACCCAAGTAATTATAGACCAATATCAATTTTATACAGTCACTTTAAAATCCATACTTGTGTTTTGTTGTCAAGTCTGGAAGAATGGGTGGAACAGAAAGAACTACTCTTTCATGCACAAGCTGGCTTTAGAGAGGGTCATGGGACTTCTAATACTCTATCTGTATGAAATTATTTAGTAGAGAAGTATACACAGGGGAAAGGTCAGCCATTGCATGGGGGCTGTTTGGCTCTAAGGTTCGTCTTTGACAGTTTGGACAGGGGATTACTATGGAATATTTTAAAAAAATAAGGTATCAATAATAATTTACTTTCACTAATTATTCTAGTGTTCACTAATAATATTTCCAATATTGGGTATCTAGAGAAGGTAATGTATCATATTAAGTTGATGTGGAAAGGGAGTCATTCAGAGCTGTTTGTTAGTGCCAACACTGTTCAATCCATATATGGAAACTCTAGTGCATAAATAAAAAGCAGTTGATACTTTCTCACCAAAACTTCTAGACAGACATTCCTAAATGTTAATGAATTCAGATGACATCCTTTTTTTCTGCCTCACACCATTAGGAATTAAAATAGCAAATAACACTACAGTGAACCATCCTGGACAGTTAAATCTTGAATTAAACATGAGAAATTCTAATACCTTACAGTAATGTTTTGAAAAAAATAATTAGTCATCATGGAACATTGGTCAGATGCATTAAAAGTTGTGGAAGTTTATAAATACATGGGTGTGTCCATGGACTCAAACTGGACATGGAAGTCTCACATTCATAATATCAAAAAATAATGAATACAAGGTGCAAAATGTAATCAGAGATTTAGTAAAAGTTTTTGGGACAAATCATTTGTAGCCCTTAAGAGAACATCTGATTCAAAAGTACTTAGTATTGTAATGTATTGGCAGCTGTTCAAGATCTAGAGAGTCTGTGCAAAATGTGTTTTATAAATAGATGTTTAATTTGCACCATGCTATGCATACTGCACTTAAAAGATGGAAATATAATTTTAAATCAACCTCTCTGCACGCTGCAATCAGTGCATTATATTTTTTTCAAGTAAATGATAGAATCTGACTATAATAGATCAATACAGAAGTGCTGTCAAGAAAGTACTGTAACTTCTATAAAATCCTTGTGGTGTCAACAATTAAGAAGAGCCCTAAAAAATATAGGCCTGGTAGGTATATGGGACCCATTGATTATAAATAGTATGAATGTTTATGTGGATACAGCTATTCAGCATTTGACAAACAATTTATTCTAACATGAGCATGGGAAATTGTTAGAAATCTCAGGCTCAGTTCTTAAAGGGGGCTTTGATCAGTGCAAGCTGCCGTGAACAGCAGTTTGCACCAAAGCCCGGTGCAACAGTGACCCTGCACCAGTTTCTGGTACAGGAGGGATCCCGGCATCAAAGCCCACACACTTGCGGCAACCTCACTCATGTGATTAACACCTGACACGTGGGAGGGGTTTGCTGCAAGCTCCTGTGGCAAAGGCAATCATCCCCCCATCCCCAATCCTCAAGTCATACAAAGTAAACCCCTTCTCTGATGGTATAGTGGACCCCCTGCCACAATCCCCAATATCACTCATTGTTTAGTATTTTATACATTGCCATTCCCTGGTGCTCTAGTGGCCCCCCTTCCCGATCCCCGTCTTTGCCCGTTTTGTAATATTTTATACATGCCCTTTCCTGGTGGCTTAGTGTACAGCCTGTACACGTTACAGTAGGAGCTCAGTTACAATTCAGTCAGCAGCTGGCCATGGAGGTGAGAGGTGTGCTACATCAGTTGCCGGCTGTGTTTTGGAATTGTAGGGAGCAGGGTGGTTGACACTACCTGTTGGGGTGGGAGGTGGGGGGCACTAGATCACCAGAAAAGGTCAATGTATAAAATATTTCACAATGGGTAACATCGGGGAGGGAAAGTCAATTTATGAAATATTAAACAACAGGAGAAATCAGGGATCGGGGTGGAGGGGCTACTAGAATACCAGGAATGGGGGAATAGTTCTATATTTAACACATGGACAACATTGGGGATTTGTGCAGGAAGCCAATATAAAATCAGGGAATGGCAATTTTTTAAATATTAAAACAATCGACAATAGCAAGGATTGTGGCAGTCAGCCACTAGAACACCAGGGATAGGGGAATATTTCTATATTTAACACACGGGCGACATCAAGGATTGGGGTGGGGGGGCCACTAGAACACCAGGGAAGGGCAATATATAAAATAATAAAACAATGGGCAATATCAGGGATTGGGCCAGGGGGTACTAGAACACAAAGGAAGGGCAATTTATGAAATATTAAACAAAGGGCAAAATCTGTGATTGGGGAAGGGAGTCACAGGATGCTGCAAGGTGCTACTTTCTCCCAGAGGGATATGTTTAAGTACCCTTAGACAAGCCCTGGTTGGTCTAAGGGTACTTAGAAATTCTCCTTTTTGGAGAGTTTTGTGAATCCTGCTTTCGGGGATATAGCAGCCTATGTCTGCCATAAGCCCCCTAGCACCATGCTGCAACTCATTTTGTGGGGCAAGGCTGGTGCAAGTCCCCTCTGGGTCATGCAGCCTGCATTTGACACAGCACTCAGGAACAATTCAAGATATCAATGGCAAAGTTGCAAAAAAAATCCAATTTATTGTGGCTGAGTTCCCCACAAACACACCCTACTACCCCAGCACTTCAACCACACACAGCGCCTTCCTCAGCGGGTGTATCTAAGGAATAACCAACATCAGCACAATTTAAATCAATCCTTTAAAGTGGTATACACTCACATTAGTGATAATTGAAGAAAAAACACCTAAGTGAAAAATGCAGAATGTAAAATGATTTAAGGCATACTATTTGTAATCTTGTTTTATCCAACACAATTATTGCAAATGATTATAAAGTCAATGCTCTAGTATTTAATTTAGCATAATAGAGATGTTTTAACAATTTTATACCTTATGTAAGACAATTCAATTGCAAATAAATATTGTGTTGTAAACATTTTCAGATTTTAAGAAAGAAAAGGGGGGGGGGGCTAAAATTGTATCCAGATTTCAAGGGTAAGGGTCCTATATTTTACCATTAAAAAAAAACACATAGGATTTTAAACTTTGGGTAACATATACTAGAATAAAAGGTTCATAACAATGACAGTTAGTTAAGTTAGCTACATCTGTGCTGCCCAAATTCTTTGAAGGAAAGAACTGATGCGTGCTAAGTATAAAGGTATGGCAGGGAGGTCAAAGTCAGGTACAGAAGTCAAAGAACCTGAAATTGTCCTGAATGATTTTATGGAAGTTTTTATTGGAAATCTTAAGCTAGACACGTGGTATGGTATTTTATAATGAAATCACCATAAGTTCGATCCAACAATAGTCCTAAGTAACATGTGATCTGTGCAGGTGAGCCTGTGCTTGTAGCTTCAACTGGCACTGTAAGATCTTGGTTCCAGTTATACATCCAAGCAACAGTGCAGGCTGAAAAGGAGACAAAAAGGAAAGAGAGAAAAGGAGGGTTATGGAAAAGAAAAGGGGTATGAGGGAGGGGAAAGGGAAAAGGAACTGGGATATTAGGGAAGGGGGGAGACAGAAATGAAACCAAGTTAATATTCTTCAACACTGTAAACACCTCAAAATATAGTTACACAATTAGTTATAGATAAGGGCTAAAATCTACATCCTCATTAAGTCCCATGGGTACTGCTGTTTTCAAGTTAACTATCAATTTAGTTTTCTCTCTGTGACAAAATGTGGCCCCTATTACCACCTCATGGGTTGCTTTTAACATATTCCAGTAATGTATGTCTTCAATCATTAGATTTACCATTATACGAACATATGAACATACAAAGAAGCCAGCAGAAGAAGGCCATTTGGTCTATCAAGTCTGTTCATATTGCAGGGTCCACAGCTTGAGCTACTGTCCTTGCCCTCCCTCCCTCACTCCCTGCCTCCGCACTCCTCCCATTATCCCTGCCCATGATCCTTACTTTCCCCATGCCTATCCCAGCATCTCTTAAAGCTGCCCACTGTCTTCAATGAGATGACCTCTTTCAGCAGTGAATTCCAAGTGTTCACCACCCTCTCTGTGAAGAACTGCTTCCTGACCTCCCTCCTAAACCTCCCCCTCCAGCTTAAGACTGTGCCCCTGATGTTATGTTTGCCACTCAGCTTAAATAGACTCTCTTTATCAACCTTATTTATCCATTTCAAGTACTTGAAGGTCCCACTCATGTACCCTCTCTCCTGTCTTCCATGAAGTACATGATCATTGTCTTCAACCTCTCTTTATATGCCTTACCCTGCTGATCTGCTATCGTCTTTGAAGTCCTCCTCTGGATCTTCTCCAGCAGGTTAATGTCCTTTTGAGGTGTGGGCACCAGTACTGAACTCCATACTCTAGATGCGCCCTTACCAGTGACCAGTACAAAGGTAGTATAACCTCCTCTCTCCTACTGCTGATCCCCCTAGATATGCATCCCAGCATCTTGTTTGTCTTTGCTGCTGCTTTCTTGCACTGCGTGGAGTGTTTCAGGTCACTATTGATCATCACTCCCAGGTCCTTCTCCTCCTCTGATGCAGATAATCGGACTCCACCCAGGTACAGTAGTACTCCATCCTGGGATTCTTGGCTCCAATATCCATAACTTTGCATTTCTTGGCATTGAAGCAAAGCTGCCAAATGCTGGACCACCTCTCCAGCTTTTCTATATCTTCTTGTAGGTGCTGTATTCCTTCAGCTGTGTCCACTCTCCCGCAGAGCTTGGTGTCATCTACAAATAGGCACATTTTGCCCTTAATACCATCCCCAATGTCATTGATGAAGACATTGAACGACATCGGCCTTGGCACAGAGCCCTACAGGACCCCACTGGTTACCTCCTTGATGCCAGATAACTCTCTCTTCACAGCCAACCTCTGGGTTCTGTCCTTCAGCCAGTTTTCCACTCATATGGCCATCTTTTCCCCAACCCCAGGATCCGCCAACTTCCTGATCAACCTTTTGTGGGGCACAGAGTCAAAGGCCTTGCTGAAATCAAGATAGAGGATGTCTACCACTTGGCCCCTGTCTACTGTCTTACTGGCACAGTCAAAGAAGTCAATCAGATTTGTTTGACATGCCCCCCCATTAACCCATGCTGCCTCGCATACTGGAGACCATGCTCCTCTAGATATTTCACCAACCTTTCCTTTAGTATGGTCTTCATGAGTTTGCCCACAATGGAAGTCAAACGGACAGGTCTGTAATTCCCTGGGTCATCCTTGGGACTGCTTTTGTGGAGGTGCACAACATGTGTTATTCTCCAGTCCTCTGGTACCTCACCTGACGCTATTGAACTATTAAATAAATTTGCCAGTGGCCCTGCCAGCTCCTCAGCCAGTTCCTTTACTACCCTGTGCAATGGTCACTTCCACACCGTGGCTCCCTGGCCATTATTTCCTGTACATGCTCCCCATTTGTGAGCACCAGATTAAGAATTGCCTCAGCTCTTGTTGGTTCAGTGATGCCCTGAGTCAGGAACCCACTCTGCAGTCCTTTCAGGATCACCTTACTCCTAGCACATGTTGTAGATGGTATGCTCCAGTCCACCTTGGGCAGGTTGAAGTCCCCCCAAATTACCACCTCTCCTTTCCCCGCAGCTTCCAATATCTGTGAGCTCAAAACCCTGTCCCTCTCTTCATCCTGACTGGGTGGTCTTTAAACCACCCCAACCTCACTTTTCTCCCTCTATTGAACTAGCACAAAGTGAGCACCAATTGCACTGTACATGTTGCCATTGGTTGTTGCTCTAATGTGCTCCTGTATTCTCAATTTATAAATCAGTTGCAGGAAGAGTAGGTGGTTTAGTGCACAAGTGTGGGTCCATACTGATGAGTGACTCAACTCTTAAAGAAGCAATGTCAACAACACCAAGGGTTTCATTTAGTAAGGGTAGATGTATTGAGGATAGAGTAACGAGCAGTCATTTTGTATCAACACAAGAAACACCATCAGGGACTAGTTGGTTAAGTAGAAAATCTAAAAGGCACCACACGTGTAGTAGGTGCAATGTTTACCAATATGTACTGTACACACACAGGGGATAGTTTTGAAAAAAGATGGAAATACATTCAAACTACAAGTATTCAGAACATGTACAATGCCCTTTGTAGTGTACATATGCTGGTGCCAATGTAGATGTTACTACATTGGGAAAACTAAACGCCCAGCCAAACTTGAAAATACAGGAGCACATTAGAGCAATAATCAATGGCAATATGTACAATGCAATTAGTGTCCACTTTGCACTAATTCATAATGTTAAACCTAATGATTTAAGATATACAATACTGGAACATGTTAAAAGCAACCCAAGAGATGGTAATAGAGGCCACATTTTGTCACAGGGAGAAACTAAATGGATAGTTAATTTGAAAAAAGCAGTACCCATGGGACTTAATGAGGATGTGGATTTTAGCCATTATCTATAACTAATTGTATAACTCCATAGGTGGATATAGGGAATATTTGAAGCACAGAAACATAGACTGATGGCAGAAAAAGAACTATGGTCCATCTAGTCTCCTCTAGTTCCCTATCTAACTCTGGGGCATACTGCACAGCCAAGGTCCTATCCATCCCTCTCCACTCACCTTTTCTTCTCCTCAAGTCTGTTGCTCCAGGTTACAGTTATACCCTTGGCACTAGAGTTGGGCAAAAGTTGTGAATTCAGTTTTAGCAGAACTTTCATGAAAGATCACCAACCTTCAAAGAATTTTCCAAACTTCCACCTGTGGTGAAATCAGAACTCTTCCGAATGTGTTTGACAAATTTTACCCTGTTCCACAGACTTTTCTTGGTGAACTGCAGAATAATACACATGAACTGTGGAACTAATACATTAATTCACAATTCATGTAATTATTCTGCAGTTCAGTTTCATGCCATCCTGGTATAGAAAAAAAAAAGAAAACTTTACCTGGTGCCCAGTCGCACCCCCCCCAGCCTCCAATCTTCAGCCCTATTACAATTTAACCTTTCTCTGGTGTCTAGTAGCACCCCCACCCTTCGATCACCAGCCCCCTAACAATTTAACATTTCCCTGGTATCAAATCACTGGCCACATATTTGCTGAGTGATATACCTCTGTCCGCTCCATCCTCACTGCCAACAAGGTGAATTGTATTTTACTGAATGCACGTACAGTAGCTTATCAAACAAAATGGATGAATTAACTGCACTCAACCAAAATGACCACTTCCATTTAATAACTATTACATAGACCTAGTGGAACTATAACTGAATGGGGAAAGTCCTTATCATGTTACAAGCTTTATAATTTAGATATAGCAGACAGGCATAGAGGAGGTGTTGCCTCAATTATCCATGAGCATAAGATCCTTTGAAGAATCTAACAGAATTAAAGGTGGGTCTGTTACATAAACTATTTGGGTACAGTTAACATTGCCCTCCACGTCATCTATTCTAGTGGAAGTTTGCTACAGGCCCCCTGATTCAAGCATGGAGATTACAGATCAAATTGTCTCTGAAATAGAAAAGGCCAGAGTTAGGTGAAACTTTGGTTCTAGGCAACCTGCATTTTGGGGATATAGACTGGCAAGCAAAATATGCACCCACCCTTGTGGGCAGATATTTCATAAATTATATTGAGCAGCATTCATTCTTACAACATGTCGATAGCCTCACTAGAGGGGTCAGTACACTAGATTTGGTCATTACTTCTGATGACATTTTGATAAATTCCTGTCATGATGGTCCTCTCTCATGAAATAGTAATCACTACTCAGTCCTATTTAATTTTGATACATATAGGCAACAAACATTGGGTGTCACTCAAATATTTTTATATTTAAAAAAGTAAAATGTCTAAATGAGGAGCTCAATAAAACAGACTGGCTCAATGTTCTATCCAATAAAAATTCTGACTTGATGAGGGAGGAATTTAAAAATACATAATTATAGATATGCTATGCCCATATTCCTAGAATAAGAACATATAATGCATCTGGATTAAGATCAAAATGATTACAAAAAAATACATAAAATCACTTTTAAATAAAAATAAAACAAAGCACATAAGAAATTTTTGAAATAAAAAATCTGATGAGCTCTGTGTTAAATATAACTACATTTTAAAAAAAAAGGAAATAAAAAAAGGCAAAGAGACAAATGGAGGTCAAACTGGCAACCAAGGTTAATAAATGAAATAATAAGGATTTTTTGGCTGCATAATTCATTGAGAAACCAACGACAAACTATCAGTCCAGTCTCTGCAATCGACAGTATTATAACTGAACCTCAGGAAATAGCTGATGTGTTTAATATTTATTTCTGTGAAATACTGTATATGAGGGCAAACCCCAGAGACCACTATATTTATTTAATACATCAGTGTCTCTGCAAATCTCCATAACAGAGAAAGAACTTTGACAGTGTATAATAGGTTAAAAAATGAATTGGAGCCAGGTCCTAATAGAATATATGAGCTTGCACTTTAAATATGACTTGTGAAAATGTCCTAGCTCTATTAAAAATCATTTTTCATTATTCTGTTAACAAAGATTTGGTTACAAAGGATTGGAAAAAGGTGCACATCACCCCTGTTTATAAAAAGGGAAACAAAACAGATATAAAGAACTACAGGCCCATTTGCTTAATGTTTACCCATGGAAAGATACTTGAAACCATACTAAAGAATAATATTAGTTCTTTAATATCTAAAAATATGGAACAACATGATTTCATGTCAGGAAGGTCATGCATTACTAATTTGCTCTACTTTTATGAAAAGATAAGTAGTTCGCTATATCCCAGGACTCCTTGTGATGTGATATTTGTACACTTTTATAAGGCCTTTAATATGGTAACGCACTGGGCCATTATTCAGTGGTTGATCAATGAAAAAGTTATTTAGAGATGTATATCTTGGGTGGCGAACAGGCTCTACAAAAGGTACCAGTGCATGAATATTACAGGATATACTTTGTCCAGACAATAAGTTACCAGCAGTGTATCTCAGATTTCAGTTTTGGGCCCATTACTCCTTAGTATTTTTATCTCTGCACAAACTGTGAATTCAACATCATGGACAAATATGCAGATTACATAAAAATAGGAGGCAAATGCCTCACTGAGGACGATTTTAAATTACTGCAGAAAGACCAACATGCACTAACTGCATGCCTAAATTAATGGGGAGTGAAATTTAATTTAGATTAATGCAAACTAATGTGACTAGGAAGAAAAAAATCCCCATTATTTCTCTGCACTAAGGGGCAAAACATTAACTCAGACATTTAAGGAGGAGGATCTGGGTATAGCTATTGACAATAAATTTGATTCCATGTCACAATCTACAGCTACTATTCTCAAGCCAATAGAGTCATATGGGAAATAAGACATATAGAAACATAAAAATTGTCAGCAGGTAAGGACCGCTAGGCCCATCCAGTCTACTCATAATTTATTTATTTAGCTTTTGTTAACCGGGTAAGTGCACTAGCCATAAAATGACTATTTTCAGGCATGACCCGGGAGAGTACAGACATGCAGAAACTTAACAGGATAACAAATTATAAGTGCTTTGCGTACAATGAGTTAAAGAGGATACAATATATCAGAACATACAAAGTAAAGCGCTTTACATACAATGAGTTAAAGTGGATACCATATATCAGAGACATACAAAATAGACCATTCATAAGTTCATAGGTGCCTACCTATGCAATGAATAGAGAGGACCTTGGATAATAAATTATCAGGTGACATATCATATGAACAGAACAAGGTACACAAAAACCAAAACAGGTAATACAAAAGGAAAAAATAACCATTGAGAGCAGGGGGTGTCATTAAGCAAAAGGTCTGTAAGTGAGGAAGAGGGGAGCAAGCCATGAAATTAGATTATATGAGTGTATGTAAGTGTAAGGGAGATGCCTGCAGTGCAAGATTGTATATGGGCAGGGAAAGGGAGCCAGGACAGGCTGAGGCAGTAAGAGGGTTATATAGAGGTGAGGAAATACTATTGTCTGGCCAAAGACATCAGTCATTAGGTAGGGTGAAAGCAGGAACAGGTATCAGCAATCAGCAGATTTGAGCGCGGTTTTCTCTTAAAGCATGTGTAGGAGCTAGAAAGTCTAATGTCGAGGAGAAGGGAATTCCACAGATGTGGAGCCGCATGCTCAAATGCAACAGTTCCTTTCCTAGTGCGGAACCTCGGCAAATTCAGAAAGGATTTATCAGCTGATCGTAGACCATGGAGTGTGTCCTGAGGAACAAGCATAGCTGCAAGACACCTAGGGGTTTGATTTTGAATTATCAAATCAATAAGAGAGCCAAGGTAGTATTCCCTACTACTGTAGCTAATGGAGAGAGTCAACCAAGATCATTATAAAGCTGACAATGGTGTTTAAGCCGAGGAGCAGAAGAGGCATAGCGACATATGTTGTTACACATAATATCTCATCTGAGTAGGTCAGTTTTATGAGCAGCCCCAAATAAGGGAGCCCCATTGGTTAGGGTGGGTAGCAGAATCCCCCTCGCAATGGCTATTTTAGCTGATGGCATGAGCATATAACTAGTCTTATATGCAATGCCCAGTTTGAAGTTGACAGCTCTGCAAACAGACTGTACATGAAGATTAAGATCAAGAGATTGATCTAGCAGGATGCCCAGGTACTTGAAAGAGGTCACACATTCCAGTAATTGACCTTCTAAGTCCTGCACCATCAGTGCTGTTTTGCAAGCCCGGAGCTTTGGGGCCGAGCCAAGCAGCATGGCTTTAGTTTTGCTAGTGATGACAGCCAGTTTGTGGTCGTACAGCCAGTTTTAGATATTGCTAAAGTCAGAGGAAAGGGTTGTGTTGATAGTGTCTATATTAGTAGAACTTGTAAAAATGACAAGATCATCAGCATATAGAATAGCAGAGCAGGATTTTAGAGCAGCTCCAATGTTATTTATTTAAAGAGAGAATAGGAGGGGCCCTATGATGGAGCCCTGAGGTGCACCAATGTTAATGGCGGTACTGCTTGATAGAGAGGAATTAAATTTCACCACTTGAGTTCTATTTGTCAGGTACCTTTCATACCAGTCAACAACAGAGAAGGAGAAATGCAGGTGTCGAAGCGAGGAGAGAAGCAAAGTGTGATCGACAAGGTCAAAAGCCTTTGTGAGGTCAATAAAGACAGCCCCAGTCAGATTGCCAGTATCCATTTTTGAAAGCGTGTCTGTGGTGAATTTAAGGAGTGCAGTCATTGTGCTATGTCCTTTCCTGAAGCCATGTTGGGTATCCGACAGCAGGCTGTGCTTAAGTGGATAGTCAGTTGTCTGAGTTGCGACAATTTTGTTCCAGCATTTTGCTCAGTACCGAGAGTATGACAATTGGTCTGTAGTTCATGACAACCTTAGGATCCCCTTTTTAAGTACAGGTGTGATCCAAGCAGCTTTTCAGAGGTCAGAGACCACTCCACCTGAAAATGATAATGTATAAATTTTGGCCAGCGGTAATGCAATAAGGGGAGCTGCAAGTTCAAAAGGCGGGGTTCAAGGAAGTCTGAGCCAGAGCTGGTATGATCAGAGATGGACCTCATTAGCTTCAGGACTTCCTTTCTAGACACAGCCTTAAAATAGAATGGAGGAGTATAAGGAGGCACAGGGTACAACACTTCCAACTTATCCAGACAGGTTCCTGATGAGGAGTGGGAGGACACTGCAGTGGGATTGAAGGAAGAGGCATATTGGGAGAGATCAGAGAAATGCTGGTTGAAAGAATTAGCTATGGTTTGCAAGTCATTGCAATGCACATCATTTATCAGCATATCACCAGGGGTAGTTGACTGTGAGGACCCTAGGAAGGATTTGATGTGTGACCAGAATTTTCTGGGATCATTGGCCAAGTTAATCAGTAGGTCTTTACAGTACTTGCTCTTAGCAGCTCTGACTTGTCTTTTACATGAATTCCATAGCGTACGGTAAGTATTGAAATCTGTTTGCTGGCCTGATGTTTTGTAGCACTTCCAGAGTTTATCTCTAAGGTGCAAACTTTTGAGCAAGTCTTTGTTAGGCCATCTTGTTTGTTTACCCCTCACTCTCCGGGTGATCTTTGGGGCATGTTTACATTGAACCATAAGGAATTTAGTGATGAGGAGGTTAAGAGCATCCTGAGATCAGTGTGATAGATAGATCTCTGACCAATCAGTTCTGGAGACATCATACCGAAACAGCTCTTGGTCTAGGTGAGCAAATTTTGTGAGCATGATGAGACATGGTGGAGGAGATGGAGGTGCCCCCAAGGACAGGATGCAGAAAGTTGGAGAGTGGTCAGTTAAAGCATCAGCAAGAGTACCAGCGGCTGAGATGTGTTTGATCCAGTTTACCAGCACCCAATCCAATAGTTTGCCTAGTGGTGATGAAGACAGACTTCTAGTCGGCACTGTCACCATCTGATGCAGGTTGTAGCTATGAGTCAGAGATTGAACAGAACTGAGAGCTGCCCCAAGTCAGTTTAAGTTTAGGTGCCCTAAGATGACAACCTCAATATGATTAAAATTCTGAGAGGGTATTTTCCAACAGGTAGTCTAGACCCACAATCCCTCCTGCTAGGGGATTATACACACAGATAACATGCAGTTTCTTGGCTCTCAACGCAAGGGTAGCATGCAAGTATTCACATACCGATTGAGCATCCGGGATAGCGAGAAGAGAGAAAGTCAGATTATTTTTGTCGTACAGAGCAGCTCCACCACCATGTTTGTTCGATATCCTATCCCTTTGAATAATAGAGTAATTTGGCAGGGAGCAGAGGGAGTCAGTAACCAATGGTTTTAGCCAGGTCTCAGTGAGACAGAGGATATCAGGATTGTACAGTTTGACCCATGACTCCAGTTCCACGAAGTGACACATCAAACTTCTTATATTCAAGTGTGCAATTAACAGCCCATGTTTGGACATACTATATATGTCATCTGCTGAGAAATAAGCATCTGGTGGCCCATGATTTGTCTCTATATCCCCAGATAACAGAATGGCAATAATAACAAGGAACCACAGCCCCACGTTTAGAAAAGGATGGGATAATGCAAACTTGTTCCATAGTTTCCTAAACATATAGAGAGAGAACAGTAGGGACAGCCCTTTTGGTAGAGAAGATTAGTTTGTAGTATCCTTGCATTATAAACAATAAGGTTGGAGAAAGTAAAATCATAGTGCTAGGTCCTAGATTTATTTGAGCCATCCTCATTCCACAAGGATAGTGTAATTCTGTCAAGGCAAAGTAGGATAAGGAAAGTTATGAGGGCAACCCCAGACAGCTGTTGGACATGGTGACATAAGCCCTATACATGTATATGGCCACTGACCCTATGTGGTTAATGGTTTTTCATCACTCCCTTCCCACTCAAGGTTCCCTTGTACTTGTCTCATGCATGTTTAAAACCCACCACTGTGCTTGCTATCACTACCTCTTATAGCAGCCTATTCCAAGTGTCCACCACCCTCGCTGTGAAGAAAAACTTCCTCACATTTCCTTTTAATCTACCCCCTTCAATTTTATATCATCCCTCTCATTCTACTGCTTCTACACTGAAAAAGGTCCCCCTCCCCTGCACCTTGCTTATGACCTTGAGGTACTTGAATGTTTCTATCATGTCCCCCCATGCCCTCTTTTCCTCCACTGAGTACGTATTGAGGTCCCTTAGTCTGTTCTCATACGTGTTGTGGTGCAAGTCATGTACCATTTTAGTCACCCTTTCACTGGAATGTCTGTTCCCTGTTTATATCCTTGAATGGGTGTGGACTCTAAAACTGCAGGCAGTACTCCAGGTGCATCCTTACCAGTGTTTTATACAATGGCATCAGCACCGCCCATCTCCTGCTAATGATACCTGTCGCTATGCACCCTAGCATGCTACAGTCCCTCCCTGCAGCCTTTGTGCACAGCCTTGATACCTTAAGGTTATCAGAAAAGATAACTCTATAGGTCCCTTTCCTCTTTGTTGATAATCAGCTCCCTCCTCATTGTGTAGCTCTCCCCAGGATTTCCTCTGCCCAGGTGCATTATCTTGCAATTCTTTGTATTGAACCTCAGTTGCCACACCTCTGACCATTTTTCAAGCTGCTCCAGGTCCCTCTTCATTTTCTGCATCCCTTCAAGAGTATCCACCCTGTTGTAGATCTTGGTGTCATCTGCAAAGAAGCATATTTTCCTTTCAGCCGCTCAGCAATGTCACTAATGAAGACATCGAACAGGACTGCTTCCAGTACAGATCCCTGTGGTGCCCCGCTCGTCACCCTCCTCTCCCCAAATTGGATCCCATTTACCACCACCCTCTGTCTCCTGTCAGTCAGCCAATTATTAACCCAGTGTATCAACTTATGTCCCATACCTAGACTACCCATCTTGTTAATCAGTCTTCTGTGTGGGATGGTGTTGAAGGCTTTGCTGAAATCTAGATAGGTAATCTCCACCACCCCTCCCTGATTAACTTCCCTGGTCACCCAATCTAAAAAATCTATTAGATATGTTTGACACGACCTACCCACTGTAAATCTGTTTTATCTCAGATCCTGGTCACCATTGGATTCCAGGTGTGCCACTATCCTTTCTTTCAGCAATATCTCCATGATCTTCCCCACCACAGAGGTGAGGCTGACTGGCCTGTAGTTCCCTGGCTCTATCCTAATGCCGCTTTTGTGCAGAGGGACCCCCTGTGCCCTCCTCCAGTCCTCTGGAAACACCCCGTACTGAGTGACATGGTGAACAAGGCTGCCAGAGGTGCAGCCAGCTCCCTGGGCAGCTCCCTCAGTATCCTCAGATGTATGCCATCTGGCCCTATGGCTTTATCCACCTTCAGCTTTGTGAGCTCTTCCAGAACTCTCTCAACTATGAATGAACTGGCATCCACTTCACCCCCCCCATGACTCTGCTACCCATCTGCAGTCCACGACCCTACCCGTCCTTAGTGAATACCAAACAAAAGTATTTGTTCAGTATTTCTGTCTTATCTAGGTCCCCCTCCTCCCCTTTGACCTTCACAATCCCACCCCTGTTTTTTCTTTTTTCACTGACATACCTATAGAATACCTTTTTCCCTTTTTTCACAGTCTGTGCTAACCTCTCATCTGTCCACACCTTAGCCCTCCTAACCACTTGCCCTGCTTCCCTTAGACATTCAAGGTACACTTCCCTGTCTTCCTTCCTTTGGGTCCCCTTATACTCCTCGAAACTCACTCTTTTAGTCTTTACTTTGTCTGCCACCTCTTTAGAGACCATAGTGGATTCCTTCTCCTTTTTCCTTTGGCTACTATCCTGATGCATTGGTTTGTTACATCCACTATGGCACTTTTCAGTTTATCCCACTGTTCCTCAACCCCCTCCTCTACCTCTCCCTTCCCCAGGGTTACTCTTATACATCTACTCAGTTCAGCAAAATCTGATCTCCTAAAATCAAATAATTTTGCTCTTGTTTGGCCTAATTGAGTTCCTGTCTCCATGTTAAACCACACTATGTGGTGGTCACTGGGTCCAAGCTGTCCTTCCACCCAGATTCCTGTGACTCTGTCTCCATTGGTCAAGACCAGGTCCAGAATTTACTTATCCCTGGTTGGATCACACATGAGTTGTCTGAGACCGACCCCCTGTAGGGATTCTAGGATGGCTGTGCTCCTTGCTGAAACAGCTACCTGGGTGGTGCAATCAACATCTGGCATATTGAAGTCCCCTGGCAGCAGGATTTCACCATTAGATGCCATGTCATAAATTTCCTCCTCTAGCTTCCAGTCCACTTCTTCCCCCTGTGCCGGAGGTCTGTAGATCACACCTGTGCATAGTGCTCTGCCATTGCCTGGTTCAAAGGTAACTCACATTGCCTCTGTCTCCCACTGTCTTCCCTAAACTTCTGTAGCCTTTATACCCTCCGTGATGTAGAGGCCCACCCCCACCCTTTTATGCTCCCTATCCCTCCTGAATAGAGTATGACCTGGTATATTGATGTCCCAACCATAATTAGCAGTGGACCATGTTTCTGTTCTTGCCACTATGTCAAGGTCTGCTTCTGCTAACAAGGCCTCCAGGTCTGGGATTTTATTTCCCAGGCTGCAGGCATTTGTTACCATGGCATTCCATGTTTTGCAACCTTACCTCCCTCTGCTCTTGTTCTTGCTCTCCTGCCTCTTTCCACCACCCCGTTTTCTTTCTTATTCGACCTTGCCCCCCTGTTTCCCCCTTGTACATGTTTTGCCTCCCTGCCCTTCTCTGCCTGCTTCAGTTGCTCAAGTTGTCAGCTCAGTTTCCTGCATGTGCCCACAGGGGGGTGATACACACCAATTTAAATGCTTACTGCTGAAGCTTTCAAACTTCTCACTAAGGACTGAGGTACCCTTCTCAGACAGTTGCAGGCCATCTTTGCCATACAAGCTTGCATCTGCCCAGGTTGAGGCCCAGTCCCTTGTGAAGCCAAAGCCCTCCCTTCCACACCAATCCTTCAGCCATGAGTTGAATTCTTGGATGCAGAATGACCTAGCCTCCCCTCTGCCTTGGACAGGTAGTACCTCCAACATATAGAATAGTGGATGGGAGACCATCCACAACAAGGCTGTATTTCCATCGAGGAGTTGATGACATCATAGAGACCTAGAGAGCGAAGCTCAAGAGGTCTTTGATGTCATCAACTCCCGAAATGGAAATACAGCCTTTGTTGTGGATGGTCTCCCATCCACTGTTTTGTATAGTATATGGTTCTTTGTGTATTTTTCATCTTCGAGATCCTTTACCTTGCTGTTTGCTACTGGTCTCACTCCCGCTCGATTACGTGCTGCTTCCACTCTCTGTGGTGCCGCTCGCTCACTCTCCAACTGCCCTCAACTGTGACCACAACATTTTTTTTTTTAATTTTAGGGAAAAAACAAATTGCCACACGGAGATGTGTGTGGCTATTCAAGTTCCGACTTCCGAAAAGAAAACGGTGGTGCCGCTGCTGCTCGCTCGCTCCGGAGGGTCCGTTGCTGGCTCTCGCTAAATCCTATCGCCATGTTTACGCTGCTTTTCTGGGATGTCCCACTGTGTCAGCCAATCTGGTGGCAGGTAAAGGCTAAAAAGCTGTTGCACTATCGATGTGATGTCAGAACGATAGTACAACAGCTTTTTTGACCTTTGAACTGCCCTTCAACAACTTTGTGAGAGCCTCTGATTTCAGTGCACAATAAGAGGCAACCATATACTATAATGTGATGGAGCATGCTTTCTGTTTCAGGACCCCCCCAGCTTCCTGAAATCTTCCTGGACTCTGGATAACTCTACCCTGTTCCCTGCCAGGTCCCCAGGTGGACCATGACATCCAGCGCTTCCTTCCTAGCTATCACCCTGGTGATCCCAATGATCCATTTCCCATCACTCCATGCAGTGCTTCCTGGGAGGCACTTGACCTCCTTCTCCCCCCTGCTCGTTGTCCCTATCTTCACTCACTAGACAATAGAGTCTCCCACCAGTATTAGCTTTCTTCTCATCCGGGGTCCTCTGTCCCTCTTTCCTGGGACTCCATCTTGGAAGGTCTACCTATCCTCCTTGGTCCCAGTTGTGGGTGCCTGTGTGGGTTTTTCCTGTTCCTCCAATACAGCGTAGGAGTTGCTAAGCTGGACTGTTTAGTGGATGTGCTTCAGACCTCCCTCACCTTCCCTGAGCAGACCGTGGTCCAATCCCTTCCCTTCACGGGCATCCTCTGAGGTTTAGGTTGTGGATCAGGTGGTCTCTGGGCTGTGGTGGATGCACCCTGTAACCTGGTCACCTTGGCTCAGAGACAGACATTCTTCTCCCTCATCCCAGATAGGTGCCTGCAGATAGGGCAGCATTGCAGCCTCCAGAATGTCTCCCTGAAGACTGCTGCTCCTCAGCCACTGCATCGCACAACTCCCATCATATTTGTATCCTTTCTCACTCTAAAGCCTGCGTATTCCTCCCTCAGTACATTTCTTTTTCATTATGCCCACCCTTTGTTGTTTATAGTGTTGGTTTTTCCTGATATGTTACTTCATGTGTGGATGCAGGAAGGTGCAATGCACTATGGGACTAGCACTATAAAAGAGGTTGAGCCTTGGGCTGGGTGGGTCTAGGGGCGGAGGGTGGGATAACACTGCAGGCTGCACTCCTAAAACAATCAGCTTGGGAGCACTCTGGCTGTGGCTCCTCACTCCTCTAGCCCTGCTTGTCTAAGTGGGCTGTAGGCTATTTTGTTGCAGCTCGCCAGCTTCCCACTGTGTCTTCTCTTTGTTCTGAGAGCCAGATTTAAAGGCTCCCTGCTTGCCCCAGATTCAAATTCAAATGCCTTTGCAGCCTATCTCCACTGATTGGTCTATGCTGTACCTACATCAGGGGGAGATCAGCCTGCAACTGCATGGATGAAGCTGAAGAATAAAACAAAAGAACAACCGTTGGATGTAATTCAAAAACAACTCTAACAGAAACCCCCTCCTGCTGCCAGGTACTACTTCTCAGCTACACCTGCAGCAAGCTACTTTGTCAATTGATGTTTGCTCTTGCTCTTTTTCCTGTTCCTCGCTGTTACCACCTACACCCACTGTTACTATCCCATTCAACAGAATATCCCCTGAACACCTGAAACATGGAAAATAAAACAAATTAAAACTAACCTTCTGAAGTCAGTATTTTATATGACTTCTTTTGGCTAGTCTGGCACCATCTCAGCAATTCTTGCCACTTGGTCCACTAGTGCTGCTTTTAATGCCCCCTTCCTGCACCATCTCTCTCACTGCAAATGGAGCGATTTCAGTCAGCAAGCAAAGCTTTGATTCCTCTCCCCACTCTCCTCTAGCCTCACTCATCTATGTGGGCTGCTGGTTACTTCATTGAAGCCTGCCCGTTTCCCACTGTTTCTTCTCTTTGTTCTGGGAGCTGGATTTAAAGGCTCCCTGCTTGCCCCAGATTCAAATTCAAATGCCTTTGTAGCCTATCTCTCCTGATTGGTCCAGGCTGTACCTACATCAGGGGGAGATTAGACTGCAAATGCACAGACACAACTGAAGAAAATAATCCTAAAATAACAACCGTTGGATGTACAGTAATTCAGAAACAGCTCTAACCCAAATCCCCTCCTGCTGCCAGGTACTACAGTACTCCTCAGTTACACCCACAGCAAGCTACTTTGTCATATAAAATCTAGAGATTAGGCAGCCATTTTCCCTGTTTATAAGGCCAATGTATGCCCACATTTAGATAATGCTTCACTGATTTGGTGTCCCAATAAGTGTAAGGACACTAAAACATTTCATTTTTTTTTTCATTTTTTTCATTTTTTAATTTTTACCCTTTTGAGCCTGATGAGCAATCTACCCGTTTTCACAGGTGACAAGCAATTACAAAAGACAAGCATAATACAGAAAGACATAAATAACACTTTTTCAATACATATTACAATACATCAAATACAATACAATTCAAAATTAAAACAGTTAACGTGCATTTTTGAGAACTATAGAAAAACATGAAAAGTTAGGTTTAAAATGAGAAAGGGTCCAGCGTAAAGCAACAAAACTTATATATGAAATACATAATTTACCATATGAATCACACCTGGAGCACCCAATAATGTCTCTGGAATAGCATTGTCTCAGATGGGGTTTGCTTACTATGTTCAATACTATGCAGGACCCATATCTCCTTGCAAAGTTCAAATTTGAGTTCAAACAAAATTCTTAATCTACTATAGGACACCCTCTTCAGTTATCTGGACACATTTTCAGAAGTACCAAAAGTAAACACTTTTTTACACAGCATATTATAACCCTTGGAATTCACTACCCTTTGAAATAATAGTTAGCAAATCAAAAAATGAATTTAATGGCAAATTGGATAAACTCATTTTAATGGTGGTATTTTACATTATTATTCATAGATGGAGCAACATGGGTGTGCAAGCCTTTTCACTCCCTTTCATCATAGTACGAACCTTAGTTTGACTAGTAAGTACCTGTCACAAGTTCAGTATTTACATTGTGCAGTAGTCATGCAGACAGTTTCTTTGTATCTTGTCAAAATTATTTCGGAGTAACCCCTGGACCACATCCCTGCTCTTCCTGATATAGTAAATAACTGTGTCATCCACATAAAGATGCACATTCACATCCTGTAGATTCATGTCAATATCATTAATAAACAGAGAGAACAGATGCAGGTACAGTACTGACCGCTGGGGGAGACACCATTTTCAATCGACTTAAGATCTGATCTCATCCGATGATACTTCATTGTTTACTTGCTGTCCCCCAGACAACTTGCAAACCATTTATTCACCTGACCCTGCAAGCCCATTGCATTCAATCTCTCTAATGAAATTGAATGGCTGATCATGCTGAAGACCCTGGAGAGGTCTATATATACTGCTCCAACCACACAGCCTCTGTCTTCTGCCATCTGAATATCGTTGGTCAGTTTCAGGGTTGTTGTGCTTCATTCTAAATCCAGACTGTCTACTGTTCAACAACTTGTTTTTAAACTTTCATCTCTACAGGTTCTGTGCTGGATGCCTGTTTGGCTGTGAGATGATTAAAAGGTCCTTTTTTTAACCCTTTATCCTCCCCAGCAGGTCACTGCAGTTCTCTGCCACCCTACTGGACTAGGGATCATTCAGGAACTTGCCTGTGCTGTGTGCATCCCGACAGAACTCCAGAGCCAGCCCAGAGGCTTCAATGAGCAGAGACCCTCTGATTATCCTCTATTTTTTTCCCACCTAACTGCATGGGGCCCCAGAAGCAGAGACTCATGAGCGTGAAGGCATGCACAAGTGCCACAGCTCCAGTCAACAGCCCCTTCTGCTCTTCCTCTGGATTTGCGCTAGGGCTCTCAGGGTGGCACTGCCACCCAGCCTCCACTTGAGGGAAGCCAAGCACTGAGAGACCCAACAGATCCCTCCTGAGGTGGTGAGCTGCCAGCTGGCAGCTACTCGCAGTCCCCCCCCAACCCCTGATGACCTGAGCATGTTCCCAAACTTGGATCACTGGAGCGGCATGAGGTGTGGCGTCCAGTGCCTCAACCCTCAGTGCCACTGGGAAAGCGTATTACAAGGTCCTTATATTGATATATAAGTCCCTGCATGGATTGGGTCCTCTGTACTTCTGTAAACTCCTTACCCCATTGTGTTGGGGGTTGTTAACCCATTTGATTGTCTACTTTGTGTTCCAGCTTCATGACTGAGGTTTGCAAAGGATTCTGTAATGCATTGCCCAATGATATTCATCTGTCCCATCCCTGAATATTTTTCAGTCACTGTCATAGTGTTAATTATTAATTTATTAGTATATTTACTGGATAGCAGCATTTGGGGCTGCAATTTATTTATTATGTTGTATTTGTTTGTTTAATGTATTTACCTTTTATTGTCTTAAGTAACTCCCTCTGTATCCTTGCCTCCATGTACTTTACTGTGATAAGAAGACATTTTTGTCTGATAGTAATGTTTTGAAGCTCTGATGACTTTGCAAGGGCATCATCATATAAATGAAACTGCCTACCTATCTATAGCACTTTATCTACTTGGTGAACCTGGCAAATTCATAAAAGTCAATATTAAATTCACCTCAGGTTCTATTTCCTAACCTACAAGATTAGGAACAGACAAACAAAATGGTATCCTTTGGACTCTTACCTGATGCTCATACTACATAGGTTAACTGCTACATTCCATCCCTCTCCAACTTTTTATTGTAAAACTATTTTCCATCTGCCAGGTCCCAGAGAAGCAAACTGTGTTTGGAAACTAGCAGCAAAAAAACGCTTTTATGATCAAAGAAACAGTATCTGCAACATACCATTATTAATTAACCAAAACAAACTTCATGTTGGAAAGCCAAAATAATTAAGCCTTGATGTGTTGAATTTTACCATTACTATTCAGTAAGCAAAAGTTACAGATATAACAGAAAATATTCCTTCCTGGAAATATATTACAGAATATGTTATATAGAACAGAAATAGGAATCTACTGTTGATGTGTTAAAAATGATGAAAGAACAAAGAAATTGTGCAGGAAATTATTTTACAACTGTCAGTAGAAATTCATCACTGCAGCTATTAAATCAGAAATATGCTCGTTCTTAGAGTGGCAGTGCTCCATAGTACATTTTCATAGCTAAAAACAGCCTCATTTAGTTTATGGATTTCTTTTGGTGGTTGTTTTAAGATTATAGATATAATGATTCCTTTATTCTGAATTTCTGATAAGAAAATACGTTTGCTTCCCAGCAGTGAATTTGCTAATATCTAAAAATACAGAATAACATAGAAGTAGGTTTTATATAATACATTTACACATTAGATACCCAATATTTAAATAATTTTCACCCCGGAATGGCTGTTTTGTTGTGACAAACAGTGGTGGAATGCAATATTTCCCCCATATTCAAATGCATGTGTACCTTGCCACTAAGAAAGTAATATAAATTACTCAAGCCTTTCGAAGCTCATGAGAAACAGGCAATGTTCTCATTATCTTGTGATCCTGCATCCAGAGGGGGGCTGTGGTCAAAAAGACAGAAAACGTGCAACAAGCATATCCACACCACCACCACAACCACTAGACCTCCCAGGGAATAAAACTCAAGGAAAATATTAATTGTAGTAAAACGTAACAACTGAAAGGGGTGAAGGTATGTTGGAGAAATCTTGTAAGTGAGGTCCAATTGGTTTAAATTAGCCAAATATGAACATTTTGTTTCCAAAGTACTAATAATGATGTACATACAGGAAAAAAAGACTAGCACCACAAAAGCTATTATCTATGAAAACAATATTTATTTATTTATTGAATTATGTTGACCTGGTAGGCCCACTTAGACTAGAAGTCCCTTTCTCAGGGGCAACCGGGGTGGAGGGTGGGGGATACAGATGGTAACCAACTGAAATTGAACCCAATTAAGCTGTTGGTGATATTTATTTAGTGAATGGGGGAAATCTGTCCAGACCACTGGGGAACTTCCCCTACTCGTCGGTAGGGGGAGCTGCTGTCCGCACCTAGGATGGCCACTGTGTCCCCGACTTTGGAGGAGGTGGATGTGTGGGAGGCAGGGGAGAGGGTCTCCTCCAATGCCTTGGCTAGCTTAGAGACCAAAGAAGTTGGAGTTCGCTTTTCACCATTATCGTCTGGCTCTTTGGTGGATTCCTGTATGGTTCTGGACGCTGACCTGCAAGTTGGCATTGACTGTGTAATTGATGGCTTCCGTGAGCAGGTTGGTGACAGATGGGAAACCCGGAGTCCAGCTGTGACAAAAGTGATGGTTTTGCCTTCAGGAATGCAGCAGGAAGAGGAATTACATGCTGCTGAGAGTACTGTGCCTGTGGCAGGAAGTAAGGTACCCGTATGTTCAGTCCTGCAGGAGGTGGCGAGGGATTCATCATGTAGCATGGAACCAGCAGTTTCTTTACCTTCAGACAGCAAGAAATGAGCAATTGTTACTAATTTGCACATAAGTAAACCCTTGTGGATGACGGTGATGTATCGGAAAGGGAATGCTTTACCTCATGTGGGGGAACAGGATGGGTAGTGTTCAGAGTCGGCCCTTGAAGCTGTGGGATGGATTCAGGGTGAAAACGGTTGGTTACCTAACCCTGTAGATCCAAAAGTCCATGATTATAATGGACAGTTTGTTACTGCCATGGGGAAAACGATTCCCAAGGAGCATAGAGCTTCTCTGTTACCTGGGTCAAGTATAGGAGTGCCTGCTGCAGTGGGTCAAATAGAGTGTTTACCTTCTGCTGAATACAGCAAGGGGGGAGATACTGTGCACCATGTTTCTGCAGCTGATTGTGGGGATTCTGGCATTAAAGAACCCATTGTATCAGTGCCTGTTGTTAAAAATGATGTTCCTTCTCGTGTTTTAGGCTCCCTGCCTCAGACTGATCCTGCACCAGTGGGGATTGGGGTGAATTTGCTACAAGACCCACAAAAAAAGAAACTGTTTAAACCTTTACTTAGAATGGCTGACTTGTTTAAGTCTAATAGTAGAGAACCTACCCCTAGAAGAAATGCTATTCGTTTATTGTACAAGGGTGGATTGGAGAATCCTCCTGACAGGGTGTATGTTGGGAGATGCTTATTGAAAGATTCTTTAAAGTTTTGTGCCTCTGAAGTTTTTGCCTTGATTCATACTAATGAAAATAATTATGATATCAGTTTCAAAATGGTGGAGGCCTTGGACAGGTTTTGGCTTAAGCATAACAGTTTGAAAGAAACACCTTTGTGGGCCACATTTTTGGCCATCCCAATTACTAAACCAGCTGTACGTACCATCATGATTATTTTCAAGAATGAGGGGGTGGAAGTTGCTGATATTTTGTATTGGCTTAAGCAGCGGTGCAAGGTGTTGGAACATCCCTCCCCACTAATAGATTCGGAGCAGTTTTGGACCGGGGATGGCGGGTGAAGTGTAAACTGTTTATGACTAACAATGGCATTGCACATTTACCTAGTTGTCTGTTTTTGGGTAAAGATAGGGGTTCTCTATTTTATCCCTGTCAGCCAAAATCCTGTCATAAGTGTGGTTCCAGGCTCCATCTTAGTAATGCATGTGATACCCCAAAATGTTCCCATTGTCTAGAGACAGATCATTTTTCTTCGGCTTGTAAGAATTTATTTTGTTGCAATCTATGTGAAGAAAGGGGTCATTCATATGTTAAATGTCCTTGGGCCTCCCACAATCTAAGTGACCACCTTTCTCATGAAGCATTGATTATTTAGGAACAGAAAAAGAGTTGTGCACTGGCCTCGGAAAAGAGGATGCAAAATTTACTTCAGGAGAAAGTGGCACCGGTTCCACCACAGGAATCGACTCCTTCTGAGTCACTGGACTCCAGTTTAACACACCAATCTGGAATGGTTAGATCTCTAGATCTGGTGCAGGTCGATGGATTGCCTTATTAGCAGGGGAAGACATGGATGTGGTTGTTGTTTCAGAGTAGAAATCTCTTGGGGATGATTCTTCAGCAGAACAGGGTTTGGGGGGATTGCCTCCAGCTGTTTCAGAGGAACAAGCTATGGTTATTGTGGAAGAGGGTGGAGATGCTGGATGGCAGGATATAGCTGGTATAGTCTACTATTTGGATGCTGTCTCAATGCCCCCGCCCCAAAACTGGCATTGAGCCTTTTAAGAAGGTTGAGTATAAAAAATGGACTACGGACAAGATTGCTTCCCTTGCAGAACCAATGGGAAAGGAGAGGTGCATTGTTAAAAAGAGGGGAAAACTGCTTTCTAACAAATTTGCAGTCCTGCCTGTTGAACACACAATGGAGGGCTCTGAAGCAGAGGGGGACTCGGGTTCTGATTCCTCCTCTGTGGCTTCTTCCTTGGGTACTGCTTCAGAAGTAGAAGAAGAAGAAATTTTAGAGAAGAAGAGATGGTCTACCAGGTCCAAAAAGGTGCACTTGTACTGTTTCTTTTCTTGGTTTGTTTTTTCTCTCTCATGTGCCAGTTTAGGTTATTATCCTTAAATGTCAACAGTATTAAGAATAGTATCAGGAGGGATGTGGTTTTATCTGAATTAAGCTCTTTGCATACTGATATTATCCTACTTCAGGACAGTAGGATTAAAACTTTTAAGGAGATTGCTCATTGTAACAATGGCTGGCAGCAGGGGGTAACTTTTTTGTCCCAGGGTCAGGATAGGTGTGATGGGCTAGGTATTTTGTTTTCAAATTTTGATTTAAAGGTCACCAGGCTTATTGATTTGGTACCGGGTAGGGCCTTAATTTTAAACATCTCCTATAGGGACATTAGGATTCATCTTATTAACTCCTATGATCCTCAAGGAAAGGCTTTAAGGGTATAATTTTTCCATACAATTCAATCTTTTTTAAGTACTTCAAGAATTGTAGTTTGGGGAAGCGACATTAACTGTAGTATTCAAAGGGAGGATTGTGGTTACAGACACAAAAAATGTTTTGTGATTCCAGTGCCTTAAGGGAAATGTTAGGAATAGCATGCTTAACTGATGCATATCGGGTTTGTCATGCAACAGGGGGGTTTACTTTTTGAAAAGGGGTTTTGAAGACAAGGATTGATTATTTTTGTTTCCCACAAGTTACGAGTTTCAAGATCAGAAATTAGAGACTTCAGTTTTTCTGATCATTCAGCCGCGATTATTGACTGGCAATGGGATGATTCTTTTAAAGGAGGGAAACCTTCCTGGAAATTCAATTCTTCCCTATTAAGTCACAAAGAGATAAGTACCAAAGTTTACCAGTTGTGGGATGCACAGATTTTGGTACACTGTATGTATGATTCTATAACCAACTGGTGGTTGGATACTAAGACGGCATTTAAATCCTTTTTCCAAACACATGTAGGGAAAAAGAATAGAGACAGATATTTTAAATATTTACAACTTAGGAAACAGTTTCACAGATTGATTTTTTTGGCAGATAGTACTGAGTGAGATTTTATTTCTCAGATACAACAGATTAGAACAGAAATTAACCTTTTTCAGTATGATAGAGCTAAGACTTTGCAGCAGGAATTCTGTTTTGGAATGCTTACTAAAAAGAGTACTTTCGACCCATTTAAGGAGAGTCAACAGACTTCAAAAAATAAACTTATTTGGGAATTGCAGAATGAGAATAGTATTCTTCATACTGATGAAGATGGCATATTATCTATGCATGATTATGTAGAGAATTATTTTAGTCATCCTCCTGATATTTTTCATGCAAGCCAGTTGTCATTAGTCCAACAGGTGGCCTTGACAGCTCCTATCTCTTCGGCTGAAGTCAAAGGAGTTATTTTAAAGTTGCAGAATGATTCCACTCCAAGCCCTGATGGTCTTACAGCTGATTTTTTTAAGTTTTGTTGTTGTGACACCTTTTGTATGGAGATGGCACATTTATACAATGAATTATTGACTACTGAGGGCATTCCGCATTCCTTGGTAGAGGCCAATTTAATTTTTTTGTTCAAGAAAGGTGATAGGTCGCTATTGCAGAATTGGAGACATATTTGTCTCATGAATACAGATATGAAGATCCTGAGTAAAATGTTATCCAACTGATTGGCACTTTGTGCAGATAGTTTAATTTGTAAAGCACAGGGGCGTGCTGTTCCTCAGAGACAAATTCAAGGGAATTTAATTCATTTGAGGGGAGTTTCTCATAGACATCATTTGGGAGATAGAGGTTTTGTCCTTAGCCTTGATCAGAAGAAGGCTTTTGATTTCCTTAGCCAAGAATATTTGTTTTCAGTGTTGTTGGCTTATGGCATCCCTTCAACATATGTTGGTTGGATAAAATGTCTATATAGGAATGCGACAATAAGGCCTATTGTGAATCGATGGAAAGGTAGATGGATTGGGGAGCATAGAGGTGTCAAACAAGACTGCCCTATGAGCCCCTTGCTTTATGTATTTGGGATAGACCCATTGCTACAACCTGTCTCACGTGATAATGGGCTCCTGGGCATTAGGTTGTTGAGTGATGTCCCTCCTTTGAAGGTGGTAGCCTATGCTTATGATGTGGTTCTTTTGGCAAAGAATATTACAGAGGAAATTGTCATTCAAGCTCACCTTCAAGAATTTTCTGATGCTTCTGGTTCTCAAATTAATATAGAGAAGTGTAAAGGTTTTCGATTAGGTACGGGAAATTTGGACATTCATTATTTTGCAGGTATTTCCCTGTCTGAGGATCCCATAGAAATTTTGGGTATTAAATTTGGAAATGGGAATATGGATGTTTTGAATTGGGAGGAAAAGTTAAAGAATGCAGAGGGAAAGATAGGGAGGTGGATACATGGGACAATTGCAAAACGAAAAAGATTGCTTTTGATTAAAACCCTGATAGTCCCCCTTTTTTGTATATTACTTATGTGTTTCCTCCTCCCAAACCCTTGTTAACTAGACTTTATAGCCTTTTTTTTAGCTCTATGGGGTAGCAGATTGAACCCTATTAAAAGAAATGTGACGTACAGGACTATTCAGGAAGGTGGCATAGGGATGTTACATCCGGTAGCCTTTTATTATAGTGTTTTTCTCCACTATAATATTGTGGATCAGGCACATATTCAGAAGTTTCAGTGGTTTTCTGTATTGAAGAAATGGACAGTACCTTGCCTGCAGGCTTGGGAATGTGGAAAAAGTAGATTATTGTCACATAATCATTTTATTCCACAGGAAGTCAAAGACATGTTTCAACAAATTATCACTTGGAAGGTGCCATGTGATCTAACTTCCTTTCAAAACAGACAGCAATTGCATGATGGAATGGTACTGGTACAGTGTCAGGAGGCATTTGATCTACCTTATTGTGTTCTGCAGCAGAGTCTGAAGATTTTTCACCAACTTTTAAATAAACGGTTATCGGTTTATGTTTGAGATGTGGTGTGGCTGACGCTTCATGGTAAATTGAATGTGAAGAATAACAATAAGCACAGAGCCATATCAGAATGCTTTTGTTTACGAACTGGTTGTCAACAGATCTTGGAAACACAAGAACATTTATTTTTAACCTGTCCATATGTGGTACAATTTTGGGGCTTAATTGCGGACATAATGGAAATGACATTGTTTAAGGAGTTGACTTATACAGAACTTATCTATGTGACAGTATCTCAGAAGTGGAATCAGTTTACAATGGAAAATCTTCAAGTGTTTTTTTAACGTCATTAAGTATTATTTGTGGCAAGCATGCTGCAAATGGGTGCTACAACACCATTTTGTTCCACTAGAAGTGGTTGTGAAAAATGTGCAGGTAGCTCTTGGATGGATATATGTAACTGACATGACTGTTGTATTGAAAGCAAGATTGGATTTTCTCTGGAAAGGATGGCAGTCTTTTCTCTGAGACCCTTAAATTATGGGATGCAATGAAACCTATATATATTTTTTGGATTGCATTTTTTGATGGCATGTGTGATCTTTGGCTTATGTGATGTTTTGGTTATTGTATAATGTTTCCCTTTTCCCTAAAAAATTCCCCTGCTCAGTTAGTAGGGGGAACCCATGTCCTGCAGTCTGTCAAGTCAGTCTGCAGGAGACAATGAAGGAATGACCAGCATCAGAGGGAGAGGTACAGCTGGATGATTTTTTTACAAGCCTGGAAAGAATAGACTTGGCAATGGTTCAACAAGAGTTTGGTTCATAGGTGCATAGGTATAATATGAGTTAAGTGGGTAATCCCAATGTAAACTCAAAGCCTATTGGCGAAATTTAAATGTATTTTCACCCATGTGATTATCCAAGTCATACTTAAATTGTGACAAGCTATTACTAGCTACAACTTCAGTAGGTAAAGAGTTCCACAACGTAGGCAATTGTTGTGTGACAAATTTATTTCTCTTACTGGTATTATTGATTTCAGTTTGAAACTTAATTTTGTGTGATTGCGTAATATATCTCTGTTGTAGCTTTTTGAAGACAAAGAACCTCACATAATGCTGCATCCTTCGAGGATCTATATGCAAGGGACATATCACCCCTATATGTCCTGTATTCAAGTGAAAATATCCACAATGATCTCAAACATGTACTATAATCTAGATCTGTTAATCCTTTTACTTTCTTAGTAAATTGCCGTTGTATCTTTTCTAAGGCTACCATACCACCTAAAGATGTTGGAGTGCAAAAGGGGGCACAATAATCAATGTGTGATCTTACTAGGCTAGTATATAATGGTACCAAAACTTCGGATTCTCTACTCTTAATGTGTATAAAAATACAAGATAATGTACCGTGGCATTTTTTTAATGATATTATTATGAGATGTAAATTTTAAATCATTCATGATTGTAATTCCCAAATCTCTTTCAGATGTAATTGATTGTAACTCATAGTTATTGATCTTATAAGATGCTAAAGCATTATTTTTTTCCCAAATGCATAACCTTGCATATGGCAGGATTAAAGGCCATTTTATTATTTACAGACCACTTAACTAGATTGTCAAGGTTAATCTGTAAAATATCCACAGCCACAGAGTTATTAACAATTCAACCAAGCTTGCTATCATCTGCGTATTTATGAATCCAGACGCCATTTGTGGTTTGCATATCAGCTATTAGCAAATTAAATAACAAGGGACCCAACACTGAGCCCTGTGGGACACCACTGCTCACATCTCCCCATTCCAAATAATGTCCTTTAATGCTGACTCGTTGTTTCCAGTCAGTTAGCCAGGAATGTATCCAACTAATTATATTAGCATTAAAACCTAATTTTACTAACTTGTTAATCAAAATGCCATGAGGTACTGAATCAAATGCTTTTTCATAATCTAAGAATATTATATCTACTGGGAAGCCCTGATCCAAAGCCATACTTACTGGTTCGAAAAAATTTATCAGGTTAAGTAGACATGATCTTCCCTGCACAAAACCATACTGGCTAATATCACAGAATCCTATATTTTGTAAATGCGCTAGCATTTTTACCTTTAATATTTTCTCAAATAGTTTACCCATACACGATGTTAAGCTAATTGGCCTATAATTACTGGCAAGTTGTTTGTTCCCATTTTTATATATTGGCACAATATTAACTGTATTCCAATCTCTTAAAGCGTACCCTTCTTTAAGGGATGCATTAAATAATTAAGTAAATCCACTAAAACAGAATCTAATTTTTTAATAAAGATCATTGGAATTTTGTCTGGGCCTGCTGAAGAATTGACCTTAGTGGCTTGAATAGCAGCTAAAACTTTATCCGATGTTATCAGTGGATAGGTATTACTAACTTCAATATTATCTGTACAAGAAATATCCTTCACTTTAAAGACATTAAGAAAAGTTTCATTAAATTCTCTAGCCATGTCTGATTCATTAACGAAAAGCACATTATTTTTAATTAAGGGACCAATAGTAGGAGCCTTTCCTCATAATGAACCAATATAGTTGTAGAATTGTTTTCTGTTGTCTTTGGTTGTAGTAGCCAATTTTAATTTATAAGTTTTCTTGGGGCCTCTAATAGTTTTCTTGCACTGATTTGAGACCTTAATACATTTTTGCCATTTCTCTTCTGAAGGTTTATTTTTAATTTTATGTACTTTTTCTTCCTTTTCCTTATTCATTTTTTAATATTATTATTAAACCAAGGAGGAACTCTTTTGTTGGTATGAGTATATTTCTTATTTTCAGGGACCCATGTATCAGTGCAATAGCAAATTTGCTCACTCACAATTTTTGTTTTGTAGCTCTGCCTTCCAGTTCCAGTTTTTAAAATGATTTTTAATAGCCTCATAGTTGGCTTTATAATAATTTTTAATCCTAGTAATACCGCAATTTACATAAGTAGAATTTTTTAACTTCCAAGATACCATATTATGATCACTATCTCCCAGAGGATCATGAATTTTAGGTAATTCTACAATATTAGTCATGTTGGTTAAGATGAGATCAAGTATATTATCTTTTCTTGTGGGTTTACGAACAAGTTGATCTAAATTAAGCGAGAGAACCAAATTAATAAATTTATCATAAATTTAGTTTTCCCAGTAAGTGTTGACCAACAGATAGTGGTAAATTAAAATCCCCCATTAAAATTAAATTTTTGTAATCTTCCATCTGCTCTAATGTTTGAAGAAAAATATCATTGCTGTTTGTGTCCAAATTTGGTGATCTATAACATACACCAAAAGTCAGTATTTTTTCAATCTCTATTTGGACTAGAATAACCTCAATGTCAGTGTTAGTAGTCATAGCAATAGGAATTTGTCTACTTTTTAAACAGTTGCTAACATATAGAGCTACACCTCCACCCTTGGTTTGTTGACGATTTTTGAAATAAACAGAATAACCCTCTATATCAATGCCCCAAGTAGCATCCAAGAACCAAGTTTCTGAGACAGCACATATATCTGTTTTCTCTCTATCTAAAATATATCTAAGTTCATCTTTTTTTCAAACTTCTAGCATTAAGTAATAATATGTTTAGAACCCTACATGTGTCATTGTGACACTTATTATTTAATATTTCTAAGTTAGTAGTCCATGGAAATGCTGGAAGTGGTTTCATATTAACCCTTGCCTGAGAAAGATTTTCACCCCCCATCATTTAGTTTAAATTAAGTTGTGTATAATCATTAAGATGTTTACCTAATGTTTTGTTTCCAAATTTACTTAGATGTAAACCATCTCTGCATATCAAACCAGGTGTATATGCAAAATCCTCCCAATGAGAAATGCAATCTATGCTTTGTCTGAGACACCATGAGCAAAGCCAGTTGTTCAAAGATTTTATTTTTTTATTTATATAGATAGATGACCTAGAAACGGGGAGAATTTCAGAAAATGTGATCTGACAATCCAAATCTATTAGAACATTATACATTCCCACAATTTCTTCTTTAATATACTGAAGATCTTGTTTAAAAACCTTGTTTACCCCAGCATGGATTATGACCAATGTTTTTTCTCCCCTATCTTTCAAGATATTTCTTAGCACTATAGTAGTATCTTGGATTTTAGCACCTCTAAAACTGGATAGAGTGCGACTGATTTATCTTGATCACATATGGACCTGTCTAAATTTTTTATGATACAGTTTCCCAAAATGAATATTTGTCTAGTCTCGACTGCATTATTTTCAGTATAATCCATAGATTTCTCAACCACATCTTCTGTATTGTTAGACAGATCTATGAGATTCTCTGTAATAACTGGTAAGTTCATGTCTATTAATGTTTGTGATGAATTATCAGCAACAGTTACCCGGGGGATTGTTAAGGGAGCTCCAGGCAGTGACAGGGTTATCTTGATCTAATAAGTTAATTAATGAATTAAAGCAGTTTTGGGTTGGAATTTCAAATAAAGATGCTTTTCTTCCTTTTTTTGCTGGTTTTTAATTTGCAACCAAACACCAGGTATCCTCACTAAGCAATGGATATTCCTCCTCTTCCCCTAGTACACTTTCTAGTAGGAGGATTTTCAGAAATACCATTACTATAATTTTCTAACATAGTAGTATTAACTTCAGAACGTGATACATTTATTCTGGCAATAGTATCCACATAACTTTTCTCTAAAGCAGTTAATCTGTCATTAAACAGTTTAATTTCTTGAGTCATCTCTTCATTTATCAAACACTTACTGCATTTAGAGATATTTGCAAGTCCTACAATAGGTTCTGTACTATACATTGCACATACAGAGCACAAATGCATGATTTTTCCATCACTAGTAGTGATAGTACCAGCCATTGTTATGATCAATACTACACCCTGACTACTAGGGCCACTTGTTTACTTAATTAACACGATATGCAATAGTGACCTGCACTTTCTGGTGTTCTTCTTCACCCTCCAAATACATTAAACACGTGCCAATGTGCGTGTCTTTGCACGTGTCTTCGCGCGCACCGATGTGCACTCACCCTGCTCGACACAGGCTGAGCTTTTATATGAGTAAGTGACCTGGAAGTGCTGGTCTCAGGTTGCAAGTAGCCCCAAACACTCTGCTATTACAGTTTAAAAGCTTGTTCTGGCAGAAATAAAAGCCAAACTACACAAATGTGCTCCAGTGAGCATGGATTAGACTAAAACTCCCCCTCAATTAGGAAGAAAAAAAGGGCATTGCTTTTATTCTGGCCAACCTAGAACTTGTTTTAAATGTATGCTTTTCCACACCTTAGCCAAGTTTGTTATTGTGTTAAATGTTATTTCTGTCTGGCAATAGGGCACTCTAGTTCAGAACGTAAAGAGGAGGTGAAATGTAACCTATATGAAGAAACAGGCCATGCCTACCAGGAATGCCCCTGGGCTAAGCACAACAGGTTTGATAGACCTGACCAGGATAACATTCTGTCTGAAGCCCAGAAAAGAGACATGGTTGGTCAAAAAAATAAAGGTCCACAGACTCAGACAGAAACAGAAAAAGATTACGCTCACACTAACACACATAACAACCAGAGCCCAGAACATCAGAACACGATAGAGACAGATAACCTAGGAAATAGTAGCGATCAAAGTAACAAAAACACCTTGTAACAAACAGCTGAAAAAAAAAACAAGAAGAGACAAAACAAGACTCTACCCCTACTAGACCAAAAATAGAGGAACAAGTAATTACGCCCCCACCAGAAAGAGTAACTGTTGCCAAGAAGAGGCCAATGAAGCAAAGATGACCCGAATCAAAAATTGCTAATGCTTCCTCCCCTCAACTAAATATAGCCTTAAGCAATACATATGAAATTCTTTCAGTCGATACACAAGAATCAGAGCAAGGAGGGGAGTTAGAGACATCATCACAACCAATGTTGACGTCAGAGTTGAAGGGTGATCAAGAGGGTAAATCATGACATACTTTTAGGAGAAGAAGAGGGGGATTTGACTAAGGAGGGAGTCAGTGCATTGGGGCAGAAGTTTGAAGTCTTTGCAGAATATTTAAACTAGCAAATGGGGAGGGGGTACAGCACCCCATGCGTTGAATGGGAAGAACACCCATCTCCCCCTCAGCTAGTGGTCAAACAGTGATTCAGCAAGTTTGCAGTTCATTTGCATCACCAGGTAAGAAAAAAAGCCTGTCTCCCCATACAACGCACAGGGGAAATGCCAAACCTCACCCAACAACTAACACACCGAAATCTGGCCAATGGAAAGTCATGTACACTAATGCTCACAGCCTGGGAAATAAGATCCCAGACCTGCAGGCAATAATGTCAGAGGCTAAGCTGGACATAGTAGCAATTATTGAGATGTGGTTTACCAGTAACCACACTTGGGAGACTTCAGTACCTGGCTATATACTTTTCAGAAGAGACCGAGGTGCAAAAGGGGGGAGTGGAGTGGCCCTGTATGTCAATGAAAATATCAAAGCTACAGAAATTTAGAATACACATAAGGAGCCAGAAGAACTGTGGGTCACCCTGGAAACAGCAAATGGGACAACCATAAGAACTGGGGTTGTCTACAGGCCCCCGGACCAGCGGGAGGACATAGACACATTACTGTTAGAAGATATACAAAACATGACAGCTAAAGGGAGGTTCTGATAATGGGAGACTTCAACATGCCGGATACAGATTGGTCAATACCAGCAGGAACATCTGCCAGAACAAGACACATGGTGGATTCCCTGCAGGGGGGATGGCCTCAAACAACTGGTACAACAACCCACAAGAGACAGGGCTATCCTAGATCTAGTACTGACTAACAGGGAAGAGGTCACAGATCTCCAGGTACAAGGTCACCTGGGGGCCAGTGACCATCACACGGTATGGTTCAATTTGGCCATTACATCTAAATCATCCCATTCCAAGGCAAAAATATGGGACTTCAGAGGAGCTGACTTTGATAAGATGGCCAACAGAGTTAAGCTAGCCCTGGCAAAAAGAAACACAGGTGAGGGGGTACAGGCAAAGTGGGAAGCATTAAGGATGCAATACTTGAAGCAACATCCCATTGTGTTAGACAGAAAAGGAAGTGCAAAAGAAGAAGGAAACCACTTTGGTTCACAAATACAGTAGCAGAAAAGGTCAGAGCCAAAAGGATGGCCTTCAGGAAATAGAAGGGAACACAGCGGGATGAAGATAGGGAGGCATACCAAACTGCCCTAAGGGTAGCAGGGAAGGCAGTAAGGCAGGCAAAGTCCCAAACTGAGGAAACACTAGCACGAACAGTAAAAGAAGGTGACATGACTTTCTATAGATACATTAGTGAAAGGAGAAAGTCCAGAGGGGGGTATTGCTAAGCTCAAAGAAGAAAAGGGGACATGTGAGGAGGAGGACCCTGTAAAAGCATCTATCCTAAATACATAATTTTGCTCAGTATTTACTGAAGAGAAGGTAGGGCATGGCCCACAGCTCATCACCATGGATACGGGGGGAGGGAGGTGAGCACTACTCCCTTCACAAAAAAAAGGGTCCTACAAGAGCTCGCTAAGCTCAGGGTGGACAAGGCAAAGGGAGCTAATGACACACATCCCAGGGTATTTAAGGAGCTAAGGGTGGAACTAGCAGAGCCATTAGCAGAACTGTTTAGTGAGTCTCTGAGCACAGGAGAGGTCCCAGAAGAATGGAGAATGGCTCATGTGATCCCACTCCACAAGAGTGGTAGCAGGGAGGAGGCAGAGAACTACAGACCAGTCAGTCTTACCTCAGTAGTGGGAAAGATTATGGAACTCCTTAAGGAAAGGATAGTGCAACACCTGGAATCCATAGGGGCATAGGATCCAAGACAGCATGGGTTTAAAAAGGAAGGTCCTGTCAAACTAATCTCATAGATTTCTTTGACCGGGTAACCAGAGTGGTGGACCAAGGGATACCAGTTGATGTCACCTACCTTGACTTCAGCAAAGCTTTCGACACTGTTCCACATAGAAGATTGATAAATAAGCTGGGTAGGCTCGGGGTGGGTCAGAAGTTGGTCAACTGGGTGACAAACTGGTTGATGGGCAGAAAACAGAGAGTGGTGGTAAATGGTGCAAATTTGAAATGAAAAACCAGGGGGTTTAGCCAATTAGAGAGCTGGCTGGGCACCAATATCCTGGTAGTGGGGCAGGCTAGACTTGACACTTTTAATAGGCAGGCATTTGTTGTCTGATAGATGTCCACCTAGAGAAGTGTCTCAGACAATCAGAAGGCTCAAATAGCTTTCCCCATTTTCTAAGAGTCTATATAATTCATTAGGAAGGCCATCAGGGCCAGGGGTAGTCTCAGGTTTCAGGATGTGAATTTCCTCTTGAACTTCAAGGAGGGAAACCTGATGACATGCCTTTGATAGTATGTCAGGGGGAATTTTGTGAAGCGAAATATCTGAGGAATAGTCTTGAAATTTAGAGATATCCGAAATTATGCTAGAAAACAATGTCAGAGAGAAGTCAGTGACTATCCTCACTATCTCAGACAGGGAGCTACAGTAAGCTCCCTCCTGGTCAATGAGACAGGTCATGCCCTTCTGTCCTACACTCAAGTAATTCTGGTCAAAGGGGAAGACTGTAGCCATATTCCCATGTGTACCAGATTTGTGCTGGTGATAAAGTTGTTTAGATTTTTGTGTGTGAAAAGCTAGCATCTCAGTCTGTATCCGAGTAACCTGTGGGATAAGGTTTTGTCTTTTAGTACTAGCAATGGTGACCAGGGTTTGCAGGTGGTGGCACTGCTGCAAGTACACTAAATAAGAGGCATTACACCTTTTCTGACTAAAGGTCTTCAGGAATTTTGTCAATTCAACCTTTGTGTCCTCCCACCAGGCTATGAGATCCTCAAACAGACTAAAACAGATTTCCTTGTTAATAGAAAATGGTGTAAGGAGGCAAGAAAAGCCTCCTCCTGTATTAGCGTAATATTAAATTTCCATAAATCCAGACCTTTGGAAGAAGGTGCGAAAATACCAAGTGTAACTAAGACCATTTTATGGTCTGAAAACTCCAAGGGTTGGATGTCAGTGGCTGTAATGGATAGATTTTGGGACAGGAAGATATAGTCAATCCTGGACATCAGACCTCCTTTCTGGAATGCGGGAGTATATTGTTTAGCGTCTTCTAAGTAAGTATCCTGTAACAGGGATGTACACAGGATGTTTACCAAGGCCTGTGAATCACAGTATAATTTTTTTGTTCTAGCAAATGAACTTTTATCCAATAACCTAAGGCCACAGTTAAAATCACCAGCATAAATGACATGTCTAGATGTTTGCAAATATGGCTGTATAAGTGTAAGAAGGTTGATTCTGGCAGATTTGGATTGCAGTGCATACTGATTAATCAGTTGGTAGGGCACATTCTATAGAAGAATGTCTAGGATAAGAGCCCTACCTGGAGTAATGTCATATAGCTTAATAAGTTCAAATTCTGGCATCCTTACTAGTATGCCTCCTCCAGAGCAAGTCGCATGTCCAATTGACCAAAAGCGAGTCATATTACCATCCATAATGCTCCCTTCTTTACTGCCAGAACACCCTCAATGAAAGAAGCACCCCAATCCCAGAACTATTCCCCCAATTCATTATTCTCCTTTCTCTACATCATACCCAATGGATTACTCATCCTTCTGTTGCCATCTCACACACAGCACTACTGTGACTACAACCTCTAACCCCAAACAGCTTCATGGCTCACCCTTCCTCCAACACAAAACAAATAACTGTCCATTTCTTTTTTCACTCCCTAACCCAATACCTTAATGTCACTTCTTCTCATGTAGTATTCCGATATGTTTTGCACTGCAATTCTGCCACTGTTGCTGAGCTCCCACTTCATGAGCAACAAACTGATCTACTGCCCAGTGCGCTACTGATTTCCCACTCAGCGCCACTGAAAATCACAGTATGTAGCGATCCTGTGTCCTTTTAAATCCCTCCTCACTGAACTTCCAAGTGTACCACGCCACATAATGGCTCATCTCAAGTAAGCAACATTTTTTTTTTACAAAATAAAAGCTGTGTGTGTTTTGGGAACGGAGGGGAGGGGCACTGAGGGCTAACCACAACAACCACCTTTACACATTACACACAACTATGAGACAAGCGGAGGAACTATTTTTTTTACAAACTAAATAAAATGCCAAATATATTCAACATTTGTACATGAAATGTAATACATTTTTAAACATATAGAAAAATGCACCCATTTTCTAACTGCAATAATACCCTCCAGGGTTGGCGATATGGGCTATACCCACCCATCCAGGGTCTATAAGGCCCTCCACTTGCGGCGTTGGGCCTCATTATGCCCCTGGGCAGGCAGGTATAGCCCAATACCACCCGCCCTGTCGGGTATTATTGCTTGCTTAGGGGACCACCTGGGTTAAGAATTGGCTATAGTTTTTAACAGTCTGTTGCAGTCAGGGAGGATACCACTGGACTTTAATAAAGGAACATTAATCTACCTTCATAAAAAAGGAAACAAATCTGATCTCAACAATTGGAGACCTATCCGTATGCTAAATATGGATTTTAAGTTATTGACTAAAATCTTTACAAAACGTAGCTATTGATCCCTGAATTGGTTATTTCTCCAGCACAGTCCTGTTCTATCCCCAAAAGGAAAATTCAGAACCATTTGATCCTTTTACAGTAAATCATAGCCAGAGGCCAGACTGATTCCCTACAAGGTTTTGTACTCTTTTTAGATCAAAGGAAGGCCTTTGACTCTATTAATCATGACTTTCTTTGGGCTGCTCTTCAGCATTACCATGTACCGGCTCCAATGATACATTGGATACAATCTTTTTATCTGATGGCAACTGTCATCCTGGTGGTAAATGGTTGGAAGGGTCCTCTGATACCTATTAAATGGGGAGTAAGGCAAGGATATCCACTAAGCCCCCTCCTATATGTGTTTTTCATTTACCTCCTTCTGAAAATTAATAATACAAAGTCCATTACTACGGTATCTAGTCTGGAGAACCAGGCGCAGTATAGAGCCTTGGCATATGCTGATTACATGTGCCTATTGTTGGCAGATGAGGCCTTGATACACAGTTCTTTGTCTCTCTGCACCAGTTTTGGTACCCTCTTGGGTGCAGCACTGAATCTGGACAAATGTGTGGAGTTTCCCTTGGGTGAACCTTCCAGCCCCACCTGGCATATTGGTCCTATTAGGCTACAACAGGAGCCTATTACCATACTGGGTATTAAATTAGGCTCATTTAGTATGGACACATTGAACTGGGAAGAGAAACACATTATTGGGCAACAAAAAGTGCTCCAATGGAATAGAGGGAAATTAGGGAAGAAGAAGAGGGTCTTTTTAATTAAGACTTTTTTGATTACCATTTTTCTTTACCTTAGTTATGTTTTTCCAATTCCCAAAAACTTGGAAACTGCCATCTTTAGTATTTTCTCACAGGCTCTTTGGCGAAGCTGACTTAATCCCATCAAGAGAAACATCACCTATCTAAGTGTACAAGATGGTGGTATCTTTATGGTGAACCCACATTTTTAACAGTATTTTTTTCATATCTAATTTAAACCCACTTCTTATTAATTCACAGAAGGGCCGGGAACCATGGCTTTATACCAGTTGCCAGACCTGGTTTCACCAGTGGGAGACTGGCTCTCTGAAGTTCCTCAGGACTACAGCAACTACTCCATCTTATAATAGATAGACTTTTCTTAGACTAAAGCAATGGCATCTTACCATGCAGTTGGTTATTTCATCTTCACATAAGACCTTGTAAAGGTATCTTTTATCATCTCTTTGTTCTGTTCCTGAACCTTTCGACAAGTGCCCTACCCCTCATTTACAATCCTTAAAAACCTTTTTATTATCACCCAGGATACCAGCCACATGTGGGATTTTCACTTGTTATCCTGCCACAAAAGAATAAATGTTAAAGCAAATCTCAAGCATAAACAACTGCAGGACAGAATTTGCTGTTGCATACAGTGTGTTAATACTACTAAAACAATAGAACATCTCTTCTTCATATGTTCATAAGCTTCATAGGAAAGTATCAGGTACTTTAGCCATTAGGCCATTATTTTCCTGTACTATTTAAATTATCAACTTGTGGAGATGTTCAAACTTATATTTACCAAGGGCTGATTTAAACTGATTCATGGTTTCATTAGACACCACCGAGTTAGGTAATGCATTCCACTGGGCCACTACATGCTGTGGGAACCATGCCCATCTCTGATGTTTGTTGTATCTCTCACCTATAAGCTGGTACTGATGTCCCCGGTTGGTAACAATATTTGGTCTTTCTTTTAAACCTAAGCATTCCCAAATATCAGGTGCCATACATGCCCTGTATATCAGACACATATCCCCCTGATATCTTCTGTATTGCAGCGCGTGCAGACCAAGCTCCCTCAGTCTCTCCTCATAGGGGAGGCCCTCCATCCCCCTGACCCACCTAATCACACATCTTTGGACCCCCTCCATTCTTCTCGTATCTACTTTCAGTCTGGGTTGCCATACACTACCAGCATACTCCAAATGAGATCTAACCAGGGACACATAAAGAGGCACAATCACATCCCTTTCCCTGCTTTTTACATTTCTCATAATAAAGGCCAAAATTCCATAGGCAGTGATAAGTAAATTCTGGATCTTTATTAATCCATATACCTAGGTCCTTTTCTTCCTCTGTGGATAGTAAATTAACTCCATTTTTACTATAATTAAATTTTAGATTATTCCTTCCAAGATGCATGATCTTGCACTTTGCTAGGCTGAATTTTAGTCTTTTCCCCATAGTCATACTATATACTTGGTCAATATTATATTGGAATTGTTTTGCATCTAGCACATTTGTCACTACTACACCCAGTTTCATATCATCTGCAAATCTGGCAAGCCGTGCATTGGTGTCACAATTTATAGATGAGATCAGTACATTAAACAGGGCTGGACTCAATACAAGCCTCTGTGAGACTCCACTGGACACCGGGAGCCAGTCAGACATGTGTCCCTTTATACATACCCATTGTTTTCTTCCAGCCAGCCAGACAGTAATCCATCTACTAATATAAGAGTTTACCCCCAATTCCCCTAGCATTTTAAGCAACTCCTGATGCAATACAGTATAAAAAGCCTTTTCAAAATCAATGTACAATATATCAACTGGTAAATTATTATCCAGAGCAGCACTTACTATATCAAACAAGCATTTGTGAATGTTTGCTTGCCAGTATTAGCATTTGAAATGCAGGAGTTACACCAATGCAGAATAGGAATGGCAGTGAATTATGGAAGTTCACACCAACCCTCCTCCATCTTGTAGAGATGGAGAGGCATTGGGGTAAGTGTGTGGGTCATCACCCATGATGGTCATGCCATGTCACCTCACCTTATTCAGCAGACAGCGACAAGTGTTGAGGTGCTCCTTAAGGTGTTTGGCTGTACAATGACCCCATTCCACATGGACATATGCTGAAATGGGCGCAGCATAGGAGAATGGGCCGTAGAGTCCAAGGTACACCTTGATGTCTGTCAGTGGCTGTGGGGTGGGGGTGGGATGGCATGCATAGTAGAGTCGGCAATCCAAAGGCACAGCCTGATGCCTGCCAATCTATTCAGGGTAGGACATGGTGGTTAGAAACCCTAACGCCTTGGGCGTTTGTTGTTATTTACAGTACAAATGTTCAACATGGCCTTTTTGTGACCCCAACTCATGAAAGCAGTTGGGACCTCTTCTCATGAAGAGTGCCAGTGTGATTATGTCAATGTGTCCCAAACATTGACTTCCAACAGCGACAGTGCCATTCTGTGCCACATGTACGAAAACACAGATTGGGCAGAATGTGAAGAATGGCAGCTGGGCCATCCATAAGGAGGTGTGAAGGGATGGCGATGTTGAAAATCTGTAGTGGGAATATTAAAAATGAGCATACTTCCGAGCATATGTGGAAAGTGTGCAATGCATGCACGTAACACAGTCATTTTATGGACTGTCATCACCAGATTTTCAACATAGGCATTTTACGACCTGTGCTCATGAAGAGTGTCACTATGATTGTGTTAATGTGTCCTGAACACTGATTTCCCACAGCAACCACGGTATTCTGCGCTGGAAGTGCAAAAACACATTTTGGCCAGGATCTGATAAATGACAGCTGTTCTGTTCATAAGGAGGTGTGGAAAAATGGCAATGTTGAAAATCTGGAGTGAAAATATTACAAATGTGTGAAGTTATGAGAGTGCATGCAAACTGTGCAATGCACACTCATAACACAGTCATTTTATGGAGTTCCATCGCCACATTTTCAACATCGGCATTTTAGGACCTCTGCTAATGAACAGTGTTACTGTAATTTTTGTAATGTGTCCCAAAGAGTGATTTCCCACAGCGACGGCGCCATTGTTCACTGGAAGTGTGAAAACACATATTGGCCAGGATGTGAAATATGACAGCTGTACTGTTCATAAGGAGGTGTGGAAAAATGGCAATGTTGAAAATGTGGAGTGAAATTATTGCAAATGTGTGAATTTATGAGCGTGCATGGAAACTGCATAAGGCATGCTTGTAACAGTTATTTTATGGGCTTTTGTCATCAAATTTTCAACATAGGCATTTTAGCACCTCTGCTAATGAATAGTGTCACTGTGATTGTCGTAATGTGTCCCGAACACGGATTTCCCACAGCGACCATGCTGTTCTGCGCCAGAACTGCAAAAACACATTTCAGCCAGGATGTGAAAAAATGACAGCTGTTCTGTTCATAAGGAGGTGTGAAAAAATGTCAATGTTGAAAATGTGGAGTGAAAATATTGCAAATGTGCAAAGTTACGAGTGTGCATGGAAACTGCGTAACACACGCTCATAACACAGTCATTTTATGGACGTTTGTGGCAAAATTTTCAAGATAGGCATTTTAGCACATCTGCTAATGAACAGTGTCACTGTGATTGTCGTAATGTGTCCCGAACATGGATTTCCCACAGCGACCACGCTGTTCTGCGCCAGAACTGCAAAAACACATTTCAGCCAGGATGTGAAAAAATGACAGCTGTTCTGTTCATAAGGAGGTGTGAAAAAATGTCAATGTTGAAAATGTGGAGTGAAAATATTGCAAATGTGCAAAGTTACGAGTGTGCGTGGAAACTTCGTAACACACGCTCATAACACAACCATTTTATGGACGTTTGTGGCAAAATTTTCAAGATAGGCATTTTAGCACATCTGCTAATGAACAGTGTCACTGTCATTTTCTTAATGTGTCCCGAACATGGATTTCCCACCGCAACTGTGCTAATCTGTAGCAGAAGTGCAAAACCACATTTTGTCCAGTATGTGAGAAATGACAGCTGTACTGTTCATAAGAAGAGTAATAAAAATGGCAATGTTGAAAATCTGGAGTGAAAATACTGCAAATGTGCGAAGTTACAAACGTATGTGGGAGATGCGCAACGCACACTCGTAACACAGTCATTTCATGGACTTTTCTCACCAAATTTTCAACATAGGCATTTTAACACCACTGCCAATGTACAGTGTCAGTGTCATTTTCGTAATGTGAACCAAACACGTATTTCCCACAGCGACCATGCTATTCTGTGCCAGAAGTACGAAAACACATTTTGGCCATGATGTGAAAAATGGCAGCTATACTGTTCATAAGGAGGTGCAGAAAAATGGCAATATTGACAATGTGGAGTGAAAATATTGCAAATGTGCGAAGTTACGAGAGTGAGTGGAAACTGGGCAACGCACGCTCTTAACACAGTCATTTCATGGACTTTTCTCACCAAATTTTCAACATAGGCATTTTAGGACCTCTGCTAATGAACAGTGTCACAGTGATTGTTGTAATGTGTCCTGAACATGGATTTCCCACTGTGACCGCGCTATTCTGCGCTGGAAGTATGAAAACACATTTCAGCCAGAATGTGAAACAATGACAGCTGTTCCATTCATAAGGAGGTGCGAAAAAATGGCAATGTTGAAAATCTGGAGTGAAAATATTGCAAATGTGCGAAGTTATGAGAGTGCATGGAAACTGCGCAATGTACACTCATAACACAGTCATTTTATGGACTTCTGGCACCAAATTTTCAACATAGGTATTTTGGCACCTTTGCTAATAAACAGTGTCACTATCATTTTCGTAATGTGTCCCGAACATGGATTTCCCACAGCGACCGCGCTGTTCTGTGCCAGAAGTGCGAAAATACATTTCAGCCAGGATGTGAAAAATGACAGCTCTACTGTTCATAAGGAGGTGCAGAAAAATTGCAATGTTGACAATCTGGAGTGAAAATTTTGCAACTGTGTGAAGTTACGAGCGTGCATGGAAACTGCGCATTGCATGCTCATAACACAGTCATTTTATGGACGTTTTTCACCAAACTTGCAACATAGGCATTTTAGGACCTCTGATAATGAACAGCATCACTGTGGTTTTTGTAATGTGTCCCGAACTTGGATTTCCCACAGCAACTGCACTATTCTGCACCAGAAGTACAAAAACACATTTTAGCCAGGATGTGAAAAATGACAGCTGTTCTGTTCATAAGGAAGTGCAAAAAAATGTCAGTGTTGAAAATGTGGAGTGAAAATATTGTAAATGTGCAAAGTTATGAGCGTGCGTGGAAACAGAGCAATGCATCCTCATAAAACAGATATTTTATGGACTTTTGGCACCAAATTTTCAACATAGGCATTTTATGACCTCTGCTAATGAACAGTTTCACTGTCATTTTCATAATGTATCCCAAACACAGATTTCCCATAGCGACCACACTATTCTGCGCTGGAAGTGTGAAAACACATTTCAACCAGGGTGTGAAAAATGACAACTGTACAGTTCACAAGGAGGTGTTTAAAAATGCCAGTGTTGAAAATCTGGCATGAAAATATTGCAAATTCATGAAGTTATGAGCGTGCGTAACAACTGCATGACACATGCTCGTAAAACAATAATTTTTGGGATTTTTTCCACCAAATTTGCAACATAGGCTTTTTGAGAGCCCACTTCATGAACACTAGCACTGTCATGTTATTAATCAGTCCAGAAAGGTGATTCCATACAGTGACAGCGAAATCACCTTTCAAGGCCGATTAACTCCGTCAGTGACAGAATTCATGAGGAGGGGTACCAAAAACCCTAGGTTGAAAATTTGGTGCCAAAATTCCAAAAAATGCCCGAGATATGCATCAAAGTTTAAAAAACCCAATTTATTCCATTATACAACTTACTGGCATTTCCTCAGTTTGCAGTTGGCTTTGAAGAGTGCAGACGTGTTCCCGGTCCACCGAAGATCATTGCGCCGGACTCCGGAGGTAAGTATGAGGTGAGGGGGTGTGGGAGGCAGGGTGCACAGTGGGTTTAATGCAGGTTGTGGGGGTGGGCAGAAAGAACGCGAGGGACCGTTTTCTTTATTTACAGGTGAAAAAAAAGCGACATCGCTGGAAGTTTTTAACAGGGGGGTATGCTGGGTGGGCTCCCAGCATGCCAACCAGTTGTGGGGGCAATTGTAGCCAATGGGGGATTGGGCACCCCTGCCGGCACAAAAGCGTGGAAGGGCCCAACAGCCGAGGGGGATTGGGCGCCCCATCGGCAGTACTGTTGCTACCCTTTGGGGGGATTATGCCAATGGGGAGTGGGCTCCCCTGTCAACACATCAACCTGGGAGGGGGGACATAATGCCAACGGGGAGTGGGCTTCCCCATCGGCAACTCAAATCACACCCAAGGGATGCAAGTCAACTGGGATTGGGGCCCCCATCGGCAAAAACACTCTGTGTGGGGAGGGGCACATGCTGCCAAGGGAGATTGGGCACCCCCTCGGCACTGGGGCCACATTAATATTGTTTGAGAACAAGGCGGCAATGCGCCACCATGTTCATAAACAATATTACAGTAGCAACGTTCTGCCCAGCAATGACGGGTCAAGCCCTCATTGCAGCAAATCGCTGATGTTGCAGTGACGAGGCGGCCCGTGACTGCTGGAGTGAAAATGTTACAACTTGGTGCAACTTCTGGAAGCCAGTGTCATTAGCACACTGTGCCTCCATTGGTGCACCATGGCCAAGCCCCAAAATGCTGTGCCGCCCTTGGCTGCTACACTGCCTCGCCTCCCTCACCCACTTCTCTCCTAAACTGTCACATCATGTTTCTTGCGCTTGCGTGCAAGCAAACATAAAAGGGACGATAAGTTAGTCACACATGACCTACCCCTTGTAAATCCATGCTGTCTTATGTCCACATGCCCCTTTTCCTGTACATGCCTCTTAATATGCTCCTTAACAATAGACTCCAATACTTTACTAAGGATGCTTGTTAGGCTGATGGGTCGATAATTTGAACATTCTGATTTAGGCCCCTTTTTATGTATTGGAAGCACATTGACTGTTTTCCAGTCCTCAGGTACTGCACCCTAATCTATGGAGGACTGAAAGATGGCCTGGATTGGGTCACATATGACTGGAGCCAGTTCTTTGAGTAATCTAGAATGTAACTCATCTGTTCCAGGGGAAGTATTTTCTTTCAGATTCATTCATTTTTCTTTTACAATACCAATAGATATCACTGAACTACCTGATTCATTCATAAGCACTCTATGTGGAGTAGGCCCAGCTCAATAAACACTATTAAAATATTTGTTGAATTCTTTAGACATTTCCTTATAATCACTTACCTCATTATCCCCTACCAAAAGCAGTTCCACTTTACTATTGTTTTGTTTTAGAGATCCTATATATCCATAGAAGACCTTTCTATGATCACCTACTTTTGTTAGTAGATTTAATTCAAAGTTCTTCTTTGCTCTACTTATTTCCCTTTTGAGTCCTTTTGGCCTCATTTTATATATATATTTTATACACCCTATTGTTGTCCCTTTTAAACTGTTAATAGGCCCTGTTTTTTTTTTTTTTTTTTTAGAAGCCTATGGATTTTACTATTATACCAGAATGGGATCTTAACCTTTTGGTTATATTTTACCTTTGTAGGAATTTCAGTCTGTATTAGATCATGAAGAAATACTTTAAGTTCCCTCCACATTGCTTTGGCTCCATGATCCGTGAAGGTGGATTTCCAATCCCAGTCACCCATCAGTGTCCTAAGTTTAGCATAATTTACATTGCAATTTTTAATTTTAACATACCCTTGTTGGATCTGACCTTTGATTACAATATTTAATTCTACCATATTATGGTCACTCCCAGACAAAGGTTCCCTAACTCGGCAACCTTTAATTTGGTCCTTCTTGTTACTAATGGCTAGATCTAGGGTATTTGAACTTCTGGTACTCCCCTCCACATAATTTTGCAATGCTAGTGTGTCCAATGCCTCCAAAAAGGCTGCTTCACTTGAAGAAGAAGAAATCCAGGAATTCCAGTTTATCCCATTAAAATTAAAATCACAAAGAAGAATTAAGTTTTTAGAGGAGTCAAACTCCCTAATGTAGCAGATAAATCCAAGTGTTTTTTTTTTTCAATTTTCAGTGCAGGTGGCCTGTAGTAAACTCCTATCACTATCTGTTTTTCTCCTGGGGACACTATCTGGATTAAAAGATGTTCAAATTCAGGGTCCCCTTGGGTTTTTATCTCATATGCTTCAATACCATTTTGAACAAATAAAGCACCCTCCCGACTACCATCTCTATTACATCCAAATAAATGGTAACCATCAATATTTGTTTCCCAGTCTTCCCTTTTCCACCAAATTTCTGTTACTGCACACAGCTTGATATTATCCTTTTTTAATATTACCTTCAACTTCCTTTATTAAATCCCTTTGGGCATATTTGGCTAAACAGTGGCATGCACCTCTTTTTGCCACAGCTCAGTATCATAATTTAATCTATGGGTCCTTTACCCACGAATGGGTTAAATGGAACTGCAGCACCTTATATCTTCTCCTTGCAGTGACTAAATGGAGTATCAGGATGGCCAACTATTTATTTGCTTTACAACAAAAAGAAAGTACTCATGTAGAAGTACTTGGAAAAATTGTTAAAGATTTACAGGCACTATATGCCCTGCAATGTAATCAATTGCCTTGCACAGAGGTTTTGGAACTTTGGAAAGGACTTCCATGGACCATTGATACTAATGCTGCAGTCACTTGAATGTTATACACGTTTGCCATAATTTATTGATATGATTTAATTTTTGACATGCAGTATGGTTTCTGTGGATTTACCTAATTACTAGATTGTGTTGTATTAGGATGTATACTGATTTTAGCTCTCAATAAAACTTCCCCTACTCTTTTGGTAGGGGGCACTGTTGATTTGCAATGGTGAACGCCAGTCCTGGTGTGGTGGGTGAAGTGAGAGGAAGGACTGCTAAGATGGACCTCTTAGCTACTCAAGATGCAGTTGACTCTGACAGAAATTTTGGAATAGATACAGGAACTGTTTTTTTGGATGCCAGTGAAGAACTGCATGAAGAAAACCTGAGGAATGAGGAACCGGTTTTAGCCCTAGTGGAGAAAAGAGGATACTGAGTGCTGAATTATACAAAATTGAAAAACTAATGGAACAGGTACATCAAGAAGAGGAAAAGAAATGTAAGAGGCTTACAAATGGCTCTTTCTGTTCCAGATCACACACGATCAGCAAAAGTTTTTGTATTTGGGTTTCCACACCCAGGCACCAATGCGGAACCAAGCACCAGCACTGAGGAGAATACTGCTCAGCAAACAATGTCAGACGGTACTTCCTGGATGCTGGTAAAGACTCTATGCAGCATGGGGTGGTCCCAGATATCTACAGGCTCTTGGCTCCCTATGGCAGATACAGACAACAAGGACTCTAGCACTTCAGCACATTTAGAAAAACATGGGGACCAAGCGATGAGAAAGGCATTTTAGGAGGCACCGGGCTCACAGGCTACAAGCACAGGTACTATTTATTTTTCTCCTCAGTCTTCAGGTACTAATATCCAGACTCCAGGAGTCTTACAATCAAAAATTAGCAGTGCACACACTGCAATCCCAGAGGAGAGGGAGCAGCAACCACCTGCACCTGAGCCAGAAGAGACAGATGGGCCCCCCCACATATGCTAGTTTTTTTTTAGAAAACCCATTGAATTGGTGAAACATTTTAGGCAAGATATATGAACTTACTTGGTATGAAAGAACAGAAGAAGACTGGAGCCCATTGAGACTGTTCCCCACACCATGTGGGACATTATTTATCTATTATCCCTCAACCAAACATCTAATTTGTTTTTAAAAACAGTGGCACTAGTTGCCTCTACCAATTCTTGTGGCAAGGTGTTCCATACAATTGATGCTTTTATTGGAAAAAAGTTTCCCCTTTTTCTGGTTTTATAAGTTTTTACTTCAAGCTGTTTATTATGCAGTCTCGGAACATGTCTCCTTTTGGAGAGTGTTAGACCACAATTTTCCATTAGATCTGGTGAATTTATTAAATTAAAAACCATAAGCATATTACCCCTTAATCTTCTAGTTTGAAGAGAGAAGGGACCAATAGCTTTTAATCTGTTCTTATAATCCAAGTTTGTTAATCTTGGAATCATTCTAGCTACTCTCCTTTGAACCTGTTCAAGAATTGCTATGTCTTTTTTTGGTTTGGATTCCAGAAACGGGAGCCATAGTCTAGATATGGTCTAATGTATGCCCCATACAATGGAATAAGGCATTGTTCAGTGTGATTAACAAAAGTGCGTCTTATTTGTCTCAAAAGTCTGTTGGTCATGCAAGCAGTTCTAACACAGTGGTCATTTGATGTAAGTTTATTATTAACATATATCCCTAAATCTTTTGCACAATTTGATGAGTGAAGTGGTAGTCCATTTATATGATATATTGTTTTTGGATTATTTACACTGAAATGCACTACTAAACATTTATCTTGATTAAACTGCATATGATTTTCATTTGCCCAAAGTGTTAATTTTTCCAAATCCTTCTTTAATGCAGAAATATTTTCTTGATTATTAACCTTGCCCCCCAATTTAGTATCATCTGCAAATTTAACTATGAAGTTATTTGGCCCTGTTTGTAAATCATTGATAAAGAGGTTAAACAATGTTGGTCCCAAGACCGACCCCTGTGGTACATCACTTGTCATACTACCCAAATCAGACAATATATCATTAATTCTGACTCTCTGAGAATGATTTGTCAACCAGTTTAAAGTCCAGTTGACAATATCAGGTGACAAACCTTGATTGTGCATTTTAGTAATTAGTTTTTCATGTGAGACTTTATCGAAAGCTCTACTAAAGTTCAAAAGAATTACATCAGTAGGGATACCCACATCTAGTAGAGTACTTATATTATTGTAAAAAGATATCAGATTGGTGGTGCAGGAATACTTGGGAGTAAACCCATGCTGATTTGAATCATAAATTCCTAATTTATTACAATCTTGATCTATTAGAGACGTCATTACTCATTCCATTAATTTACCAGCCACTGAGGTCAGGCTAATTGGATGATAATTTTGCACAGAACCTCTATTGCCTTTTATAAATATGGAAGTAACTATTGCTGAATGCCAATCATTTGGTACAATGCTTTTTTGTAAGGATTTATTGAAAATAATTGACAAAGGTATAACAATTTTTATAGAGGTTTCGATCAGAAACCATGGATGAATACCGTCTGGGCCCGGACTAGTATTTTTTTAGTTTTTTCATAGCCTGTATAATGTCAGTTGGATAGAACCTAAGATAATCTATGTGGTGAACTTTAAATGTACTAATAGGTGATTTTTGAGAGAAGACAGAACAAAAGTACTTATTAAAGAGATTCAAGGTTTCTATATCAGATAGAGAAGAGCCATTGGTTATAATTGGACCAATGGTCCTTGATATACCTTTTTTACTATTTATATAGGAGAAAAGAGATTTATGACAGTCTTTTGTGTGAGCTAGTTTAAATTCTAGATTATTTTTTTCCAATTTAATAGAACTTTTTAAGTTTTTCACAGATAGTCTGTATTTATGTAATAGAGTAGTTTTAAATGGAACAGAACTATACTTAAGTTTCCTAAAAAGTTTAATTTTTATTTTAATCTGATTTTTAATTGTCTTGTTGAACCAAGGGGGAATTTTTCCTTTATTATTAAATTTCCTCTTAGACGGAATAAAGGTATTTTCCAAATAATGTACAATGTTTTTAAAAAAGTCCCAAGCTTGTTGTGTTGTACAATTAAGAAGATTAGATTCCCAGTTTATGTTTTGTAAGTATTCATTGATTTTAGAAAAATTTGCTTTGTTATAATTTTTTGTATAGTATAACTTCCTTTGTGTAGTTTTAAACTGTTGAATTTCAAAAAGAATAGATGAATGATCACTGGTCCCAAGTGGATCCCAAATTTGTAAATTGCTAATTTGTTGCTCTATGTTAGTAAATAATAGATCCAAAATATTAAGACCTCGAGTGGGTTCAGTAACAGGTTGTTGTAATCCAATACTAACTACATCTATTAGTCCTTTCTCGGCATAGGACTGTCCTGAGAATGAGCCCCAGTTAATATGAGGGAGGTTACAGTCACCAAATATTACAGTATCTTGAGATTCTGAAAAATGAATGTGTAATTTCTTTAAACATATCAGTTGTGTAATCTGAATTTGCAGATGGAGGTCGATAGATGTTAGCAACAGTTATATAGGACTGCTCCTTCAATAAGATTTTAACCCATATACTTTCCAAAGGAAAGGGAGAACACACTTCAAAAGAAGGAATATCATTTTGTATGTACATACAAACTCCACCGCCTTGCTTATCTAATCTGTTTTTATGATATAACTTATAACCTGGAATTTCTCTGAACCAAATTGAGGATGCGTCCCACCAAGTTTCAGTTACTCCCACCACACCTATATTTAAAGTTTTATATTTGGCTTTGAGTTCTGCTAATTTGAGTTGGTTTAAAGATCTTGCATTCAAAGCTAGGAATTTACATTTAGTTGTAATAATATTTTGGTACGTATTCAGAGACTTGGGAATAAACCCATTCTCCCCATTGTTTTTAGTTTAAACAATGATTTATGATTTTAGTGATACTTTTCCCCATAAGTGTACTACCCCTACGACTGAGATATAAACCGTCCCAGCAAAACAAGGAAGAAAGATCTGAAAATGATTCCCAGTGGGTAATACAGTGTATATCCTGCTTAAAACACCACTTTCTCAGCCATTCATTTAGGGCATTGATGTTCTGCGTCATGATAGATGTTGCTCTTGGGACAGGTAGAATTTCAGATATACATACACAGCATCCCCTATCCAGTAACAGGTTACATAACGCCACATAGTCCTGTTGTAACTGATTAAATGGGGTGTTGTTTATATCATTAACACTGGCATGTATGATAACCAGTGGATTTTCCCCCGCATTTTGTAAAATTTTAGGCATCATGGAGGTAATGTCAGATACCCTGGCCCCACGGAAGCTAGAACAAGTGCAGTTGCTCTTGTCACTGTTGCATACTGCCCTGTCAATGTGCTTAATGATTGACTCTCACAGGGCAAACTCTTGTTTTGAGACAGTTGGGTACAAGAATCAGAAACAGGTGATTGTTTAACACACTCTGGAGCGATTAACTTAATAGGTATTGATTTGGTAGCTTGAGACTTACTAGGACAAGTGTTCATGGGCATTAACTCCTGATTGAAAAGTGTTTTTGAACCATTATTATCAACAGAGGGTGATGCACAGGATAAATCATGTAGCACTTCATTATTTGATACAGTCAATTGCTCAAACCTATTACGAGTCTCAATAGGGGCACTATTGTGTATTTGACCGCTCCTCCTTTTTTTAAGAGGCTTTGTGACAATGGTCCAGTCATCATTATCATGAGAAGAGGGTGGATAATCATCCACCTTATAAGAGGGGGCAGAGGCAACAGGTATACTAGTACTAGTCGTTACAATTGTCTCCTCATCAGGAGGCACAGAAATGCTACCTAAATGTGAAGGAAATTGTTCATTAGAATTAAGTTGTTCATCCATAAGATCAATGTAACTTTCCAATTCCCTAATATCAGTAGAAACTGGTTTAATATTAAGCAGAAATGCAATCTCTGCTTCAAGAGTAGTAATCAGATGGCTATTAGCACATATATATTCGTTCCCATACTTTCCCTCACTATACATCAAACATTACATATACGTACTAAGTTCTTTTTCTATTATTAAAGGTGTATATTTACTAAGTAGAGGATATGCTAAAATTATCTTATCCAAGTTTGTCTAATGCCAGCAGTTTCAGCGTGCCCAGCGGACACAGCAGACACGTGAAAACGCAAATGTAGCTTCTTTTAGTTAGCTGCTTTCTGATCTACAAGCAAGGCAAGCAACAGGAAGTTGTAGTTTGAGTCACCTGCTTTTATAGTGTTTAAGCCACACCTCCAATTTAGCTCTGTCTTCTCCTACTGGTTTAACAAAGTAAGTTGATACAGTACCCTTCACAGCACAGAACACACACTGACTTTCTTTCTTTTCTTTCTTTTTTAACCCTTAATAAGACCCCTTCTACTTCTAATAAAGTAATAAGAAAATGTAGTTTCTTTTAGTTAGCAGCTTTCTGCTCTACAAGCAAGGCTAGCAACTTGAAAACAAATGCCTTATGGTCACCTTTTCAGGTGATATCACTAACCAAAACAGTCCTTCCACATTATTATGGTACTTTTTAGAAATGCAGGTGTCAATATTGTGGATGCCTTGTACTGGCTGGAAAAAAAATGTACTGTAGAAGGTAACCCAGAACCAATATTGGATGCGGAGAGATTCTGGAATGGGGGGTGGAGGATAAAAGTTAAACTGCAATATGAAGGAACTGAACTGAAACATTTGCCAAATTGTGCATACATTGGAAGGGATAAAAGTTTCATTTTTTACCCTGGCCAACCTCACAGGTGCTTTAAATGTGGTTCAGCTAGGCACATAAACACGAGCTGTGAAGCTCTGAAATGCACCCAGTGTGGGGATTTGGGGAACTCAGGCTACCACTGTCATAATACACAAAGGTGTAACCTATGTGAAGAAGAAGGTCATTGCTTTACCACTTGCCCATTGGTGGCCCATAATACTGAGGATGCAGACATTGAAGTACAAGACTACTACATTTATAAATTTTAACAAACACCTTCAACTCGTTCCACTCACTCCAGAGCAGGTCTTCCACCACAAGCACGTACAACTACCCAGGAGACTGAGAGGAATCAAGAAAGAACGTTCCAGGCACAGGCTCAACCAGAACAGAATAGGGGAAAATGAGGCCCAAATGCCTGAAACAGCTCCCTCTGAGCTTCAGGCACCAAGTGAGATAATAATACCAATGATGGTCACACCTCCTTTACAAAAAGCTCCAATAGTAGCACAACCTAATCCTATCTCTCAGGCTAGACCTGAGAAGGTGATGGCACCCCCTCCCCCCTCATTGGGACCAGCATGGACAGACTTTATTACAGTGACCAAAGGCAAGGGAAGAGGAATGAAATATGGTTCAGAACAGTCAATTAATCCAGTTCCTTTGGCTAATCCCTTTTCTATGCTGGAGGAGGGAGCCCTTGATGAGGACATGGATTCTGATACTGCATCTTGGGCCTCACCAAAAGCAGAAATCTTGTCTGAATCTGAGAAGGTCATACCTGCAACCAACAAAAACCCAAAACAAAAAAGGAGAAAAATGGGGACCAGAGCCTCCTTGAAAAAATTGGGAAATAGGAAATAACCTTTTGATTTATGCAGCATTATGAAGTGAAAAGTGCATCCTTGAATACAAACAGTATTTTATCAGAGATAAAGCATTTAGCTACATTTTGCATGTTTAATGAAATAACCTTTGACATTGTTTTTTTCCAGGACACCAGACAGATTATCTTCACATTCTGAGATCACCAAGGCTAGCAACTCTTGGGTGTGGGGACCTAGTTATTGGTCAGGGGGAAAGGATACCTGTAGTGGGGTGGATATCTGCTTCATGAACCCTGAAGTTAAGATCTCCCATATTGTTGATATACTACTGGGTAGAGCCTTGATGTTAGATGTACAACTGCAAGGGATTGATTTTCACTTGATAGACATATATGCCCCACAGCATAAATCAGCTAGAATAGACTTATTGAAATTAATCCAACCTTATCTTTATACCTACTGGAATATATTGTTCGGGGGAATTTCAACACTAATAGACTTAAATCAGATAGAGTTCTTAAAACTACAAAAATCTACTGTGATACTTCCTTTTTGAATCAATTACTAGATTCTACAGGGTTAGTAGATGTGTTTATTTTAGACAGCACCAAAGCCCTGCACACTTATTTCCTGGGGACACTCTCCATGAGAATAATTTTTGGTTTCTGTCCCCAAATTTGGTGGTAAGATCTAAGACGATAACCCTGGTGGCCAAATTTGACCATGGTTTACTTAATGCAGTTATTTCTGATTTTAAAGGGACATCCAGAGGTCAGGGATATTGGAGGCTAAAAATTACATTATTGGAACAACCAGAAATTTGGGAAGGGTTTAAATCACTCATAGAAGCCAGACAATTAGTAAGTTTTTTATATGACTCAATGACTGACTGGTGGGAGGACAGTAAAGAATTTCAGGGATTATTTACAAATGATGGGAACAATTAATGGGAAACAAAAAAAAAGAAAAATATTTGGAACTGCAGGAGCAATTAAATAATTTACAGGAATCCCAGAAAAATGGGAATAGAGATTGTACCGCACAAGTTAAAGATCTCAAAGAACAAATAATGTTCATACAATATGACAGGATAAAATCCTTGGAAACTGAACCTAAATTTGGCTGTCAAGGGACTTATGGCAATTTTATCCCATTTGAAACTTGTCAGGAGCAGAGGAAAAATAAGGTAATGATGCATATTCAAGATACAGCAGGAGAAGAGATTACACATAAAGAAGGTATTATAGAGGCAATAGAAAGCTATATAAGGGATACATTTAAAACAGTTTTCCATCAAGAGCAACCTATTTTAGACTGTTTGGAGGCAGGAAGTCTTCCTCAGATCTCAGACTATCTTAAGCAGTCTTTAACGTGTCCAATTACAGAAAGGGAGCTTCTATCAGTCTTTCAGTCTCTTAAAATAAAAACAGCTCCTGTGCCAGATGGGCTCTCTTGTGAATTTTATCAGGTTATATTTCCATTTTTAGTTAAAGAGCCAGTGCAGCTTTATAATTCTTGTCTTCAGGAAATATCTCTGCCAAATTTGATGTATGAGGGTATTCTTATGCTATTATACAAATCTGTATTAAAAACAAACTTAGACAATTGAATACCAATCACCTTGCTAAATGCAGATATTATGTTATCCAAACTTTTAAATACTAGACTATCCTTAGTATTAAATAATATTTGTCCCCCTAAACAATTTTGTATGGTTTCCTTTAGAACAATTTTGGATGGATTGATTTTGTTATGAGAAATTGTAGAAAAAGGGAACTCAGAGGAAATTAGTGGCTATTTAGTTAGCCTGGACCAAGCCAAGGCATTTGATAAAGTACAACACAATTATCTATGGCTAGTTCTGAGAGCTTATGGTTTTCCTGAACAATTTATAATTGGATAAGGCTATGTTATAAAAAAACAACTGTAACAGCTAACATTAATAGTTGGGTGAGATATTCAGTCCCGGTATTAAGTGGGGTTAGACAAGGCTGCCCATTAAGTCTAGCATTATATGCATTAGCTCTTAACCCCTTACTATACCATCTCCAGAATAATGAATCCATTATGAGTTATTGTACATAGTGAAGATATAGAAATCAAATCTATAGCTTATGCAGATGATTTGTGTTGAACATTAGCAGATCACAAATCAGGAGAAGAAGCTGAGAAGGAGGTTAATGAATACTGAGTCTAACTAATTCAGAGGTAAACCATAGGAAAAGTAAATGCCTCCCTATTGGGAATATACTAACTGAAAGACCTGTAATTTTTGATTTACCAATACATACTGGGGTGCATAAAATCCTGGGAATCTATTTTGGACCAGAGGACCTGTGTACCTATAGCCTGGAAATATTATTGAAAAAAGGTCACAGTAAAGTAAGAAAATGGAACTCCTGGTATATGACCAAACTAAAAAGAATCTATATGATTAAAACCCTGCTATTACCTGTATTGTTGCACCTTAGTGTGATATTTACACCAATGAAACAGTTAGAAACTACAATATACAGTTGTTTTTTTCAATGTATGTGGGGCAGTAGACTCAATCCAATTAAAAGAGGGATTGCATATTTACCAATAAAAAATTGAGGATCAGCAATGATTCAACCTATAGCATTCTTTGTTATGTTATTTCTGATGATAAACCTTAAACCTTTATTATCATCCACTAATAAACTCTGGGAAACTTGGATACTAGATCACTTAAAGCCCTGGCTAGACACCTGGGAACTGCAAATGGCAATACCAAAACAAAAATCAATACATGGGCTTCCACACATTTTCCAGTATATTTCTAGCAAAATAAAACTGTGGGCATTTACAAAATATGTGGTACTTAACATAACCTGGAAGAAATTATACAAATATATATTAACACAGTATTTTATTCAATATCCCAATTTTGGGATAACAGATATTACGGCACAACAACAAACACTGAATATGTTAAGCAATCCCAGGCTGCAAGGCAAAATGTGGGATGTCCTCTGGCTTTGTTCCCACAAGAAGTTAAATGTCAAAAATAACCTAAAGCATAAATATGTTACAGAGAGGGTTTGTCCAAGGGAGGAAGCCTATGCAGGTATCATGGAAACAATGGAACATTTGTTCTTTGAGTGGACTTATATCCTCCCCTTTTGAACATATTTATACAGTAAATGGGGAAAAATCCACCTTTCATTTGCTTACAAAAGAGATTTTATTTGTGGGAATTTTTCTAGTAGCGTGGGCAAAGTACAACCCAGGCACTATTCATCTAATATTATTATTATTAATAAATGTCATATTTGGCATGTGCATTGCCAACTTACTTTATATAAAAGACAAATAACAGTACACTAATTGCTTTGGACTATTCAGAACCACCTATTAGATAGACAAAGAAAAGAAAGAGATAATTTTCCAGCCACAATATAAGGTTTGGTGGCAACATATATCCTAGGTGAATGAAGTATAAGGTAGAGACTCACATTTTACAAACATGTAAAGTAAGTTGAGAAGTATTAGAGTGATTTCAGTGAATGTGGAATTTCAACAAACTTCTTTTTCATGTTTTTATCCTAGAGGAAGTGTAAATCACATGGAGTATCACCCCTGCTGTGGCCTGTGGAGCAAAAGATTGTGCTGATAAGGCTCAGATAGTCAGAAATGTTTACAGGTAATAGTATATAGGGCACCTCTATATGCTGGCAATAGGCTGACTATTGTTTAAAATAGAAATAGTTGAGTGTCCTTCTCTATGTTTCACACAAGTCTACATAGAATCAAAAATGCTAAAATAAGATTCAGGAGAAAATGTATATATGTTCTTAATGATAGGTGACTGGAGTTATAGCCATAGTTCAGTAAGCATTTCTTATGTAATCCCTCATGGGGGGGCAGTCAAGCTGACATGATTTGAATATTTAAAGATTAAGAAATACATATTGGTCTTCCTTACTGTCTTTGGATTGCTTTAATCATAACAGTAATGGTATTCTAGTGGGAGAAAGTATGACTAAAATACTAATAATGATTGCACATCAATTAATTTTATTATTTTTACTTTAATTTTTTTTCAAATATAGAAATAGGTAAGGGTGAAGGGGCAGATTAGCAGGATTAAAACGGGAGAGAGATGGGCACAAGACCTGGGGGAGCAGACTGAGGTACTAAATGAGTACTTTACCTCAGTTTTCACCAAGCAAAATGGGGGTGCTGCATCATACATGGGAGGAGACAGTGATACTGAGGAGGGGGGGGAACCTTACCGATCGGCGGGTCTGGGAAGAGGGGGAGGCATCACTGGCAGAAGAGGGGAAGGCTAAGCAGGGAGAAGAGGTAGCAGAAGTGGAAATCACAGCAGAGAGAGTGAGGGAAGTCCTCATGTCCCTTAAGACGGAGAAAGCACCAGGGCCGGATAAATTACATCCCAGAGTGCTGAAGAAACTTGCGAATGTCTCGGTGAAACCCCTGGTGGAGCTTTTCACCATCTCTCTGAGGACAGGGTGGGTGCCCCAGGACTGGAAGGTGGCGCATATAGTGCCTATCCACAAGGGGGATCAAGGGAGGTGGCAGAGAACTACAGGCCTGTCAGCCTGACATCGGTGGTGGGCAAGGTGATGGAGGGCATTGTCAAGGAGAGGCTGGGGGACCTGGAAAAGTCAGGGTGCCTGGATGATAGACAGCATGGATTCATCCCAGGGAAATCGTGTCAGACAAACCTTGTAGAGTTCTATGACTGGGTGACGAGTGCCTTGGACCTGGGTAGACTAGTGGACGTCCTCTTTCTAGACTTCAGCAAGGCATTTGACTGTTCCTCATGATGGCCTTTTGGATAAGCTGGGAGAAATGGGGGTGGGGAACCAGATGATCAGATGAATAAGCAATTGGCTCCAGGACTGAACCCAGAGGGTCATAGTTGGCGGGATAGTCTCATCCCCAAGGAGAGTCATTAGTGGGGTCCCACAGGGATCAGTCCTTGGGTCCCTCCTGTTCAACACCTATGTCTCTGACATAAGGACAGGTATCAGGAGTGAGATGAGTCTCTGTGCAGATGACTCAAAACTGGGGGCGGTGGTGGAAGGGAAGAGGGGAGGGTGGCCCTACAGGGGGACCTGGAGGCTCTGGAAAGATGGTCTAGAAAGTGGAAGCTGAGATTCAATGCAGGGAAATGCAAGGTACTGCACCTGGGGGCCAGAAACTGGGGCCAAGTGTACACCCTGGGGAGTGAAATGCTACAAGTCTTGATGGCTGAGAGGGACCTGGGGATGGTGGTGGATGTCAAGATGAACAACTCAGAGACTTGTAGGAGGGCAGCAGCCAAGGCCAACAGGATGCTGGAATGCATCACTAGGGGGATCACCTCCAGAAGAAGAGAAGTGATACTCCCTCTGTATAACTGCTAGGTGAGGCTGCACCTCGAGTACTGCGTGCAGTTTTGGAGGCCACACTTAAAGAGGGACATTAAACTCCTGGAGAGGGTCCAGAAGAGGGCAACCAAAATTATTTGGGGCTTGGGGGACAGGACCTATGAGGAGAGGCTTGAAGAGCTAAATATGTACACATTGGAAGAGAGAAGGATCTGGGGAACATGATAAAGGTCTTCAGGTACATGAAGGGGTAAATAGGGGGAAACAGTCAGGGTGCTTTGAAGGAAGGAGGGCCACTAGAGGGAATGGGTGGAAGCTGGAGGGGGGAAGATTCAGGGGAGAAAGGAGGAGGTGCTACTTCACTTAGAGGGTGGTGGAGCCATGGAATGTACTGCCTAGGGGGCTGGTGGAGGCAGAGACAGTGGAGGGGTTCAAGAGGGGGTGGGACAGGTACAGGGGAAGGGTTCTGGAAGCAAAATCCAATGCAGCGAGAATATCCGGAACTGGGAAGGGAGAAGCCAGAGAAGGTGAGGGGTGCAGCAAGGTCAGCTCCCAGGGTGGGGGCTGACCAAACGAGCAGACACAAAAGACCGTTAGGCCTTTTCTGCTGACATTTTAGTATGTTAGTAATTTATCCATATGACTTTGTACTGTGGGGGATAAGTGGAAAGCTGAAGAATGGTATTTTCAGCTTATATTAGAACTTTGCCAGAATATGATAATAGTAATATTGAATTACTATAGAGAATTTTTGTTAAAATTTACAGTAAGAATTTAACACTGATTAATCTCCATTATCTTCTTTTATTTTAGGTATGTTTGAAATACTTAATGTCTTTAATTTATGGTTAGGTTTAGGTGATTTCTAATATGTATTGTTACAATCACTGATTTGGAAAATAATCCCCCCTACTCTATTAGAGGGATGTGGGGGTGATGGTTTTCTGTGTTGTTTTTTTTTCTTTATTATAGTATTGATTGGGAATATAAGGCTGAAGTTACATGCAAGGTGTAAGTTTGCAATACTTACTTTTTGGTAGTCTAGGATATTTATATATATTTTGATGTGATGGAACAAACCCCACTCCTTCATTGGGGAAAGGGGTATTGTGTAGTTTTACAAAACTTCTTATCCTGCTAAAATATCAATTTGAAAGTAGTTTAACAGGAGTATTATCAAAATACTTATTTATTTTCTTACTTTGTGAATTATGAAAAAAGACAAGTGTGGATAATACATATTTTATTTCCTTATCTTATATAAACAGTGTAGGAATTTGGTTTCAGTTAGCATAGTATGAGTATAATACCTTTTTGTTTTCCCTTTATTTATGGATTATATGATGTAAATTAACACTGCGTGTCTTTTTTTTGTTTTGAAGTTGTAAATAAAAATGTCCTCTACTCTTTTAAGGGGGAAGGGGGTCTTGGGTAGTTTCATAATTTTTCTTATCATGTTTAAATATTTATTGTAAAAATAATCTGACAGGAGTATGAGTGAAATCCTTAATTGTTTTTCTCATTTAATGAATTATGAAAGGGGACAAGTATGAAAAAATACTTTTTTTTGTTATTTAGTTATTCTTTGTTTCTAAACATTTGGTGAATTTTGTTTCATTTTGAATTGTATGATTTTAATACTTTTTTGATTTTATCCTTTATTTCTGTATTATTTGATGTGATTTAACATTGCTTGTTATTATTTGTTTTGAAGTTGTAAATAAAAAATTCCCCTACTCTTTTTTGAGAAGTGCTATGGGATCTTTAACGTCCACCTGAACAGGTAGATGTGACCTCGGTTTAACATCTCATCTGAAAGATGGCAGGAGTGCAGCACCCCCCATGCTGCCCTACAGTGTCAGTATTGGAATTTAACCCAAGTGCCCACATCCTTCTGATATTCCAGCCTCAGAAGCAAGTGTGCAACCTGCTGAGCCACTGACACTACAAGTACTTGGTATGGGGATAGAACCCACAGCCTTCTAATCTTCCTGCCTCAGAGGTGAGTGTGCAACCTGCTGAGCCACTGACACTAACATAAAGCTTATAATTATTATTATACAATGGCATGAAAGAATCTTAGACTCTAATTGGTCCTTCTGGGACTGGAGCCATGATGTTATCCCAGCACAACATCACGGCTCTAGTCACAGTACCTGAACCAATTAAATGTATAAAGGGAATCCCTGCACTTGCCACATCAAGCTGCCCACACTTGCCATGGCCACTGTACACTTTGGCGGACTTCCTCTTTTTAAATAAACCCTCCCTCCCACATTCACAAATACAGCCCCAAATCACAAAATCCTAAAGTACTGCATCACACAAGATACTAAAACCCATTATTTGAAGTACTTCCAGGAGTCACAATTCCAAAAACACAAAATTAAGCAAAACCATCATCATGACAACTTCACACTAGCCTATGTGCACTTTCTAATTCCCTCTCTCAGCCAACTTCAGTGACCCTCATTATTAGCCAGACCCCTGTTACAAGCTGCTATGACATCTGCACACACATCTAAAAATTATCCTTTTCTCCACCTAGCATTTGTAATACTTTATTTCAGTAACGTGTTTAAACTAAACACACGACCACTTTTGCCAGCGGCTTCAGTATCTCTGCCTGCAGATCACGCTCACTCCTCACTCACTGCACCTCAACGCTTACCCGTTTCTTGGCAAACATCATATCTCAACAGCCATTACAGGGCTGCTGTCACTTCGTTTTCATCTCTCATTCCTTTTTATAAAATGTCACCATGATTCTTGTCTTAAAAAATACATGTCCTTGCCTACCTCCTTTCATATGCCTACAGAGACCGTGATGAATGCGTCGACTGAAAGTAAATTGTGCGGCAGCTCTAAACACTGGTGGCAGCCAGAGGATGGCAGGAGAGTATCGCAGCAGCAGATCTATCCTTTCTAATAATCTCCAGGTACATTAAATGGCAAACTGTACCTGCAAAACAGCAATCAAAATACAGTTGGGGGGACAGAAACCATATGAAATCACACAATGAACATACAGCCAGCACCATCTACTGGTCAAACTGTGGATTTTTTCTGAAAACATATACCTCCACACATGAAAAAATTAAAAAAAAACATAAAAACATTATTTTTTTCTATTTTATTGTTTTAAAAACAAATGAGCCATTGTATAATAGCAATAATACACTCCAGGGTGTGTGTTGTGCTGGGTTAACGTCACTTCTGAGGTGATTAGTTGCACTCGGCCTGTGGCCTCGTGCCTAATCACCCCAGGTATGACGTTATTCCAGCACAACACACACCCTGTTGTGCATTATTGCTTAATTATTATTACTGTATTATTTGGTTAGGCATATACAGTGTATGTTAAACTGAGGTCCCTTCTTCCCATCTCTGGTGGTTGTCCACTTGGAGGTTAATGTTCCAGGAGCATATTGAAAGAGAAGAGGATTGTCCCCAGTGTTCTTCCCCAGTCAATAGAACAGATCTACGTAAGTTACCTGCAGGACTCAGCTTGAAGCAAGCTGTCACAGTTCACCTTCAGTCAATTAAACAATAAACAAATTAATACATACATCCAGAGTAATACAAAAATGACACTGAGGCTGTCAAGAAAGTGCAATTTAGGACCACTTAAAGGATTAGAAGTGCGCTGGATAAAACCTATGAAGAGAGGCTAGTGGCCCTTAACAGGTTTGTCTTGCAAATGGAGGCTAAAATGTGCATGATCACAGTCTTTTGTATATTTATCGGTATCAATGACTTTGAACAGAAAAGATGTTTGATTGGGTCCTCCCAACATCACACGGGGCATGACCTGTAGCTCAGATGTGGTAAACTCAACTGTAATATTAGAATTTGCTTCTCCTTGATAAATCTATGGAACTGCCTACAAGTGCAACAAGTGGACATGGAGACAGTGCAGGCCTTCAAGGTATGCCTGGATTAATTTCTGTTTACAAAGGGAATCACAGAGTTCTTTATTCAGTAGAATGGGAAGGAAATCATTTTGCACAACAAATGTATTCATCCATGCTGATGAAGTTTTAGGGTGGGTAGGTGTGATGGACATGTAGACTCCTACAACCAAAAAATATCATGTAACCATGTACTTTAATTCCCTTTGCAGACATTCTTCCTCTTCTCAGTCTACCACCTCTATGAGCTTGCTTGGCTATAAATCTTCACAAGGCTGTGAGCCCTGATTGTTTTGACCCTAGACTCCTAATTCTCTTTGCTCATGCCATTGCCCTACCTATTATCTACCTCATCAACCCCTCTTTCTTTTTATTATGTTTTTCTAACTCTTGGAAGCTGGCTACTTTCATTCCCCTTCCTAAAGGGAGGGACCTCTCTTCCCCTAGTTTACTTGCATCATGTCTCTCTCATTCCCGCTCTGGATAAACACCAGGAACACTTAGTTCTCTTCTAGCTCTCTTCCTTTCTTGACTCAACCTCCTTCTTTATTCCTTTATAGTCTGTCTTTAGAAAGTCACACTCCACGTCTACCCCTCTCCTCTGGTACATAGTTACTATTCTCTCTGCCATGGATCAGGGCCTTGTCACCTCCTCCATTTTAGTAGACTTAGCCAAAGCTTACAAACATACGAACATACAAAATTTGCCAGCAGATAAAGGCCTAGAGGTCTATCAAGTCTGCTCGAATGTGCAGCTAGCACCCCTTATTCTGCAGCTGCCCCTCCCTTCCACCCTTCCCCTTCATTAACCCTCCCCCTTGTCCTGTCCCATCCTCGTTTGAAGCAGTCCACTGTTCTACTGCATACCACTTCAGCAGGTAACGCATTCCATCCAGCCACCACCCTCTCTGTTAAAAAGTGACTCCTCATCTCCCTCCTGAACCTTCCTCGCTCCAGTCTCATATCATGGCCCCTGGTGGCCCTCCCCTCCCTTACTTTGAACAGCCCCTCTGTACCCGTCTTGTTTATTCCTTTCATGTATTTAAAGGTTTCAATCATGTCACCCCTGTCTCTCCTCTCCTCCAGTGAGTACATGTTCAACTCCTTCAACCTCCTCTCGTATGATAAGTCCCCCAGCCCCTTGATCATCTTTGTCGCTCTGCGCTGCACCCCCCCCTCCAGTAACTTAATGTCCCTCTTCAGATACGGACGCCAGTACTGCACGCAGTACTCCAGGTGTGGTCTAACTAATGACCTATACAGTGGCAGAATCACCTTCTCCCTCCTCGAGGATATACCCCTTGCAATACAACCCAGCATTTTGTTGGCCTTTGCAGCTGCCTTCCTACATTGTGCCGAGTTGTTCATTGACCCTGTAATGAGCACACCCAGATCCTTCTCCTCCTCTGTCTGGGCTAGCTGCACTCCCCTAGCTGGTAACTCCTCCTTGGGTTCTTCATCCCAAAATGCAGCACCTTGCACTTTTGGCATTAAAGCTCAGTTGCCAGGTGTCTGACCAGGTTTCAAGCTTAGCCAGATCATCCTGCAACCCCTGCCATCCCCCAGGTCATTCACCACCACGCCTACCTTGGTATCATCAGCAAACAGACTGTTCTTGCTCTTGATGTCCCATGATATGTCTGCAATGAATATCCCAAACAACACTGGTCCCAACACAGCCCTGTGGAACACCGCTCGTCACTGCCCTTGGGTGTGAGAGCTCCCCAACCACCACCACCCTCTGTTGCCTTCCCTGCAGCCAGTTTCCTACCCATCTCACCAGCTTTGTACCCGCCCCAGTGCCCACTAACTTCCTTCCCAGCCTTCCATGTGGCACTGAGTCGAATGCCTTACTGAAGTCCAGATACAGGACATCCACTGCATGGCCCCTGTCCAGTTGCCAAGTTACCCAGTCATAGAACTCGACCAGGTTGGTTTGGCAGGATCTGCCACATATGAAGCCATGCTGTCTGCTGTCCTGTAGTCCTTTGGCCTCTAGGAGGGTCACCAGCCTCTCCTTCAGGATAGTCTCCATTAGCTTACCCACGATGGATGTGAGGCTCACTGGTCTGTAGTTTCTCGGTTCATCCTTGGGGCCACTCTTGTGGAGGGGCACCACATGAGCCATCCTCCAGTCCTGAGGTACACCCGAATGTAGTGAGGCATTAAATAGGTCTGCCAAAGGTCCTGCAAGGACCTCTGCCAGCTCCTTCAGTACCCTGGGGTGGATGCCATCTGGGCCTGGCGTCTTGTCCACCCTCAGTGCCTTCAAACCCTCTTGAACTCTGCTCTCCATGATTTCCCCATCAGTCACCACTTCCCCCCTGCTTCTGCCATTTCTCCCACCTTGGGTGTCACCCCCCTCTTCTCTTTAGTAAATACTGAGCAGAAGTACTCATTTAGTGCTTACGCCTTATTGCACCCTGCTTCCACCCAACCCCCCTTCCTAATCCTTACATATGGTCCTTACAGCTCCTTTCTCCTGATGTACTTAAAGAAGTCCTTCTCCCCTTCTTAATGCCTTGTGCCAGCCTGAGTTCCGTAGATGCTTTGGCTCCCCTTACTGCCCTTGTCACCTCCTTCGATTCTGTCAAGTACTCCTCCCTGTCCTCCCCCCTCCCTGTTTTCTTGTACTTCCTAAAGGCAGCTCTTTTCCTCCTTACCTTTTCCATGACCTCCTTGCTCAACCAGATCGGTTTCTTAGCCCTGGCCTTCTTGTTCTGGGCTTTGCAGCAGGTTTGGTTGCCTCCACTATCCCCAGCTTTGTAGGCTCCCACCTCTGGTTAGTGTCCATACTAGATTGAATTCTAGCCAGGTACCCTTTACCACTTCCCCATCCTCCCAAAGTCGGCCCTCCTGAAGTCCAGCACTATTGCCAGATTCCACTCCTTCCTTGCCCATATCCAATGTGAGCCATACTGAGTGGTGGTCACCCTGACAGCGGTTCCTCCACTGTAAGTTCTCTCACAAAGTCCCCATTTGCCAGCACAAGGTCACAGGTATTTCCTAACCTGGTTGGTTCACTGACCATTTGCAGCAGGAAGTGTCCTGGAAGGCATCCAGTAGTACCTGCTCCCTTCTGTTCCTGGTTGTTGGGGTGCTCCAGTCCACTCTGGCATGTTGAAGTCCCCATAATCACCACACTACCCTTCTTCGTAGTCCTCTGATCTGTCCCGCTAGTTCCTGTCTAACTCCTCTGTCTGAGATGGCCTGTACACTACTCCCATTCTAAGTATCCTATTCTTGGAATCCTGGATTTGCATCAAAGTGGCTCTGTACTACCTCTCCTCCCTTCCTCCTTATACTTAGTCCTTCCTTTATAGTGCCACCTCTTTCTTAACTCCCTGTCCTTAGGGGCCACCTACTCTCATTGACAGAATCATTTATTGGTTGGCTATGTTTCCATGAGGCTGCAATGTCCACCTCTCCCTCTGCCATGAGAACCTGTAACTCTGCAGTTTTCCTCCCAAGGCTCCTAGCATTAAGGGTAACCACCTTCCACCCTTTTCCCCTCCTCCCATCCTGCCCTCCTTTCCTAGCATCACCACAGCTTTCAACACTGTAGCCCATCCTGTTCTAGTGGAGAAGCTTAAGGCAGCTAGGCTCTCAGCTTTCTCAGTTGAGGGGTACTACTCTTTTCTTGAGGGTAGGTCAAAAATCCATTGTGAGAATATAGGGGGTATATGAAATCTTGTTGTGGTGGGCAGGTGGACTACATGATGAGACCATCTTTGATTTGCTGATGATGTCTATAGGACTTGGGACAACAAGAGAATGCAATTTGGTGGCAGATTTGAAAACCAAAAACATGTACCAGGTAGGTGTATTAATATTCTTTGTATATTTCTATGTTAATGTTAGCTAGTACTTTACCTGTGGCTTACTGCAGTATATACTCATGGGTAAGGACCACAGCTGATCAATCAAGAGTCATCATTGTTCATGTCCATTGTATAATGTTGATTCTTAGCCACAAGGAATCCATATAATTTAGACATGGGTCACCCACATTAGGGCAGATTTTCCAGGGCACAGTAAATCTTGGTGGATGAACTAAGTTGGGAGGAATGAGAGTGATTGCCAATTGTGTCACCCTCAGACACGAGCAGAATAACTGTGGGAGCAGAAGTGGCTGCTTTGTCTCTGTGTTTATGCGGGGAACTTTGCCCACTGCACCCCCCATAGTGGGGGGCTTAGCCCCCCACATCCCACGGTATTATTATAAACAACTCCGGCAAGCACATGGTGGGGTGATGACAAACATTCAGTAATGGTGGCAACCCCAGCAACACTCTCTGAGTACAGAATGCACCAAAATCTTGGTAGCCCTTATTCCTCCTGACATTGTTCATCTGCCCTATATCCCACACTCTATCTTCTGTGCCCTATTGCTAAGGTACCTTTAGACATATTGTCTCAGGAAATGGCACTGTTCCCTAGTTTAGAAAGAAGTCAACTCTATGTGAGTCTATATGGGATACAATATTAATAAAACAAATTAGCAGTTTACATTCACAATGTTCCATGTTATTAAGACTGTCTATGTCATACGAAGATACAAATTAAAGATCGAAGTTACCACATGTGCACAATGAGGTCATCCCCACTCCTCAGTAGTAATCCATTCTCTTGTTGTACATGTTTCCATGGCTAAATATAGCTGCTTGTGGACATCTATATCCTGGTTAAAATCACACATGTTGTGGTATAGATTATAAAATGTTAAAATATTTCCAGTTGCCATTTTAGCCTCATTTTAAGACAGATCCACTTGAATCCTTTATAGCAGTTTAACTAATTTGAAGAGGTATTCAATGCATCTGCCCCAGGTGTGAAGATGAGATTGAAAGATGTAACTATCTTGATTGATTCTACTTCTGTTAGTGCCTCTTTTTAGATTATGCCATTTGTTATTTCTGGACCTTGCTGTAAAAGGCATCTAATTAGCATATATTTTTTCTATGTCAAAACTAGTTCCTAAATATATACATATAGATATATATATATATATATATATATATATATATATATATATATATATATCTATATATATTTATATATATATATAAATAGTACTGTACATATTGTAGCTGGATACATAAAAACAGTGATTTATCAGCAGACTATGTATACCAATAAATTATTTTGCTTACATATGACTGCTGTTCTTGTTCAAAGTTGCTTTACAATTCTTCAAGTATCCCTATGAATTCTGGCCTTTCCCAATATGTTTTTGAATCTTCTGAATATGGACATACTAAGGTCAAGCAGAACACCACCCCCCTCCCCCGTGGAGAAAGGAGGTCGCGAGGGCCAGTCTCGAAGCCCTCCCTGCCAAGAAGCCCAGCCGACCCAGAACACCACCCCCCTCCCCCGTGGAGAAAGGAGGTTGCGAGGGCCAGTCTCAAGCCTCCCTGTCAAGAAGCCCAGTCACCCAGAACACCACCCCTCCCCATGGAGAAAGGAGGTCGCGAGGGCAGTCTCAAGCCCTCCCTGCCAAGAAGCCCAGCCGACCCAGAACACCACCACCCTTCCCCATGGAGAAAGGAGGTCGCGAGGGCCAGTCTCGAAGCCCTCCCTGCCAAGAAGCCCAGCCGACCCAGAACACCACCCCCCTTCCCCGTGGAGAAAGGAGGTCGCGAGGGCCAGTCTCGAAGCCCTCCCTGCCAAGAAGCCCAGCCGACCCAGAACACCACCCCTCCCCGTGGAGAAAAGGAGGTCGCGAGGGCCAGTCTCAAGCCCTCCCTGCCAAGAAGCCCAGCTGACCCAGAACACCACCCTCCCCGTGGAGAAAGGAGGTCGCGAGGCCAGTCTCAAGCCCTCCCTGCCAAGAAGCCCAGCCGACCCAGAACACCACCCCCCTTCCCCGTGGAGAAAGGAGGTCGCAAGGGCCAGTCTCGAAGCCCTCCCTGCCAAGAAGCCCAGCCGACCCAAGTAATTAAATAGCCCACCTGTATTTTGGCGCCTTTTCCAACGGCTGCCTGGTCACAGCCCTGCCGCTCGTCTCCTCGGCCAAATCCAAAGCGGATTTCTGGACGCGAACTTCTGCTGCAGGGAACTGGAAACCAGAGTTCAGCAGCAGAAGCCCTGCCGAACGCCACGCTGCTCGGCTCCCCACCGCCCCCACCACCACCCTTGCTCGGCTCTTGAATATATACCCTATAGTATGTCAGGTGACACGTAAAATAAACCTATCAGCCCACTTCTCCAGCTGCAGGTTATAGAAATCCAGCCCTAGAGGCCGCTGTCTCGCTTGGCAGACCCACTATGTATCTCACCCTATTTACAATACTAATAGCCAGCAGGCTCACTCTCCTTGCTCATCACTCCCCCCCAGTGGCTCCTCCGCCCCATGACTCCACCACCAACCCTGTTCCCTTAGCTTTCTCTGACAATTACCGGCCCAACCATCCCTACGCTGCAAGCCAATGCCCTCTAGTACTAACCCACCTTTCTTTGCCTATACCCTTGCTCACACCCTTCTCAACTGGGCAAACACTGTACCACAGTTTTTCCCCAACTTATAACCCAGCCCCCTCCCAGCTGCAATGTCTTATTGCTACTTCTCCCCATCGCTCCCTCCCTTCTTCCCGCGACATCTCTAGCTTACCAGTGCCCACCCACAACAAAAAAACAAAACATTCTCCATTGCGCCACAGCATGAGTCTCTTAAACTCTCCAGGCTCTCCCTGCTGCGACACGCATTCCTTCTACTCCTCCTTTCTGGAAACATTCACCCCAACCCTGGTCCCCCCTCAACAAAAACCTCCCCAAACAAACCACAGGGAAGACTACTGCTGGCATCACTTAATATCTGTAGCCTTCCCAAGAAACACACCCTACTGCAGGGTTGGATTGCCCAACATGCCCCAGACATCCTAACCCTCTCTGAAACCTGGCTATCAAATAAAATCCCCAATGATGCTGTTTCCTAGCAACTATAACCTCCTTAGGCGGATAGATCCGTAAGCTGGTGGTGGAGGCTGCGCATACATTAAATCAACGCTCTGCGCCACCATCGCTGACACCCTCCCCAAACATGAGGCCCAGACTCTTGCAGTCAAAATTAGATTGGGCTCTAAAACAATCATCATCATCTCAGCCTATATCCCCCCGAGAAACCAGAAACCCGCATTTGAATCCATCCTCCACACTGTCTCACACCTCCCAAATACTAATGAAACCATATTAATGGGTGACTTCAACATCGACTGGGCATCCCCATCCTCCTCCGTCTTCAATGATGCTGCCCAGGCTATCGGTCTCTCCCAAATTATCACATCCCCAACGAGGCGCCGACAAGAACCGGGACATCCTCACTACTAGATCTCATCTTTACCAACAGGCCAAAAATATTACCAGGCTTCAGTGCTCCTGACCTATCAGCGACCACTCCCGGTTATCTGCTGCTGGTCGGGCAAACTGCCCACTGCACCACCCAAAACCACATTGCACCGAAAAATCAAAAAAGGAGGCATAAATAACCTCAAAGAATACCTAGCCAATAGTTACTGGCTTCCCTTATATAACGCACAATCAGTTGATGCCGCTCTTGCCCACTTTATAGCTACCTTTAACAAAGCCTGCGATATATATGCTCCCCTCACTAGGCAGGTCCACACCATGGATAACACCCTCCCTCCTAAAACTCATGGAACACAGGGACAACCTCTGGCACAGGGCCATAGACTCCCAACGCTCCCAGGACAGACAACTCTACAGGGAGGCTCGAAATAAATGCACCTGGGCCACACGGCAGGCCAAGGCCGATTACTATCAGCACACCCTCTCCTCCTCCTGGGGAGATGGGAGAAAGTTCTGGAGAAACATACATGAAATTAGCGGCAAATCACGTTCCCCCACCCCTACCCAACTAAGTCTGAATGGGGACGTTACCCAAGATCCTGCTAAAATCACTGAAGCCCTCAATGAAACTTTCTCAGACCTCTCACATATCCTCCCGCCTAACTTCTTCCACCCCCCCAAACCTCCCTCTACTCCACTTATGGCGAGAACAGCCCTCCCTCCTCCTTTCCGGTTCCGTACCATCCCCTGCTCCTTAGCCAAGCGTTATATCTCCAAAGCAATCGCTAACACTCGCTTCAGCAACGACTCCCTGGACCTAAAACTCATAAGGCTTACCCTTGATATCACCATAACCCATCTCACACATATCCTAAACCTCTCGCTGCGCCTCGGCCAATTCCCCACTACCTGGAAAAAAGCCGTGATCACCCCTATCTTAAAGAGCGGATCCCACCTCCCGGGAATTATAGACCAATCTCTATACCCTCCCTCTCCAAAGCCCTGGAAAATAGTCTCTGACCAACTTACTGAGCATCTAACAAAACACAACCTGCTCAGCAAGGAACATGGGTTCAGAGCTGGCCACAGCACCATCACGGCTCCATTCTCACGAGCTCACAACATTCATCCATGAGGCGCTCGACCAGGGTACTAGCAGGGCTATCTTTATAGACTTAACTAAGGCCTTCGACATGGTCAGCCACGAATTACTCCTTCAAGTCCTGCCGCAACTAAATGTAGTCTCCGAGGCGCTGCCTGGCTAAGGACTACCTCACAGAACGCTCGCAGCAAGTAGAATAAACTCCACCATCTCCACACACAAGCCCGTTCGCTCCGGTGTTCCACAAGGGTCAATCTGAGCCCACTGCTCTTCACTCTCTTCCCATAATTCTCTCCCAAAGCCTGCAGTGGTCATCTCTTACTCTATGCCGATGACGGGTTCTCTACTGAAACACCCCAACAGTCACGTATTCAGCACCCTCCAGGAATACTTCCGGAGCTGGAAAACTGGTTCGTTGACCACCGACTGATCATTAACTATTCCAAAACCAAGGCCATGACCTTTGCTCACGCCAAAGCCCGGTGACAGCCAGATGGCTCTTCACATTTCCAATGCGGATGGTTCCCTGCTGAGCGCGTTAATCACTTCAAATACCTGGGGTCACCCTGGACACCTCCTCTCCTACCACAGACATGTACGCCCTCTCGGCAGCAATCAACTCGAGAGTGGTACCCTCTACAGAATCAAAACAGTCTGCGCTCATGCCATGCAGATAGCTGTCACATCCTCCATCCTCTCCTAATCGACACGGGATTGTAATTCTACGGCACTGTGATAACTCCACCTAAGCTGCATCACCACTGCTCTAAACAAAGCATGTCGCCTTGTCTCGGGCAGTGACAGACTCACCCACACCTGCGACCTATACCGACTGACTGGCTGGCTTAATTTCGACCAAAGGCTCAAGTACCACATCTGCATTCTAGCAAAAAAGATCCACCTCCTGCTAGCGCCAACCGCCCTTCACCACATCATCAAACCGGCCCCTCTCAGGCGAATTACCAGACTCACAGCTTCCACATCCTTCATGGTTCCCCTATGTCGAACGTCCCTTGCGCAGAGATCCCTCTGCTACCGTGCCCCCATTTGGCTAAACACTCTTCCACCCTCCCTCTCCCTATCCCGCAGCATCCATCTCTTCAAAGCAGGCCTAAAAACCTTCCTAATGGATAGCTCAAAATGTGCATGCTACGTTGGCCTACCTGTCTCCACTCCCCTCCCCCACACACCCACACAGGGGCCCTTCTGACCTTTCTAACCCCCCCATGCTCAACCCAGGGGTCGCAGGTATGTCTCCTACCTGCCCAAACGAGAGAAAAAAAAAAAAAGTCCCTCTGCCATGATACCGACAATTAACTCAGTAATGCCACTTGTTTATTATGCCTTGAAAGTTGCCTTCCATTGCCTTTCTGTCATATGTCTCTCCACCATCTGTAACCACCGGAGAGCTAATGTTACTAAAATGTGATTTGTACATAAAACTGTAAATAATTTGTGCCTGTATATAATCTTGCCTGGCCTGTTCGTCTGTCTTCCCCCCAACTCGTGTTCCCACCCTCCACCCTTTGTAACTGACGTGGAGCCTTTGCAAAAGAGTCTTTGACTCAAAGGTTTGTAATTCCGAACTTCAGTAAATAAATAAATAAATAAATAAATAAAAAGCATAGGCAACCACTGTTCATCCAGGATTGACAATGAGAAAGCATCATTATTTGTACAATTTATTTCCATATCAAAATGCTGAATTTGACACTTTAATATAAAAAATCATAATAGCCCCATGCATGAAGGTGCAGAGTGGCTACACACTGCTTATCTTGGGTGCATAGCCACCCTACACACGTTGTGCCCCAGGCATGGGATGCACTAATGGGGGGGGCACGTTAACCAAATGCACCCAATCCCCCGTGGCTGCAGAAAGCATAGCGATGGGGGTATTCCATGGGCATGCCAGCACTACGCAGTATTAACTAAACTGCATTGTGCTGGCTGCAGGGGTGTGGAGGGTGGTGCTGGGTATGCCAGCTGGAACCAGGCATAAACTGGTATGTGCCCCAACAGATACCACCCGCCGGTCACAAGAGGACAGGGAAATGTCCTGCAGTGCCATCCCAGCCCACGAGGTTGATCAGGAGGACTGTGACAGCTAAGCCACACCACTGGCAGCATGTCTGAAGTCCAGGGGTGTTGGTACCATGGGAGTGGGGGGGCTGCTGATGGACTCCCGGGCCATAGTTGCACCATGCCAGGGGTGGGTGGGGGTCAGTCTTCTGGGCCAGACCATCTGAGCTGTGTGGTCATGTGGATCCAGGTGCCCACAGGGGGTATGCATGATCCAGACCCATGCCTACAGGCCCAAGGGATCAACTCCTGGACCCAGGATGGGCATTAGATTAGATGCTCTCCTGGGTCAGGGCCTCCACCCCGGCCACTCTGCAGAGTCCTGCATGCTGGAGGGAGGAGCGACAGACAGGTGGCTGGAGTTGCTGAATGCCAGTATTGGTGCACCTAGCCATGGGTGTATAGATACACTGGTGGGTTATGCACTTTCTTATCTTATCTATGCCCATGTCATTCATAGGGCCCAATATTTGTTTTCATTTTATGAAGAGACCAGGATTAAATAACAAATTGAATTCATTGTGCATAAGCCAAATCTGCATATGAACTCACCACATCATAAAACGAGTTTAATTTTATGGTGGTATAAATAGAAATTAAGCCGTGCTGTCATTTATGAATACGGAGAAACTCTATAACAAAGAAAAATAACAGCAGCCATAGGTAAGCGATAGAAACTATTTCAAAAGTATGGGTAGTTGACATATTTTCTGCAGAAGGTTACAGTTATTGGAAACAATAACTGAGCTTTGTAGAAGGTTGCTTTATAATGGAGAGGACTGTTGAGATTAATAACAATGGGTAATCATGGATGACCATGGTCAACATGAACAATTGTCAAATTATCTTGACTATGGCCATCCATGATCTGTCTGTGGCTATTTACCATCAGTGTTTGTCCATGGGTAACCACAGCTAAAACTAGACAAACCATTAATAACCATTAATAGCCATGGTCAGTGATCACATATTACCAAGGTCTAATTATGTTCACTTATTGCCACCAGCATGCTGTTTTCCTCCAGACAACATGACCCAACAGATCATGGCATAATGCTGTGTATGCCTGTTCTGGTGGTTGTTCAGGTGGATGTTAAAGATCCCATGACACTTCTCAAAAAGAGTAGGGGAATTTTTTATTTGTTGAAAATATCAAAGGAATAAACACAAATAAGATTATACAAAGAAAACTTCCAACAAATTAGTGAAAATCAGAAAACAAACAAGAGAAAATCACCAACAAACCCCATTCCCAAGTGCTAATGCAAATCTGTGTTACCTGTAAAATAAGCACAGGGTTTAACCCAGGCTCCTTGTTCCCTGAGTTTCTGAAGACAAAATACTTAAACCTTAAACCTGCACCTGAAACACAGTAACAAACTGTAGGAAAAAAAAAAACAAGAACTAAGCCAGTGACAACCATCAGAAAAAAGAAGTCTAAAAGCAAATTTATCTATCCAGGATCCCAGAGCACTCTGTTCGGAATATGTCTCTACCAAGTAGACAAGACTGGAGCTGGCAATGTCAATGTTTCTCTATTATATACATTTTGTAATTCCTTTGTGATTATCATTATTAAACTGTCAAGAGAAATAAATTTGTGCTGGAAAGCATATTGGCAATGAACCTGCCATATGGACCATTTAATAATTGCCATCAAAACACAAAGTGTACTTATGTTAAACCTTTTCCATGCTGCATCGAACTCTCCGGAAATCAGGACTGAATAGGTCATGTGAGAAAACTGCAGAACATTCCATTTTTGTGCTAAAGTTAGCCAAAAGTTCTGTATGTAAGCACATTCAAAGAAGAGATGAGGCATAGTCTCTATGACATTGTGACAATTTGGTCATAAACAGTCTCTTTCCTGTATGGTTTTGTGATAATGATTACCTCGTACATTTAATTTGTTGTGATAACACAACCAAAGGGTATCCTACACTTTCTGTGGTACTTTTATATCCATAATTTGCCTCTGCAAATCTTGTGTTTTGATAGCTGCTGGGCAATTAAAGCAGAGAGATACCAAATAATGCTTATGAAGTACTTGAGCCATCCATTTTTGGGTAATAGAAAGGATTTCAGGTTCTGAGATTTGCCACTGTTTAGGCTTTTTAAAAATATTTATCAAATATGGGACCATCCATGGTGGTATTGCTCGAAAAACCCACCATCGTGCGGCTTCCTATTTTTAAAAAGAGTAAACGCTTCTGTGTTGTAATAAGGTAACCCATAGTGTCTGTTTTCCTTCCAGAATTGGAGCAATATTGGTATATAAGAACATACAAAAAAAGAAAACTATTGGGTTAAGCATGTTAAGCTCCCCCTTGACTTTAGGCCATATATAACTAAACATTTGACCAGGTTGAGTCTACTGCTCCAAAGGAGCTGGAAGCTGACATTAAACATCCAGGCCTCCAATTTGTGAGGCAAAGGAAAGAGGGTACCAACTGTCAAAAAAAAGTGGGAGAATGAAAGTTTTCAACATGAAAATCTGTTTTGACCTCATCATTGGGTATGATTTCCATTTAGCCACTTTCTGTTTTGCTTGGATCAAGCAGGGCTCCCAGCTGTCCCAGCTGGGTCAGGGCAACCAAACAGAAGGCTCAAGAGTTTCCCTGCTGAATTTCAATACCTGCTTGGTTCCAGTCCTGTTGAGGTTGGCTATTTCTGAGTGCTATACCTCTACTTTTATCCTTATTTAATTGAGCCTCTGCACAAGTGGAATACTCATCTATCAGGTCCAAAGCTTGTATGCCGGAACTCCAATCACCAACCAAGAGGCAGACATCATCTGGATAGGTCAAAACTATAGGGAAGGTATTGCTTAATGGGTAATCATATGATGGAGATACTGGTCTGTGTTTAACTTTTGTAATAAGGGGTCTATAGCAAAGACATACAAAAGGGGACTCAGGGGACAGCCCTGGAGCACACCCCTCTTAATGGCCACATGGCTGCCCCAAAAACCATTTACCATAGGGCTGGTGGGTGGTTGGCATACAGATGGTGAATCCAGTGTATGAATGTCTGTGGTATACCATAATAATTCAAAACTGTGAAAAGATAGTCATGGGACACTAAATCAAATGCCTTGGATTGATCCAGGCTCAAGACATAACCTCCCACTGTAGAACTTTCATAAACTTCCCTCAAGGTATTGAGGTTTTCCAACATATTGCAATGCGGAATGGCACAAGTCTTTGCAGCAGAGATGACCACAGCTGCTGCCCTTGAGAGCCTGTTGCTTAGGATTTTACTTAATATTTTCCAATCAACGTTGAACAAGCTAATTGGTCTTCAATTATGCAGGTCTAATTTGTCCCCCTTTTTGTGTAAGTAAAGCAGCAGACTGCCTGCTAATATAGGTGGAATACCAAATCTCCCAGAAATTACTGCATTAAATTACCGTCAATTGATGGCTCAACATGTCCAACATCTTTTTATAAAATTCCCCTGGTAACCCATCAGGCCCTGGGGCAGTGTCATTCCTCAACCTGATAACCACCTGGTTGACTTCCTCTTGGGAAATAGGGAGTTTCAGCTGTTGTGTAACTTCTGCCAACAGGGTTGGTACAGACAATCCTTCAAAAAATTCTAGCAGGAAATCATAAACCAGAAACACATGAGTGAGCAAGGATGTAGTGTGTCGCTCTGCCACCGCCATCAGTTCTTGGTTGGAGCACACCACATCACCTGTATCAGATTTTAACTGGGCCATATATTTGTCATCTATTCTCTTACTACAACTGTCATACAAACTAACAGTATTCGCCACCCACCGTATTCCAAATATTTGCTCCATAAATAAGAATCTCCCACAGTCATATTGATATTGACACATTTTGTTTAAGTGCAACAATATGAGGAGTGTAATCTAAGCCAGTTTCTGCGGCTAAAGAGAACAAGTTTTGTAAATGCCTATGGAGTTCTAGGTACTTAACAGTCCTGGTTCTAGATCCGGATTTAGCTATAGACTAAAAAAAGTTTTGTGCATCAACTTTCATGTCTTGCCACCATAATAGTGGATTAAAATAAAGCTCACATAGAGAAAGTCTAGATTCTAAAAAGGATTGTAAGTCCAAACCAGACAAGGAGCCTTCCAACAGAGATGTATTAAGTCTCCACCAGTTATGTGAGGATGGTTTATTAAGTGTCCTCCCCAACTGTATAACAATCATACCATGATCTGAGTTCTCAATAGTCATTGCTTCATGCAATTGACAAGGGAGCCATTTGGACAGAAAGAAAAAATTTATCTGCATTGTTACAGTAAACGTCCATTATAAAAAGTGTGCTTAGGAGGCTGTGTCCCACATGTAGCACTATCTACTAACCTAGCAGTCTGGTACATATCCCTTAAAAAATTGGAGTCACTAAATAACTTTTTTGTAGTACCCGTCTCATCAGATAAGGATAATATACAAATAAAATCCCCTCCCAAAACCACAGCTTTAATAGTGTATAGATATGGTCAGGGTACTTTCATAAGTCCCACCCATAAAAATTTAGTCTGGGGGTCATGTATATTAATCAAACTGTAATCCTGTCTCTGAATAGTGACATCCAAAATCAAAACCCACCCTAGTACTAAATCAAATAATTTGGACACAAATATGTCTTGGGACATTAAACAAAATCCCCAACCCAAAACAAGGCTCCTCCCCTATGGACCAAAATGATGGTCTGCCATGCCACTCCTTAGTTGCCACCTTGATCACATGAAGGGTATGTAACCTCATATCCTGTAAAAAATAAATAGATTTATTCAAGTTACATAGGGCAGAAAGGGTGGCAATTCTTTTTCTTGGGGATTTAGTACTATTTGTAGTATTATATCTAATACTATTTATTATTATTATTTGTATTCAAGGAGCCACAGGATAAGGAATGTACAGACACAAGTCCCTAATTAGAAAATCCCAGACCTCATGTCTGAGGCAATTTCAGCTTAGACTGTTTCTGACTGGAGGATCTAGAGTCAATGGACATGCTTCAGTGTCTGTCATTCCCTCAGGTTGGGAAGATGCCACCGAGGAGGCAGTTGAGTCCTCATCCAATTCTGGTCTCTGTTTTCATTTTGCCATAACTGAATCTTTATTTCTGGTGCTGAATCTGTTGAGGACAGATTTAGGAACCCCCAAAACCCTTCTAAGGCCTTTAGATCTCTGGGATCATCTTCCCCTTGCTGGTTCCCATGCTGATTCTGCAGGAGGCGGCATACCTCCACTTAGGAAAATATCCTGGTCCATTGGCTCTTTGTCAGAGGGCTGAACCTGTTCACAGGTAGGAGCTGTCACAACCCATTGATTGCCATCTGGTAGATTCACTACAGGTTGAATATCAATAGTGGAATCCACTGAAGGCACCAAAAAAAAACATAGGGGACGTAAGTTCCTGGGCCAGTGGGATAAGAACCTCCTGGCCTCCTGCCGCCCGAGCGGGTGATTCAGGGGCAGGGGGGGATACAGATTAAATAGGGAGATGTGGCTGAGAATCACAAGCATATTGCTGGGCCTGAGTAACCACGTCTTCCTGTTCTTCACAAGTGGCAGAGGGATTGTTATGTATCACCCAGGGGCAATTCTTGTAGATATGATGTATATCTTTGCATAAATTTCAGAACTGCTGGTTAGGGCAACTAATGCACATATGACCAATGGCACCACAGAGAGAACACTTCACCTTATCACAGGCATTTTTGAAGTGGCTATAAGCCCGCTTCAGAAACATAACTTCAGCTGTCCAGCATAAAAAATAAAGCCACTGTCTTTGCCAAGGAAAAAGTAACTGGGCAGATGCTGTATAGTACCATTTACTTGGGGTAGATCCACCTTGATACATCATCCCACTGTCCAGATCTGTAAAGAGTCCAAAATAGGGTCTGGTATCCCTAGGACTGTACATTTCATTTTCAGCCAATATAATATATCAGCGATAGCAACCTCCTCATTTTTGAAAAGCACAGTAATATTGCAAAATGCTGGTCTGGTTAGTGGTATAGCCACAAAGGGGGACCAGAGTAGAGTATTTTTAATCTGAGGGTATTTCTGCCAAAAGGAATCAAGGCCCTGGGAAGTTTTAAAGCTAAAATCAAAAATATGGTCTCCAGAAGTATAAATAAGAGCATACAGCTCCAAAGCAGTGAACCCCATGCTTTCCAGTATCAGTTTACGGCCAACACACAGTCTATCTGGATAGATTTCTAAGCCTCCTCTGTATTTAAGATGAACCGCATGTCGCCGTTTGGCAGATTCAGGTGGGGAGTGAAACAGACTTGCATACGTTCTAGTATGAGGACCAGATCAAGAGGTAGCTGGTGGTACATCTCAGCTAGTATGACCCCCTGCAGGATCTGAAATATCTTGTCAAGGGGGTGGTCATTGCACAAGTTGAGAGCTAGGCAATGCCCTATTTCATTGGTACCAGCAACAGGCTCGGTCATGGCACCTGTATCCCCAGAGAAAGGCAAATGTGATAGTACTGGGAGTTGGGTCAAATCAAAAGTCGAAGGTACAGTAGTAGCCACAGACATTGTCAGCTACTTCCAGATATTTTGCAAAATTTCTGAAGAGTTTCTCTCAGCTGCCCCTACTGTCAAAATGCAGAAAGCAGGAGATATTTCTGTAAATATCACAGAAATTTCAGGAAATAGCTGGCAGTGTCTGTGGCTGCTACTGTAAAGACAGAGGGCCATTCAAGGGATCCCCATCAGTATAGTCAACAGACATGTCTCTAGCAGGGGACATCCAAGGTGTCCCATTAGGCCACCTCCAACAGGGATTACTAAGGGCCTCAGCAATGGACACCCCAGTGCTCGAAAAGTTATTATCATAATTTGGGGGAGGCATGCCTCTCCCTACCGTACCCTGCTGAAAAGGAGTATCAGAAGTACTGACCCTCCTGTCTGTGCTCATGTCCCCTTTCAGAACTGCAGCCTGGCTGGGTCTGGTATGTGGCTCACCTGTCTTTACCTGACCATTCTCCTCACAACTAGGAGCAGTAGGAGACTGAATCCTGGGACCCTCCAGAGAGATAGGAAAGGTAATGGCATTACCTGTAGGTACCGGAGTCCCAGGTGTCTCCTCAGTGTAGAAAAGATCTTCTCCTCCAGTAGCAGCCATCAGTCATGGTGCTACATGCAAGTCAGAGCATTATTCCATTATCTGGGTGGAAACTAGACCATCAAAGGACCGTTCCTTGCATTTCGACATGTCCATTGTAAGCACTCTGTCACCCCATTCAAACACTGTAGACTGGGAACCATTCTACATTTTCAACACTGCCTCCTGCTCAGCAATAATAGTGAGCAACTGCTGTTTTGGACCCTCCAGTTCCAGGAAGAGGTTGTCTGCCACATCCTGTGGTGTCTTCTCCATCTCAGTCAGTGGGCAATTTTGCACAAATATCTTCAAACTTATAGGCAAATCCATATTGACAGGTGCTCCTGAAGAGTCTGAAGCAGGAGGAGGAGTGAGCCCTCCTGCTTCCTCTGATACCAACTTCACTCTGACACCATTATCCGCCATTCTAATGGACCACAGCGCCCCCTACCCAAGAGTAGCTGAAGTTTTATTTTGAAAACATCAAAAACAAATAAGACACACACAGAATTAAATAACACCAAATAATATACATATCAGAAAAAACAAAAAGAGGTTTGTAAGTATTCCATTGCATGCCTATGCTATAAACTCCCTTTCCTCACTACTATATTAGTAGGGGAATTTTAAGACAACTTAAACCTCACAATAATTTTTTTTTAACAGTGTTAAGGCACACCTACAATAAAATAAAACAATAAAAATAATTTAAAAAGCATAAATCAGTGTAACATTTCTAATCTTATTTGTTCTAGGATGCAATACCTGGTTCAGTATTTTTACAATCTAACTGTTAACTCCCAAACAAAATCCAAACTTTTACCAGCATTACTTATATTTGATAAATCTACCAAACCCTTTCCACCATATAGAAACTTTTTGAGATGTATGACTAGAGACATCTTTAAAATAGACTTTCAACATAGCTTGTTGAATTAAAACCATTACATTTTCATATGACATTTTCCTTTGTGACAAAACCCATTGGCATCTGGCTTGCCATAGAAAATATTTCAACCGGCATAGGAAAATAAGCATATCCTGATGATACCTTGACCCCCCCAGGGATGATTTCCCTAGCACCAGTACTGCATAAGTCAAACCTTTTAACAATTACATCCCCCATTTATTGGCTAAAAATATCCACAGAGATTTAGCATAAGAACAAAAGAAAAGATAATGTTCTGTAGTTTCTTCCAGATTTGTACATTCCAAATACATGCAATTCCGTTCCTCCTTAGCTTTGTATCTGGCATACCCTCTTATATTTAATCTTCCATAAACAGAAAGCCATAAATGTTCCCACGTAAATAGAGGGATTCTCTTATTGGTTAGCTGGGATAAAATCAACTGATTATCGGTTTGTGAACAATTTTTAAAACAAGGTTCTGCTGGAAAAAACATATCAATTAAATGTTTATATAATTTTTTACCAGAATTTTGAATTATTTGTTGTTTGGTTAACCCCCATGTATGAATCTTGGATGCTACTGGCTTAAAATACTCCGGGACATGTAACAATTTAGATAGTTTTGGTGGAACCATCCTTCACGCTTGAAAATATCTATCTTAAATTAACATATTCCATTTATAATAGGGTGTATTTGTATACACTAGGCCACATCTAACTGTCTGGGTCATGAACAGGGTGTGAAAAAGTACCCCTGGATCAATCATCCCCAAACCCCCTTTCTCTACTGATAGACAGGCATAGCACCTCTTCATGGGATTCAACCTATTACCCCATAACATCTGGAAGAACAGGCTGTAAAGTTTAGTTTCTAGTTGGGTTGGTACTGAATATATCAAAGCAACATATATAAGGGAAGGAATAATACATTTCTTAATGATGTGAATACATTTTAGTTTTGACATTTTCCAATGTCTCCATCAGTTTACTTTAAGTTCTACTGTTTGCAATATAATTTCCCAATTCATTTGTGGTAAATTTTGAGGTCCAAAACAACAACTAGTATCTTTATGGGTTTGGAGGAAGTCTGTATGCCCCCCAAAACTACCGGATGAGGAAGGTCAGTGCCCACAAGTAGGTCTTTACATTTATGTAAATTCAGTTTTGAGTTGGATATGGTGGAATACGACTGTATTTCTGAAAAAAAAAAACAGCGAAAGCTGTGTATAATCCAATAAAAATGGCAGGCCTCATCTGCATAAGCCTGTGCATAAAGCTTATCCATTGTGCCTGATCCTGAAATACCCCTCCAAATAGGGTGTTCAAATAATCTTCTAAGAAAAGGATCTAGTGAAAAGATATACAAAAGTAGACTAAGGGGGCAACCCCGTCTGACCCCCTTAACAGTCTGAAACCCCTTAGTGATTTGTTCCCAGATTACTGGATGAACAATCGTAGAGGAGTATAATAATTTCAGACGTGAAATTATTCCCGAGGGAATGCCATAAGCTTCCAGGGTGTGAAAGAAAATAGAAGATATACCCGATCAAAGGCTTTTTCTTGATCTACTGAAATAACACATCCTGATGTACCAGATAATGAAAGATGTTCTATCATGTCACAAAGGATAAGTGCATGTCAGATTTTCCTAGAAGGAAGTCCACAGAATTGCTGTGGGGAAATTACCAGATTTGTGTAGTGTTTCAATCTGTTGTTCAAAATATGAGTCAATATTTTATAATTGGCATTTAGCAGTGTTATAGATCTCCAATTTTGGAGAGAGGATTTATCCCCTGTTTTAACGGAAAAATTAATAACCCTTCTGTAAAGGATGAACTCATTACTCCAGATTTAACAAACATTTGTCAATGCCGAATGTTGCCGTGCTGGCATTGGCTTTGGTAGTGCAGTGCGGAAACACATTTTTGGCAGGATGTGAAAAATGACAGCTGTACTGTTTATAAGGAGGTATTAAAAAATGGCAGTGGTGAAAATGTGGCATGTAAGTATTGCAAATTTGCGAAGTTACAAGGGTGCGTGGGAAATGCGCAGCGCACACTTGTAACACAGTCATTTTATGGAGTTTCGGCACAAAATTTTCAGCATAGGCATTTTAGCACCTCTGCTCATGTACAGTATCACTGTCATTTCCTCAAACTGTCCCAAAAAGTGATTTCGTACAGCAACCGTGCTATTCTGCGCTGGACGTGTGAAAACACGTTTCAGGCAGGATATGTAAAATGACAGCTGTACTGTTCATCAAGAGGTGTGGAAAAATGCCAATGGTGAAAATCCAGAATGAAAATATTACAAATGCACAACGTTATGAGCGTGCATGCTAACTGCGCAATGCGCGCTCGTAACACCGTCATTTTATGGAGTATCATCACCAAATTTTCCACATAGGCATTTTAGGACCTCTGCTCATGAACAGTGTCACTGTCATTTTTGTACTCTGCCCTGAACACTGATTTCCCACAGCGACCGTGGTATTGTGCACCGGAAGTGTGGAAACACATTTCGGCCAGGATGTGAAAAATGACAGCTGTACTGATCACAAGGAGGTGTAGAAAAATGACAATGTTAAAAATCTGGCATGAAAATATTGTGAATTCATGAAGTTCTGACGCATAGCAACTGCACAACACACTTATAGTCGAAATATTTTTTGATGCCCATCAAATTTGCAACATAGGCTCTTTGAGAGTCCACCTTATGAACACTGTCACTATCCTTGTGTTAATCGGTCCCGAAAGGTGATTCCAAGCAGTGACTGAGAAATCACCTTTCAGGACTGATTAACATCATAACTGTGACAGAATTCATGAGGAGGGGTCCCAAAAAACCCATGTTGAAAATTTGGTGCAAAAATTCAAAAAAATGCCCAAAGTATGCATCAAAGTTTAAAAAACCCTATTTATTCCGTTATACAGCTTACCAGCATTTCCTCAATTCGTGGTCAGCTTTGAAGAGTGAAGATGTGTTCCCAGTCCACCGAAGATCATCAAACTGAACTCCGGAGGTAAGTATGGGGTGTGGGGGGTGTGGGGAGGCAGGGTGCACAGTGGGTGGGTGTGGGTGGTGGGTAGGGAGACTACGAGGGACTGTTTTCTGTTAACAGGTACTAAAAAAGAAACATTGCGGATGGTTTTCTTTTTTACAGGTGGTTTATTTTTTGGGGGGTACAGTAGGCGACAGGGGATTGGGCACCCCCTTTGGCACAGAAGAAGGGGGGGAGATCATGCCGGCTGGTAGTGGGCTCCCCCATTGGCACATTAAAGCGGGAAAGGGGGGGACGGATGCTGACAGGGATTGGGCACCCCCATCTGCAAACAATGAAGGTGGGGGGGACACATTCTGCCAAAGGGGAGTGGGCTCCTCCTTTGGCACATACTTGAGGGGCAGGTAAGCTGACTGGGAGATTGGACACCCCCAAAGTCGGCAGTTTAGTGGCCACTGTGCCACCACGTTACTAGCTGGTGAGCACATAGGAAGGGTCCGCTGTGTGTGATGAGCTTTGCTTGCATTGCGGCAGACCTTTCCTTAGATGTGCTCACCACATTAGTATGCATGGTGTGGTGTCGGCATGTAGGCTGATTGGGGAATGAGGGACGCACCTACTGGTGCGTGCCCTACATTTGTCCAACAGCGACTGCACCTCCAAATCTGTACTACTGCAAGATGTTGGCTGCACAAGCGCACCAACATAAAAATGGAATTGTAAACCGTTTCTAGACAAATAGAAATATCTTTAATGAAACATTTATAAAATTCAAAAGCTAACAGATCTATCCCTGGAGAAATCCCATTCGGTAAGGTTTTAATGACTGTCTCCATTTCTTCCCTCTCTATTGGTTTCTGTGTGTCAAGTGTTTGATCCTGAAAAGTGGGTATATTTAGCTCTGCAAGATATGACTGAATGTCATCTTCTGAAGGAGGGGTATGTGAGGCTTGTGTCTCTATAAATTGTTGTATTATACTATAGATCCCTTCAAGTGTAGCATCATTAACCCCATCTTGTCTTTTTAAACTGTCATTGGAAATGTTGGTTTTAAACACTCTACAAGCTTCAAAAGGGTCACGTATGGAGGTTTTCCATATGCCATTTTGTAATAATTCTTTTAGTGTATGAGCCCTATCATACTGATACTGCTTCATATCATCCTTTAATTTGGTAATTTGAGTAGTATAATTGTACCTAGAAGTATTAGACAAGGAATACAATTTTTATGTTGACAGTGCAAGAAACATATTGGGACAGCTTGCTGAGAAGCAGGCTGTGCAGGCATGGCACTGTTGTGGCCAATGCCCCCACAGCCTGCAAAGGCTTGTCCCATTTTCCCCAATGGCGTTGTAGGCTGCTGGTGACACAAGTTTGGAACGTTTGCACAAACTTGTGACAAATCAGCCACTGCAATCAGGGGCTGCCTCGTCATTGAAGCGTCAGCCATCCGCTGCAATGAGGGAGCGACCCATCATTACAAGGCAGATCTAGCAAGCCTGATATTGTTTGTGAACATGGCAGTGGGTTGCCACCCTGTTCACAAACAATATAACCCCACGTGTTTATGTGCTGATGGGGCCCCCAATCCCCGTTGGCTTCGGTGCCCCCGTGTTGATTTTGCCGATGGGGGAGCCCACTCCCCATCAGCATTCTGTACCCCTTCGCTTTCATTTTCTGCTGAAGGTGCCCAATCCGCATCTGCATAATGATATCCCCCTTTGTGCCGCTGGCGGGTGCCCAACCCCGTCATGCTGCCCCCAAAAACAGAAAGCTTCTGTGGCATGCTGGGAGCCCACCCCAGCATGCCACATGCCCCTGTAAAGTTAAAAATGGTCCCACAACATCTTTTTGTTTTTTAACCTGAAAAAGGAAACAGTCCTCATAGTCTGCCTGCCCCTCCCACAACCCGCACCCACCAACTGTGCACCCTGCCTCCCCACAACCCCCCTCACTGCATACTTACCTCCGGAGTCCAGCGCGATGATCTTCAGTGGACTGGGAACACGTCTGCACTCTTCAAAGGTGACCGCAAACTGACAAAATGCCGATAAACTGAATAATGTAATGAATAGGGTGTTTTCAACTTTAGTACATAACTTGGGCATTTTTTTGAATTTTTTCACCAAATTTTTAACATGGGGTTTTTGGGACCCTCCTCATGAATGCTTGAACTGTCATGGTGCTAATCAGCCCCGAAAGGTGATTTTGCGGTCACTGCATGGAATCACCTCTGGGGGCCGATTAATGAAACGACAGTGCCAGTGTTCATGAGGTGGGCTCTCAAAAAGTCTATGTTGCAAATTTGGTGGAAAAAATTCCCAAAATGACTGTTTCACAAGTGTGCATTGCACAGTTGCTACGCACACTCGTAACTTGGTGAATTTGCAATATTTTGATGCCAGATTTTCAACATTGGCATTTTGTCACACCTCCTTGTGAACAGTACAGCTGTCATTGTTCACATCCTGGCAGAAATGTGTTTTCGTACTTCTGGCACAGAATAGTGTGGTCACTGTCAGAAATCAGTGTTTGGGACAGATTAAGAAAATGACAGTGACACTGTTCATGAGTAGAGTAGAGGTCCTGAAATGGCTATGTTGAAAATTTGGTAACGATACTCCATAAAATGACTGTGTTAAGAGCGTGCATTGTGCAGTTTGCACACACGCTCATAACTTCGCGAATTTATAAAATTTTCACTCCAGATTTTCAGCATTGCCATTTTTCCACACCTGCTTATGAACAGTGTAGCTGCCATTTTTCCCATCCTGGCTGAAATGTGTTTTCGCAGTTGCGGCGCAGAATAGAGCGGTCACTGTGGGAAATCACTGTCCGGGACAGATTAATAAAATGACAGTGATACTGTTCATGAGCAGAGGTTCTAAAATGCCTATGTTGAAAATTTGGTGATGATAGCCCATCAAATGAGTGTGTTACAAGTGTGCGTTGCACACTTTACGCACACCATTGTAACTTTGCAGATTCGTAATATTGTCATGCCACATTTTCAACAATGGCATTTTTTCCACACTTCCTTATGAGCAGTACAGCTGTCATTTTTCACATCCTGAGTGAAATGTGGTTTCACAGTTGTAGCACAGAATAATGCAGTCGCTGTGGGAAATCAGTGCTCGGGATAGATTAAGAAAATGACAGTGGCACTGTTCATGAGCAGAGGTCCTAAAATACCTATGTTGAAAATTTGGTGACAAAACTCCATAACATGACTGTGTTACAAGCATGCATTCAACTGTTTCTCTGCATCCTTGTAACTTCACAAATTTGTATTATTTTCACACCACATTTTCAACAGTGGCATTCTTTCACACCTCCTTATGAACAGTACAGCTGTCATTTTTCACATCCTGGCTAAAATATGTTTTTACACTCCTGACAGAGAATAGCACAGTCACTGTGGGACATCAGTGTTTGGGACAGATTAAGATGGAACGAGTGAGAGGGGGGAGTGACCAAGCTCAACTGAGCACTGTCAGGACTGCTGCAGATTTCTTTGTGGGCAGAAAAAGGTGTCAATGCAGGCAGGGGCCCAGTAGAAAAGGCCAGACTGCAGCGATGGGAGAAACAGTATGAGTGAGTGAGACGGAGACTGAGTGAGCTCAACAGAGCTCTATCAGGACTGCTGCAGATTTATTTGTTGGCAGAAAAAGGCGCCAATGCAGGCAGAAGCCCCATACAAAAGGGCCGCTTTTAGCGCCAGGACAAACAGAATGAACGCGTGACAGAGGGAGACTGAGCGACCTCAATGGAGCTTTGTCGGTACAGCTGCAGATTTCTTTGTGGACAGACAAAGATGCCAATGCAGCCAACAGCCCCGTACACAAGCGCAGCCTGCAGTGCCAAGAGAAACAGAATGAGTGAGTGACAAAGCGGTAGTAAGCGAGCTCAACGGAGCTCGATTGTGACTGCTGTGGATTTCTTTGTGGGCAGAAAATGCGGCAACGCAGGCAGGAGCACAGTACAAAAGGCCAGCTTGCAGTGTGGGCAGAAACGGAATAAGTGAGTGAGAGAGGGGGAATAAGCGAGCTCAATGGAGCTGTGTCAGGACTGCTTCAGATTTCTTTCTGGCCAGAACAAGCCACCAATGCAGGCAGGAGCCCTGTACAAAAGGGCAACCTGCAGCAGCAGGAGACCCAGAATGAGTGAGTGAGAGAGGGGGAGTGAGCGAGCTCAATGGAGCTGTATTGTAACTGCTGCAAATGGTGGCAACACAGGAAGGAACCCCATAGAAAAGGACAGCCTGCAACGCCACCAGAAACGGAATGAGCAACTGAGAGAAGGGGACTGAGCGAGCTTAATGGAGCATTGTCAGGACTGCTGCAGATTTTTTTGTGGGCAGAAAAAAGTGCCAACAGAGCCAGGAGCCCAGTACAAAAGGGCAGGCTGCAGCACCTGGAGAAACAGAATGAGTGAGTGACACAGGGGAGTGAGCAACCTCAATGGAGCTCTGTCGGGACAGCTGTGGATTTCTTTGTGGGCAGAGAAAGGTATCAATGCAAGCAAGAGCCCAGTACAAAAGGGCAGCCTGCAGTGCTGGGAGAAACACAATGAGCAAGTGACAGAAAGGGAGTGAGCGAGCTCAATGGCGCTCTCTCATGACTGCTGCAGATTTATTTGTTGGCAGAAAAAGGCAGCAATCCAGGCAGAAGCCCAGTACAAAAGGCCAGCCTGCAACACTGGCAGAAATGGAACAAGTGAGTGAGAGAGGGGGAGTCAGCAGGCTCAACAGACCTGTGTCGGGACTGCTGTAGATTTCTTTGAGGGCAGAAAAAGCCACCAACAGAGGCAGGAGCCCAGTACAAAAGGCCAGCCTGCAGCACCAGCAGAAACGGAACAAGTGAGTGAGAGAGGGAGAGTCAACAGGCTCAACAGACCTGTGTCGGGACTGCTGCAGATTTCTTTGTGGGCAGAAAAAAACCACCAACAGAGGCAGGAGCCCAGTACAAAAGGGCAGACTGCAGCACCAGGAGAAACAGAATGAGTGAGTGAGAGAGGGGGAGTGAGCCACCTCAGCACAGCTCTATCGGGACAGCTGCGGATTTCTTAGTGGGCAGAACAAGGTGCCAATGCAGGCAGGAGCCCAGTACAAAAGAGCAGCCTGCAGCACTGGGAGAAACAGACTGAGTGAGTGACAGAGGTGCAATGAGCGAGCTCAACACACCAACACAATCAACATTCGGCATTGACAAATGCTTGTTGTAATTGATGTTGTAAGGATGAATATTTAAAAAAATTATTCTTGACCTTCATTTTCCCATAACCTTGTAACCATGATCAGAAATCAGCTTTGGAATCCTGCCACCACTCCCCTGTATCTGAATATAAAACATGAACTGAACTTCTAATCCCTATAAGGTCCAAGATTACAGATTGTACACTGGCATCTGTTAGCAGGCTTACATTCAGTTTCCATCTACCAGTCCACTTTGGTTCCACAGGTATATCTGTGATTTGAAGTGGTAAAACTAAATGGTCCGAAAATTCAACTAGAGCTATTTGTAATGATGCTTGTAGTAGATTTTTTGAAATAAAAAAATGATCTATAGCGGTGGTAAATCTGCTCCATTTGAAAGTAAAGCGAGGACCCTTAGTGTGAAACTGATTACAATCCTGAAGCTCAGCCATATCAATCAATGATATCAATCAATCAATGCGTTTGAATCACAATAATTTTTTTTCGTGTCAGCCAGGTGCTTATCCTTTCTTTTGATTTCACAGTTAAAATCCCCACCCAAAAAAATGTTCTTAGTGGTAACTAGAAAGGGTTGTATTAAGGATAGAGTTTTGACTTGTTCAGCCTTCATCTGATGGCCGTAAACATTAATGAAGAGATAATCTATGTCCAACCATAGACCATCCAATATCAGGACTCTACCTGGAACCAAATCAACCAGTTTATGTAATTTGTGTGTGTATAAATTAAATACAATGCCTATCCCATCAGCGCTATCCTGTTCGAATGATCAGTAAGAAGGACCCCAAAACCACTCCCCTTGAAAAAATCTGGCCTGATATTCAGAGAACATTCAGGTCTCCTGGGGGAAACATATGTCAAATCTATAGTCATGAATGAAATTAAACACAGCTTGGCATTTCACAGGATTCAATGTACTGTGGACGTTAATAGTACCAAGTTTTAAAGAAGTCAGCCTTTAAACATTTTTTTCCATCTCTTTTTCTCTCCCCCGTAGCCTATGAGATCCTGGTTCTGAGAAGACTGATCCGTTTCAATTTGTTGGGAGTCTGAATCCCCTGATCCATCTCTTCCTTCCCCAAGATGTGGCTAGGGCAGCATAGGAATTTGTTGATTCAAAATTCACGGCGGGGATTGGCTTAATATTCTGAGAAGATCTTCTTGGCAAGGGGATAGGATTGCTAGGGGTTGGTGTCCACCACAGATTCCACAGGTTCAGAATAATACACGGTCCTAAGGTTCCTAGGTCTATAGGTCAACTATCTACTGTCTCTAGTTGTTGTTTGGGGGGGGGGTCCTGTAATATTTCTAGAATCCTGGGTACTATCTTATTCTGAATAGGGGCGGAGCAAAGGGAAGTCTGGGGAGGAGGTTTATCCTTCCCTGATACCATGTCCTGAGCATGTTGTATAAGTAATTCAAGACTCATATGGGTGGCCTTGTTTTTCACGGCCCAATTGCATTCTGAAAAAACATGCCCTATCCTATCACATAAATCACATTTGGTATGTGAAGCTCACTGTAAAGCGATATGCCCAACCTACCCACAATTGTTACAACGGGGTTTGTCACAAGAACTGGAAAAGGGTGTCCTAGAGCCACACTTATAGCAGGCCCTAGGCTGGCCTGCATAAAAACAAACCCCACAATCTCTACCCAGCATGAAAGAGTTAGGAACATGACTAATTCCAGCTTCAGTTTGCCACAATTTAATTTTATACTTCCAACCCTCGTCCAGAATAATTCTGTGTCTAAGATGGCTTTAGGGTCACATAGCACCTCACACATCTGGGAGAGCCAATAAGTGATATCCTCCACATGGACCCCCTCATTCCGAAACATGACCTTGAACAAATTTTACCAAGGGTGTTGTCAAAGGGATAACCAAGAAGGGGGTCCATGCGGGAGAAAACTTCACCTGATTATATCTCTCCCTGAAGAGATCTAAAGCATGAGCAGTGCAAAAACTAATATCATAATTATCCTTCCCTGATATGTTTATAAAAGCAAAGACCTCCATAGGGGAGAAATGGAGAGAATCTTTTAAAAGGCATTTGCCAACATAATAGCGACCACGTCTGTCCTCCAAACCACCTTTATATCTAATCCGGACGGCTTTCTCTCTGGGAGCAGCTTCCTTTTTTATCTTGGAAAAAAGCTCTGACAATAGAGGTTTCTGGGGTTCAGGTTGTTCCTGTACTGGTTGTCCAGATTCATTAGATGAATCCACCTCAGTTATGATAGTAGCTGGCCTGTCTGTGGCCTTACTGTGTTCAAGGCCCGTCCGTGGAAATTCAATTTCCTGCACTATAGGTGCTACTGTAGTAGAATCAATGTTGGGTGGATTTTGAGGAGCTGTCTCAGATGATGTCCAAGATTGATTAGAAATAGCTGGATGACATTCTGGAATAGAGTGTGGAAAATTTAGTTTTGGGTACCATGCGGGGTCTGGTAGCCAGGTTCCCATGGGGGATCTCTTCCATCTGGCTTCACTGAGTGCCTTTTGAGGTGACCAAAGGTCGCCAGAAGAAGCTGGGACTGAGTTTAAAGAAAAGGCCTCTTTTATTGCTGCAGAGGTAGTCTGGTGCAAATCGTTCTTACTATCTGGGATACTGGTCATACTGAGATTAGAAGGGGAATCTGTAACCAATCTTATGTTATGATTGGCCAAAGTTATAGCTGTACATTTTTCCTTGGGAGTATCTTTATATGATTTAGCAGATGCCCCTTTTACAGCAAATGAAAAAACAGTCACTCTATCTTGACAGGTAGCATTTTGTTGGCATTGAACCAGTTGCAAGTCAAGGGGAATGTTTAAAATATCAGTAGATAGTCCCGGAATGTGTTTAAACACAAACCCCATAGTTGTGGACACATTTTGATCTGAAACCGATGCACTATCCCACTCAGCTGTATTTCTGGGCTTTTCCAAAACTTTGTCAGGTAGTCCCATTGATTTTACAGGTAAATAATTTTTATCAATTGTCACTGTAGTTTTATCTTGAATTCTTTCACACTCTGTCTGTTTTAGGCACACTCTGTCAACAGCGTTTAAAATGCCAGCCATACTGTCTGTACACAATGGAGCAGAGGCAACATCAGAATTAGATACAAGAGTTTGTAACTCACCAGGAACCGCCTCAGCCTTTGATGCTGCTGTGTCATAGTGCAAATTGACAGATGGCTCAGGCTTGTTGACAGGCGGGTTACTGGCTTTCAACTTCGCAATCCATGCGGTGAGGCGCTCTCATTCTTGCAGGTGCCTGATTTGTTCCTTGCGCAATAACAACAGAAGAGTTGATTCTGCCTCAATTTCCATGCTGTTCCCTTCATTATTTGGCTGTGACAAATCCTGAATCTCCACAGAATTGCTAAAGTCTTCAGTAGAAACAAATATTTCTGGGTTTTCTCCTGCATTGCCTGAGTTATTCAATAAAGTTTCCAAATCATTGTGGGCCTCTTGAAAAACTGCAGTAGGGGCTGAGGCCCGATCCCCCACTCCAGAAACCTCCATCTCCTCCTGAGACAGATTTTGAATGGCCATCTCACAGGCTAGAGGTTCCCTCTACAGAAGAGTAGGGGGAATTTTCTGGTGCCCTGGCCAAAGTTCCCCCCATTCACTAAAAATACCACCAGCAGCTTAATCTGGTTCAAGATCAGCTGGCATTCGTCTGTATCCCCATCTCCCAGGTCATGCCTGAAAATAGGCAGAATTTGTCTAGTGCACGTACCCGGTCAACAAAAATTAAAATAAAAAGTATATAAATAAATCAATAAAAATGGTATAGTTAACAGAACAAAAAGATTTCTGGTTTGATTTTGCTCTGTTCGACTGTTGGCAGTGTCAGCTGTGCAAGCACTGCCAATTGATCTCACTGCAGAAAACAGCATGCTGCTAATCGTAACTGTATAATCATGAGTTTATCTATGATGATCAGGAGAGTTGTGTAATTCCTGTTTAAACCATCCTCCCTCATGTACACAGTATGGTAAGGCAAACCTTAAACTTATGGGGCCCAATTCACAAAGCCTGAGAGAGACACATGGTGCCTGTGCCAAACATAAATGGCGCAAGGGCGCCTTGCATCAAACATTGCCCCTGGAGCTATTCTCAAAGGCAGCCTGCATCAACCACAGGCTGCCTGCCCAAACTGGGCTTGCACCACCCGTGCACCCAGAAATGGGTTGTGACATGTGGCATGGGGCTTGCGGCAGACACAGGCAGCCATAACTCTACAATCGAGATTCACAAATCCCACCCAGAGGGTGAATTTCTAAATACCCTTACACCAGCCAAGGCCGGTATCAGGGTACTTAGAAATACACTCTCTGTGTGTGATGAACACTGTGCGGCAATGTGCCATGGTCCCCAGCCCCAGCCCTGAGCCCCCCATAAATATATAACTAATCCAAGGTGGTCTATTCCCCCCCAAGCTCGATCGCCATAAATATAGTTATGTCCCTGGTAGTCTAGTGCCCCCTTCCTGATGTCCCCATAATTAAAACATGTATGAAACCCCACACATGATAGTCCAGTGCCACCCTCCCTGATCCCCAATGATCCAGTTATTTATACAGTACATATACTGAAACCACTCTCAATTGGTGGTCCTGCGACCCCCTCCCTGACCCCCGATATGCTCCTAATAGTTAATATAAAGAACAACCCCTCATTGGTAGTAGAGTGTCCCCCACTGCAATCCCCAATGTCCCCCATGATTAACATATTGCTATATGTCCAGGACCTCCTTGTAAATATGCCTGCTCAACAGAGTCATTCCTAGTGAAATAAAATAAGTAAAAATACATATCATACAACATTCCCCCTTCCGTAGCGATACAGTGGCCTCCCCTCCCCAATGTTCCCATAATTTATACATATTCTAGAACCCTCTTCAGTGGTGGTCACGTGGCCCCACCCCTCCACCCCAGCAGGTAGTGCCCACCACCCCGTATGCCGCTATCCCGAGACAGAGACAGAGACCTGCACAGCCCTCTTCACACCTCCACAGCTGGTCTCCGACCGAACTGTCACTGAGTGAACTGTACAAATATGAAGGCATGATAAGCAATGAGCGTGTATTTGTACAGTCTGCTCAGTGACAGTTCAGTCGGGGACAGGCCGCAGAGGTGTAAGGAGTGCTGTGCCAGTCAATGACTTTGTCTCAAGATGTGGGGTGTGTGAAGTGGTGGGCACTACCTGCTGGGGTGGGAGGCCACTTGACCACCACTCAGAGGGTTGTAGTATATGTATAAATTATGGGGATATTGGGGGGGGAAGGAGGCCACTGTACCACCACTGAAAGGGTTGTAGTATATGTATAAATTACAGGGATATCAGGGGTTGGGCAGGGGGGCACTGTATAACGACAGAAGGGGGGATATTGTATTATATTTATTTTCACTTATTTTATTTCACCAGGAATGACTTAGTGGAGTGGGCTTATTTACAAGGAGGTCCTAGACATATACCAATATGTTAATCATGGGGGACATCAGGGATTGGGGTGAGGGAACACTACTACCGATGAGGGGTTGTTCTGTATATTACCTAAAGGAGCACATCGGGAATCGAGGAGGGGGTCCACTTTATTACCAAAAGGGGGTCATTAATAGTTTACATATGGGGCACAACGAGGATCTGGGTGGGGGCACTGCTTGCCATAGCTGTAAGGTGCCTGCATCAAACCCTTCTGTTTGCCATGTGTTTACTGCACAGGAGGGCTTGCCACAGGTGTGGGGACATAGGCACCGGGACCCCTCATGTACATAAATCTGGTGCAGGGTCCCCCGGCACACTTGGCTTCAGCACAAGCTGCTGTTTGCCATAGCTTGTGCCGATCTAAGCCCGTTTTGTAAATTGGGATCATGAAATTTAGTTGCTTAAGTCACACCTTCTGGTAATCCATTCTACACACCAATATTTCTTGCAGTAACATCTGAACTGGTCTTACTGGATCTGTAATCTATGCATTCAAGAAATAACTTCTCTTTCTTAAAATTCCATTGCTAAACTTGAGTCATAACTTTTGGTCCTTCGTCAACCTATACATTTATCAAGTCAAATCCCACCCTACTCCTCTCCTAACCGAACATACCCAAACAATTATGTCTGTTTTCACATCTTCTGCCCTCCATCCTCCCCATTGTACCAGTTGCTTTTCACTGGACCCTTTCCAGTTTGTCAATGTCCTTCTCAAAATAAGGTGCCCAAAACCGGCAGCAATACCCCAAATATGGCTTCATGAATTATCTGTGCAATGAGACAATAACATTCCTTGATTTGCAGGCAAAATGTTGATTACTTGTTGGTCATTAATTGTCCCTCCCAGCTTAGTTTAATCTGTACATTTTGATTCTTATTTTTCACTTCAGTCATTATGGTCAAATATTTAAATTTAAACAGATTCAGACCCAATAGAGAAACCTGTGGTACTCTACTTTTACAGTCATATTTGGTGGAGGCAAAGCCATTTATCTGAAACCTCCAATTGTGACCAAACCTGTACACCGTACTCCAGAGGGAGTCTTGCATACAGTATAACAAGCTTTGTTCAGCTGATTGCAGTGCCCCCAGTACTCAAGGTGGGAAACATCCCTATTTCTGACCACCTCTCTGTTGTATCTGAATTCAACTCATTCTTTACCTCTAGTGCCTTCTCATTCCCTCTTCCCTCTTCCCTCTTCCCTACTGTATTTCCCCATCCTAGCACCCCTTCTCCTCCCTCCCCATCTCCATCTCTTATATCACTCCTGCTACCTCCCTCAAGGCTGTCTTGGCCCTAAACCCCCTTAAGGGCAGGAGTCCTGATGGGCTTGACCCCAAAATCTTCCATCGTTCTGCTCTTGCCATTGTTATACCTCTTACCTCCCTGCTAATCCTTTCTTTCTCCCTTGCTTCTATTCTTAACACCTGGAAACATGATGCTGTCATTCCCCTCCCCAAAGGAGATGACTCCTCTTCACTTGACAACTACTGCCCTATCTCCCTGCTCACTACACTAGGCAAAATGCAAGAGCACCTTGTGCTGTCCCAGCTCTCCTCCTTCCTTCACTCTTCTCCTTTCTTCACCCCTTTTCACTCTGGCTTCCATAAAGTCCATTCCACCTTGTCATCCCTCCTCCAGCTTATTGACTCTATTTTCTCTGGCATGGATCAGAGCTTTATCACCTCTGCCATCTTTGTTGACTTGTCCAAAACCTTCAACACTGCATCTCACTCCCTTCTCCTTGCCAAGCTGTAGGCAGAGGGCCTCTCTGACTTCTCTACCAATTGGTTCAGTTCCTACCTCATGGGTAGGTCTCAATCTGTACAAATTGGTGACTCCATTTCCCCTCCATTTTCTATCTGCACTTGTGTCCCACAAGGCTCCATCCTTAGCACTATAGACTTTTCAGTCTTCCTGAATAACTTCCCCACTGCCTGCTGCTCTGCGTCCATCCACATGTATATGGATGACACTGTCATCTTTGCCTCTAGGTCCTCCTCCTCTGATTTCACAGCCAGGCTTCCACTGAACTTCAACAGTATTCAGCTCTGGTTCCATTTGAATCAGTTATCACTCAACACCAAGACAATGGACTCAATGACCTTTGGCACTAGGCAACAGTTTGGTAGGCTTACTGTCCTCCACTCCTTCCACACCCTAGAAGGCGTCACCATTGGCGATGTTACTTCTTGTAAGTATCTCAGGATCTGGCTTGACTGGCATCTTGACTTTTTTGGGCAGGTGGACGCCATACACAACAAACTCCACCCCAAACTGGGAGCATTATACAGTAATAGAGGTTGCATTCCTCTTCCTGCTTGCCATGCAATTGTCCAGAAGATGAGCCTTCCCATCTTCAGCTTTGGCAGACTGGGTATCCTCTTTCACCCCTTCTGTCATTTAGTCCTGGACTTTCCACCCCATATACAACATTGCTCCCTCTGTCCTTCTTTCTCCCTCCCCTCACTTGATGCCAGTTGCCTCAATCATTGTGCCTCCTTTCTCTCCAAATACTGACTTGGTTTGCTCCCCCAAACTTCACCTCTCTCCTGTCCTTCCTCTCCCCTTCCACTTACTCCTTTTGTATTTCTGGTTATCGCTCCTTCACTCTCTCTTCCAGAAAATCCTCAGCTGGCCAGTTTGCTTTCTCCTACCATTTCCCTAAAGTCTGGAATTCTCTCCCCACCAAAGAAACATAGAAACATAGCATTTGTAGGCAGATAAGGACCACCTGGCCCATCAAGTCTGCCCATTTCCCAACCTATTGTATAAACTCCAGATCCTATTGATCTGCAGACTACCTCCTCCTTCCTTCCTCTAGTGTTGCCTTCTTCTTGTCCCATGTATTCTTGATTTGGCCAACAATGTTAGCCCTTACCACTTCCTGTGTGAGGCTGTTCCATGCATCCACCACCCTTTCTGTGAAAAAATATTTTCCCAAGTTGACCCTAAGTCTTCCCCACTCCAGCCTCATATTGTGAAAACTTGTTCTTGCAGATCTCCTTTTCTGAAAAAATACTGCCCTCTTGAACTCTGTTGATTGCCTTGAGGTTATTTGAATGTCTCTATCATATCCACCCTCTCCCTCCTGACTTCTGGAGAATACATATTGAGTTCTCTCAATCTCTCTTCATATAGTTTCTGGTGCAGCCCTGGCACCATTTTCATTGTCCTTCTCTGGGCTGCCTCTGCCCTACCAATGTGCAGTGTCAGTGGCTCAGTAGGTAGCACACTTGCCTCTGAGGCCGGGAGATCAGAGGGCTGTAGGTTCAGTTCCCACATCTGGCACTTGGGTTAATATCCCAGTACTGACACTGTAGTGCAGCATGAGAAGGGTGCTGCAATTCTGAGGTGCTGTCTTTTGGATGAGGCGTTAAACCGAGGTCCCATCTGCCTGGATTGGTGGTAGTTCAGGTGGATGTTAACGATCCCATGGCACTTATCAAAAAGAGTAGGGGAATATATTATTAACAGAACTTCAAAACAAAACAGATTAAGGAAAACAATGTTAATTCACAATGTTTACAAAAAGGATTTGCTAACAAAAAACCATGGAAATATTTAAAGAGAAAACCAAAAATAAAGAAAACCAATACAAGAAAACACAAGGTTGAGTATTACATCATACTAGAAGAAAAAAAGGAAAACAAAATTACAAAAGAAATTGTGAATTCACGTGACAGGAACATCATTGTCTGTTACCCATGGCAAATTTCTCCAATTCATTCTTAAGAGAGCACAGTTATATATTCCAGCTTCATATTTATAAATAGTAGACAATTCTGAGTGAATTTTCTGCAATAGTTCCATATAAGAAAGATCCTTCTGCTGTAAGGTAAAAAGACACCTATTTTGCCAAATGAACCACTTAAATACTGCAAAAAGAATGTGCAGAGTACTAGTATCCCATTTTCTCCAATCCGGAGTATATGAACCATATATCAGAATTTCATAAATGACATGTTCAAATACTGGTTCTTTCCAAACATTAGCAACATAACCCCAAAAATTAGAAATATACGGACATAAGAAATATAAATGCTGCATAGTTTCGAGTGCTTGAGAGCAACCAGGACAAGAACAATTACGTTCCTGTATCTGTTTATGAAATTGACTACCCTTAACATTGAGCTTCTCATGACCACACAGCCAAGTAACATCCCATAATTTAGGGGGAATATACTTATTAGCTATTACATCCTGTAGGGATAAAAGTTGTGCATCTGGACATTTTGGAAAGGTAGCTTGTTCAGAAAATTTCAAGTCAAGGACAGATTGATATAAAAAATTTTTATATTTAGAGAGTAACCAATCACTAGGTATATTCCACTGTCACAATTTAACAAAAATCTCTCTCTGATAGGGACATATAACGGCTGTCGTGCTAAGACGACCTAAACGGCCACCCACCCAATCTTGATACCAAGTCCCTATCGTTTGCTGAAAGAGACCTATCCATAATTTAGGGAGTTGTTTTAACAACAGTGGGAAATTAGAAAAAAAGAACTGACAATAAAAAAACAGTAAGGGATTTACCATATTCAAACCTCCCTGAGATACAGGCAAGTAAAGAATACTGCGTTTAATAGGATTGAGGCAGCTACCCCAGACAGCCTGAAAAAAATAACTTAATAAAGTTGCTTTTCTTTGGTTAGGAAGGGGAAATATATTGCTCAAAAATGAGAACAGAGATAGCAAGTACGTCAGTATCATATAGATATGTTTACTCTTTGAAAACTGCCATTTATTCCAGTTCTGCACCATAATTGTACCTTTCTCAAATTGGATATCCTAATTATAAACAGCCGGAGTAGGGGAACTGAAAAAAATACCCCAAATCCATATGGGGTTTAATGTAAAACTTATATCAGGTACATAAACCCGGACAAGAGTACCTCCGCCCAAAACATACCCAAGGCATTTGGTTTTATTTAAAGATGTACCAGAAAGGGAGCCAAAGAAATCACACATTTTAACAGCCATGTGAACTAAAGAAACAGTAGAAGTGCAGAACAAATGTCACCTGCATAGGCAAGGGCCAAAAAATGAATTAACACTCCTGGAACTACAATAGGTGGTATTAATTTATTCAAAGTATGTAACAACGGATCTATGCTAAAAACGTATAATAAAGGGCTAGCTGGGCAACCCTGCCTGACTCCCCTTTTTACTGGAAGCATAGGCCCAAGATGTCCATTAACCAGTGGAGACACTGTAGCAGATTTATAGAGCTTTTACAACCAAGAAATAAAAATACAAGGAATGCCATAATATTGTAAAGTAAGCCATACAAATTCATAATTTACAGAATCAAAAGCCCCCATTTGGTCTAAGGACAAAACAAACCCAGGTAGCCCAACCGTATGAGATCTATCAAAGAGTTCTCGCAAAAAAACAACAGATCAATTATGGATGTGTTTGGGATTGCACAGGATTGTGCTGGGGAAATTAAATGTTGAGATACTGACAAAAGATGAGTATTCAGTATTTTCATTAAAATTTTTAGGTCAACATTTACATAGAAACATAGACTTTGACATCAGATAAGGACCACTTGGCCCACCCAGTCTGCCCATTTCCCTACCTACTGGATAAGATGCAGATTCTAGTTAAACAACAGCCTACTTCCTGCAACCCCCCACTATAATTGCCTTATGTCTGTCCCATGCATGTTTGAATTCCCCCACTGTTTTGTGACCCAACGACCTCCCCAGGAAGGCGGTTCCATGTATCCACCACTCTCTCTGTGAAAAAAAATTTCCTCACATTACCCCTGTGCCATCCCCCCTCTATCTTTAAATTGTGCCCCCTTGTTCTTACACATCTTTTTCTGAAAGATGCTACCTTCCTGGACTTTGTTGATTCCCTTGAGGTACTTGAAAGTTTCTATCATGTCCCCCTGTCCCTCCTCTCATCAAGGGTATACATATTAAGCTCTCTCAGTCTCTCTTCATATGGTTTCTGCTGCAGACCCTGCACCATTTTAGTTGCCCTCCTCTGGACTGCTTCCATCCTGTCTATGTCCTTGTGTAGATGAGGTCTCCAAAACTGCACACAGTACTCCAGATGGGGTCTCACCAACTGTCTGTATAGAGGGATGACCACTTTCCTTTTTCTGCTTGTGATGCCCCTTCCTATGCATCCCAGTATCCCTCTGGCTCTCCTTACTGGCTTCTCACATTGCTTACCCACCTTTAGGTCATCTGATATGACTACCCCCAGGTCCATTTCCATTTTTGTTGTTGTTAGTACCTTCCCTGCTATTGTGTACTCTTCTTCTGGGTTTTTGTTTCCCAGGTGTATTACTTTGCACTTCTTTGCATTGAATCTAAGTTGCCATATGTCTGACCATTCCTCCAACCTTGCCAAGTCCCTTCTTATCTTTTCTGCCCCCTCTTGTTTATCAACTCTGTTACAGATCTTTGTGTCATCTGCAAAGAGGCATACCTTTCCCTCCAGACCCTCTGCAATGTCACCTATAAAGATGTTAAAGAGGACTGGACCCAGTACTGAGCCCTGAGGTTCTCCACTGGTAACCCCCCTTTCTTCAGAATGTGTTCCATTCACTATTACCTTCTCTGTCCTGTTGTGCAGCCAGTTTGCTACCCAGGCTACCACCCTGGGACCCACTCCCTGGCTGGCTAACTTGATTATTAATCTTTTGTGCGGGACTGTGTCAAATGCCTTGCTAAAGCCTAGGTAGGCCTTATCCACAGCCCCTCCCTGGTCTATTACTTTGGTCACCCAGTCAAAGAAATCAATTAGATTCATCTGGCATGACCTTCCTACTGTAAATCCATGCTGCTTTGGGTCCTGTGCCCCACTGGCCTTTAGGTACTCAACAATTCTTTCTTTCAGAAGTGATTACATCATTTTCCCTACCACTGAGGTCAAACTTACAGGTCTGTAGTTTCCTGCTTCTGCCTTGCTCCCACTTTTGTGAAGGGGAATCACATCTGCCCTCCTCCAGTCCCCAGGTACCACCCCATCTTGCCATGATTGTTAAAAACCGTGGTCAGTGGTGTCACTAGGTCCTCCCTTAGTTCTTTTAGGATCCTGGGGTGAATCCCGTCAGGCCCCGTTGCTTTGTCCACCTTGAGTTTTAGGAGTTCTTTCAGGACTCTTTCTTCTGTGAATGAACTGGTGTCAACCCCTCTACCCAGAGTGCTTCTATTGTCTGGTTTAGGTAACTCCTCCTCATCTTCTTTTGGGAATACTGAGCAAAGGTTTTCATTCAGTATCTCTGCCTTTTCACTGTTTCCCTCTGCCCACCTCCCCTCTCCTTTATTAATCTTAACTATCCCTCTCTTAACCTTTCTATGCTCCCTAATATACCTATAAAAGGTGTTATCCCCCTTCTTAACTGAGTTGGCTATTTCTTTCTCAGTTTGGACCTTTGCTATTCTGACTGCCTTCCCCATTTCTTTCTGCTTTAATTATTTATTTAGCTTTTGTTGACCGGGAAAGTGCACTAGACAATTTCTGACTATTTTCAGGCACGACCCGGGGGAGGGGGGATACAGATGAATGTCAACTGACCTTGTACCAGATTAAGCTGTTGGTGGTATTTTTAGTGAATTGATACAGTTCCCTGTCATGCTCCTTCTGTGATTCCTTATACTTTTTGAATGCAGCCTTTTTCTCCTTAACCTTCCCTGCCACCTCTTTTGAGAACCATAGTGGTTTTTTACTCTGCTTTGTTTTCTTTATTTGCTTCACACAAAGGCTTGTTGCCTCTATAATGGCAGTTTAGCTTTTTCTCCATTGTTCTTCCACCCCTCCTTTTTGGCCATTTGCTAGTGCATTCTTCAGGTATTCACCCATTTTGCCAAAGTCAGCCCTTCTAAAGTCCAGTATCCTTGTTTTTGTATGGCTTATCTCCATGGTTGTGCTCATTGTGAAGCACACTGTGCAGTGGTCACTTGTTCCCAGATGTCTACTGATTTCTAAACGTGTGATCCTCTCTCCATTTGAGAGTACCAGGTCTAGTATTGCTCCCTCCTGAGTGGTTTCCAACACTAGCTGTCTAAGGCCTGCCTCCTGCAGGGCATCGAGAATGACCCTGCTCTTGGATGCGGCTGCAGTACATGTCATCCCGTTAACATCTGACATATTTAAGTGCCCCATCTACAGTATCTCCCCTTTTTCAGCCATTTTGAGAATGTCTAAGATGGAAAGATGGTCTAGAAAATGGAAGCTGAGGTTCAGTGCAGGGAAATGCAAGGTACTGCACCTGGGGGCCAGAAACCTGGGCCAAATGTACACCCTGGGGGGGAAATGCTACAAGTCTCGATGGCTGAGAGGGACCTGGGGGTGGTGGTGGATGTCAAGATAAAAAACTTGGAGACTTGTAGGAGGGCAGCAGCCAAGGCTAACAGTATGCTGGAATGCATCGCTAGGGGGATCACCTCCAGAAGGAGGGACGTGATCCTCCCTCTGTATAACTGCTTGGTGAGGCCGCACCTTGAGTACTGCGTGCAGTTTTGGAGGCCACACTTAAAGAGGGACATTAAACTCCTGGAGAGGATCCAGAGGAGGGCAACCAAAATGATTTGGGACTTGGGGCACAGGATCTATGAGGAGAGGCTCGAAGAGCTAAATATGTACACATTGGAAGAGAGAAGGGACTGGGGGGACATGAGAAAGGTCTTCAGGTACACAAAGGGGGTAAATAGAGGAGGAACAGTCAGGGTGCTTCAAAGGAAGGAGGGGGGCCACTAGAGGGCATGGGTGGAAGCTGGAGGGGGGAGATTCAGGGGAGAAAGGAGGAGGTGCTAATTCACTGAGAGGGTGGTGGAGCCATGGAATGTGCTGCCTAGGGGGCTGGTGGAGGCAGAGACAGTGGAGGGGTTCAAGAGGGGTTGGGACAGGTACAGGGGAAGGGTTCTGGAAGCAAAACCCAATGCAGTGAGAATATCCAGAACTGGGAAGGGAGAAGCCAGAGAAGGCGAGGGGGGCAACAAGGTCAGCTCCCAGGGTGGGGGCTGACCAAACGAGCAGACACGAAAGACCGTTAGGCCTATTCTGCTGACATTTTAGTATGTTAGTATTTAATAGACTAATGGGTCTCCAATTAGAAAGGAGTTTCTAATCACCTTTCTTATGCAGAAAAATTAAAATCTCCCCCCCCCCATCATCTTTAAAGGGAATTCGGAGTTCATTAGTAAGTCATTGTAAACATCAGCAAGTTCCTGAGACAATACAGTACTGATTATTTTATAAAACTCCACAGTCAAGCCATCTTTACCTGGTGCTTTATTGGGAGAAAGGGAATGAATGGCAGCAGAAACTTCATGGGGTGTGCGAGGCTGTACTAAGCTGGATAGTATAGATGGAGGACAGTCCTGAATTTCCACATTTTGTAAATAAGCCTGAGCAGAAACCAAATCAGCAGGCTGTTCTTGAAAAAGCGAATCCGTGTATGATGTAACCTCTGACATCATATCACGTTGTGAAAACTTTCCCTGACCATCTCGTCCTATAAGACTAACAAAAACCTTTTTCCCCACCCTTTCTTTACTACTGAGAAAAGGATATACAGTGGCAAAATTCCCCTGCGTACCAAACTTCTGTTGAAAACGTAACACTTTTTGACTGATGCTTATGAAAAGGTATCATTTTTTCCTTAAGTATTTTTATTTGGGACAAAAAATCATGTGTAGTAGACTGGGCCATAGGCATTATTTTCTGCATCTGCCTTCTGAGTTTTAAATAGGAAAAATAAGCTGTTTCACGCTGAGATGTCCCAAAAAATTTTAATATTGAAATAGCTTATGTTTTAGTATCTACCCACCATAAAAGGGAGTCCTCATACATCTCATATAAAGACTTTCTAGCCTGCACAAAACATTGCCAATCCTGCAAAATGTCCCGATGCAACAATAGCTGAGAGTTAAGTCTCCAGAGGCCCCTACCAAAGGAAAATGCAACTGTAGACCCAACTGATATGCCTAGGGCACAATGGTCGGAAAATTCTACTGGGGTAACCCATACTAAACTCAGTGGTAAGGTTTTAGTAACAAAAAATAAATCTATCCTGGTAGCCAAGACTCCTTTATGAAAGGTAGGAAAAGTAGTCTCATGCAATTGAGCATATGCATCAACTAAATTCACAGTCTGAACAACCTTAGCCAAACAGGACATATCACAAAAAATTTTTGTGTTTTTTATCCCCTTACCCATATCTTTATTGGATAAACCACAATTAAAATCACCCCCCCCAAATAACATGAAAGGAGGTATGTTAATATGGTCGTATAAGCTGGAACAAATCAATCCTCAAGGCTTTAGTTTGAGGCGCGTATACATTAATTAATCTAAAACATGCCCCCTGAAGTATGATATCCATAATTAATACCCTACCCGGGACCAGATCAATTAATTTCAAAACCTTCACATCAAGCTCATGAAAAAGTATTGCTACACTGATACATGGTTCCAGTCCTAATGACCAATAGGAAACGTCTGTATGCCACCATTTTGAAGCACTGGAGATCTCAGTGAGTGTATGTAAACGTGTATCCTGTAAGAAATATACATTACAATGTAAAGACTCAAGAAAGGAAAATAGCGCAGTCTGTCGTAACTGATTTTTGATGCTATTCACATTAAGTGAACAGAAAGTCAGTGAGGGAAGCATTCAGATAGTGGGAAAAAATATGTTCACCGGGGCTTTCGTTTATTTTTCTTCCCTTTCTTAGTAGCTGTGGAGGTAGATTTAAGCGGGAAAACGGAGGGTTGATCGCCTTCAGACTCTGCTTCCAAGGCTTTTTCTAAGGGATCTACCCCTAGCTGGGAGGATTCGGATTCCGCATCAGAGATATCTTGAGCAAGGAGAAGGGCATGGAAATGGTTAATAGTGGGAGTACTAACCAATTTAGGAACTTTTAATGCCGGTTGAGTATTATAGGACTTACGCCTCATTTCTCTTAACTGAAAGGGCACCTCTTGAGGAAGCTGGGGGGGGGGGGCATGGACTGGGAGTCAAGAAGGGTCATTGTCTGAGGCAAAGGGTCATCCGGTAAAGCTTTAGAGAAAATTTCCAAAGGGGGTGGAGTAGTATCAAAAGGTTCCAGAGTAACAAAAGAAGGCTTCAAACTAGATGGTATCAAAAGAGGAGAAACCGAAGGTGGCATAGGTACCTTAGTGTGAGTAGTTCGTGAATGCTGTGCTATAGCAACCAGCAGTCTTTGTTCTTTAGAATCATGTGGGTCTGTTTGCCGATGAGCTGCCTCTGGACAAGTGGCATAAGAATGCCCGAGTGCACCACATAAGGAACAAACCGCTGTATTCCTACAGTGTTCATTCACATGCCCCCAAAAATTGCAAAGTGTACAATGTAATTGGTCACAGGCACCGCTGATGTGACCTGACTTCCCACATCTATAGCAGGATTTGGGTTGTCCTGTATAAAAAAGAACTCCTCTATCTTGCCCCAAGAAGACACAGTTTGGAAGGTGTTGTAAACCATCCCCTGCAGAGCGTAATATCACTCTGATTCTCTAACCCCTGTCCAGATATCCTCAGAATCAAATATTGCTTCTGGGTGTCCCAATACTGTGCATCTTTGTTTTAACCAGAAAATGAGATCTGTAACACTAACCCCCTCATTTCTAAAAATAACAGTAACGGTTTTATGAGCAGGTTTAGTAAGTGGAAAAACATCAAAAGGAGACCATAAAGGAGTTTGTTGAACTTTGTGATAATTGGTCCAAAATTTGTCTAGCCCACTATGTAGCTTAAAGCTAACATCAAAAAGTTTCTCCCCTGAAACATGTATCAAGGCATACATTTCAGAAGATGTAAACTGCAAGCTATCTTTTAACAAAGATTTTGCCACAAATTTCCTATCAGGAAAAACATCCATTCCCCCTTTATAAACAAAGCGAATTGCATTATGCCTTTTAGCTGAATAGTTAGAAGAATGAAAAAATGAAGCACAAGAACATGGTGCAGTTTGTTCTAGGCCAGGTACAGAGCCTGACGATGGGCCTGCTGGGGCTTCCTCAGAGTCCTGGTCATCTGTTCGCTCCATGGACGAGGAGGGCACCAGCCGAGGAGGAAGTTCCTTAGTAGAAGGCAAAACTCCCGGTGGTTTAAAACCAGGTTCTGGGGTCTGTGTAAAAGACAGTTCAGGAGTAAGGGCTAGAGGTGAACTTGCAGTGTCCAAAGGTTGGGCCCCCATGGGGCGGGCCTGATCGACCATGTTTTGAGTTACGAAGGTAGTAGGTTTTGTAGCCAGGGAAGATGAAGTATGCAGATCTTTCCCTTGCAGATTAACCCCAGGAATAACAATTGGGGAAAACCCAGAAATTCATTTGCCAGAGTCTGGGAGCTGTGCCCAGCCCGCCGAAGTCAAAGCTGTACTGACTGACCATGAAGCATCAGCTTCCTCTTCCTGGTCAGCCCAGGAGCATTTCTGTTCTGAAGCAGTTTTATTCACATTTTTAATGACCCGCTGTTTAGCAGCGAAAGAAAAAACCATAGCATGCTGTTGGTCTGAAATAGAAGTATAGACAGTACCTGTGACCGACTTTTCTGGGAAAAAAGATTGTAATGTTGTAGCTGTAGCTGCCGCAGCTTGCGATTGAGTTCCAGGTTGCTGCGGTGTGAAAACCTTGTTCTCAGTCTGCAATCCTTCAGCTGTCACAGATACCACTGATGATACTTCTGCATTCCGCTGTTTGTCAGAAGGCAAAGACTGCGCCGAGTGACAGGCAGTTAGAGCCGTTTGGTGTTTTGCAGGAAAAACTGAAGTTGGCAAAGAACTCGCAACCTTACTTGTTTGCAGGGCTGAAATATCCATTAAACCTTCTGTTTCGGCATATAAGCCCGGCTCCATGGGTGCTTCAAAAAAAATGTCTGAAACCATAGTTTCCGATGTAGAAACAGTAGTTGGCCCCACGGCCTGCAGCACATCCTACTGCAATGAAGTCTGCTCAGCAACTGAGCCCTCCATCCTGACAGTCAGCAAGTCTCCCTACTGGCCAAGAGTAGGGGAATTTCCCCAGTGTCCTGGCCAAATTTCCCTCATTCACTAAAATTACCACCAACAGCTTAATCTGGTTCAAGGTCAGTTGGCATTCATCTGTATCTCCCTCCCCTGGGTCGTGCCTGAAAATAGGCAGGATTTGTCTAGTGCACTTACCCAGTCAACAAAAAATAAATAAATAACATGTCCTTTCAGAGGTGAGGTCAACAGAACTGCACACAATACTCTAGATGAGTCCTTACCCACTACCTGTACAGCTGCATCACCCCCTCCTGTTTTCTACAGGTGATACCTCTACTTATGCACCCCAGAATCCCACTGGCTTTCCTCACCACCTTCTCACATTGTTTGGCTACTTTAAGATCATATGTTATGACTACCCTCAGGTCCCTTTCCATTTTGGTTCTCTTGTTAGTATCCCCCCCCCCACATTGTGTATTCTTCCCCTAGGATTTTGTTCCCCAAGTGCATGGATTTTGCACTTCTTGGCATTTGATCTGAGCGGCTACCCTCTTGACCACTCCTCCAACTTGTCTAAGTCTCTCCTCATCTGCTTCACCCCCCCTCCCTGGAGTGTCAACCCTATTGCAGATCTTGGTGTCATCTGCAAAGAGGCATACTTTTCCTTCAAGTCCTTCCACAATGCCACTTATAAAGACATTAAAGAATACTGGCCCCAGCACTGAACCCTGTGGGACCCCTCTGGTCACTCCCCCCCTCCTCAGATTGAACTCTGTTTAACACCACCCTCAGTATCCTGTTGGTAAGCCAATCACTGACCCAGTTTACCACCTTGGGACCTGCTCCCAGATTGCCCAACTTGTTTAATAACCTCTTGTGCGGGACTGTGTCAAATGCCTTGCTAAAATCTAGGTAGGCCATGTCCACCTCCCCTTCCTAATCTAATATTCTTGTCTCCCAGTCAAAGAAATCTATCAGATTTTTTTGACAGGGTCTTCCTATTGTGAATCCATGTTGCCTTGATTCCTGTGCCCCACTGGCTTCTAGATATTCCACAGTCCTTTCCTTTAACATTGATTCCATCATCTTTCCTACCGCTGAGGTAAAACTGACTGATCTATAGTTTCCCACTTTTACATTGCTCCCACTCTTGTGAAGGGCTATCATGTTCGGCCTCCTCCAGTCCTTTGGTACTACTCTCTCTTCCAACGATTTCTTGAATAGGGCTGTCAGTGGTGTCAGTAACACCTCCCTGAGCTCTTTTAGTATTCTGGGATATATTCCATCTGGCCCCATTGCCTTGTCCATCTTCAGTTTCAAGAGTTCCTTTCATACCCTCTCTTCTATGAATGGACTGGTGTCCACTCCTGTTTCCTGTGTGTGTGTGTCTACTGGCTAATTTCAGTCCCTACCCTTTTTTGTGAATACTGAGCAAATGTATTCATTCAGTATCTCAATATTTTCATGGTCCCCTCCTCCCACCCCCACCCTCCCCATTTACTTAACCTCACTATCCCTGCCTTGTCCTTTCTTCTTTCCATTATGTACCTGAAGAAAGTTTTGTCCCCCTCCTTCACTGTCTGGGCTATCTCTGCTTGTGCCTTTGCAATTCTGACTGCTTTACCTGCTTCCCTCTGCTTTGTCAGATAAATTTCCTTGTCTTCCACCCTTTGCATTTCCATGTACCTTCTGAATTTCAGTTTCTTCTCTCTAACCTTTCATGCCACTTCTTTTGAAAACCATAATGGTTTTCTTTTTCTTCTGGTTTTGTTCACTAGCATCATACAAAGGCTTGTTGCTTCTGTTATGGCTCTCTTGATGTTCTTCCACTGTAGCTCTATCCCCTTCCCTCACCCTTTGCTAGTGTTTTCTTGAGGTCTTCTTTCATTTTAGCAAAGTCTGCCCTCTTGAAGTCTAGGACTCTTGCTTTTGTGTGGCTTGATTCTTCTACTATCTTTACCCTGAACTGTACTGTATGGTGGTTGATGGACTCCAGATAGCTGCCCACTTATACATCCATTATCCATCTCCATTAGTGAGCACCAGGTCCAATATTGCCCTCTCACGGGTGGGGTCCATTACTAGTTTTCTATCCACTCTGCCATTTCCCAAAACTCTCTTTCCTCTCTTCTTTACTATTTCACCCTGCACTCCTGCAGTTTCTCCTAATACCACACCTTACTCTACTCTACCCCATATTTTCTACCACCTTCTCCACTCCCTTTTCTCGAAATCCTGCCTCCTGCCCTATCTTGCACCTTCACTCCACCACCACCACCCTTCACCTCTAATCTATTATCCTTTCACTCTCACTGAATTGCACTTATTACCTTTCCTCTGGTATTAATTGCACTTAGTTATCATGAACAATTCTTCTTGTATCTGCTGGAGCACATGTTTTGTCCTTAAAATGTATGAACCTTTTGTTCTTTCTAATTTTGTTAAGTAATGCTGTACAATACCTGTTGACTATGTAATTATTTCCTTATATGCTATAATTCCCTCCCTTATCCCCTTCCCCCAGGATGCATCTGGAAATGAGCTTTTGTCAGCTCAGTGCATCTTTCCTGGTGGAACTTTTGAAATAATAAATAAATAAATAAATAAATAACAAGTACAAAGGCAGCAGTACATCTCCTGATCTGCTTGCAAAAGTTCCCCATCTATTTACCAATATCTCATTTGCTGCTTTTTAAACCCTTGCATATTGACTTGTATTTCTTATGTCCCTTGTAAATAAAACCTACAAGTTTTTCTTATGGTCTCCTTCCTCTAGGCTACCCAGTTAGAATAGTGCTACACCAATAGTGCCAGTCTACAGTGCACTAGTTCATGTAGCACTAACACAGACAGCAATAGGGGATCTACAGCACTTTCAGTAAGCGCTCCCAAGGTCACTGTCCATGGTGCTTACCACAAACAAGAGCAAGAGGATCCAGGAGGCTGGCTGAGCTGCTCCTGTGGTGTGGAGAGCTAGGACATAGAGCAGCTCAGCTGCTGACAGTGGAAACCAGGGTTCTAATCCTGGTCTCCAACATTTTTGTGCACTCAAGACTTTGTTTCTTTGACATGGGCCGTAGAAACAGTATTTCATGGCCTCACATATTTTAGAAACATACATAGAATTTGATGGCAGATAAGGACCGCTTGGCCCACCCAGTCTGCCCATTTCCCTACCTACTAGATAAGCTGCAGATCCTAGTTAACCAGCAGCCTACTTCTTCCTACCCCCAACCCCTAGAATAGCCTTATGACTGTCCCATGCATGCTTGAATTCCACCACTGTTTTTGACTCCACAACCTCCTCCGGAAGGCCGTTCCATGCATCCACAACCCTCTTTGTGAAAAATACTTCCTTAAATTACCTCTGAGCCACCCCCTCCATCTTCAAATTGTGCCCCCTTGTTCTTGCCCACCTCTTTTTTTGAAAGATGCTACCCTCTTGGACTTTGTTGATTCCCTTGATTTTAACTTTCCCTGTGATCCCCCCCAGGAATAAGAACCCTTCATTCTTGGAAGGGTGGGGCAGAGCCCTTCTCATCAGGGGGTGTAGTTCCCCACAAAAATAAAACTGATGCCATTATTGCCATGCTATTTTTGCCGATGGCACTGTGGTCAACGCTATTCTGACCCAGTGCCTTTCTCTAGTCTGCTGTACAATAGTATACACTGCATTTTTGAGTTTCTATGCCCAAAATGCATTACTTTGCAATTGTTCACATTGAACTTCATTTCACATTCCATGGCCTACTTATCCAGCTTATAGAAAAGTTCCCTGGTTTCCTCCTCTGAGTCAATTATCTTTCAGGTGCTTGTGTCCTCTGCAAATGTTGGTACCTTTCTAACCTGTCCTTAGTCTGGGTCCCTGTTGCAGACATTTAAACAGTGTTTTTGACAGCACTGATCCTTGTGGCATCCAACTCCCCATCATTATCCATTCTGATATTTCCTCTTCTATGCACACCCTTAACTTCATGTGCGTGAGTCATGCATTCACAGATTTTCTTATTGTGATGGGTACTCATGCTAGTTCTAGTTTTTTCAGTAATTTAGCATACATTACTCTAAAGATCATTACTGAAATCTAAATACACCATGTCCACACATTCACACTCCTCTATTTCCTTTGTCGCTTTTCCAAAAAGGTGACTTGATCTGTTTGGTAAGATCTTTCTTCTTGAATCTATGCTAACTATCTTTGTTAAACCACTCACTGTCAGGTACAAACATATCCTTTCCCTAATTATTTTCTCTACTATCTAGAATACTACTAAAGTTAGACTTACAGGTCTTTATTTCCTTAGGTCTTCCCTCCTCCTACTGTTTTAAATTTGTGTCACATCTACATATTTATTTTTTTAATTCCTTAACATATTTGACACCCTTTCTTTGTTGAATATCCTGCAACTAATGTCCCTTCTTTTATGAGCAAGAATGCACTGTAGAAAGTACCCCATTCATTTTTACACCTTTATGTTGTCAGCTGTAAATCTGTAAATGGGTTCTTGCTTTTCTCCTTCGGTGCATTTTTGTTCATTTAATTGCTTTTAAGTTGTTTGCTAGCTTACTGTCTGTTCTGAACTTTTTGGGGGATATGTAAGGAGTAGGTCTTGTCAGACAAATGTTATTGAATTCCTCAATGGGGTTTCACAAAATCTGGATGGGGCAAGGATCTGGACGCCCTGCATTTTGACTTTAGTAAGGCTTTTGACTATATGCCCTATAATTAGTTGGTGAAGAAGCTGGGAGATATAGGGATTCGAGACATGCTGAAACATTGAGTGGGGAATTGGCATCAGCATGGGATGCAGTATGGTCATTAAGGCTGCCAAATCAAGGGTAAGGCAGGTGATAAGTGGTGTACCTCAAGGGTTGGTCCTTGGCCCAGTGCTTTTTAACATGTTTATTTTTAGTATTAGTGAAGACATACAGTACAAGGCAGGATGTCTCTTTTCAGAGATGATACTATAATTTGTGGCATGTTGGACAGTGACATAGGCTTAAGGTAATTAAGTGAAGACTTAGCAAAACTGGAGAATGTGTCCATAATTTGGTAGTTAAAATGCAATGCCAAAAATGTATAAAGGTATGCCCTTTGAGAGAAAGAATACTGATGGCAGAAGATTGCTTAGTGCAAACTACAGAATAGCGTCCTAATCAGTGACAGTCTAAACACTTCAGTGCACTGTAATAAGACATACAGCAAAGTAAATAGGCTGCTGTGGTGCATAGAGAGGGCATTTAATGTTAGAAAGGAGGTGATCCTTTCATAGTATAGTTCAATGGTAAAGCCACACCAAGAGTATTGTGTCCAGGTTTGGAACCCACACCAGAAAAATGATGGAAATCACCTGGAATTAGCTGAAAGAAGAGTGAACAAGAAGATCAATCAATCAATCAATCAATTAAAATGTTTATTTTGCCAGGTGGAACATCATTGAGACAAGCTCATTTACAAGACGGACCTGGGGCAAAACAATTGCCAACAGGGTTAGACATAACAGGTTGAGTGAACGTACATAACAATTACATAGTAGTAATAATAACAACATAATAACATATAACCATCACATGTAACAAGATACTTCCACCAGAACATAGCAATAGGTTCAACAAGAGGTAGTGTCATTTAAATACAATTGGATGGATACAGATATATGGATGTAAGGTAATGAGCTAAAGTTTATACAGTAAACATCATCGGAGGAGTCATAGTAAGCATGAGTGGCAGTTCCTCTAGCATCAAAGTGTGAAGAAGATTGAGATGTAAGAGTCCTTTGATAAGTACTGTAGGCATTACCTGACAAGTGGGGTGGGAAGTGAAGGGAGTATAGGGAGTGGGGAGGGAAGGTCAGATGAGATAGGAGAGGGGTGACATGATGGCCTAGGGAGGAAGGACTGTTCTAAGGGAGAAACACAACAGATGCCACAGGTAATGGATGGGATTTAAGTCCAATATTATAAGCAAAGACAGATCATGATGTTGGGACCTTGATTTGGACAATGACAGAAGGAAGTACTCAAATGACGTCTCAGGCAATGGTTGAAGTTTAAGCCCAGAATTTAAAGCAGAAACAAAAAGTTATGGTAAGACCTTGACTTGAAGCAATAACAGACCTCGGAGAAGGTCATCAGGAACAAGGATTTGAAGAGGGAAGAATGTAAAAGGGGAAGCGAGCCTTAAGGTTTGCTGGATCTTAATCCTGAGTGTAGGAAATGTGATGCTTATTGAGGCTCTACCAAAGCGTGTTTTAACTTCTGGGATAGCCAGAGATAAGATGGTAAGACTTCTGAGAGAATAGGCACTAGGGATGCAGAGAGTTAGGCAGCTTGTAAGGTACTGAGGTAATTTATGAGTGATTGCCTTTATATGTCCATAGAATAGCATTCTTTTGCCTCCTGAAGCTAAGGAAGCTCCAGCCTACAGAAGAATAGAAGATGCAGTGGTGCATGTAATGGGGGCATCTGAAATGAACTGAAGGGCTCTGTGATATAGGGTATCAAGCTTGGAGAGAGCTGTGCTAGTACTGTGGCCATATAGAAAGTCTGCATAGTCTAGGAGAGGCAAGACGGTAGCTTGGACTAAGAGTTTTCTAGCCTCCTGGGTTAGTGAGTGCTTGATCCTGAAGAAAATACCAAGCCTTTGATGCAGGTTCTTAGTGAGTTCTTCAATGTGGTCAATGAAGGACAATTTGAAGTCAATCCAGACCCCCAGGTATTTGAATTGTTCCATGAACTCCAGGGCTTCTCCCAAAAGGGTGCTTATGTGAGGAAACTTATCTGGGTTTTTTTTTTGAGATGAGGGGCCAGTGGAGAGAAAATTATGGCCATACTTTTTTTGGCATTGAGCAGGAGTTTCAAGTTGAGTAGATTTTTTGGGAGGATGTCAAAATCATTCTGGAGGTCCAACATGGCTTGATCTGGAGTTGATCTGTCAATGTATAGCAATGTATCATCAGCGAAGAGATGGATACTAGATGACTTTAGGCTAGTGTCAATCTGATGAATATAAATGGCAAAGAGAAGTTGGCCAAGTATGGATCCTTGTGGGATACCTCCAAGGAGTCTTTTTTCAGTGATAGGTCTCCTTCAGCCTTGACCCGATGCTCTCTGTCCACAAGATACATGGTCAGAAGGGGAGATCCTATGTAGTGAGACTGGAGTACTTTTGTATGTATTAAATGGAGACTAGAAAAGTGAGAGGAATATGTATAAGTCCTTCAAGTATAGGACCTACAAGGAATCAAAAGGGTGGATTGCCAGTTTATACTTAACAAGTGCAACATAACAGGGGGCACAGCATGAAACTGATAGTAGATTCGTTAGGAAAAAAAAATAAAGTACTTCTTTATAAAGACCGTAGTGGACAGATTGAACCATCTACCACAGGAGTTTGTTAACTTTCAGACAATTAATGTATTTACTCATGGATGGAGCTGTTTCATGGGACTTAAGGAAAGACTGTGAAAAAAGGTTGTATTGGGTAAATGTGGTCATTGTATTAGGAAATGATGGTCTTACCAATACTAGACTGGCATCGCAGCTAGACAGGAACTGGACAGACTGGATGGACCAACTGTCTGTATCTGTCCATAAATTCTATGTTTCTTTGTTTGCTCACTTACACTTACTATGTACCCATTAATCGAACCCTATTTATAAAGCATATTTCAGACTACTTTACTGCTTCTGAAGACATCTTTCCTAGTGGCCGCTTTCTCCTGCTTGTACTCCTACGAAGAGATTGTTTCTCAGCTTGGAAGCTATGCCCACAGCAATGGAAGTTTCCTTTTGGGAGTGAAGCTTCCCAATGGCTGACTTTTTTATCTGGAAGTGAAGCCCCATTGAGGCTGATACTTTTCTGGAGCAGTGCTGACATGTGGCAGAAGTTGTCTTTGGGAGTGGGGTTCTTCTATAGCTAAAAAAGGCCAAGAACCTCAGCACAAAAGCATAAAAAATCTCAGCACAAAATCAGCTTTTGTGCTGAGCTTCTTTGTCTTTTAGCTTGCCATTTTATTTTGGGCTTTCTTATTTTGGGCCCACCATAACCCAAATCTGTAAGACCTCATCAGGGCTGGCTAATTTTCCCCTAGGGTAAGATACAGATTAGGCACACTGATGAGGCCTGTGTAGGATGAAATACATGTCTGTGTTTTCCGTTCTCACCCTTTGCAGATTGAATGAGAAGCCCTTTGGCACCATGCATTCCTGCATAAAGCAGAATCAGCCTAAATGTTAATGGTAATTTCCATATATATCCCATGATGCTTTACATTATGCAGTTATGTATGATTTTGTGTTTCTTATCTCTGGCAGCTGACACTTTCTTTGGAAAAAGGTTTCCCCATGACTTCCATTTTCTCTGGGAAAGGGCCTCAACAGCAGTGGAAAGTTCATTGGGAGTGGGACTGTCCAGCAGTGGATAACTCTTCCAGTATTGACCTCTCTAGCAGTTGATAACTCCTCCAGAGTTGAGCTGCCCAACAGCAGATAGTTCATCCAGAGTGGGCTCCCCTGTGTGCATCACTGTGGCTACAGCTCAGATACCACTCAATATACATGGAAGCAGAGTCCAACTGTTGTCACACTGTTGCAAACATCTGACATTTAGGCTCTATGACACCGCAGTGACAAAAATTTCCTGACCCGATGTTACATCGACGGCATTATGTCGACCGCAATTGCGGTCGGCATTGTGCCATTGGAACACAAATGTGTTTGCTTGAGGGGGCTGTGCCCCCTGCACTCCTCATGAAAAGGGCTATGCCCCCCACACCCATCATAATCTATTATAATTAACTTCAAGTTGGAGCTGATTCAGTAAGGGGTATTGACAAGATTGCTGTGAAGTTGTTGCTGTAGTGACAGCATACCTGACATTCACATAGGCATTGCTAGAGTTTCCTCAGAAATGTCTGCTTGGTCTGCCATAGGTCAGTTTTGAAGGAGAACCTTCCCAGTGTACTGTACATACAAAAACTAGTGCATTATCAACACCTAAGGTGCATATTAAATTAAAATCAATAGTATGACATAACAATGTCAGGTTCAAAGCTTGAGAAAAATTGATACTGGATAGATAATAAAAAAAGACAAAAAAAAAAATCAAGCACAAGTAACCAAGTGGCATATTGCCTGTAACAGATAAAAAAGTATCAAGGTAGCATAAATCATATAAGTACTTATGCTAACCGTATTTATGAAAATGTATATATATAAACTAAGTGAAAGCAATTTCTACATTTTGGTTACTGTGCATCTTAACTCACATTTGATGCTGTGGAGAGAAGAATGAAATAAAGAAGGGATACATAAAATAATATTCACCACCCCTAAAAATAGAGCCAGTTTACTTCAAAAAAGCTGCTAAGACTATTGTCTCATTTACTGTAGATCATATCCCTCTCTGGCACCAAGTTGATACATCCAAAAATGTTCTAACTATCCTGTCTGACAGGGTGTGTGTCGTGCTGGGATAATATCACTTCTCGGGTGTTCGATGCACTCAGTCTGTGGCCTCGTACCTAACCACCCATGGCGTGATGTGATCCCAGCATGAGACACACCCTGTCATGCATTATTCCTTTATTGTCTAATGGTCCCACCTACATCAAAATCACCCCAGCTGCAATTTAATAAGTATACAACCCCAAATGTCTCACAGTTTATAAAATTAGGAATTGTCAGCTCATTATCATCCTTCAGATCTGTAACTGTTTTAGTCAGTAAGGACAGTACATGTAATGTTTGCACCTATGTCTGCCTGTAGGAAGAGGTGGTAGCCATGCAATGCCATTTGAGGTTGGAGTTTATAGATGGCTAGGCACAACTTTATCCCTCATGGTTTCTGGTCTTTTGAAAATGAAACTGGTGCCCTCAATGACTTTGGGTCTTTATTTTGCATCTGCCCCAAAATGCCCTAGTTGTTCTCCTCAATGGCTTTAACATCAGATAGCTTTATACAATAGGTGGTAATGAATTTGCACTTGGACTGCATAGGCAAATTCTCATTATTAGAAAGTGGGGTAAGGGTGATGACCGTGACACATTATTCACAGCTTTCCGAATAGTCGCCAGGCAATAGTCTTGTTTCCTAAACATCTGCATCTGTTCTAATTTCCATAACTCTAATTCCTTTAGTTTCATGCAGTTTCAGAGGGTTCATATCAGCTGGGCCATGGGATATTTTTGGCTATGTGGGGTGGGCAACAACTGCAGGAAAGCAACAGACTATGATGGTCTATTTTTTTATTTGTTTGTTTGTTAAGCAAAGTTGTCCTAATGTTACCATCCACAAGTTATATAATCAACAAATCCAGGAAAGGGATGTTGTCTCTCTGTATCTGAGTCTTAAATCTCAAGTTACATTTAGTAGATTCTAATCATGTAACAAATTAAAAAAAAATGTTGCTTCTGTTTCTCCTCCAGAGGATGAGTATATCGTCAATATAGTGACACCAGAAATCCAGGTATTGTACATATGAATTTGTGGTATTGTTCTAGATGTACTGCTACTCCCAATGACCCATGTATACATTAGAAAAACGGGGAACCATTGTGGCCCCCATAGCAGTCGCACTAAGTTGACTTTAAAGTTTGTTCTAGAAGATAAACAGATTAGATTGCAACACACTCCTGGCAAGTTCAATAATATAATTAATTGGTACACAAACACAGGACTCCTTGGGATGATTATTGAGGAAATTGGCAAAGGCATTCAGGCCATTATGGTGTGGGATCACTGTATGCAATTAATCCACATCTGGTGTGGCAAAGTACCAGAAATCTTCCAGTTCCGCATTCTTCATGCGGGTAATAATGTCCATGGAATCCCTCAAATACAAAGGCAGTCTCCGGAGTAATGGCTGGAGGTGGCAATCCACAGATCTGGAAATATGTTCAATGACCCATCCATTTCCAGAAATAATAGACCTCCAAGGAGGACTGGACATGAGCATCTGTCAATGCTCCGAATGTGTTTTCACTCAGTAAACCTTTTACAAAACTATGGCATAACAGATCATCACCAGCCCTGTCCTTAAACATCTTAGTCAACGTACCAGAAGGTTTTTCATATTACTTAACACATTAGACATCTGTCTCAACATTTCATTGACATATTGTGAGGTACTCATTGCCACCACTTACCCAGTTTTATCAGATGGCATGATGATGATGTTAGAGTAAGATGAAAGTCTCTAATGCACTTTTCTAGCTGACTGTGCAGTTATTGGACTTAAATGCATTTGAATGTTAACATAATTCATCCAAATATCATTCTTCATTTTTCAGACTCTAACACAGAAGAACTGGGAACAGAGCAATATGTTGATCTCAGCCATAAATCATGGCTTGTTCCCAATACCTCTGTCATAATGTTCTCCTCCTGAAATGTTTTTGTAGGATCAATACTCATACCAAAGTGGATAGTGATGCAAATTAACTGTTGTCTGATAAAAAGTCTGTATCTATTATAGGGGCAAATGAAAATCCTTTATTCAAGACAAATACGTCTTTAATTAGTAAAGAGTTGTTGGAGATGTTGATAACAGAAGAAATTGGAAGTGTGTGTACAACCATGGTATGTATGGTCAGAACGGTATTCTGTGATGTGAGGTTCAATTGTTGTTTGTGACTCTGCCTCTGCCACAATTCCCCCAACCTTGTCTTCTTCCTCCTTGGTGGAACGATTCTTGGAATCTGGTTTTCCACTTGCTGCATCTCAGAATTTGCTGCTGTTGCTGTCTCCATGCCCAGCAATCTGTTCTTCCACTCCACTCTAGTCCTGTGGTGTTATTTTCAGGAGTCAGGTGCTTCAGCTGTAAAAAATTTTTGGAAGCAGGAGTTCCTAATGACTGATTTTGTTTTTCTGGGAGTGGTACTTTGTAGTGGTAGATTTTTCTTCAGAGTTAGTTGCTCCTGTGTGATTGAGTTTCCCTTTTAGGAACTGTGATCTCTTGTTACTCATGCTTCTTTCTTTTGGTGTCCCTATACTTTGCATCAGGAGGTGCATTGATTTGTGTGTGGGGCTTATCTGGTAACTGGGAGCAGATTTCAAAAGTTGCTCGTAAATGACACCAGAATCAAACAGCTGATTCAGGCTGCTCAGCTGTGCAAGACAGTATTTAGAGTAGTGCAAGCAAAGCAGTTGGGCTCTGCAGACTGTCTCTAATGGGGTCTCATGTTTTTTCTTCCACCTGCTGCACTGCACTTTGTTTTTAACGTTAAACTCTTTTTTAAAACAATCATATATAACACCACACAAACTACATAACATCAAAGGACAGAAGGAAATAAATGGCCACACAATATATTTACATTATAAATGAACAATACAATGATCAACCAAGTGGAACCAGGAATACCAAAAAGATCAAGAATCAATATCCTAAGGCTATCAAGAAAACACAAGCTGGTCAAAATATAAAGGAAATCAAAGAACCTAGCCATTCATGAAAATGTCAATAGCTGTACTGAGACAGTAAGGGGCTGAGAATGAATGCCTACAAAAGGGGAAGAAAGGGAAAACCTCTGAGTAGTCAGGAGAGCTTGAGCGGGCCAAAGGAGGATTAATCAGGTGGGGGAGAAGGAGAACAAAGAACCATAAGAGGGACCCAAAAAGAGATGACTGGGAAGGGCATTATGGAAGAGAAGGCAAGGTATTAGTTCCCAAATATGCTAAATAGGCAGCCCAAATAGCTTCATAGATGGACACCTGGGAAATAGCCACATGTTAAAGGCACTCCAAGGATGCAAGCTGGCCACGCACTAAACAACACTCATGAAAGAGGTGATCTTCATGATTAGCCATCTGCTAAGAAGGAGCCTCTTAGAAAAGAGAACAGCTTCATGGGCACACTGTACATGCTGGTCAGAGCAAGGCTTGGTAGGAGAGGAGAGACCCAGCAAGACAAAGGGAACATCGAGGCAGACAAAACTTGGGAGAACAAGCTTGAAAAAATGTAAAACTTGATCCCAAAAAGGGAGTATGATGGGACAGGACCACAGTAAGAGGGAGAGGAAACCTTGCTGCTGTTTGCAATGCTAGCATTTATCATGAGGTAGTATGCTGTGACCATGCAACAATTGAGAAGTCCGATATCCATGATGCGGGATTTTCAGCAGAATCAATAGGGCCTGAAGATCACGACAAGCTGTATGGGCAATGAACCAACATGCATCCCACTCCTGTTGAGAAATGGAAATGTTCAGTTCTGAAGCCAATTTGTCTTTCACATGAATAGTAGGGTCTTAGCAGAAGCAGAATGTAGAATTTACTGACTCTGCCCCTAGGAAGGGACAGCCACTGAGAAATAAGAATATCAGGAGATGATGAAGGGGAGGATTTAAGCAGTGAAGTAAGGGCAGCTCAGAGTTGAAGATAATGCCAGTGCTCATGAGATGGGAGATGAAACTAATCTGAAAAGCCTCAAAAGATAGTAGAGAAACAAGGTCAGGAGTATACAGCTGATCAAGGTAAAAAATACCAGCGCACTGCCACACTACCAAATTGATGGGGGTATAGGCGATAATAATGTCAGGGTTACACCAAAGCAGGGTGTATACATGAGGAAGTGGATTTAAATTAGTCCTACATGCAAAAGGCTACTCAGCAGTGTAGGACTGTATATAGCATAGAATAAGTGAGCCAGTCTGACTCTAATGACTGCAAGGGGGTCTGCTTTTTGTTCTTCTCCCTGCGGCGGTAGATTTTTGTTTCCCTATTCTTCCAGCAGGATGTTGGTTGATTTGTGGGCAGGGCTTATCCTATGAGTGGCAGTGGATTTCAAAAGTTGCTCATAAAAGACACTCAAATCGAACAGCTGATTCAGACTGCTCAGCTGTGCAAGACAGTATTTGGAGTAAAGCAAGTGAGCCAGTTGGACTCTGTGGACTTTCTCTGAGGGTGTCTGCTGTTTGTTCTCCCCCAACACACTGGACATTGGTGTCCCTATTCTTCTCATTGGAAGGTTTGGTTGTAGGGGAAAACTGTACAATCTTTTTCTCTATAAGCACTATGCCTTCTGCCTGGTTAATATTTCCCCCATTTTCAATTATAGTCATCCATCTAATGTAAATAAGTATTGACTAATTACTCTAGTGTGTCCCTAGACAAAGGTACTGGAAAGGATTATTTTCTGTCAATTATGTAATTTCTTTGAACATGGGAATACCCTTAAAGAACCCCAGCATGGATTCTAGCCTAAACTTAATACTGTGACAGCCTGGTGAGGTTCACACATGATGTTTAGAATGCATTGGGTGTAAAGAAGATGATAGCAGCTGTCCTTGTGGACCTCACCAAGGCCTTTGACTTAATACATCATAGTTTATTAGTGGAGGTCATTCAAGGACTTAAGGTTTTTACAGGAGTGTGTGAAAGGTACTCACATTACCTCTCCTCTGAACAGTAGAGGGTATGAATAGAAGATTGTTACTCCTTATTCTTAACACATGATTTGGGTGTTCCCTAGTGATCAGTCCTAAAGCCCCAGGAATCAACTCTAAAGCCTCTTCTTTCAGTCTTTTTTTGTAAACTCTCTTCCCCAAGCTTGTTCTTTTATAAACATGATTCAATGCATTGATTATGCATTTCTTTATTGTGAAGGGAATAACTTAATGCATATAACAACTGAGTTGAAACTAGCTCCAGTCTTGGCTCATAGATGACCATCATTTCAATCTGAATGGTAAGAAAACGAAAACCATTGTCTTCAGAAATGCAAGGAAACATATTAAACAGTCTGAAAATTTTGTTAGCAGTACTGTGGATGGAAGTAAATTGGAGTTGGTGGAGAACTGTTCTCACTTAGGTGTAGTCTTGCACTTTTCTGTGTCATATGAACCATATATCCACCAGTTAACTTGAACTATTTGGGTCTTCTGTATATGGTGAATGTATTAACTTGAACTATTTGGGTCTTCTGTATATGGTGAATGTGTCCTTGCTTCCACAAACTCATAAGCTCCCTGCACAGTGCTTTTCATTATGAGTAACAAATTATGGCCTTTTTTTGTTATGGCTCAGCCTCTAAGATAATACAGAATTATTTATTTATTTATTTATTTGGTTACTGGGTAAGCACACCGATCCCACGGACTGTTTTCAGGTGCAACCCAGGCCATGCAAATGGCACAGACAAAGGGTTACATGTTACAAATGTACATTTAAAAGTTTATACATTACACATTTGAAGATAATATAGTTACAGTAGCATATGACTGGTTCAGTAGGGTACAGATACAGTACAGTTACAATTACAATAGCAATATGTATATTTACAGGCAGACTGTTTCAACTAGGGAATGATTGAGCAGGAATACAAGATGCAACAGACCATCGAAGAGATGTTAATACTCTCCTAAATAAAATACTACATTTTGTTACAAATCTTTTTAGAAGTACCCATCAGTGTCAACTATTAAATATTGAACAGTTTTCAACAGTGAGCCAGAGGAATGCCCATCAAATGTCTTGTCTTCCATTTAAAATGTATTCTGTTTGCCCAGGAATGTTAGTGAACTGCTTACCTTGGCCAAACCTTCTGTAGTCACCTGATTCTGATATAGAACACTCTTTAAAATACCATTTATGAGTGCCAATCAAGGAGAGAGATCTTTGGATATTTTACCTCCATCCACTGTCAATGCATTGCCAATGGATTTGCTTAATCACACTCAGAGGGCAGCCTACTTCCTGCTTTGTAGTTGCAAACTATAACGGTGGAAGGAATGATTTCCTAACTCATATTTTTAGACCTGAGTAAGGCCTTCTATGTGGTATTGTACAACAACATAGTAGAAATAAATGACTCTTTTAGGAATCAACCCAAAGCTCATCAACTGGGTATCTGTCTAAGTGGTAGAATTCAAAATATGAGAGTTAGAGAGCATATGTCTAAGGATGGAGGGGTCCAGTGGGGTGCCAAAGGGCTCAATTTTGGGTCCCATACTGTTTATCATTTTCATAAGTGATTTGTGTTCAGACATAAGTTCAACTTGTAATAAGTTTGACAATGATACCAAAAAAAGGAGGCAATGTAAATACTGATTTGGATCAAAAAAAATTAGAATGACCTAAATAAAATAGTTAAATGGAGGAGAAAATGGAAAATGTATGTTAACATATCAAAATGTACAGCTATACATTTGGGTAGCAATAACACCAAAGGAAGTACTACATGGAAGGATCAGAAAGGAAGATTTTAACTGTTTAAATAGATCTGGGGATATACATTACAAATTACTTAAAAAAACAAATAAATATACTTTGTACAAGATCTAACTGTACACTAAATACAATTAAGAAACGCTTTACACACACAACAGAAAAAGTTATATTACTATTATACGTTCATATGTATGACTACTCATAGATTATGTTTCACAGTTCTGCAGATAGTTAAGAACTGGTGATAGCATTCAAATTGAAAGGATTCAACATAAAGCAACAAAATTATCAGAGGATTGGATAACAAAACATATATTAAAAGACTATAACATCTGGGTTTGCATACATTATAAAGACACAGAACACTTGGAGATTTGCTTTTTTCTTTACACCATGTATAATGACACAGAGCTAATGGAAAATCTTAGCTTGCAAAAGTACTGGACACACATGCACTGCAATGACACCATAAACAGTTGAAAATATCACATAATAAATCTAACACATGGAAAAATTATTATACAAAAAATGGTAATAAACAACTGGAACAATTTACCAACCAATCTAACAAAGAGCAAAAATAAAGGTATTTAAAAAATGGGTTGATAAATGAATGGAGGAAGAACAATGCAAATCATACATTAAATAGTTCAGTGATGAGATAGCACTGACACTTGTCTTTTTCATCTCTAGAAACCAAGTGTTAAACATGAATTAAAACCAGAAGAGCACCACAGGGAGGAGTTGCTAGCTATGAACTCAAAATAAGCTTTTACTGGGATGTATTCCTAGAGAAATTGAGTAGTATACTTGCAACATATAATTACCTGAAGAACCTGAAGAAGTGGTATTAACCATAAAACATTGCTGATAAGGTGGAAGAGAAATAAATGTTTGCTTATTTTGAGTAAAGTCTTCAAATTCTTGCTAATTCTGATTTCTACTGCCTTGTAGAACTCCTCCCATTTTACTGATTACTATGGGTTGGGCTGTGGGCAACCTGGAGTTTTCTATTGTATAGTTGTATAGTGGTATCATTCCTACCATATCTTTCCATTTAAAATGCCTGAGAGCATGTGTCAAAAAAAGCTGACTGGAGGGTGGTATATGTGGTTCTCCTGCATCATAAGAGAAATGTTACAGATGATTCCAAAAGTTTTAGTATGACCACCCCGAGGGAAAACTCCTGGAGACAATAATTAAATAAAACAAAAGTTCCTAGAAAAACAGGAGTTACAGAAAAAAAAGGACAACATGCCTTCATAAAAGGTAGGTTGTGTCAGATAAATCTAATAGATTTCTCTTTTATTCCATAATGAAATCAGCAGACAAGGGTCAGGCAATTGATATTCTTTACTTGGATTTCAGCAAGGCTTTTGATTTTAGGAGTTTGAGACACTGGGGATAGGGAATACCTGACTTGGTGGACAGATAACTTGCTACCTGAGAGGAATTAGAGGGTGGCCCTAAATGGCAAATTTACTAAAGTCAGGGATGTCATGAAAGGGGTCCCTCACTAGTCAGTCCTGGGATCCACAGTCCTCAGCATGTACATTAGTGATATACAGGAAGTAGTAAATCAGAAGGTGTGACTCTTCACAGACGATACTAAACATTGTAGGAGGGTGTACTATTCAGAAGAAACTATCAAAATGCAAAATAATGTAGAGAGATTACAGAAATTGTCAGGCATCTGGCAGCTGAAGTTCAACACCAAGCTGTGCAAGGAAATGCACAGAGAGAACGTTAATCTGAAAACTGATGGCTGGATTGATGAAGTGAAGATATGAACGATAAACTGCAGAAGAAAGGGGTTTGGGGTTATTAGTGATAACCTAAAATCTACATTGCAGTGTAGCAACGCTTATTGGAAAGCCAGCAGGTTATTGGGGGCATATAGGTAGGGGTTTTACCAGTAGGAGAATGGAGGTAATCATTCCACTGTGCAGGTCTCTGGTAAGGCTACACCTGGAATACTATGTGCAATATTAGAGTCCATATACGAGGAAGGACCAAGGGAGGTGGAAGACTATTCAAAGAATGGTGACTTAAATGATACAAGGGCAGAACAGAAATTAATACAAGAAAAAGTTGTGAAACCTGAACATGTGTTCCTTTTTGGCCAGAAAGAAAATGGAGGATATAATAGAAATGTTCAAGTGTCATTATGGAATCTACATGGTAGAATCCTATAAGCTGTTCAAATAATAAGACAGCTCATAAACTAGGGGACCACTGCAAGTTGGTGGGCTCAGTTTTAATATGGATGTGAGGAAATATGTGTTCACTAAGTGGGTGCTGACCAAATTAAACAGTTTGTCTAGCAGTGAGGTCAGTGCTAAAACTGTAGTCAGATTCAAGGTCAGATAGGCATATTCGTGGAGCAGGTAGTGATGGCAAAAAGGTTGTGCATGGAGAAGGGACACAACTCTCTGATGGGGGCATCCTCTTGCGGTCCCTTTATATAACAGTGGCAGCATAGAGGAGGCTAATAACTATAAGCTGGTCATCTTACTTCAGTGGTGTGGAAATTAATGGAAACCCTTCTGAAGGAAAGGCAGGTAGAGGAAGACCACTGGCTGCATGAATTCATGCGGGGAAGGCCATGGCAAACAAATCTGATAGATTTCTTTTACTGGGTGACCAGGGAAGTGGATCTGTGGAGGACAGCAGATGTGGCCTTTCTGGCCTTTAGCAAGGTTTTTGATACTGTGCTGTACCGGAGGCTGATAAAGAAATTGAACAGCCTAAGGATCCAAATTGGAGAACTGGGTTAAAAACTGGTTAATAAATAGGAGACAGAGGGTGTGGTCAATGGCACTTACTCTAATAATGGTAGAGTGACGAGTGGGGTACCAAGGGTCTTGGTGCTTGGACCTTTCTTCTTTAATGTCTTCATAGGGGACATTGAAGAAGCACAGGAAGGGAATGTATGCCTTTTTTACAGATGATACCAAAATCTGCAATAGGGTGGATACTCAGGAGGGGGTGGATAGAATTTGTAGGAATTTTGGGAAACTCGAAGGTCGTCAAGAGCATAGCAGTTGGGATTTAGTGCCAAAAAGTGCACAATCATGCACCGAAGGCATAGAAACCCAGGAGCTAAGTAGTGGATAAGTAGGAGGTACTGACAGTCACTAAACAAAAATGTGAAATTGGGTTAATCATATTTGAGGACCACAAGGTGACAGAGCAGTGTGACAAAGCAGTGGGTAGGGCAGGTTGGATGCTTGGGTGCATAGGAAGGGACATCTTCAGCAGGAGGAGGGACATGGTGTTGCCACAGTATTTCTCTACGATGATACCTCACCTAGAGTACTGTGTCCCATTATGGAGACTGCATCTCAGAAAGGACACTGACAGAATGGAGGAAGTCCAGAGGAAGGTAAGTAAAATGGTGCTAGATTAACATAAGTGCCTTATGAGGAGAGACTGAGAGCTCTCAACACGTATACCCTAAAAGAGAGGAGAAAGAGTGGTAACATGATAGATACCTATAAGAAACTAGCAGGGGAAAACAGGGTACAGAGGGAGTCACTTTCAAATGAGAATTATCACCAGGACTAGTGGGCATACAATGAAGCTGGTGGGGGGAGCTCAAGAGAAATGTGAGGGCAGATTTCTTCACTGAATGGGTGGTATACACCTGGAAAAGCCTGCTAGTAGAAGTGGTGGAGGCTAAAACAATGAGAGACTTCAAGCATGCATGGGCTTGATATAGGGCTATATTAGAAATGAGGGAGGGAGGCAGGAGGGTTACCTCCAAGACTGGATGGGGTCAATGGAGGCAAATTAGGCAGGGAATATTTGGGCAGACTGGCTGGGTCAAGCAGTTATTTATTCCTAAAAAGTCTATGGGCTAGATTTTCAAAGGTCACCCATAAGCTATGACAATGGCAGCTTGCGCTGACTGCCCCGGCATTATGGACCTTGCACCTGACTGAGTATTGGATAGGGTACTGGGGTCTAGGTCCCACGGCTTGCAGCATCAGTGGCAGTGTGCCAAACAGACAGCACATCCACCATGTATACCGCAAGCTATGAGGTGGTCAGGTAGCAGCTGCACCCTTGGAAAGGAGCAAGGTAGTGGTTTGGGCCCTTCCCCAAGCCCCAACCCACCCATAAGTGGAAATATGAGAATACATACAATCCCTGATAATCTAGTGGTCCTCCCCAGCCCCAACATGCCCAGACTCACCCCAAGCCCCGATCCACCTCTATGTGGAAATATGAAAATAAATAAAATTCCTGGTGATCTAGTGCCCCCTCCCACCCAGACATGCCCGGAATATAAAGTTGTGTACAAAAAATAAAGTCATTGAACAGTGAGCAAGGTCCCCCACTCCCCCAGCCTGATATGCCCAAATATGACAACATTACCAAGGTCTGTACCTGGTGATCTAGCGGCCCCCCATCCCAGCAGGTAGTGCCCACCACCCCACTCCCTTCCCATCCCGAACCCTGATCTGGTGACCGGCACAACCCTTCTCACACCACAATAGCTGGTCAATGAATGAACAGTCAGAGCGCATCATTCGGCAGCGAGTTGGGGTGATATGAGGAGTGCTGTGCCAGTCACTGGATCGTGGTTCTGGATTGGGGGGGGGAGCAGGGAGGGTGAGCACTACCTGCCAGGGTGGAGGGGTGGGGGGCCACTAGGCCACCAGGTATAGAACATGGCAACATTGTCATATTTGGGCATATCAGGCTGGGGGTGGGGAACTTTGTACACTGTTCAATGACTTTATTTTTTGTACAATACTTTACATTTTGGTATGCTGGGGCTGGGAGAGCGCCGTTATATCACCAGGGATTTTATTTATTCTCATATTTCCACTCACAGGCCGATAGGGGCTTGGATAGCCTTCACAGTGGCACACAGTTGACAACCCTCCCAGAGGATGTCTAAGTATTGTTAGACCAACTTTTGGCTGGTCTAATGGTACTTATCCCTTCGTCATCTGGGAGGGTTTTCTGAATGCCATATTAGGGGATATGGCAGCCTGTGACTGCCACAAGCCCACTAGTGTCATGCCGCAGCCCATTTGGGGATGCAAGACTGGTGCAAAACCCCTTTGCTGTATGCAGGCCTGCATTTGACACAGGCTGCTTTTCTGAGTAGCTTCCAGCCACATCTTTTGATGAAAGGTGCCAGCTGCATAACACATCTTTGATGGATGCACTTTGCATCCTTCTCAGGGCTTTGAAAATCTGGCCTATGTTTCTATGATTCTACCCAGATGGGCAGTCTTATTAGCTAGGATGCGTGGGTGGACTGGAAATACAACAGTTTTTTTGATGCATGTTTATTTCTATGTTTCTCTGTAAAGGCTTATATTACTACAGTGCTTGCTGCTCATCTACTGATAGTCTTCCACATCTGTTATCACTCAAGAGTCTCTTGCTCCTCAAACATTGCTGCTCTTTGACTACTTTTCAATAATTTAGTCTCTTCAGGAGCCACATTTGTCTCTGCTGCTGTAGATAATGCCAGATCTTTGCTGTTGTCACCCTTTGCAATGGCTACACTTGATGCTACTGCTGCTTTGATGCCAGCATGCTGCTGTTCACCTACTGTTTTCAATACTCTTTTGTAATCCCCTAAATTCTGTTTCTCAGTGCTAGCTAATTACTGCCAAGGATGTCTTCCTCTGCTATCACTGATTGCTGTAACCCTCACTACACAACCCAAGGGGTATTGAATATATTACGAAATACTGTAAGTTCTTTTGGGTGTGTAACCCCTGGGTGGCACCACCCCCAGTGTTACACCCTGCCTACTACCTCCAACATAGGCTAAGGGGTTGCCCTGACTTATAACTTTTTACATTTCCAGGCGCTCTGCTCAGGGTGCTTTACGTGGGTGAGAGGGTACTGGGTGTAGCCCCCTGAGCTGCTACACCACCCACAATGACCAGTTACCTTCCCCAGACATGCCCCCATACACAGTTCCCCACATTTCCACATTTTGAATTAAAGAATCTCTCTAATAATATGCTCACACAGGATTTCAAACAACAACAACAAGATATTTATTTCGGGGGTAATAAAGGAGCTAGGAAAGGAAAACAGGAGGAGTAGAGGTTATCTTACCGTATTTACACATATACAAAGATCATTTTGGATTGTGCTGGTGAATCCTCCAGCTGGGTGGCTACATATTAACAGGCAGACATAAATCACATTTTACCATTCGACTTAAGACATCCAGAGCCCTGGCTATCTAGCTGCTGAAAAATCAGATGTTAAACATAATTATTAATAATACCCACACTGGTACCAGTCCCAGATACAGCAGAAACCCCGCAATCTCATACCATACTGGTTAAACAGATACCACAGTCCAAGATGCTGCAGACCTGATAGAGTTGCAGCTGGTCGAGGTGGCCTGCTATTAATTTGAGGGAGGGGGCAACTTGGAAACAGATTGTTGTAAAGCAGCAAATTACTATTTACAACCACAGCAAGGATTGCCCTTCACTTTAGCAGACAAAGCAGGGATTGCCCTGCACTTGCAGACTTCCGAACATTCCAGAACAAACTATGTGGATCTTACATCCAGAACATTCAGCACAATATTTGGAAGTCCCATCCAAAGCCATAAGAGTGATGCTTCTGTCAAGCATCCTAAACACAGTTTGAACACGGTCACATCCAGTACTTTATATACCAAAAGGCATCCATCCAGAGTAAGTTGGTAATGACACTTTTATCAAGCATCCCATACTTTAGTCACAGGCAGTCACATCCAGTACATTCTATATACCAAGAACATTATCCACAAGCGGAGTTCTAACCAGACGTCTAGCCATTTAACACTTATATCAAGTGCTCTTAGACGAAATTCTGTGCAGGCACAGGTACATTCTCTTTAAGGTATCTTTGACATTAACATGTTCTAGGGCCTCCTGTCTCATGAAGTGGCAAGCGCGTCTCGGCAGACAGCTCCACGATGGCAGGACTCTAATCCATAGCTACACATTTATATGATTCACTAAGCCCAGCATCTTGCTGCATCTGCAACTTAGCCATTTGGGCCACAGACAAGATGCATCCATTACTTGAACTAGGCAGTCTCTTACGGGGTTAGTAGCCCAGACTGATGACTTCAATACTTCACACTTAACAGCACACATTCCTTAATTGGGCATGGAGCCCCCAAGTTTACTTGCTTAACTTCTCCCTCGCACCGGGGGGTATGAGGGTACTCACTCAGGTCCTCCACGGGTTTCATCTGCAATCGGAAGGCATCCTGAAGACTTCTTCAGCTCTCTCACCGGTGAGGTACTTGGTCAGTGCTCTCACCACTGCATGATGTCATCTGGTCTGGTCAGCGCTCTCACCGCAGCTGGACATCTAATTCTTCGGTCCACATCTTTTCCCGACGTGGGAGGGAAGGCTAGCCTTTGGAGGACAGTACTGGCAACCTCCAGACTAGTTGTTGCAGAAAGCACAATTACTGTAACTAGTTAACTGTTACCTGAAGAAAATAACAAATGCCCTCTGAAGACTGAAAGGGCTTGAATTAAGTGGCCCAGGCCTGATGGCATGGCTGGAGCTTGAGCCCCTCCCCCCATGGGGGCTCCCAGCAGGCTGGAGCCTGCTCTGCTGCTCTCTCAGCTCTGCATCTCTGAATGAATCTCCCAGACAAACTGGCAACATTGTCTCTTTATAGAGCTCCTAGCTCAACTCCTGAGTGGTAGCAGGGATGGGGTGACAAGTCTCCAAGTTGCTGAAGAACTTGTCAGTCAGAACACTCGAGGCACAATTGGGTTGTGGAATTTGCACCAAAAATAATGTCCCTGTAAGCCCCCATAAGCACTTGGGTGCTTTCCCATGAGATGCAGTGAATGTCTCACAAGCCCTGGCTTTCTGTTGCTGCAATTCCAATTGGCTGTACTGCTGGCAATGGCTGCTTAACCCACTGTCCCTTATAGCAGATTAGATATAGTCCTGAATAATGTCCTGGTGCAGCCAGAAAGAAGTAATTATTTGCCCCAAATGCCACACAGTTCTATAGCTTAAAGGCTGCACTTGTAGTCGCTGCACAGATAAAGAATGTGGCTCCTTTACTTTTTCTGTCACTACTGCGCTTTTGCAAGCTCCCCCTGCAGCAGCTGACAGACTGCCACATAGAGTCCCACAATACTGGAATTGCCAAGGAAACAGTATCAGTTTTAACTTTAAACACTTTTTTTCCACATGTACAACATATTCCCAACAAGCAGCAACAGTTCCATTATTTAAAACTTTTTAATTTTTTACTTTTCGGCTGGAGCTGAACATAGCTACCCTGGAGGCAGCCAGAAAAATTAGAAGCCAAGTCAGGAGAGGGACAGAACAAAATGGCCTAAGGTAAAACCCAGACTGGCATTTCTAGGAACCCCATTTGCAAGGGGGTTACAGGTGCAACATTCAATTGAGCATTACAGGAAAATACATACTAGCTAATGTGTGCTGAGTGGCTGTGGTGCTCTCTGCAGTAAGGGTTCACCACAATCTGGAGTCATGTTCCAGGCAACTTTAAATGTCAGGAAACTAACACCCTAGCAGGCAAATTTACTACTGAGACTATGATTTCACATCAGTGTTGCAAACCCATATCCCAACCCAATAAAGTAATATATTGCACTGACTGGGAGGCTGGGATGACCCTATGCTGCTCAGAACATTTTAACATTTCATGATGTTCACCTACTGTTGTACTGATGAGCACCACAAAATAATACCAGCGAGGCTAATAATGACATTTTCTTATCCCTCAAGTTCAAGGCAATCGATAAATAAAATATTAGGTTTCTGATCAGTACAGTACTACTGACTCTATTACCTTCTTAGGGACCCCTTGATGCATAATCCCAATCACAATTTCATGCAGTATGCAGCTGGCCCACAATATTGTGTGTCTGTGTCTGACAGCAAAGCAAATCAGAGGACATTTTGGAGTGTGTTGAGCATGCTTTTGCTCTCCCACCCCCAAGAAATCATCAGCACCTGATGCTCAGCTGTAGTGGAGGGATTTGTTGTAGTCTTCCATTTAAATCCCATAGGTATATGACCCCAGGAGAGCATGATCCCCCAAGACCGTAGATGCCTGTTCTGGAAAATCTGCAGGGCTTCTGCAGGTAAGTCTGCAGTTCTGCAGCAGCCTGAAGCAGCAACTAGTGTCTAACTGCATTTGATAAGATAGTAGATACTTGAAGGCCTTGTTTAAGTTCATAGCTATGGTGACTCAGAGTGTATCTGGCTGACTGGCAGTATAGACTAGAGGTTAGAGTAACGAGCTGGGAAGAAGCTTCATACATCCAGCAGACGAGACCTGTGTTTGATTTTCACAACCTTCACTTGCGTACTGTGTGACTCTGAGCAAATCAGTTAACTGCCCAGTGCTCCCAGGACACCCCTGAAAACAGGCACTTGTGCCTAGTGGACCTTACCTGGTTTCCAAAGACTAAAATAAAAAAAAAATCTAATGAGCAGTGTTACTGTCTATTGCTTGAACTGTTACTGTAAATTCTAGCTTCTTCTTAGGTCTTGCAAATGGTCAAATAAATTCAATAAACCCCCCACGAAAACTATCAACAGTCGGATGCTAATCAAGGGACATCTTGCACCACTTACGGCACTCCTGAGACAACAAGACTGGTCCCCGATTGACACCGCTCTGGATGTTGATGCTGCACTTCAATACTTCATCTCAAAGTTCAATGCAGCGTGTGATATCCATGTCCCCTTTAAGAAACGCAAAATTAAAGGCCTTAACAATCCTTGGATAACAGGCAAACTCCTAGACCAACTAAAAGCTATGGACCTGCTATGGGCTTGGGCTACAGCTTCTGGCAATCAAGCAGACTTTCAGGCATATAGGGCCACCAGAAATGCCTATACCAGAGCTATCTGCACTGAAAAAGCCAGCTACTACAGGAGCACCCTATCAAACTCATGGTCAGATGGAAGGAAATTCTGGCAAAGTATCTCTGAAGTGATAGAGAAAAAGTCCAAAACAACTCCTAATATGCTAAAGGTTGATGGCAGCAACACCCTGGACCCCACCACTATTGCCAATACTGTCAATCTGGCATTCACTGACCTCAGCCATGTGCTTCCAACTAACTTCTTTGACACCAAGCAAACCACGGCCTCCCAATATCAATAGACTCAGGATACAAATCATCCTCATTTCTATTTCAAGGCAGTTACTGAAAGGGATGCCAAAAAATACCTCCTCAAGGTACTCGGGAAAATCCAGATCAAGTGGGGACACACTTGACTTGAAGCTCATCACCCTCACCCTTGACGACGTCCTGCACCCTCTTACCAAGATTATTAACCAGTCCCTAATACTCTCCCAGTTCCTGCTCAAGTGGAAGTCCACCCTGGTGACCCTAATCCACAAGCCTGGGGATAGGACATTACAATGTAACTACAGGCCCATCTCCATCCTACCCCCTTTATCCAAAGCTCTTGAAAAAATTGTCACAGACCAATTGGTGGAGTACTTGAAGAAATACAACTTGCAATGCCCTCAGCAACACGGCTTTTGCAAAGGACATACCACCACCTCTGCCCTCCTTAAATTTATAGGCCACATTCATCTAGCACTAGACCAAGGACAACTTGCTGGTGCCACCTTTATAGACCTCTCAAAGGCTTTCCATATAGTCAACCATCCATTACTACTGGAACAACTTAGCAACTTACGGCTTTCTCATGACACTTTACAATGGTTCAACAGTTATCTGTCCAACCGGTCACAACAAGGTAAGATTGGTGACTCCCTCGCCTCCAAACTACCTGTCTGGGCTGGTGTTCCTCAAGGGTCAATATTGGGACCCCTTCTTTTCAGCATCTTCCTGAACAATCTCCCTTTTCTGCCTGTGATGAAAACATTATTCTGTATGCTGATGATGCAGTGATTTTCTGTAAGAATTCTGACCCCTCCCTCTTGGAGAAACAACTGCAGGAAAGTTTCAAGCAAGTTGAGGCCTGCTTCATCTCACAGAAACTAGTGCTAAATTACAAGAAAACAAAGACTATGCTGTTCCATGGCACACATAACAAACATAAACACCAACAGCTGGCATTCAAAAACAGCTTGGGTGTGACCCTGGACAGATGTGGACTTTCAAATACCTTGGTATAACCCTGGACCCTACTCTGTCCTTCTCCAGCCATATCGATTCAGTTGGAAAATCTGTAAATATCTGTTTAGGCCTTCTCTATAAACATAGACACTGCCTGACACCTGACGCTCTTAAGCTAGCAATACACAGCTCTATTATCTCCATCATTGAGAATGGGCTTGTTATCTACAGAGCAGCCACAGCTACAGCACTATGGTGAATCATTACAGCACTGAATAGGGCCTGCAGACTGCTTACTGGTGTTGCCCACTGCATGCATACCTGCGACTTCTATGAACAGTCAAACTGGCTACAACTTCAGGGAAGGATTACTTTCCAAACCTGCCTACTAGCAAAAAAGTTATTGATGGGACTCATGCCCCCTGGTGTTCAGCCTCTCTTAAGCCCAGCCAACCACCCCCATTACACAAGAAGCTCCGACAACTATTCTCTGGCTGTTCCCTGCTGTTGCACTGCCCAAGACCAGTGGCCTTTTGCAGGTAAGACCCCCTAAAATGTTTAACTCCCTGGGCAGCAAACTCACTAACTTAGGCATCCTCTGCTCTTTCAAACACAAGCTACATCAAACGCCTGTGTCTAGAGCCACCTCTGACTGTTTCTCCTAACCTCCCAGGTAGTCACTTCTGTTCTTTGCACCTCTCTACTATCACCACCTCTGCCTGCCATCACCCTCCCCATATCTACCCCTGCCTCTCTCCCTAGCCCAGGTCCACCACTTTCCTCTCTTACCCTCCTTCAACTCCCTTCCTCTCTCCCTTTTCTCATCTGCTCACCCCACCTAATGTTGCACTTGTTCCCCGATCCTTGCCTCCCACTCACCTCTCCTTCTACCTCCCTCCCAGTTACCCCTCTACACCTACTCTCTCTTCTACTTTCCTACGCTACATGGCATAATCGGCAACAACTCAGTTTTTTCCACTCTGCCTTTCCCTTTGACAATGCCCTTCTGGCAGTTTTAATTCATGTAAATATTATTTGTTGTGACTCATCATTCTTAAATGTATGCCTGATTATGTTGTTCTAACTGTTATTTATATCACCTGTAGCTTTAGACCATGTATACCGTGTACTGAATTTTGTTTTCAAACTGCTTGCCTGCTAATCTCACACAAACTGTACTTCTATTCTTTTTTATACTGACATGGAACCTTTGTAAAAGAGCCATTGGCTCAATGGTATTTATCCAAAATTCTAATAAATAAATAAATCGGGTTATAGAAACAGGCAGATAGACAGGCTATGTTGCGGGTGGGGGTGTTCCTGATTACTGCTAATACTGTTATCTTACAGTGGGAGACACCACCACTTTCAAAGGTATAATAGGGAATGGTTCACCACAGCCTGATACTATTGTCCAAAGCTGCATTTTTCTGAATGTGGCATTTCTGGTATTAAGACTTCCCGTCTCATACCATTGTGTGCTATTTTTAAAAGTGGCAATGGATACTACTTGGAGTGGGCATAAAAAATGTTTGCGGGTGGAATTCAAGTGAAAGTCTGACTTTCGCGGAAGTTCAGAAGTTGTTTTCCAAACATCTGTGGAAATTCCACCAACAATCGCCGCCCAAGTTCCAAACCATTTGCTCCCAAAAATCCCTGGTGGCTAGAGGTCCCTCCCCACATCTGGTAACCTGCCTGCCCCAAAGTGTACAATAACCTCCACCCATCTCTATATCCACTATTACAGTTTAAAAAAAATTCCTGGTGGTCTAGTGTTTTTTTATTTTTTTTTATTTTAACCTCCTCCCCATCCCCCATCTCCAGTCCAAAATCCCTGGTAGTATAGTGCCCCGCATCTGTCCCTCCTCAGCAGGTGTCCCATCACTCCTTTCCTGGAGATAGGGATGGGGTAGTTACTGTACACTTTGGAGTGAAGGGCAGGGACCACTAGCCACCAGGGATATTTTGCTACATGTGGGGTGGGTGGGGGAGAGGCCACTAGCCACCAGGGCTTATTTTATTAACACTGGGTGAAATTTCGCCTGGTAACTTTCATGGACATTTTGTGCTCTGTCACAAGTCGAAGTTCGGAAGCTTCCGAAAACGTTCCCTGATTTCCACAGGAAGATCTGCAGGGGTGGAAAATGGCAGTTTTGCTCACCCCTAGATACCACTGTAGCTTCTACCTACTGTATATACAGTAGAATAATTATATAAGGCAGGCAGTTTACATCCAAAGGTTACTAAGTAACTCAAGTAGTTTTACAAGAACTTAGCAGGCTAGAATGAAGTATAGGGTGAGTGGGGTTGTAGCCAGTGTGGGGATTCTGGGCCACTCCATTTACAGTCATTAGGGTGCCGTGTTCAGAGTACCAGTCAATTAGAGGCTAGATGAGAATTGTGCTAACCTCTCTGTGCCCCCCTCTCTGAGGTCCGCTCACCCCGGAGTTGATATCTTTAGTAAAAGGGGGTGTGGGGGGCACAGCCCTCCACAAGGGGAGTTCGTGAGGTACAGCCCCCCACAAACAGAAAAGTAATTTTTGCCAAAATCTGGCACTCCAATTGACTGGTGCTCTGATTGCCCTAACGTGGTGGAACTGGGGCACTCATCTCCAGAGTTATGCTTTGGAGGAGGGGGCATTGCTCAATATGTAGACCTTATGGGAGCTCTGTGACTAGTTCTCAGCAGTAAGGGGGGAAATATGACAGCTGTGACTCCAACAAAGCTGGTGTCCACCCCCTGTGCACCTCACTACACCATATTCTCGCTGGCTCAGGGGGCTGGAGGTTGGTGCGAAAGGGAAGAGGAAGGAGATCAGCTGGCAGGGGCAGTCACAAAGCAGTCATCCATACCCAAGAAACAACAATGGCAAATTGTTTTGTACTCCTGGACGAGGCACAGATGCCTGATTCTAATGGGGTGGGTACTTTGAATCAGTTGATGTTGCAGGGAAAGAAGACATGGCGACACACAAGGGCAAGAGTGGGGTGAAGATAGTAAGGTAGATTCTAGTGATGGGGGACTTTATGGTTAGAGGCATGGAGACAGTGGTGGGCAGTGCAAGCAAGGGGAACAGTGGTCAGATGCCTGCCTGGAGCATCAGTATTCCTACATTTTATAGAGGATAGGGAGGATAGTAGAGGAGGGGGAGGGAGCAGGGAGTGCTGGCACACCTTGGTACCAATAATCTGGTCAGCTGGCCTGTGGAGAGAGTGAAGCAGGGCTTCCAGGTGCATGGGGACAAACTGAAGAAGCACTCATCATCCTTGCCCTTTTCTAAGTTCCTCCCTGTGTAGGGTAGGGAAAATTGGGAGGGTAAAGTGAGGAAGTAGGAGGAGAGTGACAAGTTCAATGAAGGGTAAAAATGGTGATGTTAGGATTGGGTTACCACTTTGTAGGGGAATGGGGGGCTTCTGGAACAGAAGACTCTTCTATGGTGATGGCCTTCACCAAATTATGTATAGTATGTGGACTACACATGTATGCAAACAATACGGTCATCTTTACCTCTGGCCTCTCCAGTGCTGACGAGGCATCTAATCTCCAGCTTGACTTTGATAAAGTTCAGAGCTGGCTACTGTCTAACCACCTATTGTTGAATGCCAAGAAGACCGTCTCCATGTTCTTTGGCATAAGTCAGAGACTCTCTAGGCTTCTATCTCTTCATTCTTTCCATGCCCTAGACAGATCCCCACTGGAGGACATCAGCTCCTTTAGGTACCTTGGAGCTTGGATCAACCAACACCTCAACTTCTCTGGCCACGTGGATGCTATACTCCAAAAATTGCACCCCAAGCTTGATGCTTTGTTCAGGACCTGTGACTGCATCCCATCACTGGCATGCCATGCCATCCTACAGAGAATCATCCTTCCAGTCTTTGACTATGGAGATGTGATCTACAGTGCTGCCCCTGTCACTTCCTTAGCCAGATTGGACACACTTTTCTATTCTTTCTGCTGCTTTGCATTTGAGTGTCTTCCTCACACTCAGCACTATTCTCTGTATCAGTCTCTATGTCTTCCCTCTCTGAAGGACAGACTGTTGAGCCCACTGCACCAACATCATCAGCAAATACTGGTCTGGCTCCCTCCCCCTACCTCTCAGTATCTCTTTCCCTGCCTCCTCCCTCATCTAACTCCCTGAGGAGCTGTGACAGTTGCACCCTGGCTGTAGCCTCTACTTCTACCTCTGTTGGTCAAGCTGCTTTCAGCCACCAATTCCCCAAACTATGAAACACCCTCCCCTCTCCCATTCACAATGCCTCCTCCTCTTAAGTCCTCTCCACGCTACTCCATAATCTCACATCTCCACCTGTAGTTGCCTTTAAAGTTACCCCATCCATATATGCTCCCCCCTCCCCCTACAAGCTCCCTAAATTTTGACTTTGTTATTTTAATTTGTTCTGCTTTCATGCCAATCATCCAATGCACTTTGCTCCTGCAAAGCTCTTGACTTGTATTGATTTGTTCTTGTTACACTGCAAATGTACTCTTTGTAATGTCACCATTGATTGTCAGCTGAGCATGAAAGAGCACACTAATTAAAGGTAAAATGGCAAACTAGGTGGGCCAAAAGCCCTTATCTGCAGACAACTTCTATGTTTCTGTGAATCGTACTGAATTGTATTGTATTGAATTGTCTATGTTGCACTGTAAACATACTCTTTGTAATGCCATCTTTGTTTTATACCTTGTTGCCACGATTTTTTGTTATGTAACCCATTGCCCCTTCCCCCCAAGACTCATCTGGAAACAAGCAATAGCTCAGTATGCCTTTCCTGGTGAAACATTTAAATAAATATAAGTAAATAAAAACTAGAGAGGGGACTAATGAGTTGGTACATTTGTAGACAGTTTAAATGAGAGGGAGGCTGGAGCTAGGGATTCTACAGTTGAGGGAGGTGAAGTAGGAAACATAGTCAGGCCTCCCTAAAATATGTGAGCAAGTTCTACAAGTAGTAGTATTGGAGTGGAATGATTTCCAGGACCGAGGGGTGTAGACCCAATAGACCAGCAAATAAGAATAAACACAAGTTGCCGATGATATCAGGAAGTTGTGATAGGGGAAGTCATTTAAGAACCAAAAGGGCTGTAAGTGTAAGTTGGAAGGTGGTGTGCCTAAATGCCAGGAGTCTTGATGATAAAATTAGCAAACTCCAAGCACTAGTGGAAGACTCTGGGCTGGATCATGTGGCTGTTGCAGAAATGTGGGCCAGTGAGAACAAACACTGGAACCTGGAGATCCCTGGATAAACCTTACAATATATAGGCAAAATAGAGAGATGGGTAGAGGTGGAGGTTTGGCTATTTATATCAGGGAAAGAATAGGGTCAGCAAAGTAAGCATCCATTGGAAGGAAAGGAAAGGCTGAGTCACTAGGAGTATAGCTTACTGAGTCATAAGGTAGGAAACTTTGCTTGGGACTGGCTTACAAGCCCCCATGGGAAAAAAGAGGAGAGAGATAAGGAATTAGGAGCAGAAGTAGGAAAGGGGGTAACAAACCAACTCGTGTAAGAAGGCCTTCAGCATGGCTAACAGGATGCTAGCTAGGATGCATTCAGAGAGGTTTTGACAGTAGGAAGCGAAGGTACTGTTACCTCTGCATAGGTCACTAAAAGGCCACACCTGGAGTACTGTACCCAGTTTGGGAGTCTACATAAAATTTGATAGGGACAGGCTAGAGAGAGTACAACACATGATGGCCAAGACAAATCAAGGCCAGCGAGGCAGATCCTATGAGGGTCGACTAAAGGTGATGAACATGTATTCACTTTGAAACTAGACATGGGCGGGGAATATGATAGAGACCTTCAAGTTCCTGAAAGGAATAATCAAGGTAAACTGTGAAGAGCTATTTACAAGGAACAGAGAAGCTGAGACAAGGGGCCATGAGTGGAAATTAATAGGGGGAAGGTTTAAAAAGGGTGTGTGGAAGTATTTTACAGAAGGAGCAGTTTAGCCATGGAATGGTTTGTTGACAGAGGTGGTGGGTGCTAGAACCTTAAAAGGCTTTAGACATGGTTCTGATAGAGCTAAGGGTATAGCAGCTACTCAGTGGGATGAGGGAGGCAAAATCACAGCGGACACGAAGGGGGATAAGGTAAGCATATACCCCAAAGAGGCAACAGATCCTGGGGTATGATAAAGTAATTTGCCTGACTAGATGGACAGTCAATCTTTTTTTGCATCAACATCTATGTTTGTATGTATCTATTATGCAGTGACACTGTTTCAGGTTTTGAATTGCATGTTACATTCTCTTCCCATTGAGACCATGTATTGCATAGCAATGTAGTGAAATGTTGATTAACAGACAGACACCTTTTTTAGGCATGTTTTTAGAAGAAGTTAACTGCAAGACTTTTACCCATCCCTATTAGAAATTCACTTTATCATTTTTTCCCAAGCATTTTCAAGTTTCTAACTATGGCTATCTTGCATGATTTTCCCTGTATTTTACAGTTCGAAATTCAGCTCCATGGCAATATTTTTATGCCTACTTTGTTCTTAGGAGCACTCCTTAAACAAACTGTAGTAACACAAATATTTTTCTTAAAAATATATGTAAAAGTATTTCTACTTGAACCACCAATATAACTCCACTGAATGTGGTCTGTACACAGGTCAAACTATTTCATTTTACTTTTTATTTAGAATGTATTGGAATTACAAACTTTTGAGTCAGAGACTCATTACAAAGGCTCCACATCAGGGTAGAAACATAATAACACTGGAGGTAGTTACAGGGCACAGAGAAGGAAGGAAGGAATAAAATGAATATAATACATGGTGAATAATAACAGGTAAGTTGTAGCAAATGAGGGCGCATATACACAATAGAGTAGACCAGTACTATTAGAGCAGGATAAGGCATCCCTTGTTAGATGGCAGGATTAGTAGGATGAGAGAGAGGGAGGCAGGGGCAGGGAGCAGGGTAGCAAATGTCAACCATGTGAAGTGAAAAGCAGCTCCAGCCTCATGTTGTGCTCAGTAAAATTTCAAACAGTCTCAGAGCACAAAATACAAGCACCAACCATGGTTTCCATAAAGAATGAAAACATTTTATTCCTGCAACATGCAGGCAGCAGCACTTGCCAAATGAGTAATGCACAATCACAACTGCACTGACCGGTTTCATGCCTTTGTGCTTCTTCATTGCAGGAATACAACTTTTTTCATTCCTTATGGAAACCATGGTTGGGACTTATATTTTGTGCCCTAACAAATGTCAGACATCACAAAATCAAAAGACTGGCACCAGACCTCCAAAAAATTGCTAGACATGCTCCTTTAGTAAAGTACATTCATGAAGGATGATGCAGGGCTTGCGCTAAGCTCTGCATCATCTGCAATGTTTGGTGCAGCTGCACCAAAGAACTTTGGTGCAACGCAGCCCGATTCAAGAAAAGCTGGTGGATTTGCAACCCTTTCCACAGTTTATGGCAGCCTGCAATAGGGGTTTGGCGCAAGCCCCATAAACTGCATCCCCCTTGGAAGCAAAGTTAGACCAGGGCAGAGCTGGCCTATCTTGTTGCATCTGACACACCTGGTCGAGAATTGCTTTCAGCACCAGATGTCTGCCACAAGCCCCCTGCTCCAAATGTTTGATGCACCAGGGACTTGCAGGAGATGCAACCAGTTCCTGAATTGGGCCCCAGATGTATAATTCAGTGCAATACAGCTTACATCTCTAACAATTTGAATGGGTTAATAGATGCCTCTAATGGCCTGACTGGTTTCACACCCTTTTGTGTCATCAGCAGGCTGGATGCTGCTTCCCTAGTGTGTATTTTAATGTCCTGCTTAAAGTGTCAGTGCATTAAAATGCATCATTTTTGAACAGGGCTGTGCAAAAATAAACTTCTGGAGGCAGAATTTTGGTGAAAGTCAGAATTTTGCATTCGGGAAATTTCAGAATGGACATTGACAACTTTCTTGGAAATTCTGGCATAGGACGGAGGACTAAATGTATGAAATGTGGATGATTGTATTAAACTGCGGGGAAAAATTCCACAGAATTGATCACTGTCAGTGGTCAGTCCTGCAGATTTTTTTTCTGCAGTTTAATGCATCAATCTGCAATTCATGCATTCATTCCACAGTTCAGTGAGTTACTGAACTGTGGAATGAATATATGAATTATGGATTAAAGAGATTTGTTTACATGTTTTAGGCATAATTACTACTAGACTAGCGTAACTAATATCCTATCTTTACATTGATGGAGAGATAATAGTAAAATGTTGTTAAAAATTATGTATTTGGTGTTTTTGTGTACGATCTCCATATTAAAGCTCTCCTGCACTTCTCTGACTGGAATGGTGTGCATGATGATCCGACAGCTCCAGTAATGTGCTAGTGGATTGAAATGGCATACTCTGGGCACGATTCTCAAAGGGGGCTTAGAATGGCACAAACTGCGGCAAACAGCAGCTTGCACTGAAGCCCAGTGCGCCAGAGACCCTGCACCAGATTCTAGTATGGGAAGGGTCCCAGTGCCTAAGTCTCCAGACTTCTGGCAATCTCTCCCATGCGACAAACACATGGTGCACAGAAGTGGTTTGCCACAAGCTTTTGTGGCAAAGGCAAGCATCCCTCCATCCCGATTCCTGATATAGCCTATTTTCATATTATTGCAATAGCCTCCTTCCCTGGTGCTCTAGTGCCCCCCCAGCAGGAAGTGCCCACCACCCCACTCTTCCCATCCCAATACCAAGCCAGCAAATGGCACAACCCTCCTCTCACCTCTGCAGTCGGCTGCCAACTGAACTGTCACACAGCCTACTGTAAAGTGTGCATGCTCGTTGATTAAGTACATACACTGTACAATATAGTCTGCGACAGTTCAGTTGGTGGCTGGCTGTGGAGGTGAAAGGAGGGCAGTGCTAGTCGCTGGTTCTAAATCATGATGGGAGAGCGGGGTGGTGTGCAATAGCTGCTGGAGTGGGGGGCCACTACAGCACCAGGGATGGGGGCTTGTGTAATAATTTGAAAACGGGCTATATCAGGGATCAGGGAGTGGTGTCACTAGAGCACCAGGGAAGGGGGCTTGTACAATAATATGAAAACGGGATATATCAGGGATCAGGGAAGGGGAACCACTAGACCGCCAAGTCATGGTTTAATTTCTATTATGTTGATTTGGGTGGGGAGTGCACATTGCCACATGCCTATCAATTCTCCCAGTGGGGATTTTTTCTAAGTACACTTAGACCAGCCCTGGCTTGTCTAAGGGTGCTTAGAATTTCTCCCTCTGGATGAGTTATGAGTATCACATTTACAGAGATGTGGCAGTTTGCATCTGCCACATAACCCCTACTGCCATGTTGCAGCCCATTTCTGGGCACACGGGCAGTGCAAGCCCAGTTTGGGGCAGACAGCCTGTGGTTGATGCAAGCTGCTTTTGTGAGGAGCAGAGGCAGTTTGTGATGCAAGGTGCCACTTGTACCATTTATGTTTGGCCCAGGCACCTAGTGTCAGTCTCAGGGCTTTAAGAATCGAGCCCCCTGTCTCCACATTTTAAACATTGTGAAGTTTTCTAGACATCTTCTTTAACATTTATCATGTATGGGTAGTTAGTGTTAATAGTGTTTAGCAGTCAGTCAACTGTTTCGCTGTGCTTTCAGGCCATTAATTTGTAATAAAAGTCTACTAGCCAATGTGATCTTAAGTCTAACACACAATTTTGGTGGCCAGCAGTGTTATCATTTTGCCATCATGTTAATGCTTACATAGAGGCTTTGTGATGCCTCAGAAAACTTCAAAGTCTTTAAATAAATTGAAATAACAATTTTTTTTAAGTTCAACACACGTCTGTATAGCCATGTACTGAGATTTGTTTGTACACTAATTATCTGTGGTGATTGGTTAATAGCATGTCTCGACCTTGCTCAGATGTAATTATTACACTCACATACTTAGTACCTGAGATAAGTGTGGTACAAAAAAAACAACTATAACAACAGGGTGGCACAGCATTCTCTCAAAAGTACTGCTCAAGTCATAATGTTAACAAGTTCAACTAGAGGGCCGGCACGGCAGCACTGATGGTGGAGGCCCTGAACACCACACCTCGCACCACAGGTTCAGGAATGGACTTGGGATGCTGGGAGTCAGCAGGGGAGGAAGGGACTGAGTATCTGGAAGACTGCTCTCCCTTCCTGGGAGGGAAGGGGGTTATGATCCCGCCATCTGGTGACCCCCACTGGTAACTGGGATTTCTGCAGCAGTCAAGACCCTGGCAACTATGGGAATTGGCCGCCGCGGCTCTAATGTGGGTGTGCATGGGAGTGCGCATGCACCATGCTGGAGTGCATTGCACTGCTGGGCCATTGAGAGGAGAATTAAGTAGAAATGCCTCCGTCCCTGGGGATAGGCGATGGCACCATGGACCATAGGCCACAATCCACAGGCTTGGCCTCCTCTGTGCCCGGGTAGCCGACTCAGACTGCCACACTAAATTAATGGATAGGGCACTCTGGGTTGATAGAGTGGCCCCACCAGGATGTTGCGGGGGCGATGGCGTAGGCTTCAGGCAAGGAGGTAGAGTGTGTGGCTGCATCGATGCCTGAGAGAGTTTCCTGGGGTGTATTGAATAAATAGAGTTCACCAAAAAAAATCCACCTAGAATGAACCTAAGAAAGTAGCATAAAAGTTTGATTTGCAGACTGGATTAAATTTTATGTACTGGAAAAATTTGATTGTTATTAGTGTGCTGCTGGCATGTCATTCTAAAGTTTGTTTACTTAATGAATTAATTAATTATTAAAGTGTATTTAAATGTATCTCATACACACGCCTCTATATGTTTATTTGCTGAAATCTTAATTTGAAAGCATTATCCAATATCAATGGAGAACCGCTCTGTTTGTCTGACTGCAATTGACAATGTTAACAGTATTGCTTACTATGTTAGCTACTTCAGGTGTAACCGCATTGTGAGGAGATCACACCTTTCTTGCAAATATGCAGCTTAATCAGATCCATTATGATTAAAATTAAATTTTGATGAAGCAACTCACACATCAGTGTTATGTTCAGATTGTCTAGGTTTCAGTAAGCATTGTGAGAGAGCGAGAGAGAAAGAGATTATCCTGCATTTTTTTTATATTTAATGAATCAAAGCAAGATACTGTAGAACTAAATTATTTCATTATAATATTATTTCTGCTATATTTGTTGGATAAGCTATTCCCACGAAAATATTATTATAGTGAAATATCAACTTAGTGATAATATCTAGATAGTGAAAATATTTAACATACAGTATGTTGTTACTGAGGGTTGCTGTTAACAATCGGTAATCTGTATCTCACTGACACACAGGACAGTGACAACAAAAACCAGTAACAACGACTTTTACTTATTGTTCATTTAACGTTCAGTATAGGTCACATTTTCATACCTCCTTGTCTGCTGTTTTACAGTCTGTCAACACATAATTCTAAATCAGAACTTTAACTGGAATCATCTTTTTGTTCACTATGGAGTGAACATAAATTACAAACTACTACCTCTCCATATTTTGCAGCTATTTACACTCACTATAAAGTCTCAGAAGATTGATTCAGCTGAGATCCACTTCTCCCACACACAGCCACTACATGTGCTATTAATAAACTGGGTATCTTTGATCTTATTTATTTACTTAGTTTTTGTTTACTGGGTGGGTGCAATGGCCACAAAGCGACAATTTTCAGGCGCTACCCGGGAGTTCACAAACATTAAAGGAATCGTACAGAAAAATACAATCAGGCAGGATTACATCAGGTAAGGACACATCATTGTCAGTGAATGAGAGAAAAACACAAAATACAAGTAAGTAGTAAAGATGAGAGAAAGCATACAGTCAATAAAGAGTACCATCAATTTACGATACAATAGTCATGCTACGTAAGATCATGGGGTTGTAAAGGGGTCTCGCCTCTTTATGCAAGCATACTAGGCAAATAAAAATTCTATGAATGATCAATTTCCTCCATAGTCCACTGTCAATAACTACTGGAGGTGCTGAATCAGCCTACCCCTTCAAATCGTGCAAACTGGATGACAGTTAAAACTGCAATGGGCAATCCTTTGAATACTGCATCTATACCTAGATCTTAAAAATACTGTCCCTGAAGGTTTTTGTCCCCCAGATTCCCACCAATAAAAACACAGACTAGTATGTATGGGTGCACAATTTGGCAGTTAATTTACTTATTCTTTCATTTCGAGTTTCTCATTATATTCACATTCATAGATATAAATATATCTCTGACTAACATTTCCATAAATTCATCCATTCCAAATCCACTTTATCACATAATAGTTTATTGCCCATTTTCTCTTAACTTCTTTTCTTTTATTTCTTGTCTTCTTCTCCCCCCCCCAGATGTACATCATGAGGGGCCTGTCTTTTCTCATCTTCCTCCATTCAAGAGATATGGGTGTACACTACGTACCCCTACTTGGTGCTGAGTTTTCTTATGTCCTATTTATTCTTTTGTCCCTCCTTCCCCTCCTATCTTCCCCTCCCTGTTTCCTCCCTCCGGTGTGACTGCTGTCCACCTTCAGTAGTCCCCCCAATAGTCCACTGTGCTCCACCTTCCACAGAGACCCTTCCAGATCCAATTTCAGTTCTACTTCAGGGTGACTGGCTGGGAAATTCTCTTACAGCAAAACTGTGAGCTCCCTGGGCCTGTTTTTGCCCTTAAATACCCATGTTGCTCACCCCCTCTCTGTCTCTCTTCTCCTGAAACCAAACCCTGTTTCCTACCTCATTCTTGCTCCTACCTCATAGCCCCTTCCCTTTTGTGACCTCGCTATGCCCTCCCTTGCCCCTCCCTCAACCCCTTATCTTCCCCTGCCATTACATCTGCTCTTAGCCACCCACACACTTGGTTTGGGCCTGTGGACAATGGGGTCTGCCCTATAAAAAGGGCAACCCTCTCTTTTTCCCCAGATCACTACTAATAAACACACAGACAAGTATGTGTGGGTGCTCAATTTGACAATTAATTTACTTATTCTTTCATTTCAAGTTTCTCATTATATTCACATTTATAGGTATACATAGTTCTCTGACTAACACTTCCATAAATTCATCCATTCAAAATCCACTTTATCACATAATAATCTATTGTCCATTTTCTCTTAATTTCTTTTCTTTTATTTCTTATCTACTTCTTCCCCCCCCAGATGTACATCATGGAGGGGGGATCATTTCTCATCCTCCTCCATTCAAGGGGCATGGGCATATGCTCTGTACCCCTACTTTCTGCTGAGTTTTCTTATGTCCTACTTATTCTTTGTCCCCCCTTTACCCCCATCCTATCCCTCCCTCCCCTGTTTTTCCAGTAGTCCACCTCTCGCTTGCGATGGACAGTAGACTACCCCAAAAAAACACCCCCTACTCCTGTGTTTCAACCTTTCCTTTCTTGCATCCAGGGCTCAATTATGTTGGCAATCTCTGCACTAAACATTGCCAGACCTAGACCAGAGAGGTGTACTCTATCACCCCTGTAATACTCATCTCTGTCTTCTACTACTGTCCTATGTACCGCCATGCCACCTAAACTCTCAAACAGCCTACCCACTCTTGCATTCATTCACTTCATAGCCCTGTCCAAGGCCTTTTGACTGTCAGCATGTCTCCACACCCTCCGTGGAATAATATCAGACCAAACTAAGGTCACTTCCTGCCACCATTCTTTTATCTTTTCAATGTCTGCCTTAATTTGATAAGAAATGTCCAGCCAGGGTCTGGTAGCCAGATCATTGTCTCCTAAATGAGTCATGATTAAGTCTGGGTGGCTGTGTTCCCTCCTAATTTCCCTCAGTGTTGGGAGTAGCTATGCCCACTTCATGCTTTGCATGCCTCTCCAGGTCAACTTGATGGTGTTAATGTCCAAATATAGCTGCCTCCCCCCAAGCCTCCTGGATGCCCATTTTTCTGCCCAGTGGATGAAGGAATGCCCACATGTCCAAGTTTCCAACCTCCTTGTCCCGCCTGCAGCAACCATAAATACTGACAAAATTACTGTTCAGCTCCCATTTGTGGCCTGCCCCCCTCCTCCCCATGTATCAGTGCCCCCCCAATTCAGTTATTAGGTCTTAAATGTTCTTCCATTCTTCTTGATTTACAACCCAGACCTGCTAAGGGGGAGAAATGAAAATATAATTAGTACAGAGTCATAGTACTGTGAACATACCTTTTACAGTAATTATAATAAACATTTTTATTTGTATAGCACTTTTTGAATTCCAAAGCGCTTTACAGGTTAAACAATATAAAACAAACTTTACATCCAAAGTCTCAGCATAGATAAAAATATCATATTCCAGATACAATTAAATTTTCTAAAAAGGCCATTTGTCAAAGGAAAGCTTTTAAACCTCTCTTTAATTCCTCCACGGAGGTGCACTAGTAGTTAGAAGACCACTGCCCCTACTGTTTATTATCCCCAGGTGTGCTTCCCTGTGCAGCCATTTCAGAGGCCGCTCCTATCCGAAATAAATGGGATGAGTACCCCACCTGGTTTTCCCCCAAGATGGCCATATCTTTCTTTAGCACCACCACCACATGTGACTATGGCACTGGGGACCCATCCCCATTCAGAAATATCAGTGGGTTCACATCCCTTGGACGCCCAGCCACCTATGCGTTCAGGGCCCCACTGGACAAATGGCAATATTCCTGTTACGCTGTAGTATGACCCTGCTTCCTCTACCAGACTGGTCTGTCTTGGACCTTCTTAACAGTACTGAAATGCTGTTCCCCATCCACACCATGTCATCCCATAGCAACCCTGCAGACCTGTCCACCTTTCCATGTCCCACTGCCTCACTGATTCTGAAGGCTCCACTATACGTGGTGGCAAAAACCACCTTAAACAAAACTGTTTCACTACTACACCTACGTACTTGGAGCAGTACCCCCACTAGCCTCTCCAACAGTTCTTCTGTCAGTGTCAGTGGACTCCTATTATCCCAGGCCCTCCAGGACCCCCGCAGCCAACTCTGCATCATGCACCTAATGGGGTTCTCCCACTCCTTTAGTATGCACAACTGGCTTTTTGCAGGCAAATGTACCCCCATTGTCGTGTGTGCCAAATTGTTCCACCATTCTGGCACTAGAAGTTGTGCTACCTGTTCCCCCATCACCACTCCAATTACCTGGCAGCCATTTTGTGCCCAGAAAGCCTGAAAGGCCTTCCAAGAGGTTTCATATGCTTTCAGGGTCCTTGGGGACCAGGAGTTGTGAAACAACTGTTCAGCTCCCCGATCCAATCTTCCAGACATAATCCTGAATTGACATTTGTCTGGGCTCTGTTCCTGTGGCTATGGCATGGAACTTGTCCATCTGCAGGTGGGAGAGGCAGTCAGCTATCAGGTTGTCTATGCCATCTATCTGTCTAGCCCTAAATGGCATATCAACATTAATCCCCTTAGCACAAACTGCCTTAGGGCCCCCATGACCCTTTCTGACATCGCTCCCCTATTGTTCAAAATGTCCACCACCACCCTATTGTCACTCCAGAAAGTGACCTTACAGTTCTTAAGCATCTCTCCCCATACTTCCATGGCTACCCAGATTGGCAATATGTCTAGGAAAGTGATATCCTTCATTAGGCTGGCCCGGGATCAAGTGCTGGGCCATGACATGGCAAACCCTTTTCCACTAAAGTATTCTCCCATGCCTATGCCCCTGGCTAGATCAGTGTATAATTGCAGGTATGTGTTAAATACCCATTCATCCTGCAAGAAGGTCCTGCCATTGCAGTGGCTCAGGAATGTCTCCCATACCTCTAAGTCCTCCTTGGTCCCTTTGCTAATATCCACCCAGTGGTGCAGCATTGAGGCTATTTGCATTGACTTCACCAGGCACTGCGCAAATGTCCAGCCCATTGCTACTGCCCTACAGGCAAAGTTTAAATGCTGTATGAGTTGCTGAACCTGCTGGAGTTGTACCCTCTGCCATGCCTTAACAGAACCCAATAATGACTTTAGCTTCCCCACCTTAGCCTTGGTTAGTCTAAATAGCTCCCCTACTGTATCTATCTTGATTCCCAAAAACTCAATCTTTTTGGCTAAGTCCCTTCATTTTCTCTGGGGGCAGAGGCACCCCTAGCTCATGGCACATGGCCTTGAACTCTCATAGTATCCTGGCCATCTGTTGTCACCCTTTCTCTCTATTAATAGAAAGTCATCTAGGTAATGGACCACTGATACCCATATTTTTCCTGAAAGGCCCACTGCAGCCAGGTGCTGAACATCTCAAACGTTGCACAGGCAATGGAGCAGCCAGTGGGCATGGCTTTATCAAAGTAGTAATCCTCCCCTACCAAGAAACCTAACAGGTCCCAATCTTCAGGCTGGCTGGAATCAGGCAGAAAGCTGCTTCAATGTCTGCTTTTGCCAGCCATGCTCCTTGTGATGCCATAATCAATCTGACTGCGTCCTCTAAAGTAGTGTATGTCACCCTGCTGTCCTCTTCGCTTATGTGATCATTAGCCGAATCCCCATCTGGGTAGGACAGGTGACGTATCACCCAAAACTCCCCCAGCTGTTTTTTTGGCACCAGCACCAAGGGTGATATCCTGAGATGTGGCAGCAGTGGATGCCCGAATGGGCCCTCCACCCAGCCTGATGCTATTTCCTTCCAAATTTTCTGTTCCAATAAACTTTCCCTCCCCTTAACCGACCTCAAGTTCTTTGCTTTCATCTCTTTCTGAGCCCCCTTAAAATGTAGGTTGAAACCTTCCCAGAAACCTGCCAATAGTAAGGAGGCTGCCTCCTTCTCCGGGTAAGACCTCAGCTGTTCCTGCATCACCTTGACTTTTATGGGGGGAGTGCCAAGTGAAAATTCCCTGCCACACCTCTATTAATTATCATGCTGTCAGTTGTAGTAGGCCTGGCCTCTACCTCCCCCTGCTCCCCCTCCCCATTGCTAGCTCCAAAATCCTGATGATTGCCCTTCTGTTGTAGCTGAGAGAGAGAGAGAGAGAGAGAGCAGCCACCAGCTTCCTTAAAGCAAGGATGTGATTTAATAGTGTACACTGAATTGAATTCTTAATTTTGGGGCCTGTGTAAGAAAAAAGTAGTCAGTGTTTTGGTTCTCTGTTTTTGTGGTTGACTTTTCTTAGTGTAACATTTATTTGCAGGGAGGAAATCTAGCCTGGGGGAATATTTGCTGTCATTTGTGACTGGACCTGTTACTTAAGATCTGTGAAATGGGTGTTTCATAATGGGAGGAGCTGAAAGGGGCCTGAGGAACTGTGGATTCAAAACAGGAGTTGTTTGAGGACTCTGTCTGCTGTAGCAGAAAGAGAAGCCACCAACTTCCTTAAGAGAGAGACAGCAAGAGAGAGAGAAAGAGATAGCAGTCATCAGCTTCCTTAAAGCAAGGAGGTGATTTAATAGAGTACAATGAACTGAATTCTTAATTTTGGGGCCTGTGTAAGTGAGTAGGAGTCAATGTTTTGGTTTTCTGTTTTTGGGGTTGACTTTTCTTAGTGTAACTTTTATTTGCCAAGGAGGAAATCTAGCTGGGAGAATCTTTGCTGTCATTTGTGAGTAGACCTGTTACTTAAGCTCCGTGAAATAGGTGTCTGATAAGGGGAAGAGCTAAAAGGGGCCTGAGGAACTGTGGATTCAAAACAGGAGTTGTTTGTGGTCTCTGTCTGCTGTAGCTGAGTGAGAAGAGCAGCCACCAGCTTCCTTGAAGCAAGGAGGTGATTTAATAGAGTACAATGAATTGAATTCTTAATTATGGGGCCTGTGTATGCATGTAGAAGTCAGTATTTTGGTTCTCTGTTTTTGGGGTTGACTTTTCTTAGTGTAGCTTTTATTTGCCAAGGAGGAAATCTAGCTGGGAGAATATCTGCAGTCATTTGTGACTAGACCTGTTACCTAATCTCTGTGAAATAGGTGTCTGAAGAGAAGGAAGGCACTCACCGTGGTGGTGGGTCAGAGCTGTACTTGATTGTTTCTGGAGGGCATGGGCATAGTCCCACCCACCCTGCCCCTCACCCCACCCACCCCAAGCATATTATTTCCTTTATGTCAGGAGTTATGACATCACTTCCACAAAAGTGTGAAGGACATACATGTGTTCATATACTTAAAGGCATAGCACACCGAATAGGTGTTAAACACACTCACACACTTGCACACACTAAAAAAAAATCTTAAACAGGAAGGAAGACAGACATGTTGTGAGTGGTGCAATGCACTTGCTGTGGAGCTGCAGTTTTCTAGGAGACATTCTTGAGGCTGCGTCACTGCCTATTTGCAGGCACCTCTCTGGTCTGAGGGAGGAGGTTTCCCATCTCCATGCTGACCTGGTGAGGATTCAGAAAACCTCCTCCCCCACCCAAGGATCACCCAGGCCACCACCATTGCTTCAGAGGTTGCAAAGAAAGAGGAATGGTTGGACCATGGTGGGCTCAGGTAGGGTGAGGGTGGTAGAACAGATGTGCATCCCTCCAGTTGTGCTTCTTCACAATTCATTCACCATTCTAGTGGAGCATGTTTCTTCTATGGAGGCACCCACAGTGGAGACCAAGAGGATGCCAGTAACCTCCACAAACGAGACCCACAGGAGGGTGGCACAGGACCCCACAGAGGAAGGAAATAACTCCTGGATGGGGATTCAATCATTAGGGGGGTAGAACTGGGTGAGCTGAGAGGGATAGAAGGTACATGCCGGGTGCCATGGCTTGGACAGACAGGAAGTGAATCCTTAGGATCATTGGGGCAGCTGCATGGTGACAGGGAGCTGGATGTCATTGTCCACCTAGGGACAAATGACCTGGCTGGGAATGGGATCAGAGCAATGCAGCAGGAGTTTGTGGAATTTGGGAGGAGCATTAGACAAGTAGAAGTTTGGTAACTTTCTCAGAAGTGCTACCTGTCTATGGCATGGGTGAGGCTATGGCACTCTGCACCATGGGATTCAATGGCTGGTTGAAAAACTGGTGTGGAGCTCAGGGATTTGGCTTCATTGGGGACTAGGGGTCCACCTGGATGGTTATAGGCCTATACTGGTGTGATAGTCTGCATGTGTCCAGGAGGAGAACAAGGATCCTAGGTCTTAGGTTTAAATGCTTCATTGGCAAGCATTTAAACTAGCCAAGGGAGTAGGGACTAAAGGGAAGCAGGGAAATCCAAGCCTCCCCCAGAAAACAGGGTAGTTAGTGAAGTAGACACAAAGGCAGGGAAATCGATAGGGAGCAGAACAGGGGTTAATGCAGAAAAAGGCAGTAAGGACAGGGATGGACTTAAAAGGGGTAAGGCCATGAAAAAAATTGAGAGCAATCATTTCCTTCTGCCCTAAAACCTCTAAATAATGCTCTGGTATACCTTTCCTGATGGTCTGCTGCCCCCTTTTTCCCCTGTAGACCTCCCCCCACAAGGCTGGCAACCCTTCTCTGCTTCTCCCACAACACAGCTTGTTGCCTTGAGCCCACTGGCTGGCCTAAGGCCCCTTGTAGCTTCATGCTTTGAATCCTGCTGCTCTTTTTTTTGTGCAGGGCTGATTCATTTGTTTTTGTTGTTTTCCCCTTTTTGTAAATAAACATCCTCCCCTTGTAAGCATGATCACCACAATAGTGACCTGTGAATTTCTATTAGAGCAAAATTGTGAGCTCCCTAGGCCTGTGTTTGTCCTGAAATAGCCATGTTGTTCACCTCTCTCTCTCTCTCTCTATCTCTCTCTCCTCCTGAACAATCCCTGTTTCCCACCTCACTCCAGCTCTGACCTCATAGCCCCTTCCCTTTTTGGACCTCACTATGCCCTTCCCTGCCTCTACCCCATCGCCTTTTCTTCCCCTACCATTCCATCTGCTCTTGGCCACCCACACACTTGGTTTGGGCCTGTGGACAATGGAGTCTGCCCTTTAAAGATGGCAACCCTCTCTATCCTACTAGTTTACTGTATATTGAATGGCAAAGTGTTTTCACTGCTTGCAAAATAATTAAAGTCTCAACACATGACTCAGTAATTGCAGTGTTCTGGACCCAGAGTGGATGCATGAATCATTCTTAGTCAGCTAGTGGAGATGCATGAAAATATGCAAGCAATAATGTATCTCAGATACCTGGAGGACAAACATTTTGGGGTGCTAAATATATTAGTTCTACCCCGCCTCCTCTCATTATTCTTTTAGCTTATTGGATGCATTATTGCATTATACAGCAGACTAACCAACCAATACAGAAAACCTTTACAGCAATAAAGTCACAGAAAGATTCACTGCTAACAGCTGCTAAACTACAATCTCCCATTCACAGAGATGACCATCACATGTGTCATCATTTCATTAATAGAATAATGATGGTATCAAAGTGATGCTGTTGTTTGAGTGGCAGATAGCAATGAAAAAAGCAGCATGAGACAAAAAATTTAAATCACTACAGTACAAGCTGTAATATTATATTATTGACTCACTTACACTAAAACATAGTCTGCTTCCAGATAGGCACACATATTCCCTAAATGAATTATACTACCAAAAGAAATTCCACAGAACTGATCACTGAACTGCAGAATAATTACATACAATGTGAAATGATCTATTCATCTGCAGAATAAAATTCCTCAGAACTGTCATTCCACAGTTCATGTGCATTATTCTGAAGTTCAGCCAGACAAATTCTGAGGAACTTGGCAAAAATACATTGCACACATTTAGAAGAGTCCACTTTTGCCAATGGTAGAAGTTCAGAAAATTTCACAAAATTCATGACATTTTGTGAATGTTCTCTGTAAGTGGAATTTATAAAATTTGCCCAGCTCTATTTTTGAAACAAGCAAATCTAAGCAAAACTACAAGTCTAGAACAGGTGATAATTTCTGAGACACATAAATGTGTCAAAATTAATTAAGTACGTTTAATTTTACACTTTATTTCAAGACGTAATTTCCACATTCCTATATAATGTACTGGTAAGTACTTCATCAGACTATCAGCTGCTATTGGAGGACTTTCTGGGATCCTTTATTTGGGGATCATCTAGTTTAATTCAAAGTGCTTTTGGATACACTATGTATCAAACGCCCTATATAAATGCTGATTCTTCTTCTTCTGCGTTGCTATTGCTTTAAGACTTATAGAAGAATGTTTTTTAATATATTGCTATATGCCAATTATATAGCAGGAGTGATAATAAATGGGCTAATGCATAATTAATTACACAGGTATATGAGGATGAGGAAGGAGGCAACACACACAAGCCATACTGCAGAAAGGAATGTTATTTATCAATAAATTACGGATTGCAAAAAAGTGCTTGCAGATAAAAAGAGGAACCTGACCAGTATTAAGGCCTCTGAAGGGTGACTGACTAGACTTCCTTATGTTTTGTGGTGCTCAGCCACTTCTGCTTGAGATGACCAGTAGAAGTGTCAGAGTGACAGCAAACACTGGGGAGTTTGGTCAACTACCTTCCAAGGGCCTCAAGAGTGGCCTGCTTTGGCTGTTTATCTGCAAGCACATTTTTTGCACTTGGTAATTTATTGAGTAATAAAATTCCTTTTTGCAGTACAGCCAGTGTGCACTACCTTTTTCCTCATTCTAATGTATTTACATAAGAATGGAACAAAGTCAATCCTATCAACTTTCCTAGGCATTTCAAGAGCCCCCAACTGAGAAAATTCCAAAACTCCCATTTCAACAACCGATTCTCCAGATCCCCTCCTCCCCATGTTCACCTTTTCAATTACACAAAATGCAAAATCATGTTTTACTCCATCCCAATGTATACTGAAGTGGTGTGCCAGGACATTAGTATTATCACTCTTTGCAAATGCCTATGGTAATCTCCTACTGTATATGGGTCTTAAAGCTTACTGTGGCCTTATCCTATCAAAATGCTCTGCAGTTAAAGCTATCAAGTGCACCACATCCTCCATGTCAGAATTCACAAAACATCTAAAACTATAAGTTTTGTTGATATTGATGGTTGTACAGTAAAGTGTTTTGTTTTCAGTATAGATGGGCAAAATTTACACCTACCACAGGAACAAATTTAACTTGCTTATCTCACAACTTTGGTTCAAGTCTATAAACCATTCACTCAATCAATCAGTCAATCAACTTTATTTAACCAGGCATAAACACCATTGAGCAAGCTCATTTCAAAGTGGCCCTGGGCATTAATACAATACAGTACACTTCATAAATTACAGTTACGATGGACAGCAGTGCAAAATAAACAGTATGTAGGTGTCGGTCAATATAGGCCTATACATACCAGTCAACATAATTAAAATGCAAAGGTACATAATTATAAGCTTTACAGGAGTAAGAAGAAACAACAATCCCAGATAATCTCCACTAAGTAAGAGGACATATTTAAATGATAATAAGTAAGGTGGTATTAATGGAATAAGATAGTAATGGGGGTGAAAGACTAGGCAGCCAAGAGGGAGGCCAGAATACACTAGTGGTAGGGAATAGACAGGGACATCCAGGATTAAGGGAGCTAGGCTTGTAGGTGCTGGTTTTCTGTTGCTAGGAATGTGAGATGTATGAGATACTTAGGCGTATGATTTGGGAGTGGCACCAGGGGCTTAGGAATCATAGACATCTGAAACAACTGCATGATTCCTTCAGATAATCCTTTATTAGAGCTTTGAGTGTGAAAATGCTTGAAAGTGAGGATAATTTTAATAAGCTTTGCATAGTGTTCCAAAGTGATGGGAGTGAGAAGTTGATTGCTGCTGAGCCATAGGTTGTTTTCACTCTAGGAATTTGGAAGCAAATTATGGAGAAGCATCTCGGGCCATAGGAACCCTTGGCCTGTTTGAAGAGGTGCGAGATGTATGCAGGGTGGTTATCAGATAATGCTCTAAAGAACCAGAGGAGAGCACTCCTTCTTCTCCTAGTTGAGAGTGAGGTCCATCCCGAAGCCTGATATAGAAGACAGTGATGTGTACCATGGGGTAGATTAAGGATAAATCTTAAGTCCCGGTGGTAGAGAGTGTCTAGTTTGTTAAGCATTGTTGAAGGGCAATGACTGCAGAGGAAGTCAGCGTAGTCCAGTATAGGTAGGAATGTGGATTGTACTAATCTCATTTTAGCTTCTAACATAAGCAGATGTTTAATGCAAAAGAATAAACTTAACTGCTGTCTTAGTTTCTTCGAGATTTCATTTAAGTGGCACAGAAAGTTAAGCTTATTGTCCAGCCAGAACCCTAGGTATTTAAAGGTATCAACTACTTCAAGGGGTTCAAGGGGTTCATCTAAAAGTGTTCGGATCTGTGGGATATGTGTACATCCAGAAGTAGACTTTGGTAGAAGCTTTAGTCTTTTTAGCATTGAGGAGGACCTTATTATGGACCAAGTCCAAGGATGAATTTGTGGTGTAGAGTGCAGTGTCATCTGTGAATAAGTGCACATTGGCTGTGCCCAGCTGTGAGTGCTGGTTATTGATGTATATTGCAAAGAGGATAAGGGCCCAGGATGGAGCCTTGGGGGACTCCTCGAAAAAGGGATTTTTGTGGGGACAGATCTCCTATAGCTTTGACTTGTTGTAACCTGTTGATTAGGTAGCTGGTAAACCATTTAATAGCAGAACTATCAAATCCAATATTACTCAGTGCAGTAAGCATAATGGTATTATCCACAGTTTCGAAGGTCTTACTTAGATCTAGGAAGAGGGCAAATACATGCTTCTTTGAATCCAAGGCCATTTGCCAGGCTGTAGTTACTTTTGCAAGAGCCAATACTGTGCTGTGTTTGGCTCTGAAGCTGGACTGAGCCAGGTTTAGCAACTTTTGTGAATCCAAATGTTCTCTAAGTTGGATGTTGACAATTTTTTCAAGTAGTTTAGAGAGGACGGATAGTATAGAAATAGGCCAGTAATTGCTTAGATCACTCGGATCCCCAGTCTTGAATAAGGGTAGGGTGTGGGCAGTTTTCTACAACACAAGTAGCTCACCTTGAATCAGGGAGGTGTTGAATAAGTGGGTAATGGGGGCAGTCAGATAGGTATGGCCAAGTTTTAGGAAATAAGGTTCAATATTATCTGCATCAACACTCTTTTTAGTATCCAGAGAAAGGAGGAGGTCTCCAACTTGCTTGAACATAATTGTGAGGAAGCTTAAAGGGGAAGGATGTGGTTGGTTATGGCTGTGGTTATCAATAGGGTCAACAGTGGAGTCTCCTGCTGGGCTAAGTTTGCTGACAGGTGAGGTGTCAAAGGCAAGCCCTGCAGTGGCAAAGTGATCATTAAACTTCTCTAGTATATCAGCTTTGTTTGTGCAGGTGGTTCCAGCAGATACAATTTTGTTTGGAATGGGTGTGACAGTAGACTGACCTTCAACCTCTTTGAGGATGTTCCAAAATTTGGCATAGTTGTTTTTATTGTCTTCTAGTTCTTTTTGGAAGTACCTAGCTTTTTCTGACCTAATTAGCTTAGTACAAGCATTCATAGTGGTATGGAATGCTAGCCAATTGGCCTCCAGGTAGGATTTCCTCACTTTTTTCCACCAGTAGCCCCTGTCCCTAAGTGCTTTCTTCAGGATGAGAGAGAGTCAGCTGGGAGTTTTATTTTTTGATTTGATCAGTCTTAGTGGGGCGTGTTTGTTTATTAGCCCCAGTAAGAGGCTGTGAAAATGCTAAATGCCTCATTAAAGGTGGGTGCTAGATAGAAATCCTGCCACCAAATGTTTCTTATATCTTTCAGAAAAGTGATCTGGTAGAACTTGTTCAGGCATCTTTCCAGTTTGAATTTAGAGGCCAGTTTTATTTGGGGAAAATGTCTGATACAGGCAGTAGTGCAGTGGTCGCTTATATCATTAAAATGGGAAATGGGGAAAGGTTCAGATTTGGGAGGGGGATTACAATTTACAAAAACACCACTAGACCACCAGATTTTTTTTCTTTTAACAGGACTAAAGGAGGAGATATGGAGGGATGCAGGTGGGGAGGTTACTGTACATTTCCATGGTGGGCAGCAGGGTGGGTTATTACCAGGTGGAGGTGAGGGACCACTAGCCACCATGAATAACGTAATTATTTACAATTACATGTGGGACTGGTGGGGGAGGGACCACTAGCCACCAGGGATCTACTAATTTTAACTTATACTGTACCTGCGTGGATGGAGGTGAAATTTTTCTGCAGAAGGTGAAATTTCACTGTTCAACCAGCTGAAATTTCTCCACTCTGCCAGTTGAAATTTTGCATTCCACTATGCAAAATGGGCCGACTATCGTGGATTTCTCCACAAAGTGAATTCCGCCCACTTCGCCCACATCTAGCCCTGAGTAAGTGATAATGAGTTACAGTAGTAGCCACAGGCATGGCCAGATAGTTCCAGATATTTTACAAAATTTCTGAAGAGTTTCTCTCTGCTGCCCCTACTGTGGAAATGTAGAAAGCAGGAGATTTCTCTAGAAATATCACAGAAATTTCAGGAACTATCTGGCCATGTCTTTGGCTGTGCCTGTACTTCCCACTTATAAAATACTGATCCATACAGATCCATAAGACTACAACACAGTATAACCCCTATCCCCCTACACTCATTCAGTAGAGCACTCCCCTCCAAGTGTAAATGTTGATGCACGGTTCATGCAATTGAACATACTCTATGCTGCTTTTATGGTGGTTTCTTTAGTCCACAGTCCCAGGCATACTGCAGTGTCTTAAAAGAACACATCTCTTGTGAGTTTGACAACCCTCCCCCCAAAATTTAAAAAAATCTAAAGTTCACAGTGATCACAGTATCTCCTGAGTAAGTGAGCTATGTGACAAGCCATGAGGGTGGGAGATGGAATGTGGGAGTCTTTTCATGGAAGCCTTTTTGTAAAAAAAAAATAGTTAAGAAAGTTAAAAGTGGGCATACCTTTTAATACTGTCTAGCAGGATCAATCTCCATTCATGAGATGCATTGACTCAATCACTGTGAGGTGGGAGGCATGCCATTACTGTGCTCACAAGTAAGTTGCTCCTGTAAAAATGGCAGGAGTTTTGAGTTTTATGTTAAAGAGACTAATAAAGCTGAGTAATGTAAAAATGGAGGAATCATGAAAAGCAGCTGGTGTTTAACAAAGCCTATTGCAATGGTCTTCTGATAAATGGGATGGCCACTTAATTTGGATGACAAGCCTGCCACCAGGTCATCCTGATTAAGTCGTTTCTATTGTATTATTGATGGTATGTCTGGGACACCAACTACAAGAATGAAAGGGGGTGTTCTGGTCAGTCAGTTAGTGGTACAGCTCAGATCTCACAATACCATCACCACTTTTGGCAATCATAAGATTCAGGAAATTAATTCTCATAAGATCTGCCTGCATCACAAACTTCAAGTTTTAACTTGAAATATTTAGTAGAAAGAAATAGAAAAATCTTAAAAAAAAACCTAAACTAAAACATATTTGCTATAAATATAATTGTTGTACAATGTTCATTTTAGTAGTTACTTTATATTTATCTCCTTTATTTTTGCTTTGTGAAAAAGGAACATGTAAGAGAAAGTAGCACAGATGAAGAACTGCATAGATAAAACACCACCCTATTTCAGAATACAGTATTGTATATAATGCATGCAAGTTTCTACCTGGGAGCAATAACTGCCAAGGTGACAAGCTTACTAAAACATATTAACAGGCCATTAGTCAGTCTTAAAAAGTTAATATATTGTACCAAATACAAGCGTTTCACTTTGCTTGGGACTCATCAGTGTGGTTCTGCAGTCAACTGGGCCTAGCAAAGCATGTCACTCAGCCAAAAGTGATAGGCTTAGCTTTATAAGGCATCATGACCCTATATGAGAAGATGTCATAAAAGACATAACTGAAGTACAGAATTATTAAAGCTAAAGTGACAGCAAGCCAGCATGGAAAATGCAGTTTCTGTGAGCCACCGATCCCTGGACTAATTTCCAGGTACAGCCCATGTATGACAAGTTTGTTCTCTTTTGCATTTGATATTCAGTACGTTCTGTGAAGCTATTATGACAGGCGACCTTCAATTATTTTGGGGGTACTTCTATCAGCTGCAGGAAAATCACAAGCTTGTCTCTTGATATAGATGCATCAGTGCAAGCATGTTTGATCTGTTTTACGAAAAGGATGAAAGATACTAGTCGTGAGTTCAGCATGACCATTGATTCTGAAAAGTACTGAAAGGAGTAAAACCCATGGTTACAAGCTTAGATGAAGAATACTGTCAGTGCAGTGTTCACAGTAGAATAACTTTGAAAAGCCCATCTTCTAAAACATATTGCAAGGACCTATGATACAAGATCAGGGTTTGGAAATTAGAGATAAAATTGAAAATACAAATGGAGTCATGTCTAATGTGAGAACAGTTTGCAAGAACAAGACAAGAGAAAAGCTGAGATGATAAAAAAAGAAAGCAGACCACACTATGATGAGACATACCGTACATTTTCAATCACAAGAGTGAAGTGTGCATATTTATGGAACTCATACAAGGGAAAAAAGAAATTAGTTCCTTAACTAGGACTTTAACCCAGGCTGCTAGGAATACCATTTTGATTGCTCTATGAGCTGCGCTACAAAGGCAAATGGAAAATGGGACATCCCATGGCACCTTACTATTTCTCTAATGAACAATCTGGTGCTGCACAGATAATTACATTTTCGATCACAAGAGTGCAGTGTGAATATTTATGGAACACATACAAACAGAAGAGGGAAATAAATAAGTGCCTCAGCTGGGACTTGAACTCAAGACATCTGTAATACCCACAGTATAACCTAGAAAATAAAAGTAAATCCATCAGTCAGAACATATAGAGTCTTGAAGTAATTTAGAAATTTATAAAGGAAAAACACATTAGATAAAGTAAGTACATACAGTAGAACATTGTTTAATAATGTTACATACTTTGCATTGTACTATATCAAGGTGTTATCTATAATACCTGGGACAACCCTTCCCAACAAGCATTGTTCTGTCCTGCCCCAGCTGAGCATGCCACGAGAACTGTAGCAAAACAAGCTCTTGCTGTGCCTTTCAGAAAAACTGCTATGGGGAGGTAAGCCTTTGCAGTAAGGGCACCCTCCTGGCTAAATGAGCTCCTCCACACAACCACAAGCCTTACACACCTCAGTCATTTCAAAATTGAACTTTGGAAATCCATCTCTCCCTGAACACTGCTATTGCCATTCTTAATCTCGGGTGGAATTCGCTTTCCTCTTGCCCCGGGCCACATTTTGACTCCCCTGGTACCTACCAGTCTGTTCTGAGATGCGGAGATGCTCCTGCTGCTCCTGCTGTTCCTGTATCTCCCCTACCTTTCTACTGACCAATGTCTCCCCCCTAACTACCTAGTGACCCATGTACTCCCTCCCCCAACCTCCTCCACCTCCCCACTGGTGTACTTCTCTGTACACCTTTCTCTTACCTATGGCTGATTCTCCCTCCACACCCCCTTAGCCTGTAGCCTACTTCCAGTCCAACATCTTCACTGATGATGACTGATGTATCTGCATTTTATACCCCTTTTTAACCTGACAAAGCCATATAACTGCTACCTTGTTGTATTCAACTAAGCTTGTACATAGAAACCCTTTATTGTTCCTGACTTCTCTCTTCCAGTTTAATTATCTCTTCCCACTCTGGGAACTGCTTCCCCCTGTGTATGTCTGACCTCTGCTATGGATAAAGTGATGCTACTGTTTGTTGTTACCTGTATGATCTATGTCCTTTACATGATGTTTTACAGACAATGCTTGTTAGCTGCTACTGTTTTCCCCCTGACTCATGTACTTGATGTCTCCCCTTGTATTGATGAAGATCCTTTGCAAATGAGCTCCTAGCTCAAAGGTTGTAACTCTGATTTTACAATAAATAAATAAATAAATGAAACAGTTAAGAGTATGCTTAACAAGAACACACATATTAATCTTAAGTCAATTGCTAACAATTTTAAAAAGGTCATGTTTCTGTGTTTCACTTTAGACATATCTGCTTTTATTTGAGAAAATAGGTTTCGACATTTGGTTTGAGTAACAGGCCAGATTTTTAGCCAGCAATTTTTGGAAAACAGATATAACTGTATGTTTATTTCCTATGCTATTTCCTGAATCAGAATTTTCCTTTTTCAAAGTGAGACAGTACATGACTTTATTATCAGATACCATCTACTTTCTGATCACCATAAAGCAGTGTTTAAAAAAGACAAGCAGTTTTAAACCATTAAATCTTGTAGAGGGGTTGTGTAACAATAGATGGACAAGGCACCGAACTTCGGTTTCAACACACAGTCTCTGTGTGATGTTTATTCAAAATACAGTAGATAACCTTCAGCAATGGCACATTCCTTCTTCAGTACATCAGTTTGCAGCAACAGACTATGTTTGTCCTTCCTCTGCACTTGTCAGCACCTACTGACTCATTGATCTACTGATCTAAACTTTTCAGTGAAAACCCTCCATCCTTATCGTTGTCTTGTTTGCTTGGGTGGTAAGGGCTAAAAAAAAAAAACAAGCTACAGACAAAGAACCTCAGTGCAGAAGCACTGAAACAAGGGTTTCCTCCAAGGGTATTGACAGTAAGCCAAGTTTCAAAGAAACACAACAACACACATATTTCCATATTGAAATGCATCAAGGAATATATGCAAATCACCATGAAATTTCAAATTGGCTCAGTTTACAGCAGAAATGCATGGTACCAATTTACATGCATTTAACAACACAACCAACTAAATTTCTATAATGTAGTCACCTGGTTTTTTTTACCTTTATCAAAAACACCTAGTGCCATGTTTTTTTCAACATTTACAGTTTCATAAACATAAGGTATATACATCAAGGGATTTTATGACATAGTGCTATTACATACTAAATCTAACAATGATAAACACAGTCTGTTGTTTTACATAAGCTCGGAGGTCACCACAATAACCTCCCTGTATGAGTACCTGAGAGGGAAAATGAAAAAATTAAAGAGGACACTATAGAATAGTCAAGAAAAGGGGGTGTGCACAGGTGGCCAACCATATGGACTAGAAATTGTAAAGGATAGAATAGGCTAAGAAACAGAAAAACTGTTGCAACAGATTTAAGAAAGGTCACTCCTCAAGAGTTGTAGGCTCTGTAAGTCACAAATCTATAACATTTACAGTAGTTTAGTGTTTTCTATATATTTGACCCTTTGGCCTATAATCTCGAACATTACCTCCACCTTTAGTACCATTTTACTTAACCATTCCTATCTTGATTCAACAATGTGCTATTGAACAATATGGAATATTACTGAATTGTGTTAATAAAGGCAAAGTAAAGTTGTGCTAACACTGGAGTCACCTTTTGTGAATATAGGCCTTTATGTTTTATTTTAAAGACAAACTTCAGATTTATTTTAAAGCCTATTCCTTCCCCCTAACAGAAGAACAACCTAGTCTTGTTTTTATTACAAATGAAGTGCTGGAATTACCATTTCACATGCATATATGCTATTTTATTGCATCTCTTATATAATGTTTTCCCAAAAGAAATCCCTCATAATTTTTACGGTGAGTTGGTACAATTGTGGATGAATTTTAATGTAATTTAAGCATGAATTATATTTTCCTCATGGTCCTGTACTCACAGTACATCAGATTATAAAATAACAAAATCAACCTTTACTTCCAATTGTCTAAGGACCTTTGTCCATTGAATTTTATAAACACAACATAACAATTAAGTGTAAGTTTCACAGGCTAATCAAAAGTTGGGTGAAATATTAAACAGGAGAAGGGGTGGGTGTCCATATGCATCAGGCCATGTAAATTTTGTTTTCCATTTTTCTAACTAACCATAAATGCTGCCTCCTGCAGCTCTCTGCTTCTGCACACTGTTCTGACTCTCCCAACATGTTTGTATTTATATATTTAGTTTTTAACAACCAGGTAAGCACACTAGACTAATTTGTGGCTATTTTCAGGTACAACTAAGGAGGTGAGACTGTGAGCAGATTATATATACAATAATGGATGGGGAAGTGTGCTTAATGAGAATTTAATGGTTGCCCGAGATGTGGGATGCTACATAAACCCGAGGGTGAAGCCTGAAGGGTTTATTACAGCATCCCACACCAAGGGCAATGATTAAATTTGAGTTTTATACCCTTCCCCATCTTTTATTTTTTTATAATTGAAGGTCAGGAATTTTTTCCAGCCTTGCTGTGGTGTCCCAGTATATAACTGAGGCTCTCACAGATAGAACACACACACACACACACACACACACACACACTTACTGCTCAGATTATTATTTTTTTGTGTGTGTGTGTGTGTGTAGTTGTTCTTTATTTTTAGTCTCAGAGAGCTCTTGTGATTGCGTTGTGTACTTACCAACCAGAGATCAGGCTGGTGCTGTGTGTGGGTAGCTATGAGAGCTCTGTTTCTGTCGGCGATGAAGAGCAGGATCATTCAGATGGTTTAAACAAAAAAAATAGATGGCAGGATTGGCTAGATGCAGTGCTTATATTAAAAAATAAAGAATTTACCCAAGTTAAAGGACTGTGTGGCGGCTCCTCAGTAAGCAAGGGACAGAGCTGCCATGTTTCTGTTACCATTCAGCCCGCCCACAAACGGAGTGTCAGCCAATGAGGGAGTAGCTATGCTTTGAGTGACTTGACTCGTGCTTGCTGTTATAACCTGTGGGTTATAATGGCAAATTATAACTGGTTCAGCCCATAGAAAAAATTACTGACCAGTTATTATAAGGATATTATAACAAGGAAAATAAAAGGAATGAGCAAAAACAATATCAACTACAGTCAAAGTACGATGGGTAGTGCAATAGCAAGTATAGTAAACATTCAAGGGGTCGTGTCATAGCAAGAATATTAAAGTACAATGGGTAGTTCAGCAGCCTGGGGCTAGGAATTCCAACAACATGTCAACACAAGTCCTGATCTATAGGATTATGTAAAGTCCAACTGCACTATAACACACTGTAATGCATTCTGCTCTTCCCAGAATTTGTATCACTTCCCTTATAATGCTTTTCAAATATATGCTTTTTCCATGTGCCTCTTTCTAATTTGTAATTCTACCATGAATCCCTGCTAATGATGGATATTTATTCATCATTCATAAAATGTGCACCTGTCTTCCACTGTACCCTCCCAGTATTTTTATCTTTATCTCTTTCTTTCTCAAACCTTGTACTTTTACACCAGCACCACTCCCAATGTGAACCTCTTCTGTTGCACCTTTCTGAAAACTTTAGCATTTAGCCCACATCACTCTGAAAACACGTTCCTTTAATGCTCAACTCTTCCCCAAATTCTTGCATCTTGCACCCTTCACACAATTTGCAATTTTACCCCATTTCTGTCCTAGAAAAAGCAAAATTTTCCCCACATCCCTTTTAAACTGTGAGCCCATACCATCTCACCTCTCTCAAAAATGTACATCCCTTTCAAAATGCATACATTTAACCCTACAATCCTCCCAAAATATATTCCCCAGACAGATTCTCAATATAAATACCTTTACCACTGCCCTCCTCCTAAAATGTACAATTCTCCCCAAATTTTCACCCCACCCCTAATTTATTATGAAAATATGTACCCCTACCCTAAAACACCTGCCAAGGTTAAGCAAACTATTTTATTTAGATACAATTGAGTAGAGAGTTGATATCCTGGGTTCATTCCAGGTGATGGACATTGTGGGATATAAGTTGAAATAAGAGGTATAGTGCACATTCTGGAATGTGTCAATTTGAGAATACTGCAGTAGAGGGGATGTACGCATTTTAATAGTTATGCTGTGTAGGATTACTCATCAATTGGGGTGAAAAAGTATGGGTGTGAAATTTGGGCACTGGGAAGAAATTTTGTTGAGGGTTTGGGACTGTGGTGTGGAATTTGGTAAAAGTAGAAAAAGGGGTACACACCTTTGGGCAATAGGACCAAGGGTGCACATTTTGTAGAGAGTATAGATCTATGATTGTAAACTTTGGGAGGGCATAGATACAGAGTTGCACATTTTGGGAGGGGAGCAGGGTTATAAGGCACAAATGCATGAGGTGTGCAAAGGCTGGGGTACACATTTAAGGTGTTAGCACAATTGTAGGGTGGTACAGGGAGGTAAACATTTTATGAGTTGTATCAAGGAAGGGTACATATTTTTTGAAACAGTGCAATGACGTTCAAATTTTTGAGGGCACAGGAGGTAAAATACAGCTTTCTGGAGAGTTCGCATTTGGGGAGTGGTGTGGGGTTGGGCTGTGAATTTTAGTCGGGTTGTACGAGAAACGTTTCAAGCCATGGGTGGTAAACAAGAGTACAGGTACAAGGTTTGTAGAATAGTTGGAGTGAGATGTATACATTTTATGAGTGGTAAAGAGGTAGGGGATGAAATCTGGGATGGGTGCAGATTTGGAGTATAGTGTGGGAAAGGTGAAAATGTTCTGGAACAGTGCAAGTTTATAGTACATGGCAAAACGTACGCATTTGTGGAAGGGTGTAATGGTGTGTATAAAAAATTGTGGGGTGTACATGGGAGGGTTAAACATTTTAGGAATCTTGCAAATGTTGCTGTTTATACATGGCACTGAGTAAAAAATTGGAAAACAGGTAGAATGCATTTATTTTGGCACAGGTACAGGAGAATGGGTACAAATCTTATAAACAGCGGGTGTAGGCGTAAAACTTTGTAAAGAGTGCAGAGGTAAGTGTAAACCTTAAAAAGGTCACATGGATGGGATGCAAATTTTGGCAGGGGATTGGGTAGGACATACAAGGTATGTGATGTGTAGGGGTACAGATTTATGAAAAAATGAATTTTTGGGGAGTAGCGAGGTATATAAATTTGGGGAGTCAAGATGAGTAAGGATACAAATGTTTGGAGAGGTATGGTCTGAGTATAAATTTAGGAGGTATGCAAATAAGTATACATTTTAGGGAATGTGGATGGTAAGGTAAGGTAAACTTTATTATATGGTGCCCAATCCCATGGGCTCTGGACGCCAGATAGTCAAAACTGGCACAGTAAACATTAACAACATATAAATCTAAGCAGTGCAAGGGTTATACAAACTACAAATTAAAAATGTAACAATAAATGGACATTAATAAATCATAATAGTAAACACACAATTTAAAAAACGGCTGCAGTTAATCTGGGAAATCCTCTCTAAAAAGGTAGGTTTTCAGACCCCTCTTGAATGTCTCCACTGATGGGGCCTCCCTCACAGTTCTGGGGAGCAAGTTCCAGAGGACCGGGCCAGCCACCCCAAATGCATGGTCACCCAATCTTTTCAGTCTGGTCCTCAGAACTGCAAGGAGGCCCCCGGTGGAGGAGTGGAGGAAGCAGACAGGTGTAAAGAGGTCAGTCTGGTAGCCAGATCCTGAGCATGAACCATATAGGGCATTGTAGGAAAGCAAGCCCACCTTGAAGATGATCCTCTATTTGACAGGCAGCCAATGCAGATCTCGCAGGACCTGGGTCATGTGACAAGACCTAGACAGGCCCATCAGTAACCTGGCTGTTGCATTTTGCACCAGCAGCAGCAGTCGGTGGAGGTTCTCTCCACTGATCCTGAAGTACAGAGCATTGGATGTAACAAAGACATGCACTAGTGAGGGCAGAACTAATGGTGGGGATATAGCTCAGTGGTAGAGCATTTGACTACAGATCAAGAGGTCCCTGGTTCAGATCCAGGTACCCCCTCAACTTATCACCAGCAGAAGGAAGGAGGTGGTGATGCCACTGTACAGATCATTGGTGAGGCCTCATTTGGAATACAGTATGCAATTCTGGAGGCCGCAACTTTGTATGGACATAGACAGGGTGGGGGGCAGTTCAGAGAAGGGCAACAAAGATGGTGCAGGGTCTGCACCAAAAGTCATATGAGGAGATGCTGGGAGACCTCAATATGTATATACTGGAGGAGAGAAGAGACAGTGGAGATATGATAGAAACCTACAAATACTGTATCCACAAGGCATAAATAGGGTGCCAGAGGGTAGCATCTTTCAGAAAAGGAAATGTCCGGGAGTGAGGAGGCATGACATGAGATTTGAAGGGGGTAAACTAAGGGGTAGCATGAGGAAACACTTCTTCACAGAAAGGGTAGTGGATGCATGGAATAGACTCCCAACAGAGATGATGGGGGCAAACACAGTGGAGGGTTTCAAGCATGCATGGGACAGGGACAGGCATAGGGGAACCCTAGCAATAGGAACAAAGAGGTAAAGCCAGAGATCAAGTAGGGTCTGCAACTTTTACAGTAGGCAAAGAAAATGATCAGACTAGATGGCCCTAGCGGTCCTTATCTGCCATCATTTTCAATGACTCTATGTTAATCCAGGCAACATTAGTAGTAGTAAATCATTTTTTATTCAGATACGAATAATTGGATACATTCACTTGCATATAGCTCATTTCCAAGGAAGTTCCAAATTTGGTTAAGAAAATTCCATATAAATAGACAGTACCACAGAATTCCTTAAATTAACATTCCTTAAATGGAAAACCACTTTGGACAACAAATGGGGTTCAAATGTTATAGGAGCAGGATACACATTTAGTGAGAGGTGTAAGGGTTAAAGGTACCATTTTTGGGTGGAATTAGAATCTTAGGAGAGTAGTGTGGGTATGATTTTGAATAGTTGCAAGGGAGGGTCAGTTTACATGTATACATTTTGTGTAGTTATACATTTCATAAGAAACTATACCTTAGTGACAAAGCCACTGAAAATCAATGACAATTGACCAAACTCAGACACTTGATCATCATTAAATTTTGTATATTACTATCATGTTGTATGCACATTTTCCCATTAGCAGGCAGTTTATGGGGATCTAGCCATACCAAAATCACTGTTTGATTCTGTTTTTACTGTAAGGAAATTTCAGTATTTTTATTTAAAAAAATTCCAGCAATATCATTAACTCTTAATCTGCCTCAAATGCAGGTCAGGCCAGGCATAGTGAACAGGGCAAGAAAACAAGTATACTGCATAATAAGAAATGTTAGCCTAGAGCAACCCATGTGTGGCATACAAATTATAATACCTACACCTCTAGAGAACAGGATGGTCAAGAGAATGACAAAGCCATTATCTCACTGAGTTGCAAGATTCATTCTTGAAATTGAGACAGGACATCAGCTCTTTAGATTGCAGCTTCAGTGGTGGCTCCAGTGTAGGTGCAGGCTTAGTTTAGCTAACATTAGAAAAGGGGCAAACTATAAGACTGATGCTAATTGGTTAAAAGTGCCTATCAGCTGGTTTGGTATGAGAAAAACAGAGGCAGAGAAATAACGAGTCCAGGTATCCAGTGCCTCATTTCATTCTAGTAGTACTGTGCTATTAGAATGCTACAAAATGGAGGTATTGTCATGTTTTATGTCTCACTTAGTGAGTGAGACCCCTCAACTCAATCTGTCACAAGAAGACATCCATGGCAGTCAGCATATTCAATACAGAAAATTTAAAAAAAAGTCATAATACAAACTGCCTTGTTTTTTTTTTCCCCACAGTGATACCTTACGTAATGAAAACTGACTATATATAAAACAGTCACCCTGTGTACCACAACAATTATTGTAATGGTTCTGATCCTCCATAGTCCTGACTGTACAGAAAACAAAGCTCACAAATAAAAGGAAATGTATTTAAATAAAAAAAAATAAAAACACATCATGAAACACAACTGCACCATAGATGGAAGATTTGGGGTGGTTAGTTCTGTAATGTAAATGTGAGCCTGCCAGTGTTTCAAACTCTGTTCACCAACACAGATGTTGAAAAGAAGTATTTAAAAAGAAATTGTATTTTTGTTCCGATCCACTAAAGAACAATCACACAAAAATGATCGACAACTGACTTATATCTTTCAACCACAAAGAATATGAACACAGAGGGCATTTTTTAATTCTTTACTTTCAGCACACTCCCAGTCTAGATCTCTTCCCCCTGCTTGCAGCTGTGCTCCCAATTTGCAGTTTAACAGTGTAAACCTTCATTGCGACACTTTCTTTAGCAATGCTAGTCTCCCACCCACCCATGTCTTCCACATCCAATGCCCCATCTCTCTCCCCCAGCCTCCTGCGTGCTGTTTCTATAATAGAAAAAAAAAACATTGGAACATTAAAAAAAATGAACAAGAAAAAAAAAAGTTACTTTGTGATTTTATTTCTTTTAGTCAGCCTCCCTGCCCGATCCTGATACGGTCCTCATTAATTATGATAAAAGGGAGGTAACCTGGCTTATGGAGTGAAGGGTAAAACACACAAAACAAAATGTGGGTGAGATGATAATGACTGAGCGAAAAAAAGAAGAGAGAAGTTGTTAAGAAAGGAGAAAAAAAACAATTGTTGAACACTGCAATGGCCTCTACTGGCAGGAATACCATTAGAGGGACTACTTTTCCAAAAAAGACATACATTTCAATTTAACATTTGTTTATGTTTTATGCCATTTTTACAGCACATATAACAATATTACATGTAGCCCATTTTCTAAGCACAATAATATCCTCCAGGGTGAGCAGTATGGGAAATACTACCCACCATGTCAGGTATTATTGCTTACATAGCAAGCAGTTTCTTGGTGGTACAAATTTCCAAAAGGCAGGCAGGCCACAAGGAATGTATGGAGGCTAGAGAATCTACAATGCCTTCTGGTGCAATGGGAAATGCAGCAGTGTTCAGATGGTTGGGTTTTAGGTTGGTGGGCAGCAGCACAGGTCCTAGGCAAGGACAGGATTACATGGAATAAAGTTTGTTTGTATGCAGGCTATTAATGCTGTTAAACAAATGAGTGACTGAGCACACCAACATTTTTATTCAGGTGGCCGCTGAGGTTTGGTTGGTTGCTGGTCCTGATGTCAGCAAGCTTGCTATGGTTTGTAGGTCTTGTGAGAAAGCATGGTGAAAGTGTGTTATTTTCAAACTATTGCTTTTTGGAACTTCACTATCACAAACAAGGACAGTAGGAAAAGAGGACAACATTGACCACAAATTGGGACATCCCAGAAAGCTTGGGACACTTGAAAGGTATGGAAGAGGTACAGGGGTAGTAGTACACAATCTGTGAATGTTGTGGAACCTCAGCAAAGAGTGAAGCTGAATAGAATAAATAAGGGGAGAGTTGTAGGGGCTGGATTCAGGGCTGAAGTGGAACAAAGGAAAACAACATTTACATTTTAAAGAGGGATTCCTGTGAAATGTGCTACATTGCAGAATTAGAATAAGCATACCCCCCAGAGGAGGGCAACCAAAATGATTTGGGGCTTGGGGGACAGGACCTATGGGGAGAGGCTCGAAGAGCTAAATATGTACACACTGGAAGACAGAAGGGACCGGGGGGACATGATAGAGGTCTTCAGGTACATGAAGGTGGTAAATAGGGGAGGAGCAATCAGGGTGCTTCGAAGGAAAGAGGAGGGAGCAACTAGAGGGCATGGGTGGAAGCTGGAGGGGGGACGATTCAGGGGAGAAAGGAGGAGGTGCTACTTCACTGAGAGAGTGGTGGAGCCATGGAATGTGCTGCCCAGGGGGCTGGTGGAGGCAGAGACAGTGGAGGGGTTCAAGAGGGGGTGGGACAGGTTCAGGGAAAGGGTTCTGGAAGCAAAATCCAGTGTAGCAAGAATATCCGGAACTGGGAAGGGAGAAGCCAGAGAAGGCGAGGGGGCAGAAAGGTTATCTCCCAGGGTGAAGGCAGACCAAACAAGCAGACACGAAAGGCCATTAGGCCTATTCTGCTGGCATTTTAGTATGTTAGTATGTATGTTAGTAATAAATCTCATACCAAAAATTAGGTATCTGCGGGACTTCATTTTAATGTTATGAGCTATTTTGTAACCCTGATTTCACTACCTATTCAAAAAAGCCAATTTCAGTGAAGAGCCACTGATGATGTCATCTCCTGAACTCACACTCTAGTCCTCCCTGTCAGCAACCTTATAGGACCTGCTTCTGCAAAGTTTAAGAAACTGTAGCTACAGTAATCCATTAAAACAGATGACATTGGATTGGCTGCAGTGCTTGCATTTCCAGAATGTTCAGATGCATAGCTTTTTACTTCAGAACAAGTTAGAAGGTGGTTTTAGAATGCAGCACTGAACCAAGATGTAGAATGTTGAGATGGTGCACAATTTTAAAACATTGGGGGGAGGACACGCAATTCGGGTTGTGCCATCTCAAAATGTGGTGGGACAATTAGTCTTGGATGTTACAGGGTCACACATCGAGAAATTTGGTGGGGAATGGTAATTTCAGAATATAGTGGGGATGCACACTGTTGGAATGTCACATGACACACAATTTATTTTTATTTCATTTCATTTTATTTTATACTGGAAAAGAATGTGGGCAAATTACCCCTTTTCACAAGTATCCAGTTGTCCAGTAGTAATAGGGTGGATATATACAATATTTAACACATGGGTTTAAATATGCAGTGAATGGCAAATGTACAAAGAAGACAATAAGGCACAAGCACAGGGTGAATTATATAAAATGTAAGACAATTTCATACAAAGTAGGAAGAGTAAAAAGTGGCTTATGTACAGCATCCACAATATTATCAGCAAGTCTGTACAATATGTACTATATATACATATAAAAACTTAATGGGAAAGAGGTGGGAGAATAATCCAGAAAAAACTAAGAGGGGGAGAGAGAGATGGAAACAGATGGGAAGGGTTAGAGAAAATGTGGTAGTTTGAGAAAATGAGGGAATCTACTAGTAGAAAGTTTAGGAGTTATTAGTGCAGGTGTCCTTTAGGTTTGACCTCGGGAAGTAGTAAGATATACTACCTAGGACAGTTGCAGGGGAGGGGTTTATTGAGCAGATATTCCTTCAGTGCAACCTTAAAAGTACTGAGTGAGGGGCTTCCTGCAAGGTTAGGAGGAAGGGTGTTAAAAAGCTTAGGACTTCTGTAGGTATGCGATCTCTGCCCCAAAGAGGAGTTATAGTAAGGGAAACGAAAAGCGGATGTGGAAGCTCTCCTAGTGAGCTGAGTGAGGCAGGCCTTTTTGAAAAGAGAGGTGACACTGTGAGGTAGAAGGTTGTTGATGATTTTGTAGAGAAACTTGGAAGTCTTCCAGGTGAACATGTCCTTTAGGGAGAATTTGTGTACTGTCTTGTATAGAGCACAGCTGTGGGTACGATAGAGGAGACCAGTCACAAATCTGATAATGTTATTCTAGGCCGTTTTTAGTTTATTGAACATGACGAAATTACTTTGAGGCAAGTAGATGATGGATCCATAGTCTAGGAGAGGTATGAGTACATTGAAAGCCAATCTACTTCTAGATTCCAGGATGAGGAATTGCCTGATCTTGTAGAGAAGCTTGAGTCTCTGGTGTATTTTGTTTATTAATTGTATTATACAGGTATGAGTGTGCCAAAGGAGAGGTGCTCATCCAGTGTTAGACCAAGGTATTTAAATTTATGAACCCGCTCAATGACCATGCCATCATTATCTTGGAGGGTGAAATTGAAATTTGATGGTTTACTTGTGCCTGTAAATATCATATATTTAGTTTTTTTGGAGTTCAGGACAATTCCTTGAGTGGAGAACCAGGAGTGGAGGCTGTGGAAATCTGTTTGAAGTTTGGAGAGAAGGGTGGAAGGGTTAGCATCCTCACAGTATAAGGTGTCATCGCCCACATACAGAATGATGCTGGTATGCAAACAGACAGAAAGTAGATTGTTAATAAACAAAGAGAATAGGAGGGGCCCAAGTTTAGACCTTTGCAGTACTCTATACTTAATAAGGCATTCAGACGAAGGCTGTCCCTCAATAACTGTATTGTGGTACCTCGTGTGGAGACAAGACAACACCTGTGTATAGACAGTCATCCATGGCCTTGTATATGTCCTGTGTGAACCTAACAAGGGCAGTATCTTTATTGTGTTTAGCCCTAAAACTATGTTGAGCCTCGGTCATGATATCATATTTGTTTGAGTGCTCAGTAATTTGTGAATTAACTATTTGTTCCATGATTTTGGAGTGGGTAAGCGAGATGGGCCAGTAATTGCTTACTTCTTGCTTAGAACCAACTTTGTGCAGGGGACTGATGGAAGCAGTTTTCCAGGACATGGGGACACTACCAGAACAAAGGGAGAATTTCAGCATATTTGTGAGAGGGGTAGCAATTTCCTTTATTATGAGTTTTAGGATGTGAAAATCAAGACCATTTGGCCTAGTGTTGGGTCTAGGGTTGTTTTTTCTTACAAGTTTTACAGTATCAGCAGGCAAAAGAGCTTTGAAATAGGAAGTGGGGTAGGACACTTTCAGGAAAGGGCTGGGTTTAGGAGGCTGCTTGGGGCCAGCAGAAGGGGAGGGGGAGTCTTGTACTTGTCGAGGTCCCTGAAAAAAGGAATTAAACAAGTTGGCCACACAAATTGGGTCATTCGTTTGTTTCCCTTCTGCCAGAAGTGCAAGAATCCTAGAACAGAGTACTACCTGGAGGGAGTCAGAGTATCTGCATCGGAGGAGGAGAAGGACCTGGGAGTGATGATCACTAGTGAGCTGAAGCACTCCATGTCATACAAGAAAGCAGCAGCAAATGCAAACAAGATGCTGGGAAGGATGCATATCTAGGGGGATCAGTAGTAGGAGAGAGAGGAGGTTATACTGCCCTTGTACAGGTCACTGATAAGGCTGCATTCTAGAGTATGGAGTTCAGTACTGATACTCACACCTCAAAAAGGGCATTAATCTGCTGGAGAAGGTCCAGAGGAGGACTACAAAGATGTCTGCCGGTCAACAGGGTAAGGCATATGAGGAGATGTTGAGGGCACTGAACATGTACTCCCAGGAAGACAGGGGAGAGAGAGGGGGGACATGATTGGGACCTTCAAGTACTTGAAAGGGATAAATATGGTTGATAAGGAGAGTCTCTTTAAGCTGAGTGGCAACCATAACACAAGGGGACACAGTCTTAAGCTGGAGGGTTGGAGGTTTAGGAGGGAGGTCAGGAAGCACTTCTTCATAGAGAGAGTGGTGGACATTTGGAATGCGCTGCTAGAAGAGGTAATCTCATTCAAGACAGTAGGCAGCTTTAAGAGAGGGTAGGGCAGGCATAAGGGGAGGGGAAGGGTCATGAGTAGGGAGGATGAGAGGAGTGGGGAAGGAGGACAGGGACATTAGCTCAAGCTACAGACCCTGCAATACAAGCAGACTTGATAGACCAAATGGCCTTCTTCTCCTGGTTTCTTCATATGTTCATATGTAAGTGTAATCTGCTCGCACTTTTTGACTTTACCCAATAGGGAGTTTAATGTCCCCCAGAGTTGTTCGGAATTTGTTCAGTTGTATAGTTGGCTGTTCTTAAGATGGTTGATTTTCGCCATATGAACTGCTGACTTGCAATTGTTGCAGAGTGTTTTATACTCTTCGAGAAGACCGGGAATGGATGATTTCCTGTAACTAGCTCAAGCCTTGTCTCTAGCATGCATACGTTTGAGGAGGTCTGGTGTGATCCACTCACTAGATCGCCCACATACTCTTTTCTTCTTTAAGGGATGTGGGAGTCACATATACCGTTAAATGTTTTGATGAAAACATCTAGGGTGAGATCTATGTTTTTAATATCAGACATGAAAGACCAGTTAGCTAATCTGAATGCATGATAGACTTCTAAATTTGCTTTTTTTAATTGTCTAGTGACGATATAGTTAGGAGCAGATTTAGGGGCTCTGGCTGACCAGTGATGGAACACAGCATAATGATTGCTAATGGAGTCGGGGAGAACGCCTGATGCTATCACTCTGGTGGGATTAGAAGTTATGATCCAGTCAAGGGTAGAGCTGTTTTCCATTTTATAATTTGTTCTGGCTGGGGGGGGGGTATTAATTGGTGCAGCCCAGTGCTGGCAAGGAGTTCTTTGGCACATAGCAACATAGAATTTGACAGCAGATAAGGACCTCTTGGCCCACCTAGTCTGCCCATTACCCTACCTAATGGATAAGCTGCAGATCCTAGTTAACCAACAGCCTACTTCCTCCTACCCTCCACTAGAATTGCCTTATGTCTGTCCCATGCATTCTTGAATTCCCCCACTGTTTTTGACTCTACGACCTCCTCTGGAAGGCTCACAGTCCTCCTCAGGAAGGCACAGTCGTACTGGTTGCTGTTCCAGTTTAGATTAAAATCCCCCAATATGATCCATTCTCTATTACTTGCAAATGAAGACTTGTTTGAAAGGAGGATTCAAGCTCAACAAAAGGTGTTTCGGGGTAGGTAGACAGCTGTGGTAGTTAAAAGTTTGTTTTTTCCTATGATTTGATTTATGGAGTGTGATTTAAGCACAGAAGTTTCAGATTCCAGATCTATTTCGGTGTGAGAGAGCCTCTCAGATATGAATAACAGGCAGCCGCCTCCTCTTTTTTTCTATTTTTTCTAATTCTAATTTATTATGAAATAGCTTGTCCGTGCCATAGTCCAGTATTGTACGCACTCACCATATTTCAAAATTGTGAATCACATCCCCACCACATTCAACATTATGCATCCCTGTTACATTCCAAAATTGCACATCCCTTCCCCATTCAAAAAATTGTACATCCCTGCCACATTCTGAAATGGCATTTCCCCACCAAATTCCATAATTGCAAATCTCCGCGAAGTTGTGTTTCAATGCCACATTCCCAAACTGTGCATCACACCACATTCCAAAATTATGTATCACCACCACATTCTGAAACTGAGCATCACTGCCACATTCTGAAATTGATGGTCACCATCACATTTTGAAACTATGCATCACTGCCACATTCCAAACTGTGCGTCACCACCACATTATGAAATTGTACTTCACCGCAACTTTCTGAAATTGCACTTCACTGCCACATTACGAAACTGTGTGTCATTGCCACATTCTGAAATAGTGTGTCACCACTACGTTCCAAAATTCTGTGTCACTGTTGCATTCTGAACCTGTGCATCACCATCGTATTCCAAAATTATGCGTCACCGCCACATTCCTAAACTGAGTCACTGCCGCATATCGAAACTGTGCATCACCATCACATTCCAAAACTGTGCATCACCACCGCATCCCTAAATTGTGCATCATTGTCACATTTCGGAACCTGTATGTCACCACCGCATTCCAAAATTGTGCTTCACCACCACATTCCAAAATTGAGCATCACTGCCACATTCTGAAATTGAGCATCACTGCCAAATTCTGAAAATATGCATCATTGCCACATTCTGACACTATGCATCATTGCCACATTCTGACACTGTGCATCACCGCCACATTCTGAAATTGTACATCACCACCACATTCCAAAATCGTGCGTCACCACCACATTTCAAAATTGTGCATCACTGCCACAGTCCAAAATTGTGCATCACTGCCACATTCTGAACCTGAGTGTTATTGTCACATTCCAAAATTATGCATCACCACCACATTCCAAAACTATGTCACCTCCACATTCCAAAACTGCATCAATGCCACATTCCAAAATTGTGTCACTGCTGCATTCCTAAATTGTGCATCACTGCCACATTTCTGAAATTGTGCATCACTGTCACATTCCAAAATTGTGTCACTGCTGCATTCTCATCCTGTGCATCACAGCCATGTTCCAAAATTGTGCATCATAGCTGCACTCCAAAATTGTGCATCACCGCTTCTTTCCAAACCTGTGTGTCACCACCACATTCCAACACTGTGCATCACTGCTGCATTCTGAAGTGTGTCACCATCACATTTCAAAACTGTGTGTCACCAGTGCATTCTGAAATTGTGCATCACCTCTACATTCTAAAATTGCTTATCACTGCATTCTGAAGTTTTGTGTCACCACCGCTTTCCAAAATTGTGTGTCACTACCACATTCCAAAATTGTGCATCATTTCCACATTCCAAAATTGTGCAAGAAATATTTTTGTGCATCATTTCCACATTTCAAAATTGTGCAAGAAGCATTTTGGGACAGTACAACATTTTAGAGGTCTGTGAGTTTCTACCCAATGCAGCTGATGTTTATAGGCTCCTCCCTCAGGCACCAATGAATCAGTGAGCTCCCTATGATGGCAGTTTGAGCGAAGTTGTCTTCATTTGAAAGAAAAGTGCCACTCCGATCAGGGATGGTTATGATTTATCACTTTATGGGGCTTGTCCCTCAGGCACCAAAGAATTGGTGAGCTGTCTATGACAGCAGTTTGAGAGAGAGGATTTACTTGAAAGAAATCCGCCACTGCAATGAGGGACAGTTTCCTCATTGCAGCTGGACCTTCCCCCTCCCTCACAAGCAGGCACACAGACATACCTTTTCTCTGTTGGCAGCAGCTGACATGACTCAGGCCATGTGCATTACAGTACACAGTAAGGTGCATGGCCAGAGTTACGTTTCTTGTCAGCTCCTGCCACAGAGCACCTTGTTTGTTCGGTGTGCTTTTCCTGGTGAATCATTTCAATAAACAAATAAATGAGCCATGGCATAGCTTTACACATTGGTGGCTCTTGCTGCATGCCACACACTCCCCAGAAGGCCAACATTAGTGTGCCCAATCCCCATGTCGACATGTATCCCCCATTAATGTGACACACTGGGAGCCCACCCCAGTGTGCCAAAATATTTTTTTATTTATGTTTCCAACACTGGGATGCCCACTCCTGGTGTCAGATGACCCCCCCACCCACGTGAATATTTCAAGTGCCAACATCATGGGTGCCCAATACCCATGTCGGCATGCCCCCCCCACACACACACAAACACTATTGTGGCATACTGTGAGCCCACCCCAGTTTGCCAAAATATTTTTGTAACCTGTAAAACCATCTCTGAAAGTCATTTTTCCCCTTGTAAAAGAAAATGGTCTGCCATCATCTCCCATTCCCCTCCCCACCCCCACCCTCCCTCTGTGGACCCACCACCCCAAACGACCCCTCACTTATAACATACTTACCACTGGAGGTCAAGAGCAGTGATCTCCTATGGACCGGGACACATCTGCACTCTTCAAAGCTGACTGGCAAACTGAAGAAATGATGGTAAGCTGTAATGGGAGTCAATGGGGGATTTCATCTTAGGTTGATATCTCAGCAATTTTTAGGAATTTTGACCCCAAATTTTCAACATGGGGTTCTTGGGCCCCCGCCTCATGAACACTGTCACTGTCATTTGGTTACTTGATCCTGAAAGATGATTTCACCGTTGCAGCATGGAATCACCTTTCGGGACCAATTAAAAAAACAACACTGCCACTGTTCATGAGAAGGGGTCCCGAAAAACCCATTTTGCAAATCTAGTGAAAAAATTCAAAAAAATGACTGCACTACAAGCGTGCATTGCACTGTTTATACGCACACTCATAACTTTGCCAAGTTTTAATATTTTCACTCCTGATTTTCAACATCCCCTTATGAACAGTAGAGCTGTCATTTTTCACATCCTGACCAAAATGTGTTTTCACACCTGTGACACAGAATGGCATTGTCACTGTGGGAAATCAGCTTTTGGGGGAGATTAACAAAATCACAGTAGCACTATTCATGAGGAGAGGTTCCAAAATGAGTATGTTGAAAATCTTGTGAAAAAATTCCAAAAAATGATTGTATTACAGGTGTGCATTGCTCAGTTTCTACACACACTCATAACTTCACCAATTTTTCATATTTTCACTCCAGATTTTCAATATTGCCATTTTTCACACCTCCTCATGAACAGTATAATTTTCATTTTTCACCTCCTGCCCACAATGTGTTTTTTCACCTGTGGTGCTTAATGGTGCAGTCGCTATGCAACATCACCTTTTGGGATTGAGTAACAAAATGATAGTGCAACTGTTAATGAGGCGGGGTCCCATGTTGAAAATTTGGAGCAAAAATAACAATAAACACCTGGGGTGTTAGGGTTTTCAACTGTAACGCCCCACCCTGTACAGACTGACAGGCATCAGGGTGTGACTTGGGGTCATCCACTTTAATGCTCATGCCATTCCACCTCCACTCCCCCTCTGCAGCCAGTGACAGGCATTGAGGTGTGCCTTGGTGTCTTCAGCCCTAACGTTCACACCATTCTCCTCTACTACACCCATCTCAGCTTATTTCCTTATGGAATGGGGCGAGTGTAAGGGCCGAAGACCCCAAGGCACACCACAATACCTGTCAGTATCTGCAGGGTGGAGTGAGGTGGAATGACACGAGTGTTATGGCTGACAACCCAAAGGCACACCTCCAAACACCTGTCAGTCTCAGCAGGGTGAGGGGTGGGGGTTGGCATTAGTTTAATACTTCACTGCCATTCCTATTATGCATCTCCCTAACTCCTGTTCTACCAATGCCAATACCAGCAAGCAAATATTCGGCATTGACAAATACTTGTTCACTCTGATGTACTATGTGTGTACTGAGCTGACATCACCTTAAGAAAAATTATGTAATTCATGCTTCAATGACATCAGCACCGATCCACATTTCTGTCAGCTAGCCTGAAAAATTCTAAAGGATTTTCTTTGAAACCATCAAATAAGAGAGGCAATAACATTTGTAAATAAGTACAGTAAGTAAAACTTTATTTATAAAGAATCTATCCCTGGAGGCTGTAGTCATTGTACAGAGATAAAATTATACAGTAGTAAAATACAACAGTCTAAAAATAAACAAGAATAAAATGTCAAATGTAACAAACAAACCATTTACACAATAAACTAGATAAAACCTAATATTATTCAGGAATATTCAACAGATTTTAAGCTAAGTAAAATGCCCCCTTAATAGGTGAGACTATAGACCACTTTTAAAGGCTTCCAATGGGGGGCCTCTCTCAATGACCTTGTAAGCAAATTCCAAATGGTTGGACCTGTGACAGAAAATGCACACTCATTAGATGAATTTAATCTGACCCTGGGAACTGCCAAGAGGCCCTCCTCGGAGAAATGGAGAGGACAAGGGGGCTGGAAGGGAGACAATAGGTGCCACAAGTAGCAAGGCATCAAGTCATATAGGGATTTGTAGATCAACAAGCTGACCTTGAAGGCAACTCACCACCTTACTGGCAGCCAGTAAAGGCCATGTAAGACCAGCATTATATTACAGGACCTGGTTGAGCCCATCAACAGGCTGACTGCCGTGTTCTGCACCAGCTGCAGGTGACACAGGGCATCTCCCGTTAGTCCCAGGTACAAAGCTTTGCAGTAATCTAGCCTGGAGATGTCACAAAGGTGTGTATTAGTGAGGACATGTCTTTGGGTAGAATAAAAGGTTTAATCAGGGCTATATTCCTCAAGTGTTAAAAAACACTTTGGGTAATGGCTGACACCTGAGCTGCTAGTGTCAGATTGTGATTAAGGATAACACCCAGATTTTTGACCTTCACTGATATGGTCAACTGGGAGTTACAGGGTGTTAAATCAGGGTTCTCCCAGACCCTCTCAGCATCCTGCTGATGACTGTGCTCAATCACCAATATCTCCATCTTATCTGGATTGAGCTTTAACCACCTGGAGAACATCCAGCCCTGGACCTCGGCCAGGTAAGAATTAAATACAGAGACTGCATCCTGTTGTCCAAGCACAAAAGACATGTACAGTTGGGTGTCATCTGCATAGCAGTGAGAACCCATGCTGTACTGTCTAACAATCTCCACCAGAGGCAGCATATACACTGTGAAAAGAATGGGGACAGGACCGAGCCCTGCAGGACTCCACAGGACTGGGGAATCAGGCTAGGGGAAACAATTCCCATCACTACTCTCTGCATCCTGCCTGTGAGAATGGATATGAATGAGTTGATGGCCAGTTCACACCGTTCCCAAAGGTGATCCAGCAACACCCCATGGACGACAGTGTCAAATGCAGCAAGGAGATCGAGGAGAACAAGAATAGATCATTTACCCCTATCTCTTGACTTGGTTTACTCAGATTTTTAAAGCAGAAGTAGGCAGTACACCCATCTAGACTGCATTCCCCCCACAAGTTGGATGAATTGAAATTAATTACCCAATAGATATCTATCCGGTTTTCTCTTGAATAGCTCAAACTTATTTATGTTTACCAAGTATCGTGTCAGGGAACTCCATAGTTTACATGTACAAATGGTGAAATAATGCTTTCTCCTGTCCATTTTTTCCCTTTGAATGTAGAGCTGTCTATTATGGCATCTTAAATTACTATGTTTGGGAGCCCAGGTTATATTACATTCTTTGATAAGATGTTTATCATTTAAAATATTAAATAACATTGAAAGATCCCCCTATTTCTACAAAGTTGTTTAATTTAGTTTATTTATTCATTCTCAGATTACAATACCTCTGAGCACAGACAGCTCATTTACAAAGGTTCCACATCAGTGGGGGAGAGGAGACAAAACATACAAATGAGGCAAAGTACAATATTTCCAAAAACAGTAAAACAAAGTGAGCAAATATGTATATCTATACACAGTTTTTTGGTTCTAATAGGAGAAAAGAGTAGATGAGAGGGGGAAGGATAAAGATGGGAGAAAGAAAGGTAAGAAGTGGCAGCCGTAGGTGTTGTCAAGCTGGTGTGGTGGGTAGGGGCAGGAGAGTAAGAAAGGTATGAGGTGCAGCCATACGCCTTGTCAAGGTGGTGTGAGGGGGTAGGGACAGGGTGGGTGAGGTGGAGGGGGTAAAACATGTAGGAAGTGGCATCCATAGGCCTTGTTATGCTGGTGTGGGAGGAGTAGGGGTGGGGGGTGAGGTGGACAAGGGGTAGCCAGGGGGTCTTGTCAAAGTGTGAAAAGTGGGAGTAGCCTCAGAAATTATTGAGGTAACTATGGAGATACAGGGTTATCCAGTTGTGAGGAGAATATTGAATGCTAGTAGATAGGAGTCTTAGATGAAGCAGTCACAAGAACTGTTGGCCGTGAGATGTTGGCATAACTTTAATTTGAATGACCCCAATTTAGATAGGGTAGTTATATCACTGTGAAGAGTATTAAACCAGTGAGGTGCTCTGTAGGCAAATGAGCATTGCCCCTGGGCTGTCTTGCATCTAGAAACATGGAGATGATGGCTGTTTGAGCATCACGTATGCTGTGAACTGCAATGGGGGCTTAGCAGGTTTGCCTGGTGCCTGGTGGCAGGAGGCCGAGACGTGCTTTGTTGACCAAAAGACAGGTTTTGTGTTGGATCTTCCCAGAGAGCTGTAGCCAACCAGTCTGAGCGTAAAGATCACAGGTGCGGGTGAAACGTGTGAACCCCATGAGTAGTCATCATGCCTTGTTCAGAGCAACAGATATCCTGCACAACAAAGACTTGGGGGCTGCTCCATAGATTACAAGACCATAGTCTACAATAGATATGATGGAACTATATATAACAAGTTGGAGGGCTTCTGGAGAAAGGCAGTGTTTATGTCTGCAGTATGTAGGAGACCAATCTTGATGTTGACAGACCTGTCTATGTTATCTGTATGTTTAGCATACTATAGACAACTGTCTATGGTGACCCCCAGGTGTCTTAAATGTGGTAATTGTTCAAGAGGAACTCCAAGACAGTTTCTGATGGTAAGCGTATGGGATTTGTGCTTGTGTCGGGTGCTGCTAAACTTCATTACTTTGGTTTTCTTGTAATTGAGGATCATTTTATGATTAGAGAACAAGTCTTCCACTTCTGCAGACCCATTCTGAAGGTGAAGTTCAAGTTACTTGGGGTTGTGGCTGCAGGAGTAGATGATTGCATCGTCTGCACAGAGGAGGATCTTTTGATGGCAGAAATGAGGAAGGTTAATAAGGAAGATGTTGAATAGGAGTGGCCCCAGAACTGAGCCCTGTGGCACACCAGAGTGGACGGGCTGTCAGTCAGATACGATGCTGGCTATTTTCACCCATTGAGATGATACAGATTTAGCTTGACCTAAGGAGATCATTTTGTACCTTGTCAAGGGCAGTCTCTGTACTGTGCCTGAACCTAAATCCAGACTGGAGAAGTTTGAAGATAACATAGATAGCAAAATGAGCCTCAGGCTGTACAGCCACCACTTTCTCAACAATCATCCTCAAAAAGAGAAGGTTAGGGATTCCTCTGTAGTTCGCCAGACAGTCCTGGTCCTCAGAAGGTTTCTTCATGAGGGGTTTTATGAACACCTCTTTCAAAGGCCATGGACTCCCCCCACCACTTGAAAGGGAATACCAGACTATCTGGGAAAATACTAGCCTGATGGACCCAACATGGCCCACTAAGAAGTGTGTGGGGCTTGGATCTGTTCACAGTATATTGGCCACAACTTTGAGACAATCCAAGTAACCTCTTCCAACTCCACTGGATCAAATCCATTCCAGACTTGGGGAGGGCTTCTGTTAGTCCCAGGCCCATTACCAAATGCCAGCTGAGAGGGCTTAGGGGAGATATTGGATCTGATAGAGAACACATTGTCAGTAGAAAATAGAGCAAACTCTTCACATTTAGTAGATGACAAGGCTCTCATGAGAAGGACACAGGTAGGATGGAGAAGCCTATCTACCATCCAGAAGAGCTGAGCTAGTCTATTCTTCACTGAGGCAATCCCCCTTGACCAGAACTCTGCTTTCTTATGAGAGATTATCTTTTGATAATCCTTATAATGTGATTTCAAAACCAATTTGTCCTCCTCAGCCCGGGATCTCTGCCAGCAGAACTGCAACCTCCGACCTTTAGTCTTCAGCTCCCTGAGTTTCCTATTGAACCATGGGAATCTCAGGTATCAGGCCAAGGGTTGTACATGTCCTAGTGCCACAGAACTGAGGGCTGAGACAATGGCCATATTATAGGCCACTACTGTTTCAATCCATCCTGCTTCACAAGCAGTCAGCACACCTGACAGGGCCAATACCAGTTGAAATTCTAACAGGGGTCAAACCCCTTAAAGGGTGGTACTGGAGCATCTCTGCAGACAGAGGATTCTTAGGGGGGAACCCCAAACAAGAACTTCACCATGAAATGATGCGACCAAATGACCAGGTCAAACTTGAGATTTTCAGTCTCTAGATCCAGTGTAAACACCAGGTCCAAGGAAGTACCATGTGTGTGGGTCACATAGGTAATTACCTGTGACAGGTCCAGTGATTTCACAGACTGGAGGAAGTCTTAACCAAAACATGAGAGTTCATCATTGACCCAGTCGCTGACATCCAGGGAAGGAACAGCAGCGAGTGAAAAGGGGCTGCTATCTTCGGGGAAGGGAAGTAACTGCGACACAAAGTGCTTTCATTTGTATCTAGCAGACCTGTGTGCGTTATCTATATGTTTAGCATATGATAGACAACTGTCTATGGTGACCCCCAGGTGTTTGCACTGGTGTTTGTTCTAGGTTTGGGGGGCTGTGTGTACAGATGGGGAATTTTACTTTGGTTGCCTGATTGTTTTTTGTGGGAGCAGGAGGCAGCAATATAATTACCACCCACCCTCCCCTCAACCCACTCCACCTCTGTGCTCACTCTACCTTTATAGGTACCTGAGTCATAGAACTTCCTGAATTTTCTTAAAGTGTTACCTGAGTCACACAATGTCCTGCATTTTCTTGAGGGGAAACAGCCCACTGCTCTACATAACATTACATAACTCAACTACTCCACATTTATTAGAGAGGGGCCACATTGCAATAGGTGGATAGTACAGCCAGGTGCAGACACTAACTGACCCTGATCATCCCATGTGCCTCAATGACCTCCCATCAACCATCTTCCTACTACCCAGCCTTGGCCCTTTCAAATCTGCCCTCAAGAGCTATCTCTTTGAACAATCAGCCTGCGACTGTTACTGACCATTGCTACTCTGGAGGCTGCATTTGGCCTGTGGTTTCCCACTTCAGTGTATCCAATCCTTGACTCCTTAGTCTGTTTACAACTGACTCTGGGTTACACCACCCAGTGATATTCTGTCAATTTTTGTCTTGTCTGTATAACTAGGGCCCCCTAGGCCTGCTTTTATAACTTTGTATAATTATGTAATTGCCTGCCACCTATTGTATTTGTAGTTTGTGAAAATGTCTGCCACCTTTTGTATTTGTGATGAGGAGCCTTTGCAAAAGAGTTTTTTACTCAAAGGTATATTCTGATGTATCAAATAAATACATAAATAAATCCCTGTAATTCATGGGTAGATAACAAAAGAAAAAAAAATACAAGAAAAAAATGAAATAGAAACAGGTGATGTAATTGTATTATTTTAGAGCCAAGGGACACATCTGTACTATATAAGGCATTGCAGTGTAGGGGGATCCAGCACAGAAATTAGGAGTACCAGTATGGGGACTCGAAGAATAACAATGTGGCACACTAGCAAAGGTTACTATTGGGGGGATTATGGCTGCAGGAGAGGGTTGGTGGATGGGGAAGGGAGACTGGTTCTGGGGGCAGGAGGACCACAGACAATCCAGGATAGGAAGAATAGTGTGTTGCAATGGATGTGGGGCAGCAATCTGGATGGACACATTATGGAAGCTAGGGGGTGTCCAATTTGTCACAGGCTGAGGAATCTGGAAGAAGAAGTACAGTAGTTAGGAAGGACATTAGCAAGGATTAGGGGAAGGAGAGGCGTGACTGGTACAGGATTGGTATCCCCTTGGGGAATCAGGAGCACAGAACCAGTGGAAACAAAGAGGATAGAGAACAGGGTAAACAATTACAGAAGCAGCAAAGGGGGGATCTAGGGATAGCACCATGAGGGAAGCAAACAGTAGAAGCACTGGGCCCAGCAATTGGTTTGCTTTGCTGGCCTCAGTGGTGGATGATGAGGGAGAGGCTTTCCAAGCCAGAAGAAGAAGAAGAAGTAGTGCAAGCCCAGGGGCAACACTCAGACAGACAATGGGGACAGGGGTAGGGGGAGCAGGGGGAAAAGGGATAAGGGTAAAAGGGAAGGCAAGGCAGATAAGGCAGAGGAGGAGGAAGAAGGGAAAATGGGGCCCAGTGAGCTAGAAAAGGAGGATGATGCAGGGTGGGCATTGGGGAGTGGGGTGAGCTAAGTCAAATGAGGGGGGCAATAGGGGAGGGGGCAGGACAAGGGTTGAGGCTAGGGGAAAAGCAGAAGGGACAAATCAGCCCATAGAGGCAGGGGCATAGCAGAGGTGGCAAATCAAGTCACAAATATCAGGATGGGGTGGGTTCTGAAAACAGGTGCAAGGAAGGTAGGATGGTGCGTGGGCACAAAGATGGGGGGCAGGGTCTTAGGGCTGGGTGACTCAGTCCTGAAAGGAGTCAGATGGGGAAGCAAAGGGGAGCGGCATAGTCGAATATGGGTGGAATCAGTACTGGACTGCCTTCGGATAGGGCAGAACAGTCTGTTCTCAAGTGTGCAAGACAAGGAAGGGAGAAACTGCATGTAGTGGTGCACTTGGGTACAAATGACTTGGTGGGTAGCATGGTCGGGTTGGTAAGAGAGAGGTTCGAGGAACTGGGGAAGTGGTGTGAGGAGGCAGGGAGATCAGTGACCTTCTCTGAAGTGCTTCCAGTACCCAGGGCAAGCACATAGAGGAAAGTAAGGATAGAGGAGTTCAACACTTGGCTGAGAGAGTGGTGTCGAACCAAACAGCATGGGCTAGTGAGAGGCTGGGGTAACATCTGGGACAACAGTGACCTGTTCGCAGAAGAAAGGTTACATTTGAGTTAGGTGAGGCAGGGGTAATAAAGCAGAGGCTGGGGGAATACATAACAACTAAGGTGGATTTAAACTAGGTGTGAGGGGAGATGAGTGTGCAGCAGAAATGCAGAGCAGCCAGAGAGGGGAGCGAACAAGGATGGTACCAGGGAGGGATCTCAGGGGGGCATGAAGAATGGAGAGAAATGGATTAAGGAAGGGAACAAGTTGTAGGATCACCTCTCTGAATGCAAGAAGACTGAGGACCAAAGCAGCTGAGTTACAGGTTCTCTTGGCAGTGGGGGTGGTGGACATTGTGGCAATCACTGAGACTTGAACCACCCAATACCAGAATTTGGATCTGATGATCCCACGGTATAGGATGTACAGAAAGGGTAGGGGAAAGGGAAAGGGGGGTTAGGTGGTGATTTACGTGAGGAGGGAATAAGGTGTGTAAGGGAAGAGGGGGAGGAGGATAGGACTGAGGCATTATGGATGCAGTTCCAGGATTCAAAAAGTAGGACACTTAGGATGGGAGTGGTGTACATGTCACCAGTGCAGGCTGAGGACTTGGACAAGGAATTAGTGAATAAGATCAGGAGGGTCTGTTGGGAAGGGGAACACAGAGATTGTGGGGCACCCCAGCTTCTGGAGTGCAAGGGAACAGATCCTACTGGATGCATTCCAGGACAGCTTCCTGGCACAGATGGTTAATAAGCCAACTTGGTTGGGAAAAACTCTAGACCTAGTACTGTATAACCGGGAGGCTGTAAGGGAGCTGGGGGTGGAAGACCCACTGGCTGGGAGTGACCATAACTCTGTGTGGTTCGCGCTCAGCATGGGAAAGGATGCTGTAGGTACAGGAACCAGGGTGGTTGACTTCAGAAAGGCTGATTTTGTTAAGATGGGGGAAATGTTGGAGAGGCACCTGGCAGGAATACAGCCACACTTGGTTGCATGCCAAAAATGAGAAATCATCATGCTGGGGCTGGTGGAGGTTACCGGGTCATGTACCAAAACACAGAACAAGAAGGGTAGGGCCAAGAAACCAAGTTGGTTGAATCGGGAGGACTTGGAAGAGGTGAGGGCAAAACAAGAAGCATGTAGGAGGTACAGGAAATATAGGAGAGGGAAGAACAGACTAGTTAGGGTGGACAAGGCTTCCAGAAAGCTGAGGCTGGTAGAGGGCATCAAGAATGGGGAAAAGGACTTATTCAGGTATATAAGGGGGAGAAGGAGCTGCAAGGACCAGATAGCGAGGATTGGGAAGGACAGGGGGTGGGTGGAGAAAGGGGTGAAGCAGGCAGAAGCACTAAATGAGTACTTCTGTTCTGTACTCATGAAAGAGAAGGGCAGGCAGCTGTCTCAGGGGATGGGGAAGGTGGGCAAGGGGGTGAGGGTGTTACAGATGAGGTAATTACAAAGAGCAGGGTGCTGGAGGGTCTGAAGGCTGTGAGGGTGGATAAGGCACCAGGATCAGATGGCATTCACCCTAGGGTGCTGAAGCTGGCAGACCTGTTCAATATCTCCTTGGACACAGGATGCATACCACAGGACTGGAGGATGGCTCACGTGGTGCCTGTCCACAAAAGTGGCCCAAAGGATGAAACAAGCAATTACAGACAATTAAGCCTCACATCCATTGTAGGGAAACTAATGAAGACTATCCTGAAAGAGAGCCTAGTGACCTTTTTGGAAGACAATGGACTCCAGGACAGTCAGCAACATGGGTTTGTCTCAGGAAGATCCTGACCAACCTAGTCGAGTATTACAACTGGGTGATGAAGTAACTTGACAAGGGCCATGCAGTGGATGTCCTGTATTTGGACTTCAGCAAGGCCTTTGATTTGGTGCCTCGTGCGGTTCAGTGGAAAGTTGGAGTATGTGGGGGTGTGGACAAAGATGGTGAACTGGATTGTGAACTGACTGTAGGGGAGGCAGCAAAGGGTGGTGGTGGGGGCTCTCATCCCTAAGGGTTGTGATGAGCAGGGGTTCCATAGGCCTCCGGTACTGGACCCGGTGCTGTTTGGGATTTTCATATCGGATATTTCACATGGCATCAGGAGTAAAATCGTCAGTTCACTGATGATACCAAGATGGGGTCGGTGGTTGATGACATTGTAGGGTGGCAAGGGCTACAGGACAACCTAACTAAACTGGAGGAGTGGTCGGAAATGTGGCAGTTGGGATCCAGTGCTAAGAAGTGCAAGGTACTGCACTTCGGAGCAAGGAACCCTGGGAGGAGCAACCATTTGAGAGAGGTTCAGTTAGGTACCACCGAGGAAGAAAAGGATCTAGGGGTGGTTATAACGGGGAATATGAACAGCTCAGCTCAGTGCAAGAAGGTGTCAGCTAAAGCCAACAGGATGTTGGGATGTATTGCAAGAGGAATCTTCTCCAGAAGGAGGGAGGTGATCCTGCCTCTGTACAGGTCACTGGTCAGACCACACCTGGTGTATTGCATGCAGTTCTGGCACCTGTTTCTGAAAAAGGATCTCAGATTACTGGAAGGGGTGCAGCGCAGGGCAACAAAGATGATCCAGGGTTTGGAGGACAGACCCTATGAGGACAGGCTGAGGGAGCTGAATTTGTACTCACTGGGGGAGAGAAGGGATTGGGAGGATATGATTGAGACCTTTAAATACATGACGGAGATAAACAAGACAGGTACAGAAAGGGTATTTAAGTTGAGGAGGTGGAGGAACACGAGAGTGCATGGTCTCAGATTGGAGGGGGGAAGATATAGGAGAGAGATAAGGAGACATTTTTTCACAGAGAAGGTGGTGGCTCAGTGGAACATTCTGCCTGAAGAGGAGGTATCCTGTAGGATGGTGGGCAGTTCTAAAAGAGGATGGGACAGGGTGAGAGGGGGTAAATGTGAGGGAAGGAGGGGAGAAGGGCAGCTGCAGTGTAGAGGGCTAGCTGCACATTCCAGCAGACTTGATAGACCATGAGGCCTGTTCCTGCTGGCAGATTTATATGTTTGTATGTTTGTAAATCACCCTGTATTAGCCATCTGGTTGACTCAAACACCAGGTTGGCCTGAAAATGGCAATTCCTACAACTTCTGTAATAATTGATGCCTGGATGTCCCCATGGGGGGGCAAATAATTAATTTGAGAAACACTGCAATTGATCTTTAAACACATTTAGTTCAACTGGTACAGTACCTAATTATTTATGGATTTGAAAAACATATGGATGTTCTAACCATTTGAAAAAAAAGAAGACTGTCGATGATGCAGAGTAGGGTGACCAAAATAATAAGAATAATAAGTTTATAGATGGTGTTGCATAGGGTAACCTACATGATTATGCTGGAGACTGTGCATTGTAGGGTAACCAAAATACTGTAATCCAGTGCCAGCAGGGCAAATCCTACAAAGATTAGCTTAGGGCACTGAACATGTAGGGTACTTGCTGGAGACCAGACAAGAGAGGGGAAATATGCTAGAGATCAGAAAGGAAGAAAGAAAGTGAATTTTGAGGAACCATTCCACAGGAACAGCAAATCCAGAACATGGGGACATGAATGGAAGCTAGTGGTTGGGGGGGGGGGGGATTAGAAATAAAACATGTAGAAACAACAGGTCTTGGGGTATGACAAGCAGAGACCCTGGTTTTCCATTTTTACTGGTAACACCGGTAACAATCACGGAATCCTGCTTGGTTTGCGGACTTTGAATTCTTGTACCGGTGCCTCACAGAAATTGCGTGTCACTGCACAGAATCTCTAAGATTTCAGCATCTTTTTACATTTTTTTATTTTCTCTTTCTATGTCCCCTTCTCACAGCATCAGTCTCCACTTTTCAGAGATCCCTAGGCTGGGTATCCCCTAGCTTCACCCTCAGGTAATGCTCAGGAGCTCTTGTGGGCCTGTCAATATCCTGCCTGGGTTGTACCCCCTCCAGGTGGGAAGGGAGGGGACCCCAGGTCACCCTCCACACTCCCTTAGTGTGTGTTGGGTAGCCCAGTGGGTCCCTCATGGAGCTTGGTTATGAAGTCTGGGGCACCTGGGTCCCTTCTGCCAGTGGTCAATGTGGGGTGATTGTTCCTGGTTTTCTGATCTCTGCCCCTGAGGGCACCAGCACCAGAGGAGATCCAAGGAGGTAGATCACATAGAGACATGCCACTGGTCCAGGTCCTGACTAGCGTTGTTCCCTCCTGATCACTCTGCAGAACCATTGCATCACCACCCATGGTCACACAGGTGGTGGTAAAGCAGCAGGATCTGTAGCCCACCCTCCCCGGAGGAGGAAAGCAGTCCCCCGGGTGCTCGATCCTACTCCCCTGGCCAGACCTCCAGCAACCCTAGTTCACTTCCGACCCTGGGTCATTGGCATTGCAAGCAGTAGAGCTACTGCAGTGCCAGCAGGCCGACCCAGATTTCAACATCTTAAAATGAATGCTGCTGTGCTTTGCATTCTTTCTGTTTTGCTGCGTATAGTCAGTAAGGAAATCACCCGCACTGCTTTGTTGCAATCAGCCATTCAGTTTAACCACCCATGCTTCCCACCAACATCTCCATCACCTGAGGACTGCTTTTCTTCCTGAAACCACAGTTTTCACGTCGTTTGTGCCTAAGATTCTACAAGTATCAGCACACATGGGCAAGGCCACTGGAAAATTGCAGGAAAAGTAACCTGAAATTGCAGAGATTTTTTGCAAAACTTGCTGGAAAATTGCAGGATTTCTATAGATCCTGAGTGCTTCACAATAAATCCTTACTGTTTTCTACAGCATATATTAGTCAGCAAAAACTACTAAATGAATACACTGACACTTGAATATGTTTTAAATATGAAGAAAAATTTATGTTTCTAACATGAATCCTAAACGGTTAAGATGTGTTGCCTCTTCCAAAATGTAAAAACATCTGCCTCATACAGTGCTAGATTCTATTTAGTGAGCCACAGAAAATCAATATTAAATAAATCCAGAATAAACAAATGTTATCTGTTTCTGGATGCAAAATAATGAAGCCTGATCAAAAGTTATTTACAGTGCTGTCAACTATTCACCAGCTTTGGTGTAAGAAAAAATAAGCAGATGGAGTGGCAAATAGTTCAGTTTTAGTAAAATGTTAAGTGTTTCATGTTCATAATTTGTACTGTAGGTACTGTGCACTACTATCATAATCATATATTAAAACATTACATATGGGTGTTATTATGGCTGGCAGTATAGCCTAGTGGTTAGAATAACAAACAATGATTGAACTGGGTGCATCCAGCAGACTTGGGTTTGATTCCCACAACATCCACTTGCATACTGTGAGACTCCAAACAAATCACTTAACCTCCACAGTGCTTCTAGGTCACTCCTGAAAACATGCAGTTCTGCCTAGTGGGCCTTACCTGGTTTACAAAGAATATAAAAAAAGAATACCAATATATGTTTAGTACTGCATCGTAGAATAGTAGTCATAGTACCATGTAATTTTCTTGAGTTTTACTTGGACTGCAATGATTTTGTATAGGTAAAGCTAAATGTTCAACTACATTTTATGTGTTTTATAAGCTTGTGTTTAGATTTTGGCCAGGTTTTATTTTTATTCTTTGCAGTTGAGCATCTAGGTTGTAGATTGCTAAACGCAGGATCACTGTTACCAACTAGCTTATTCAAGTTTATAATCAGCAGGGCGATCCAAAATCCTCAGTTGTTTGAATGAAAACTAATCTGAATGAAAGCATGTTCACAAGGTAAAAGCTGTCTTATTACTTATAAAAAGACTTCACAGTCAGCACCCCATTTAGTGAACTGGATCATTTGCACCTTTTCTCCCACCTGCTGTTTCAGTCTCTGTGACAACAAAAAGTTTTCTGATAGATTGCTTCAACAAAAACCAAATGTTAAGTATTTAAGTGTACTTATGTTTGGCCAGTGGATTTTGAAAGCACATTCAATGACATACAGAAGGTAAGACCCCAGGGGCTGTATGATGCTGGTGGCAGATTGGTGCTCAGTTCACTTCTGAGCTCAGACATGAAACCTGGGAGACACCCTTTTCATGGACACCAAGTAAAAAAAAAAAGCATCCACATGTCTGGGAGATGCATGAATCCATTTGAAGGTCCTCCACTAATCACTTGTGGATTTTTTAGGTGAAGATACTTTACTTCAAAGAAACAAATTCAAGCATATTTTTTTTTTACTCCTCCTACCCCCTGGCCATCCACTCCTTCAGGCCTACCAAGGCCCACTACCACCGCTGCTGAGTCCTGACCACCATCCACTGCCCCTTACTGCTGTGCAACCAGATAACCCAAAGTAACCCTTCATTGAGTGTTCCCCTACCCCTGTGGGAAGCTACCAGTGGAGAAGAATTTCCCCAAAGAGCTTCCTGTGTATCCTGGGCATGGCAGGGGTCAGAACGGACACATGTCTGGGGCTTCTGGCTTATGGAGGGACCAGCAACCATCCTTCGGTTGGCCAGCGGGTGTTTTCCCATTTACTTGGGAGTGTGATAGGCCACACGATGTCAAGGCACAAGCCAACGTTCATCATGCTCCCTCCCGCAGTGAGGGCCGATGTGTTGTTGTGCCTCTGTCCTCCACCAGGGGCCAGCAAATGCTGAGCTGTGAACCCACCCTCCCTTCCAGGAGAAGGTGAGTGGTCATTGGACACTCAAACCTTTGCCCACCAGCTGGCCTCCCAACACCCAAGTCTGTTCCCTAACTCCGGTCAGTGGTGTCACAGGCAGAAATCCAATTCAGGCAGTTAAATTATAGATAGGAAAAAACAAAGGTAGTCCACCTTAGTGGTGGTGGTTCAGATTAATTCACATCTGAGTTCTAACAAGCAAAGATACCAAGTAATTTGTAACGTGTGCATGTGGGGTGTGGGTGTTGAAGAAAGGGGATCATAGAACTGTCACTACTGCCATCACCCCAGAGGGACATGGACTGCATTGTTGCTACTGCCATCACACCGAAGGGGTGGGGGCTGTAGTGCTTCTGCCATCACCACTGGTGGATGGGAAATGTAGTACTGTTGTCTTCACACCTAAGGGATGGGGGCTGCAGTGCTGCTGCTTCTGTCACACCTGAGGGAGGGAGGTCATAGTGCTGTTGCTGCTGCCATCACACCAGAGGGATGGGGGGCTGTAGTGCTGTTGGTGCTGCCATCGCACCTGAGGGATGGGAGCTGTAGTGCTGCTGCTGCCATCACATCTTATGCCTAAAATAACTTTAAGTTGGTACAAGGATGGAAGGATGTGCAATAGTGGAGGTCAAAATTGCTAAAATGCATGTTAGCAGAGTTAAAAATTATTAAATAAAGTACACAGAATCAAATACCAGTAAAACTGGATTTTGGCTTAGCAGACACCGGAACAATACAGTTTTTTTACAATGTGCAAAATGGAATATGATCTTTCTCAATCCCAGTAAACCAGTGTCCCTGATGACAGAGTATTAAACAAAGACTGGATGGACTTATGTTCTTTTCTGCCATAATTGTCTATTTTTTTTATTTTCCCATTCTTCTAAAGGCTGACCTTTCAGGTGCTATATTTGCAACATCACCAACTGTTTTCATGGAAAGTAGCATATTGTCATAAATGCAGTATGCTCTATTGTAGAAAACCCTCACTTCAGTTTTCCTTATATAGGTCATCAGTAAGTGACCAAAAATATTCATTTGGCCTTTCTTTGAAGACAGCTGAAGAGATACAGGACCTACAGGAAGATCTGGAAAAGCTGGGGATGTGGTTCAGGATCTGATAGCTTGGCTCCAATGCCAAAAAATGCAAAGTTATGCATATTGGAGCCAAGAATCCAAGGACAGAGTACTAGCTGGGTGGAGTCTGAGTATCTGCATCAGAGGAGGAGAAAGACCTGGGATTGATGATCACTAGTGACCTAAAGCACTCCACGCAGCGCAAAAAAGTAGCAGCAAAGGCAAACAAGATGCTGGGATGCATATCTAGGGGGATCAGTAGTAGGAGAGAGGAGGTTATACTGCCCTTGTACAGGTCACTGGTGAGGCCACATCTAGAGCGTGGAGTTCAGTAATGGTGCCCACACCCCAAAAAGGACTTTAACCTACTGGATAAGGTCCAGAGGAGGGCTTCAATGACGATAGTATGGTCAGCAGGGTAAGGCATTCAAGGAGAGGTTGAGGGCACTGAACATGTACTCCCTGGAAGACAGAAGAGAGAGAGAGAGAGAGAGATAGAGGGAGAGAGAGAGAGGACATGATTGGGACCTTCAAGTACTTGAATGGGATAAATAAGGTTGATAAGGAGAGTCTCTTTAAGCTGAGTAGCAACCATAACAGTAGGAGGCACAGTCTTAAGTCAGAAGGTGGGAGGTTTAGGAGGGTGGTCAGGAAGTACTTCTTCACTGAGAGAGTGGTGGACACTTAGAATGCACTGCCGGAAGAGGTAATCTCATTGAAGACAGTGGGCAGCTTTAAGAGAGGCTGGGCTAGGCATAGGGGGAAAGCAATCATCATGGGTAAGGAGCATGGGAGGAGTGGGGAGGGAGGGCAGGGACATTAGCTCAAGCTGTGGCCCCTGCAATACGAGCAGACTTGATAGACCACATGGCCTTCTTCTGCAGGCCTCTTCATATGTTTGTATATTCATATTGAAATTAAAACAAATATATTAGTAAGCAAACTGCAGTCACTGAAAAAAAAAATCTTTACAAACAATATACACTGAAAGAGACCTGCAGTCTGACATTCAATAGCAGGCTGCTTGTATATGCAAAAAAATGTCTATACAAATCATAGCATGGGGCAAAAATTGTTTTATATAACACAGCTTACATAAGGGATAGGCCAAGAGTCCCCTGTGTCTTGCACAGGGAAGCAGATGATGTAAATCTATCTATGCTCACACAAATCTTCCAGATGTGATTGGTGATCACAGTACAATTTATTTGCATGTACTCAGTCAAAATAAAAATAAGTGCCCCCCAAATGTTTTAAATCCAGAAAATATAAAAAGCTGGAGGTGACTTCTTTGCTGCCGGTTTATCAGCTGATGACTGGTTCATAATTTACAAATGTGGTGACATTGACTTGGCTTTCCTTTATTCTCTGCTTTGTGATTTTTTTTATTTTTTTTCCCCTGAAAGATTTATTAGAGTTAAGATACAAACAACTTTGGATTAGTCCTCAGCCACTTAAACATATGAAGAATGGGGATACGATCTGGGAATCCTGCCATAAGCATAAGATACTGGGGTCCAGGTATTCAAAACTTTGCCAGGTGGGCAAAGTGATTGTACCATGTTTGCCCAGGGTTTGCACTCATTTGCAATACTCAAAGGGGACTTTTGTGTGCGCTAACAGGGTTAGTATTTGCAGAAAAAAAAAACTGTATGCAGTGGGCAAAGGGAGGGTCAGGGACAGGAATACCAGAGCAGCATAATATTCGGCACATTCGCACTGCACAAAGGGGTTAGTGCAAGCCACTTTGCACAGTCCAAATACCGCCCATCAAAACCCTGACTTACTCCATGCAACCCTTCCACATGCTGGAGTCACTGCAGCCCAGAACCAAGTTAGCAGTTGGGGGAGCACACTCATCCCCTGGTATCTAGTGGCACCCCCGCCCTCCAATTGCCAACCCCCCAGTGGTCCCCCCATCCCCTGATCACCAGCCCTGGTGTAATTGCAAGCAATCCTGGTACCTACTGTTCCAACTGCCCTTCAGTCACCAGCCCCAGTATGATTGCGGTAATCCATGGTGCCTAGTGATTCCCCTGTCCTCTGATCTCCAGCCACAGCATGATTTCAAACATCCCTAGAGCCTTGTGTTCCTTTTCTCTCTGAACAGCAGCCCCAGTATGCCTGCAAGCATCCCTGATACCTAGTGGTCCCTCCCACCCTCCAATCACCTGCCCTGGTGTGACTGGAAGCATCTCTGCTTGCTAGTGCTCCCCCCTCCCCAGATCACCAGCCCTGATATGATTGCAAGCATCTCTGGTTCCTAGTGGCTCCCCCCACCCTCTGATCCTTAGCTCCATATATAAAGATAATTCCTGGCACTAGTGGTTACCCCCACCCTCTGATCACCAGACCAATATATGAAAATCGTTCCTGATTTTTGTACGTCCCCCCACACCATGGAGGCACTGAAACCCCACCACTAACCCCTGCCTCAAGGCCAGCTGAAGATCCCATGACACACCTGTATGGGCCCTCCTCTCACTTCCTTGGCCTGCCACCATATGGAAAGACAGGGACAGCATGTCCAATATTCTGTACAGTGTGTGTGTCCTCGGTATTGTTCAGGGAGTGCAGCCTGTGTACTGTACAGGGAGCTTGTGGTCTGTACAATACACAGGCCACAGTCCCTGAACAAGACAGAGGATGCATGCTCCCTGTCTTTTCATACAATGGCTGACCAAGGAGATGAGAAGATGGCTATGCTGGTAGCAGTATGGGTTTCATGGCACTGGTGCTTAAGGTAAGGGGGGTTGTCAGGGTGGGTTTGTCAGTGCTCACAGTGCAGATGGAAACCACTAGACACCAAGGAATGATTTTTTATATACATGGCTGTGATTGCACGGTGGGGGACCACTAGAACCAGGGAATTATTTTTCATATATGGGTCAGTGATCAGTGGTTGGGCCGGGGTACTACTAGGCACCAGGGAGGCTTGCAATTACACTAGGGCTGGCAATCAGAGCTTGGGAGGACCAGTTTGCACCAGGGTTGCTTGCAAACACACCGGGGCTGGTGATCAGATGGCAGGGGGACCAATAGGCACCAGGGATGCTTGTAATTGAGGATGGAAGGGGCAGTAGGCAGCAGGTATGCTTGCAATCACACTGGGGTAGGTTATTGGAGGGTGAGGGACCACTAGGCACCAGGGATGCTTTTAATGACACTGTATCTAACAGTCAGATGGTGGGGGGTGCCACTAGGCACCAGGGAGTGCATGCTTTTTATGGAAGTGGGCAATTGAGGTTGGTGCAGAGCCAGTCACAGGGGAGCAAATCTGCCACCGCTTCCTATGCCAATATGCTCCAAATGGGCATGCCAATGGCGCCTTAGCATGTTGCATGCCCAATGGGCTTATTTACATGGGGTTGTCAGAATAATGCACTGGGAGCTACTGGTGCAGCTGTTTCCTACACTGGTGGGATACATGTTGGGGCAGCACTACTTATCCTAGCACTGTGCTGAAATGTTCCATATACATAGTAACATAGTCATTGACAGCAGAGAAGGACAGCAAGGCTGAGCTAGTCTGCCTGTATTCTGTGCTTGCATTTGCAGCCACTGACCATACTTGGCCAGTGACTTTAGGTTCTTCTTCCAACCTCCAGGGTTCCCTTATGTCTATTCCATGCATGTCTGAAGCCCCTCCTTACTGTGCTAGCCCCTACCACCTCCTTTGGCAGGCTATTCCATGTGTCCACCACCCTTTCTGTGAAGAAAACCTTCCACCCATTCTCCTTTAGCCTGCTGCCCCCTCCAGATCTACGATGCCGGTTTGACAACTATTTCGTTGTCCAGCATCAAAGCAAAAGATTTATGTCAACCACAAGTTTCGGTTGACATAAATCCGAAACGAAACCCAATCCATTTTTCTATCAGGAGGCTTTGCAATCTAACATACTAACATACTATTTGCCAGCAGATTAGGCCTTACAGTCTATCGAGTCTGCTCGAACCTTAGATCCTTAGTTGGGCGCCGAGGCCCTCCCATCCCTTGAGCTCCAGAATCTCCTATCATCCATCCCTACCCCCCTGGGACAGGCCATCATCTGATTCATCCACTTTCTGTGTCTGTCCCACCCTCTCTTGAAGCTCTCCACTGTGGATTTCTGAACCAGCTCGCCAGGCAGTGCATTCCAAGGGCCCACCACCCTCTCAGTGAAAAACCTCCTCCTCTTTTCCCCCCTCACCCTTCCACCTTCCAACTTCAAACCATGCCCTCTGGTGATATACCTCCCTGCTTTAGTCTAAAGATCCTCCATGTTTACCCTATTTATTCCCTTGAGTTACTTGAAGACCTCAATCATGTCCCCCCTGTCTCTCCTCTCCTCCAATGAAAACAGGCAGAGCTCCTCAAGTCTGTCCTCATACGTCAAATCCCCTAGCCCTCGTATCATCTTAGTTGCCCTCCTCTGCACCCTCTCCCGGAGCTGTATGTCCCTCTTCAAGTGTGGTCTCCAGTATTGTACACAGTACTCAAGGTGTGGTCTAACCAGTCCATTGTACAGCGGCAGAATCACTCTTGCCCCTAGAGGTGATCCCCTATGATGCATCCCAACATCCTGTTTGCCTTCTAGCCGCTCTCCTGCACTGCTCAGAGTTATTCATACATGCATCCACCATGACCCTCAGGTCTTTTTCCCTATTGAGGCCTCCAGCACCTCCCTCCCAGGGTATACCTGTGTTTAGGGTTTCCCGACCAAGATGCAACACCTTGCACTTGGTGATATTGAAATTTAATTTCATGTGTAGACCCAGCTTTCCAGGGTGTCCAGGTCCCCAGGGCCAACCTCCCTCTTCTCCTCAACCATGCTCCCATCTTGGAGTCATCCACGAAGACTCATTTCACACCCTATACCTCCCTGATGTCTGATATGTATGCATTAAACAGGACTGGACCCAGGACTGAGCTCCTGCGGTACCCCACTACCAACCTCTCTAGGGTTCAAGAGCTCCCCACAGACCACTCTGGGTGCGTCCAGCTAGCCAGTTTTCAATCCATCTGACCATCCAAAGGGCCTACTCCTAACCCCATCAGTTTCTCCACCAGACCATTGTGGGGGACAGAGTCAAACGCCTTGCTGAAGTCCAAGAATAATACATCCACAGGCTTTCCTCTGTCCAGTTCTGATGTTACCCATTCATAGAACTCCAGATTGGTTTGACATGATCTACCTGGCACAAACCCATGTTGCCGACTATCCAGACCTCCCACCTCCTCCAAGTACACCCCAATCATTCCTTTAGTATACTCTCCATTAATTTTCCACCACGAGGTCAAACTGATGGGTCTATAGTTACCTGGTACTTCCCTCGACCCCCCTTTATGGATTGGCACCACAAGTGCCTCTCACCAATCCCTAGGTACCTTCCCTGTCTCAAGTGACCTGTTGAAGAGCTCCGCCAGGGGTGCAGCCAGTATGTCCGCCAATTCCCATAGTAATCTCAGATGAATGCCATCCAGCCCAGGAGATTTGTCTTTCTTTAGGGCCTTGAGGGCTAACCACACCCTTTTGGTGGAGATAGCATCATCCGTCCCCTCCACCTTACTGGCCTTTTTATCCTTATCCAGATGTGACACCCCTGAGGTACCTCTCCCTCCCTCTTGCTCCATTTCTGTTGCTCCCCTGATCCCACTCACTGCTGCATCTATCCCCTTCATGCCTTGCTTTGTAGATATCCCATCCCCCTCACTAGTGAACACAGAGGCAAAATACTCGTTAAATACCTCTGCCTGGTCCCCTCCTTCCACCCACCCTCCTTCTGATCTCAATCTGAGATGGCCTTAGTTTTCTCCGCTCCCCAATGTGCCGGAAGAACCTTTTTCCCTCCTTTGTATCCCCTGTGCTAGCCACTGTCTTTACTGGACTTTGCTCTCTCACCATACGGGTGACTTTTCTAGATCAAGATGGTACTATTTCCTATCCCTATCCCTCTTGTTGTTTTATATTTTTGTAGGCCACCTTCTTTCTCTGACTGCTACCTGTACCTCACTGGACCACCAGCATGGTTTATGTGACCTTGCACCTTACTGCTTCAACTTAGCGCAGATCCTGACTGCCTCATGAAGTCCCGTGTGATGACCTCCCATCTCCTTTCCACACTTGTCATTGATGTAATCCCCTCAAGTGATCCTTGAGAATATTTCCCATGCCCTCAAAGTCTGCCTCCTGAAGTCCACTGCCAGTGTCCTAGATCCCCTCCCCCATGCTTATTTGAAACCAGACAGTATTGTGGTCTCCTCCCAGTCAGGGGTCCTGTACAACCAGGTCCCTTACCAGATCCCCATCTGCCAGAACCACGTCCAGGACATGCCCCTCCCTTGTGGGCTCCATCACATGCTGTGTTAAGAACACATCCTGGAAGCCGTCCAGCAGCCTCTGCTCCTTGGCCACCTTAGAAGACATGGTTCCCCAGTTTGTACCTGGCATATTAAGGTCCCCCATCAACACCCTCCTTCCCCTTTTGGTCCACACTGGGCAATGATGTTGTCCAGCAAACCATCCTCTAGAACATCACTCATCCGGGTGGCCTATTATACACCCAGCTTGACCTTATCTCCTGCTAGGGATCTTAGGGTGACCCACTTAAGGCCTCCATGTTTCCCTCTGCCTCTTCTACCCTAGCAATTTCTATGTCATCTCTAATGAACATAGCCCTCCCCCTCTGCCCTCCTTTCTATCCTTCCTGCATAGTGTACCCCATACGTTTAGGTCCCAGTCATGGTTTTGGTTGGCCCATCGCCTCCTGACCACCGCCACATCCGCACCCCCTCGAACAGCATGGTCTGGAACCTGACAACTTGTTTCCCAAGCTCCTGGCATTTACTAACACCAACCCCCACCCCTTATCCATGATCCTTTGTTGAACCCACCCAGATTCCTTATACTTCTATCCTCCTCTGCTCTTCCTGAAATCTCCACCCCAGTCTGTTTCCCCTCCCTTGGGCATGAAGGCTACTCCTCTCATCTGTAGGAGAGGGCTTTTGGTCAGCCCCTCCCTTATCCCTTCCCCCCTCACAAGTTTAAACTTCACCTTTCTTGAATGTAGTCAGCCATCCCCTGTTTAAGGACTTCCTTCCCGAATGGGGCAAGATGAAGCCTGTCCTTGGCATATAGTCCCTTATCCTCCCAAACTCCATTCCAGTTCTCTAACACCCACAACCCACTCTCTTCACCGCACTTCCTGAGCCAGTCATTGACCTCTGTGAGCTTCATTTTTTTCTCCACTGAGGCCTTTGGTACTGGCAATATCTCTGAAAAGGAAATGTTGCATCCATTATCCCGACAGACTCTGGCAAGTTCTTGGAACCTTGCTTGGATTTCCAAAACGCTATTTCCTTCTAGATCGTTAGTTCCCAAATGCACCAGGAAATCCGGTTTCCCTCCACAATCCCTAACCATTTCATACACCATGAACTTTGCTCTGTGCACTGTCAGCCCAGAGATCTCACCCACTTCACCTGGCTATGGCATCCACCCCACTGTCCCTCCCACTGGATACCCCTAATCATTGAGTCTCCAATAACAGAACCTTAACACCACATCTTCCTACGGTTACTTCCACTATGACCTCTCAGCGCCCTTCCCCTTTATTCATGATCTCAATCCATGAGTCTTCCTGCCTTATTAGAGACCCCTTGTCACCCTCCCTTTCTGCCTCCTTGTTATTTTGCCCATTAACTCAAACCCCTCTGAATAGGTGTCCCTTTAACCCTCTCTTATCTGAACCATTTATCCTGGCCTGATTGTTTCCCCTTCCCCACACCGCCATCCTCCTCCTTGTATAGTACCCTGCCTCCAGAGGCTCTCTGTGGGTCCCCTTTAGCTAGGCCCCATCCTTGGTACTGACCCCTGCTGAAGGGGGCTCCGCCCCACCCTTTGTCTCCCAGTTTCTCTCCAATCATGCTGTCCTCCTCATGTCTGCAATATGTTGCATCTCCCCATTTGCTTAACATTTATGTTTCCTTCTCCTCTCTGGGACTATTTCTATCCTTTCCATTGCCGGTCTGTGATGCCCTATGGGTATCCGACTCCCTCCCCCCGGCCTCTGTATAAGATTCCTCATTTCCACCAACCCATTCCTCCCCCTCTAGGTTGCTTAGTAGCTCAAATTTATTGTGACACTCTATGTCAGCCTCCATCATAAAGTGAGTTTCCTGAGCTGCACCTCTAAACTGCCCCTCTTCTTCCCCTCTTGCTCTGTTCACCTAAGGAGCTCCCGTCCCACAGTCTGCTGTTTTAGGCTTCCGACAACAGCCCCTCCTGACTCTTCCCCCTCCACTCTCTTTGTATTCAGAATGTTCACCCCGTACGCTTTCCCCTTAGTGTCAACATCCCTATCTAAGGGTCCTCTGTCCCTAATATCCCCCCTCCTGCTTGCTGTAACATAATTTCCTGTAATTTCAGAGCATTGTCCCAGCCTCCCCTCATTCCCACCCTTCTGCTGCCCATATCCACACCCCTTATCCTTGGACACCCCCAGCTCCCCCAGCTTACTCCTTAACCAATATACCTCACTCCTGATACAAGATAGCTGTCTACAGAGTGGGCAGCCTCCCTCTCTCCAGGCCCAATTGAGAATTAATGCCATCCCACAGCCTGTGCAGCCTACAACCCTTCCGAAGATGCCTGCCATGGTGGAATATGGCCACCCTGTTTATCCCCCTCTGTTGATAATGGCACACCCCCTTTTCTCAGTACCTTTCCCCTAGAATACAGTTTCTCTCTATACTGACTGCAGTTATTTACAAACCCAATTTCAACCCCACCAATAAAGTTCCCAAGTCTCACAAACACATACAGTCCAGTGTGCTCAGTCCCACTAACAGTGTGTGTATGCAGACATCAGGTACCGTATGATGTCACAGGCCCACCAGCTCCTGTTGCTTCAAATTTCAGTCCCAAACAGAAAAACTCAGCCCTTCAATCCCAACCCCCAGTGGCTTTTCAGTATTTAAGAAAGCCTACAAAACAGGGTGGGTGGGAGGGCTCTCACCAACACCAGGCAAACAACACATTTAAATTTCACTCTAATTATCACTGCCAAACAACTGTTCCCAAGCCTCCAAAGTTACAATATCACAGCCCAAGTAACAGTTCTAACTCAAGGTAATCATTTTTAACACATAGAAATAAGTTCACTTACAAAACTATTCAAATATTTCAGTTAAAACAGAATATAACCCCAGACCTCTGTCCTTACCAGCCTTCTGCTTATGTTCCCAAGTGAACAATGAAAGCCAAGGTAATTCCTGTTAAAGACAAGGTAATTCCAGTTAATGTCCCCTCCCCAACACCAGGCAAACAACACATTTAAATTTCACTCTAATTATCACTGCCAAACAACTGTTCCCAAGCCTCCAAAGATACAATATCACAGCCCAAGTAACAGTTCTAACTCAAGGTAATAATTTTTAACACATAGAACTAATTTCACTTACAAAACTATTCAAATATTTCAGTTAAAACAGAATATAACCCCAGACCTCTGTCCTTACCAGCCTTCTGCTTATGTTCCCAAGTGAACAATGAAAGCCAAGGTAATTCATGTTAAAGACAAGGTAATTCCAGTTAATGTCCCTCCCTAACACCAGGCAAACAACACATTTAAATTTCACTCTAATTATCACTGCCAAACAACTGTTCCCAAGCCTCCAAAGTTACAATATCACAGCCCAAGTAACAGTTCTAACTCAAGGTAATAATTTTTAAAACATAGAACTAATTTCACTTACAAAACTATTCAAATATTTCAGTTAAAACAGAATATAACCCCAGAACTCTGTCCTTACCAGCCTTCTGCTTATGTTCCCAAGTGAACAATGAAAGCCAAGGTAATTCCTGTTAAAGACAAGGTAATTCCAGTTAATGTCCCCTCTCCCTAACACCAGGCAAACAACACATTTCAATTTCACTCTAATTATCACTGCCAAACAACTGTTCCCAAGCCTCCAAAGTTACAATATCACAGCCCAAGTAACAGTTCTAACTCAAGGTAATAATTTTTAACACATAGAACTAATTTCACTTACAAAACTATTCAAATATTTCAGTTAAAACAGAATATAACCCCAGACCTCTGTCCTTACCAGCCTTCTGCTTATGTTCCCAAGTGAACAATCTATTAGATTATCAAGTCTGAGTCGGAGTTGATTCAGGGTGGAGGTGCAGGACGGGGGCCAGGGTCTCAGGTGGACCATCACAGTGAATTGCCGATGTTGTTGGCATCGACGTGTTCGCTGTAATGGTGTTTCCATACAGGAGGCATACCCCCCCAACCTCATATCATGCCCCCTCATCCTTGTACAACTTTCATACTGAAATATGTTGCCCACTTGCACTTTGTTTATGACCTTATGATACTTGAAGATTTCTGTCATATCCCCCTGTTCCTTCCTCTCCTCCAGTGTATACATATTGAGGTCTTTTAATCTCTCCTTATAGGTGTTGTGGTGCAGACCCTGCACCATTTTAGTTGCCCTTCTCTGGACCGCTTCCACCCTGTCTATGTCCTTTCATAGACACAGCCTCCAGAACTGTACCCTGTACTCCAGATGAGGCCTTACCAGTGTTTTGTATAGTGGAATCTCCACCTCCCTTCTTTTGCTAGTGATATCCCTTCCTTACATCCCAACATGCCACTGGCCCTCCCCACCACCCTGGTACACTGTTTGGTCACCATTAGGTCATCTGAAATGGTGATCCCTAAATCCCTTTCCTCCCTGGTAATCTTCAGTAACTCCCCTTTTCATCCTATAGCTCTCTGCAGGGTTTCTGTGCCCCAGATACATGATTTTGCAGTTTTTTGCATTAAATTTTAATTGCCGCACCTCTGACCATTTTTCCAGTTTTCCTAGCTTCCTCCTCATTCTTTTGACCCCCTTTGGAGTGTCCACCCTGTTGCAGATCTTAGTGTAATCTGAAAACAGGAAAATCTTCCCCTCCTGTCCTTCAGTGATGTCAACAATGAAGCCATTTTTAAGGACTGGCCCCAAGATAGATCACTGTGGCACCCCACTGGTCACTTCCCTTTCCTTGGATTGGATCCCATTTACCACCACCCTCTGCTTTCTGTCCCTCAACCAGTTCTTAACCCATGTCTCCACTTTGTGGCCTACTCCCAGGCTACCCAACTTGTTGACCAGTCTTCTGTGGAGAACAGTGTTGAAGGCTGTGCTGAAATTGAGGTAGGTGATATCCACTGCCCCCACTGATCCACTTCCTTCATCACCCAGTCAAACAAAGTCTATCAGATTTGTCTGACATGATCTTCCTGCTGTGAATCCATGCTGCCATCCATCCTATGCTCTCCTGGATTCCAAGTGAGCTACAATCCTTTCCTTAAGCACTGCCTCTAGAATCTTTCTCACTACTGAGATGAGGTTTACTGGCCTATACTTTTCTGTTTCCTCCCTGCTTCCACTCATGTGAAGAGGGACCACATGTGCCCTCTTCCAGTAATCTGGAACCACTCCTTTATTGAGTGACTCACTGAACAGGGCTGCCAGCAGAGCTGCTAGCACCATCCATAGTTCCTTTAGTATCCTAGGGTGAATACCATCTGGTCACATTGCTTTGTCCACTCTCAGTTTTGAGAGTTCCTCCAGGACTCTCTTTTCTGTAAATTGACTGGTGCGTACCTCCCTGCCCCCTATGTTTCTTAAGCCTCAGTTTGGACCCTGCCCCCCCTTTAGTGAGAACTGAACAGAAGTATTCATTTAGTATTGTTACTTTATCCAGGTCTCCCTCCACCTCCACCCCTTCTTTTTCTCTGAGTCTTACAAATCTCCCCTCTGTCTTTCCTTCTTTCACCAATGTATCTATAGAAGGTCTTGTCACCTTTCTTTATCATCTGCATTACTCTTACCTCCATTTGTACCTTTGTGCTCCTCACTGCCTTCCCCACTTCCCTCTGTCTATCAAGGTACACTGCCCTACCTTCATCCTTCTGTGACTCCTTATATTTTTTAAAGCCTTCTTATTGGCCCTTACTTTCTGCGCCACCCCCTTTGAGTACCATAGTGGTTTGTTCCTTCTCTTGCCCTTATATTTCAGCCTTGTTTTTCAGCCTTTTTCAGCAAAATGGAACCCCAAGGGAGGGCAGTGGAGGACTCCAAGGGAAGAGGAAGATACTCCTGTTGGGGGAGTCCATTGTCTGGTGAGTAGAACCAGGAGAAGCAAGGGAAGGGGAGGGGATGGAGGTAAAGTGTATGCCAGGAAGCATGGCTCAGAGGAATGGAAAGTGGATCCAGGGGATTGCTAGGGTGGTAGCAAGGAGGGGGAAGCTAGATGCCATTGTCCATCTGGGGACACATGATCTAGCTGGGAGCAAGGCAGATATAGAAAGGGTTCAGGGGGAGTTTAGGGAACTCGGGAGGGGCCTGGGGCAGGTCGCTAACTCTGTGACCTTCTCAGAGGTGCTGCCTGTCCACAGCAAGGGGGAAGCTAAAGAGCTCCACACCAGGAACTTCAATGCTTGACTGGGGAGCTGATGCAGAGAGCAAGGTTTTGGCAACAATACGGAATGGGGGCCTAAATGGGGAGATGCGGGTCTGTATGAGGTGATGACCTGCATCTTTCTGATGGAGATACCAGAGTCCTCAATGAAAGGTTTAAATGCTTCATTGGAAAACATTTAAAATAGCCGGGGGGGGGGATAAAGAGCTGGGTAAATTATACTGACCACCCCCACAGGTTAATGTAGCAAGTAAGGAAGACATAAACATGTATGTAGCCAGAAATGAGGAACATGAAGATAGGATGCCGAATGGGACACCAGTACCAGATACAAAGGGTAAGGCAGTGGCAGGTAGGCAGCATAGCAAGGGAAAAGAGGGTGGGGGAAAGAAGCAGGAGGGTAAATGCAGGGGTGGGGGGGAAAGGAGAGGTGGCAAACCATGAAGGGCAAGTGTTACAAATGCACGCAGCCTGGGAAATAAAATACCTGACCTGGAGGCCTTGATAGTAGAGGCAGACCTAGACATTGTGGCTATAACAGAGACCTGGTACACTGCAAATTATGACTGGGATGCAAATATTCCAGGTTATGCTCCATTCAGGAGAGATGGAGGAGTGAAAAAGGGGAGGGGGTTGCCCCTTATGTAAGGGAGGGTATAAAAGTAATGGAGGTGCAGGGTAGGCAGGGAGACACCGAGGCACTCTGGGTCACCCTTGAGCCCAGCAATGGTGCAGCAAGCTGCACAGGGGTGATCTACAGATGTCTAGTGCAGGGCAAAGAGATGGATAAGGATCTAGTGGATCAGATTCATAAGATGGCAATAAAATGTGAGGTACTGTACTACTTCTGGTGGATTTCAATATCCCAGAAGCTGCTTCAGCCAGGATCTGACACATCCTGGATTCCCTACTGGGGGCTGGCCTTAGACAGCCGGTGAGTGATCCCACTAGAGACAAGGTGATTCTGGACCTAATACTGATCGATGGGGACAGAATCACAGATATCCAGGTGGAGGGTCAGCTGGGATCCAGCAACGACCACATAATGTGGTTTAATATGGGTAAAGAGACTCAGTCTAGTCATACTAAGGCAAGGGTTTTAGATTTTATGAGGTGGATGCTACTAAAATGGGGAGGTGTATCAATGAGGCCCTGGAAAGGAGGGGGATAGGAGAGGGAGTTGAGGAGCAGTGGGAACACCTGAAGGGAGCCATAGAGGAGGTGAACAACCAATGCATTATTGTTGTAAATAAAGGCAAAAAAAGGAGGAAACCATTATGTTTCTCAATAGAGGTGATAAACCGAGTAAGTGCCAAAAGGGCGAGTTTCAGAAAATATAAAGAGACTTAAAGGGAGGAAGACATGGAGATGTATCTAAAGAATTTAAAGTACACAGGGAAGGCTGTTAGGAGAGCCAAGGCACAGGTCAAATCAAATCAAATCATATCAATCTTTATTTATAAAAGGTGCCTTTCCAAAACCAAGGCACCTGTACATAACATGATAAAATCAATAAACAATTAAAACAATATTAGAATTAATCTAAGCAACAGCGTTCAAAACTCATTATACGCTAGGCTAAAAAGATATGTTTTTAAAGTCTCCATAAAGCTTTGGACAGTAGGGCAATCTCGCACCTGACGAGGTAGAATTCTGACAGGGTTGACAGCATACAACCAAAAGATCTGGCCCCAGAAGTTTTTAAGTGAACCTATGGAATCTCTAGCAATCCCTCATCAGTGGATTGGAGAGAGGGAGGGGACAGTAGAGACAAAGGATCTATTTCAGGCTGTGGGTCCCTGATCATGTAGGGAGCCTTATAGGTGGGCAAACCAACCTTGATGGTGATTCGCCAGCATATTGGCAGCTAGTGCAGTCCGCGGAGCACAGGCGTTATATGACTGGACCTAGAAGAACCAGTCAGTAGCCTGGCTGCCGCATTCTGCACTAGCTGCAAGTGGCGAACTCAACCCCCGTGAGCCCAAGATAAAGGGCATTGCAGTAGTCAAGGCAGGAGGTAACGAAAGCGTGGACCAAAGTAGGAAGATCATCAGGAGGAACCAGGTGCTTCATCCGGGCGATGTTCCTCAAATGGTAAAAAGAGGTTTTTACAACTGCTGACACCTGAGATTTAAGTGTCAAACAGTCATCAAACACAATGCCCAGGTTCTGCACCTGGTCTGAAGTAGTTAGCTGGACACCCCCAAGCCATAAACCCGAGGGTGATCCCACCAACAAACCTGCCTCCCGGCAACCCAGATCCACAACCAACACCTCAGTTTTCTCTGGGTTCAACCACAGCCAGCTCACATTCATCCAGTCCTGGATTTCGGCCAGACAGTTGTTAAAGACCGAAAAGGCAGCATCTTGGCCGGGCACAAAGGACATGTACAGCTGAGTATCATCTGCATAGCAGTGAAAACTCACACCGTACTGCCTAATAATCGCTCCTAATGGCAGCATGTACACCGCAAACAACATGGGTGCCAAAATGGAGCCCTGCGGCACAACACAGGATAGGGGGAATGATGCAGAGGAAAAAATCACAGACACCACCCTCTGAGTCCTACCCTCGAGGAAAGATTGAAACCAACTGAGGACTGTACCAGGCAGCCCACATATAAACCGCAAGTGCTCCAATAGCACACCATGGTCCATGGTGTCAAATGCTGCAGACAGATCAAGAAGGACCAAGATGGAACAAGTCCTTCAATCTTTCACTATTAGGAGGTCATTTAGTACCCGGACAAGAGCTGTCTCGGTACTATGTCTTTTCCTAAATCCAGACTGGAGAGGATGATAGACATTGTGGTTGGTCAAATGATCATCCAGCTGCGACGCGACCACCTTCTCAATAACCTTACCCACAAAGGGCAGGTTACAGACAGGCCTGTAGTTAGCCAGACAATCCGGGTCCAAGGAGGACTTCTTAAGAAGGGTCTGAACCACAGCCTCCTTTAGAGGATTTGGAAAAATCCCCCTCTCCAAAGACCTCCAGACTATCTCAGCATGGACCGGACCAATTTTATCCACACAGCCCACTAGGAGACATGTGGGGCCTGGGTCCAAACCACAGTTGGTCAGACGCAATGATTGGATGACCATCACAATGTCATTGATTGTGGGAAGGCTGAAGTCAGACCACACAAACTGGGTGTCCGACATCTCCTGCCGACCATCACAACTCCCATTAGGAAGGGTCAGGCGGATATCAGATCTGATTGTGGCAACCTTATCTGAAAAGAATTGAGCAAACTCCTCACACCATTCTTGAGAAAACGCTTTTCTGGGCTGAAGACAGATTGGATTGCATAATCTGTCCACATTCTGGAAAAGCTGAGCTGGTCTATTCTGTACAGCAGCATTCTCTCTGGACAGGAATTCTGCCTTCTTACGAGAGACTGTGGATTGATAGACCACATAGTGGTCCATCAAACTAAGTTTGTCACAATCCAGGCCCAACCTCTGCCAGCACCTCTCTAACCTTCGTCTGACTCTCCTCAACTCCCTCAGAGTCTCGTCAAACCAAGGGGGTGAAGAGTGACGGGACGAACACGAACAGGAGCAGTGGAATCCAGGGCCCCTGCCACCGCCTTATTATAGGCAAGTACCAAGTCTCCTGGATCCATACAATCTCTCGGTAAGCCTGATAGGTTCGGCACCACCATCAGGCCATCTGGGGAAACACCCCTCAAAGGGTAGTACTGGACCATCTCCATAGGGGCTGACCTACTAGGGGCGGCCTCAAAACTGAACCCAATGGAGTGATGATCAGACCATCTGATTAGTTCCACCACCAAATCGGATATCTCCATCCCCAGTAGGAACACCAAATCCAATGAATGTCCACCAGTATGGGTCAATGAGGTAACAACCTGTGTGAAGCCCAGTGAAGTCATTAACTGACGGAAGTCTTGACCAAACTGCGAGAGTTCATCATCAACGCAGGCATTGAAATCCCCCAGAACCAACCATCTGGGGGATCCCAATGTCAGGTCGACAATGAAGTCTGCGACTTCCTGCAGGAAAACATTCCCATCACCTGGTGGATGGTAAATGAGAAGTATCCTGCACCCCACACCCTCACCCATGATACATTCAAAGGAGTTGGTAGTTCCCACTGATACCTCCACTAGGCCCAGTTCTGATCTAAAACAGATAGCAACACCCCCGCCCCTACAATCCATCCTAGGGCGGTGTATCACTGAGTATCTGGCTGGAATTGCTGCCACCAAAACTGGGCCAGCATTTTCATCCAGCTAGGTCTCAGTGATGCATGCCAGGTCAGATGTTCCAACAAAATTCGCTATAATAGCGGTCTTGTTTTTAATATACCAGGCATTGCACAACACCACCTGAGTAGGATGAGCATCCGACGATGACCGTGCTACCTGCTGACTACAGGCAGAACCCTTGGGTATATGAACCAGACAGGGAAGACCCCTTTCCTGGACCCATTTCACCCCAAGGCGTCTCCTTGTCTCCACTTTCCCTATCCGCCCACTCCTTTCCATTCCCTCTCCAGGTCCAGCCCTCATCCTCCTCCTTTTTCTAATAATCCCCAAAGCCCTACACCATCTGTACACTTCTGGCAATAGGGGAGGACAGGAAAAAGGACAGAGGTCTCTGAGCCTTGAAGGGGAATAATACCCAACTGTCCTTGTGCCATCCCAACACATATTTAGCACCCTAAGCGAATGACAACAAATAAACAGTCCCAAAATACAGAATTACCCCACTCCCATACATAAGATAATCAAATATTGTAATAAATATCCATAAAAACTAAATAAATACAAAACCCTATGTAACGATTTAACAGCTAAATAAAAGTCTGAATTAGGACACAAAATAAATCTCCGGGTTTTGATTTAAGGGCTCTCACCCCCCAAACCCAAACATACAATACAACAGATAATTAATTCCCCCTTCCCACCCAGTCCTCTCACCACTGGGGAAGAGAGGTAAAAAACAATATACACTACAATAAATAATGAATTCCCTTCTCACCCAGTCCTCTCACCACTTGGGAGAGAGGGCAGCACTCTCACTGCCAAACAATTATAATAATAACATAAACATAACAAATCTAACGAATAAAATAAATAAAATACATGGACACAGGGTCCTCTCACCACCCAGTTGTCCAAATGATAAGAAATTAATAATCCAGTTTTTTCAATCCAAGTTCAAAGTAAAATAAAATCAGAGTCAAGAGATGGAGGAAAGATTAGCACAGACCATGAAAAAAGGGGGCAAGACATTCTTTAGGTACATCAGTGAAAGAAGGAAAAGCAGAAGGGGATTGTAAGACTCAGAGGTGATACAGGGGAGTATAAGGAGGGAGACATGGAAAAGGCAGAAATACTGAACAAATATTTCTGGTCAGTATTCACTGAAGAAGGGGAGGGTCAGGGACCACAGCTGGGTAAGAGACATGAAGAGAGGTGGGATATAAACACAAGTCCTTTCACAGAAGACAGAGTCCTGGAAGAACTCACAAAGCTAAAGGTGGACAAGGTAATGGGCCAGATGGCATAAAACTGAGGATATTAAAGGAGCTGCAAAGGGAGCTAGCAGCACCTCTGGCAGCCATGTTCACCGTGTCACTCAAAACAGGGGTGGTACCAGAGGAATGGAAGAGGGCACAAAAGTGGAAGTAGGGAGGAGGCAGGGAACTATAGACCAGTCAGCCTCATCTCTGTGGTAGGCAAGATCATGGAGGCACTGCTTAAAGAAAGAATTGTGGCACGCTTAGAATTGATTGGTGCACAGGATACGGGACAGCATGGATTCACAGCAGGAAGGTCATGTCAGATGAATCTGATAGATTTCTTTGACTGGGTGATGAAGGAGGTAAATCGGGTGGGAGGCAGTGGACATTGCTTACCTAGATTTCAGCAAGGCATTTGACACTGTCCCACATAAAAGACTGGTTAACAAGATGGGTAGTCAGGGCATGGGGCAAAAGGTGGTAAACTGGGTTAGAAACTGACTCATGGACAGGAGGCAGAAGGTGGTGGTAAATGGGATCAAATCCAGGGAGAAGGGAGTGACCAGCTGGGTACCTCAGCGATCAATCCTGGGGCCAATCTTGTTTAATGTCATCATTAGTGACATTGCAGAAGGGTTAGAGGGAAAGGGCTGCCTGTTTGTGGATGACACCAAGATCTGCAACAAGAAGGATACACAGGACAGGGGGAGAAAATGAGGAGGGACCTGGGGAAGCTTGAAAAATAGTCAGAGGTGTGACAACTGAAGTTCAATTCAAAGAAGTGCAAAATAATGCACCTGGGAAGAAGGGACCCAGGAGGGCACTACAGGGTGGTGGGGGGCGTTGTTGACTATCACCAAGGATGAAAGGGACCTGGGGATTATCATTTAAGATGACATAAAGGTGTCTAAACAGAGTACAAAGGTGGTGGGGAGCGCCAGTGGCATGCTGGGTGCATAGGCAGAGGTATCACAAGCAGAAGGCAGGAAGTGATGATGCCTTTGTACAGAACACTGGTGAGGCCTCAACTGGAGTACTGTGTGCAGTTCTGGAGACTGCACCTTTGAAGGGACATTAACAGAGTGGAAGCAGTCCAATGAAGGGTGACAAAGAAGGTGCAGGACTTACACCCAAAAACTCGAGGAAAGATTAAAAGACCTCAATATGTTCTCACTGGAGGAGAGGAGGGATTGGGGGGATATGATAGAAACTTTCAAGTACCTTGGGGGCATAAACAAGGTGCAGGGGGTGACACTTTCCTTTATAGACAGAGTACAAGAACAAGAGGTCATGATGCGGAATTAGAAGGGGGCAAATTCAGGGGAAGCGTGAGGATGTTTCTCTTCACCGAGAGGGTGGTGGACTTGTAGAATAGCCTGCCACAGGAGGTGGTGGGAGTGATGACAGTGGAGGGATTTAATCATACCTGGGACAAACATAAGGAAACCTTGGAGGGGTAGGAGAGGCAACATGTCATTGGCCAGGTAGGGTCAGAGGCTGCATACAAGTATAGGGCTTAGGAGCAGACTGGATGGGCCTTGCAGTCTTTATCTGCTGACAATTTCTTTGTTTCTATGATTCTATAATGCTCTGATTTGTCACCTCCACTATGGCTCCCTTTAGGTTTGCCCACTGCTGCTACCCCATCCTCCTACCTCCTTCCTTGCCAGGGCTTCTTTTCGATTTTCACTCTGGCAGTGCCAGCTTGTAATCTGATTGAATACAGCATCTTCAGGGTCGTGGACAATGGGCAAGTGCAGCACAAACCTTTGTGCTATCCTTTGGCCCATTTTTTAATATTGGGCCCCGGAGCTTTTACTGGCATTCAAACAAGTGAGACATTTTGTAAAACCGAGGTAAGGAAAGTTAAATCAAACTACTATTAAGGGGAGTCAAAGAAATTATTTTGGTTGAAATCCTCATCAAACTTAGATTTTTTGAATATGTTGCTAGGGAGAAATAAATTACAAATATAATCAATCTTAAATCAGGTGATAAAGTTTGTACAATTTATCTCATTATACTCCTTCCTAGTCTCCTGTAAGCAAATGATTGAGTATCAAAACATGTCCTTGAAAGACTCCAACCAACCAAGTCTTTTTTTTTAAATTCTGTCTCTACAGGACATGGTAAAATATCTAATGATCACTTTCTACTTGCCCTACCTGGTCTGCTCCCATTCCTGGCAACCCTTTGGGACTCCGGCCACTGTCCGACAACTCCTGAACTCCATCAGGGTCCTTGCCTTTTCCTCTGCACTTACCTCCCCACAGCCGGGTGGTGTGGAGTCCCCTAACTCACCCACCTTTCCATATCCAGATAGGCAACTTCCCCCTGAAACGATGAGTCATATGGGTGGCCATCAAGCTGCCCGACCAGGAGGACTTCAATTTTCACATTTTTCTCCCCAGAGCAGAGGCGTGCCATGACGCCAGTGAATGGGAGCACACACGTGTCCACATGCACTCCCTCCTGGTGTCTGCCCCAAACTCCTTCCCAATTTACAGCAAAATGCCTTGCCCTCCTGCCTCCACCAGAGGGCAATCAGGCACCAACTGTCATGGACCCCCCCTTCCTGGAGAAGGAAAGCAGTTCTGCTGATACTCGATCCTTCTCCTTCCTTGCTGTTCCCTGGCGACCTGCACTTGTTCCCAAACACGGTTCGCTGGCATGGCGCGAGGTTAGGTGACCAGTGCCTCAGCCCTCTGCGCCACCGGGCTGGCTGTAAAATATCTAATGAAAATGGATCTGAGTCCCAAAGTAGGCATTGATGGCATAGACTTTGGTGTGGTGAAACTGGTTACTAACAGTGTAGCTGTGCCTCTGTGAATCTCCACAATCTTTCTGCACCAGGAGTATTTGTTCTGCCTGGACATTGGCTAATATTTCCCCTCCAGTGATCCATCTAATGTAAACAATTATTGATGAATTGCTCTATTCTCTTCCCTGGCAATGGTCTTGAAAAGGATTTTTTTCGATGAAGTGTGTAATTTCTTTGATCAAGGAAACACTTCTACAAAATGGAAGAGCCTGTAATGAATAGCAGCAAGCTAGGTTTGTCTGTTGGCACATCCCCAGAAAACACCTGAGCAGATGAGGGTAGCTTCTTTTCACTAGTGTCAGGGGAAGGTAGGTAGGCAGGTTTCACAGGAGGTGGTAGCTACTACCAGTTGGGGGGGAGTACCATAGTTAATTTAAGCTGGTGTAATGAAAGCTTTGCCATCTTTCCAGATTTTCACTCTCCAGTAGATACCCTTCCAATCCCTCACCTCAAAAAAGCAGTGGTGAGGAACTGTGTGATAGGAAACCACTGTTTCACTATGTGGATCTCCTTAGGGGTCAGGAAGTTATTTTACAATTTTTTTTCCCCATTGAGTTTTCTGGTTTTTAACATTCTCTGGTGGGGTGTTATTAGGGAATAATTAGATGGCAGGTTGTCACAGTCATGCAAGTATGATAGCGGCATGGTAGTCATGCAAGATCAGTAGCATGGGAGTCTTGCAATATTGTACAGAGCAGTTGACACTCACACCATTTCAGGTGGATTGCCCTGATACTGGAAAGAGGTGAGGTCTTGTTGACTGGTACTAGAGTGGTGCCAGACATACAGTAGGCGAAGGATAAGTCTTGGGCATTAGCCTACAATCAGTGGTGCCTTCTGATTCGGGTGGGCACATTTGAGATTGGCCCACAATGAGCCATCACTTATGCCTCATAGGCCACAGTCCCTCATGAGGGTGTACCTAGTATGTCGGCCCCCTCAAAAGGGGAGTGAAGGGCCTATGTAGTAATTGATTGATATGATTAACAAATGATTAGCTGCAACTACTTTGCTGTGCACTTCATGCCAGCTTAATTGATATATATACATATCATCAGTTTAACCATTCAATTTCAATTTTTTTATTTTTTTTAATAAATACATGGCTGTGACCATTTCCTCCAAGCACGTTGTCTGTCTCATTTGTTTGGTTGAAGGAAATGGGATGTGGGCTAAAGACAAGCCCATCATGGGTCAAACCCAAATCATTGTAACGTGATGGCCTTGGAAAGGTTCCTGTAAGACATGCAGAATACATTAGTTGCAGGGAAGATGGTAGCAGCAGTCTTTGTGGACTTCATCAAGGCCTTCCATTTAGTTTATCGCAGTTTATTACTGGATCTTGTTCAAGGATTGGGAGTTTTAACAGATGTATGTGAAATAGTTCAGACATTACCTTGCCTCTTGACAGCAGAGGGTAGGAATGGGGGTAATTATTCCATATTCTTAAGAAATGATATGGAAGTTTCCCAGCGATCAATGCTAGTGTCTCTTCATTTTAATCTTTTTTTTTAAACAAAACTCCCTTCTCAAATCTATTCTGCTATAAACATGATTCTATACACTCATGCTGTGGTTCTTTATTGTGAAGGGAAGTATTTAATGCATTTACAGTAACAACTGAGTTACAAGTAAGCTTTTGCACTAACCAGTTCCAGCTCATTGACTGTTGTTTAACTTTGAATACAAAGAAACTGAAAACCATGGTCTTCAGATGTGCGAGGAAAAAATGGATCAGTCTGAGGATTTTGCTGTAAGTATCACAGATAGAAGTAAATTGTAGTTGGTGGAGAAATGTTCATACCTAAGTGTAGTCTTGGATTTTTTTGGTAAGTTAACTAGAACCATTCACATGTGTCTAGGTCTTCTGTTAGGTTGAATATGTCTCTTCTTCCACAAACTTGTAAGCACCTATCACAGAACATTTTGTTATCAGTATCAGATTATGGACTCACTTGTTATGGCTCTTCCTTAAGACAACACTGGATAAAAAGGATCTTCTCTTAAATAAAATACTACATTTTGTTACATAGCTTCCTAGACATACTCATCACTGTCAACTACTAAATATTGGGGAGTGTTTGTCTGTGAGGCAGAGGCATAGCTATCAGATGGCATGCCTTTTGTTTAAGGCTTATTCCAACTGCATGCCTGGGTATATCAGTGGCCTGTCCCTTGCCCAAGAAGACTGCTATATTACCAGTAGATAAGTATTTAAATGACCTTCTGACTGCAAAAATAGAATTCCTTAGTAGTATTTTACCAGTCAGTTTAGCCTTCAGTTTAGCAGTCATTTTGAGCCAATGCTAATGTTAAATACTGCTAACATGTTTAGTAACAGTCATTAGCAATCAGAAGCATTATAAAGATTTCACAGGACAATAGTAGCAGTGCAGCATGGACAGCAGCCTAAAATAAATACAAATAGTTACTGAAGATCGTGATATATGACTCCACAAAATCTTCAGCCGGACCATAAAACACACATAGTTTTGCAAGAACCTTGTTTTCATTAAGCAAACAATTTATTAATACCCATGTTGACAGATTTCACAGAGCTGGAAAATATCTAGCACACTGCATGAGCACCTGTGCAGAACACAACTTAATCAGTAAAAGTTGCCGAAATCATAGACCCTTAGGCCCATCATGTCTGCCCCTCCTGCTCCCTCTTAGTCCACCCTCCTCCCACTTAGGGTTCTTCCCAGTAACTCCATGTGCCTGCCCATGCTTTTTTGAAGCCTGTCAGAGTATTGACCCCCACCACTTCCTATGGCAGCCTTTACCAGGATTCCACCACTCTCTCAGTAAAGAAGTTTATAAACATTTTTTCAAATTACTTTTTTTGCTATGCTTAAAAAATAATTCAGGACCATTTAGAGCAGATTAACAGCTTTTTTTATCTTTAAATGATTAAATGCAAACATTATAATAAGTTTGAACCCACCTGCCTACTGGCCCATAGGTGTGGTGACCATCTGTATCACTGACGGCCTGGGTTAGAGAAGAGTCTCAGGATGTCAAAGGGCTGGCTGGGGGGGAGAAGGATCGAGCATTCTCAGGACAGCTCTCCTTCTCTGGGATGAGGGTGGGTAGAATGACTGGCACTTGCTGTCCTTTGGCAGAGGCCAGGAGGGTGGCTACAGTGGGCACGGACATAGTTCAGAGGGCCGAGACAGATGTCAGTGTCAGCTTGTGACATCATTGTATGTCTTGCCCCCTTGGGGAGCATAGCAGTAAAAATGGTTCACCAACTAAATGAAGTCACCTGAACCTTGCTGCATGCCCCTGACCCTCTTCTCTAATACCGTTTAAGGCCTGACAGGAAGTGGGCGGCCCTGCCTAGAAGGGTAAGCTGAGGTGTTGGAAACCTCCCCCACCCCTCTGTCCAGTACCATAGTAGCAGTTCTACCATGGAGCACCACCCTGGGGGGGGGATGAGCCATGGTGCTCGGGTGGAAAGGGAAGCTGGTAGAATGCTTGGTGGGATAGAGTTAGGGTAGCCAGGCAACCTATGTGGGTCAGGTAGGACCCCTTCAAATCAAATTATAAGATTGAACTACTTTACAAAGTTTAACAATGTGAGCCAGCATGCTGGTGCAGTGGTAGTGACTGCTTGCAACACTGACGATATGAGTTCAGTAGTGAACTCAGTCCATTGGAAGACTGGGCAAGGGGGTGTGGAGAAGGATGAGCATCCCAAACACTGCTCTCTTTCTTTGGAGTGAAGCAGGCACTAGCACCTGGCAGACACTGACCCCTGGTAATGGATACCTGACTAGCAGCTCTCTACAACTAGCTGTCACAGAACTGATAATGGAACAGTGTGGCCAAGCTTCGAGGGAGGGTGACATCATTGGAGACAGTTCTGTTGCAGATAGAGGAAGAGCTGGAGAACTTCCTAGGTCATAGTCAGGCTCTGAAGAAGTAGATCCAGGGGGCAGCCTGCCAGCAAAGCAGCAAGCCGTCCCAGTTTCAAGAATGGACAAAGGTATCAGAGGGCTGGCTAGGTGGAAAAGGATTACGCATCCAAGGGATGGCCCTCCTTCTTCAGGGGAGGGAAGGCTAGTGTTGAGCACATCAAAGACCCCTGGCAGAGGAAAATCTGCAACGTTATAATAAGACTGAACAACTTCACAAAGTTTAACAATGTAGGCCAACACACCAGTGCAGGGGTAGCGATCTCTTGTAACACTGAAAATATGGGTTTAGTAGTGAATTCAGGCCATTGGAGGACTGGACAAGGGGGTGTGGAGAAGGATGAGCATCCCAAAGACTGCTCTCCTTCTCTGGAGTGCAGCAGGCACTGGCTCCCGGTAGACACCGACCCCTGGTACTGAATACCTGACTAGTGACTCTCTACAACTTTCCATTGCAGAACTGTTATGGGAACACTGTAGCGTAGCTTCAAGGCAGAGTGATGTCACTGAAGACAGTTCAGCTGCAGATGGAAGATGGGTCGGGGACCTTCTTAGGTCAGTGTCAGGCTCTGAAAAAGCTGGTCCAGTGCAGTGGGCTACTGGTGCAGAGGAAAGGCATCTGCATGCCATGCCAGAATCCTAGCTATGGGAACAGACTTGGGTATCACAGTTCTGGCTGGGTGAAGAAGGACTGAGCATCCAAGGGACTGCTGTCCTCCTGGGGAAGGGGGGCTAGTGTCTGGCATGATAGAGACCCCTGACGGAGGCAAACACACAACATTATAATAAGGCAGAGGGATCTACTGCAACTGGTGCCTAGATGTCTGGGAGGTAGAACAGACTTTGAGCTTGTCCCATGGATGTCATTGCATATCCCACCTCCAGAGGAATAATGCAGCATCAAACATCTGGTCCCCAGGCATGACACCCCTGCTTCGCTGGTGTTCCCACTGCCCTTTTTTGCCCACTGGGGAGTCCCGCTCCCATGGTCCCATCCTGGGGGTGCCCTTTCTTGTCCACTGGGAGGTGGTGACCACCTGGCATCCTGACCAGGGGGATAAGCCAGGGTATGAAGGGATGGTGCAAAGTGGGGGCTAAGCTCCCATGGCAGGGATTTGGGTTCTGGCTCAAAACAAAAACTGGTCTGGGCAACAAAGGCAAAGCTGGATGTCATCTCCATTGCACTGTCAGCTGTGGTCACCTAGGTGGACACTTAGGTGGCAGTAGCACAGCAGAAATAGTGACCCACCCTCTGGAATGCTCAGTCCTCCTTCTCCCAGCTGACTCCTAATGATCAGGGCTCACTTCTGAACCTGAGTCACTGGCATTGTGAGTGGTAGCACTACTGCAGTGCCAATGGACTGGTCCTGAGACTATTTTTATAATTTCTTTTGTTGTAGTAGGTTCATATATCTGGCAACAACATTCCTCTTTTCTCCCATGACAGAGAAGTCCTCGGTTGGGTAGGGGGCAGTAGAGAGTAAAAAAATGTAGCATGCATTATTAGCTTGGTTCTGCAAAGTAAGCATTTACACTTTTTGGGGCATTGCAAAAGTGAAAGGTGCAGGTATCCCATGAAAAGAGTGAGCACAAAACAGTGAAGAAACAAAAGCACTTCAAAAATAGCAAATTTATCCTGGCCGGTGGTGCTGGGGGTTGAGGCGCTGGATGCCATACCTCACACTACGATGGTGACCCATGTTCGGGAACAAGTCTGGGCCACCGGATGTCAGCATGGGGAGGAGAAGACTGAGTGTCCAGAGAACTGCTCTCTTCTCCTGGGGTTGGTTGAGGGGAACTCCTCGCTCAGCAGTGGCACCTGGTGGAAGCTGAGGGCATTCATCCAGAAGTGAGGAATGAGCAGTTGGGAACTGGTGATGGCAGTCTGTCTGTGGGAGGTCCCACGCTGACACCATTGCACGCTGCACTAGGGAGCGTAACAAAAAGAAAAATTCCCAGAGTACTGAGGAGGCAACGAGGGCCTCAGGGACCAACTCTCACATCCTCAAGACCGGACTTCCACTTCAGCGATCCCCAGTCACCACCCACGAAGAGATGGACCCTCTAATTACAGATAGGTAGGAGTGGTGGGTTCTCCCCCGAGGGGGTGATCCGGGGGGGCTTGGAAATTTATCTGTGGGAGGGGATCGTTGGGAGGTGTTACGGTGGAGAGTAGCAGGGGCAGTGTAGAGTGGGCACCTCTGTGAGATGCCTCGGTGCAATGGTGTGCAAAAATAATTTGAAAAAAAAAGGCAAATTTCATTTTGATGACCTTGTACTACCAGTGATACCAATCAAGAGAGGTTTGTGTGAGGTGCCTGGTCAGGGGCCTGGAAAGGGGATGCAGTAGCAGGATAGAAGTCAGACAGGGCAGTTCTGGCTACTGAGAAAGTGGCCAGCTAGAGGGATGCTGGACTTAGGGCTGGTCCAATTGCAGGGAGTTTTGGGGGAGTAGAGGATAGTTGAGCTGTAGAGTGGTGGTTCAGCTACAGGGAGGGTGGTAAGGAGACTAGACCAGCTGCACAGATGGTAGCTGGCTACGAAGGGGAGGGTGGTGTTGTGGGAGGGGGGAGTAGAGCATGCAGAGTGAATATTAACTCACTAAGACCCATGGTTTGTTGCCAAAACAACCATCATAGAAATAAAGTTGTCGTACCTGTCTTATGCTCTTAACACAAATGTCACCTCAGTGACGGCATTTTTACTCAGTTACTATGATTTACAGCTCAGGATGTACACCTCGGCAGTTGCAATCCTTTGATCTCCCAAGGGTCTATTCATCTTCTGAAGAACTGAGCAGAAAAAGCAGGACCTCACAGAAAATGAGATCCTTCATCTTAATTTGACAACCCTAGGTTGGTAAATGGTTAAATAAAGTCAGTTTTCTAAGATGCACCCTCAGGTATTCATCCTTATGACCCATTTTCTTTTCATAAATAATTTGGAATATCTTGAGAAACTGATAGATAGCACTTGCCTGTTGCTTTAAAATTTTAAAAAAGAAAACCTTCATTTCCCATAACCCCTTGGCTTCTTGGCTGGAGATGCTTCCAGAGTGATTCACTTCCTAGTTTTTTTTTGTTCTCACAGCAGGTTTGACCAGTTAAAACTGTATTGTGATTTGGGCGGGATGCTTCTTAGAGAGCCTGCCTAGAAATATTAACATTTTCAGGTATTTTTCTATAGTTTCTTTTTAAACTATAGCTCAGAAGAGAGCTTATTATTCTAGGACGATTTGCAGAGAGAGTCTTTTAGCTTGAATACGTTGTGTTTTTGGAGCTAGCTTCCTGCTGTTCTGGATCAGACTTCATGTATACTTCCTTACTGTAAATAAGATTGCATTCTTTGTTTTTACTGCATGTTTATGTTTGCTTGCATGCATGTGCAAGAAACATAGTGCCACCATATGAGTTTCCGTAGGTGTGCCACCCCTGCTTCAATGCTCTTTTTGTAGGCGTGGCCATACCAATGAATGTCCGAGCTGACTATGACAGCCGTTCAGATGCAGTGGCATACAGTTCAGAGAAAACCACCTCTACAATCAGCGGTGGTAGCGTGGAGGCAATTTGCATACTGCCATTGGCAGGCAGTTTGCATACTGCTGTTGACAGTATGCAAACTGCCAATACGTCAGCAGTGCATCTAAACTGCTGTCATAGACAGTTAATGTTTTTCCAATTGAACAGCCCAGTCCCTGTTAGCTCCAGTGCCCCCCCAACAAACACCCAGGTAGCATACTGGGAGCCCACCCCAGCGTTCTCATGTGCTCCTCTCCACCCCGCACACTGTATGGCCAACAGGGGCTCCCAATCCCTCGTCGGCTTCACTGCACCCCAAAACAAACTTCCAGGTGCCATGCTGGGAGCCCACCCCAGTGTGGCAAAAGTCTGTATGGCCCATGGAGGTGCCCAATCTCCCATTGGCTCCACTGCCTCCCCCAAACAAACTTCCAGGTGCCACACTGGGATCCCACTCCAGTGTGGCAAAAGTCCAGCATCACCTTTTTTAAAAAAAAAAAAACACCTATAGCAAAAGAAAACAGTCCCTCATTGACTCTCTTGCCTCCTCCCCCAACCCATGCCCACCCTCTGCATACCCCACATCCCTCCACCTCCCACCAAGACTTACCTCCGGAGGCTGGCACGATGATCTTTGGTGGACCGGGAACACATCTGCACTCTTCAAAGCCAACCACAAACTGAAGAAATGCCGGTAAGCTGTATAATGACATAAATGGGGTTTTGTTCAACTTTGGTGCATATCTCAGACATTTCTGGGACTATTTTCACCAAATTTTAAACATGGGGTTCTTTGGACCTCACCTCATGAACTCACTGTCATTTTGTTATTTGGTCCCAAAAGTTGATTTTGTGGTCACTGCGCAGAACCACCTTTCGGGACTGATTAATGAAATGACAGTGTTACAGTTCATGAAGAAGGCCCCCAAAAACCTTAAGTTGAAAATTTGGTGGAAAAATTCCCAAAAATTACTATTGTACAAGTGTGTGTTGCGCAGTTCCAATGCAGGTTCGTAAGTTGGAGAATATTTACTATTTTCACTCCAGATTCTCAACATTGCCATTTTATCACACCTCCTTATGAATAGAATAGCTGTCATTTTTCACATCTTGCCCAAAATTTGTTTTCGCACATGTAGCGCACAATGGCATGGTCAGTGTGTGAAATAAATGTTCAGAACAGATTAAGAAAATCACAGTGACACTATTCATGAGCAGAGGTCTTAAAATGGCTATGTTGAAAATTTGGTGACAAAAGTCCATAAAATGACTGTGTTATGAGTGTGCATTGTGCAGTTTCCATGCACCCTCGTAAGTTCATGAATTTGTAATCTTTTCAGTCCAGATTTTCAACTTTGGCATTTTCCACACCTCCTTATGAACAGTACAGCTGTCATTTTTCACACCCTGGCCAACTTTTTTTTCGCACTTCCGGCACAGAATAGCACGGTCACTGTGGGAAATCAGTGTTTGGGACAAATTAAGAAAATCACAGTGACACTGTTCATGAGCGGAGGTTCCAAAATGCCTATGTTGAAAATCTGCTGTAAAAAATCCCCAAACTAATTACATTATGGGTGTGCATTGCACAGTTTCTATGCACACTCGTGACTTCACCAGCTTTTTTTTATATTTTTCAGTCCAGATTTTCAACATTGCCATTTTTTACACCTCCTTATGAACAGTACAGCTGTCATTTTTCACATCCTGTTTGAAATGTGTTTTCGCACCTGTGGCACCAAATGGCGCAGTCACTGTGCAAAATCACCTTTTGGCTAACGAACCGATAGTGTCACTGTTTATGTGGTGGGATCACAAAACACCCATGTTGAAAACTTGGAGTAAAAATACCAAGAAATGCCCAGAGCATTAGGGTTTTCGACCATAATGCCCTACCCTGTAGGGACTGACAGGCATCAGCGGTGTGACTTGGGATTGTCAACAGTAATGCTCATGCCATTCCATCCCCACACCCACTCTGCAACCAGTGACAGGCATTGAGGTGCACCTTGGACTCTTTGGCCTCAGAGTTCACCCCATTCTCCTATACTGCACCCATTTCAGCGTATCTTCTTATGGAATGAGGTGAATATAAAGCCCAAACACCCCAAGGCACACCTTGACACTTGTCAGTGTCTGCAGGGTAGGGTGAGGTGAAATGTCATGACCGTCATGGGTGAAGACCCAATGGCACACCCCAATGCCTATCCAGCTCTCCAGGGTGGGGGTGGAGTTGGCATCAGTTTAATACTTCACTGCCATTCCTATACTGCATCTGTCTAACTCCTACACTTCCACTGCTAATGCCAGCAAGCAGACATTCGGCATTGACAAATGTTTGTTTAAGTTTTGTTTGATAGAAAATGGCCTTTCAGTCTAAGAAATGTGCAACTGCAGTTTACTACAAATTTGTTTGGGGGGAAGGGCTGGTTTGCATTCAATGGCAGTGTTTGTAGCTGCTGTGGGTATCATGTTCAAGTTGCAAGCTTGATTGTTAGCTGAAGTAAGTGTGGCTCTGTGTGAATAACCTGTAGTCCACTCAGCTGTAGGAATTAGTATTTAGAAGCAAGATCACACTAGAAATGAGATCTGTCCTGGGTAAAATGAGTTACAGTGTAAACTAAAAACTTGTTAAAATGCATATTTTACAATGGCAAAGAAATTTCCCCTATCCTAATTGGTCAGTGTGTGACTGGCACAGTGATGTAATTGAACAACAACATCAATGTATTAAGTCCAGGCACACAAATGACCGGAACACAAAGCAAAATTCCTCCCTCCCGATGCAAGTCATCGTGAAGCCAATGATGTCCTGAAGCTGACATGGCTTAGCCGCCCCCCCCCACACACGCACAAAGTTCAGTGCCTGGGTGTCTCCGTAATTCAGATAAAAGCTGTCGGCTTCACTAAAAAAAAAAAAAAACAGATGCCTTCTCTTTCACTTCACAGACACTGCTCCAGGCTAGTAAAATGCGTATGCTCAGCTGTTTCCACAAAAACCAAATATGTAATGCGTATTCCTTTTGAAACCTATGGCAGTTTCTCAACAAACCCACATACACTGCCTATTCAAAGAAACCAGTTTAACAATAAAAAATGAACAGTTCCATAACTCACACATTCCGATGATGTCCGGTTATGGAGCGAATACGGGAAACCGTAAGTGTCCAGGCAGCTCCGATATTGTCATTTTTACTCTCTATTGTTTTCACAGGGGAGACAAAAAAAAAATCTTCGCCGGGTCCCAGGACAAGCTGGGGAACCACACAGATTAAATTTCATGTTACAGCAAAGGTCACCACAAAACGAGTGTGTGTGTGTGGGGGGGAGAGTACATGTACATGAAACCCACAGTATAAGCAACAGCATCACCTACTAGACTGCTTTTTCTCATATTACCAAAATTTGGCTCCAGTACAAAAAAGAATATAAATACAAATTTTTTAAAGCTTTTTATTAATATTTTTAAAACAAGCCATTGTATAATAGCAATAAGACACTCCAGGGAGTGTGTTATTGCCTAATAACATCACTCCTGGGGTGGTAGAAGCACTCAGCTGCACCTCATGCTTCAACCCACCCCAGGAGTGATGCTATTAGACAATAACACACACCCTGTCATGCCTTATTGCTTAACTATGCAGAAGGAGGAAATGAAGACTTTTTTTTTAATCTGTTCTTTGTAAACCCCCCCCCAGACCAACACCTTATTGGCCTAGTCACTTTGCAACTTCTTAGGTTTAACTGTATGACTGTGGTAATTTGGGACCATTTGCAAGTGATGGGGTATGTTGTCAGCTGTGGTGCGAATATAGCTGGTGTACCCCCCCAATGATGGTAGTCTGTACCCCCATCCCCAAACAATTGAAGTGCTAAGATATCAGTTCATATCCAATTTACTTGCTTTCTGGAACTTTTGTACTAACACATTTCTCTATTTTCTTCTTCTTCTTCTTCTTCTTCCTCAACAGGTCTACAGAATTCACTATAACCCATCAAATAAGTAGTATTTACATTTTTTCACCTGTCCTATCTGTAGTCTTATCTTTCTCAAGAACTATGAATACTTTTTGATCACTATCTATTCTTATTTTACAGGTGACCTGCCACTAGTCGAGGTAATAGAAACTGGTTTTACAGTTCCTAGTAGATCCTTTCAGTGGTGCCAGTCTTATGGTTTGAGATCCCCATGTCCATTTGACCCTCACTTATGGTTTGCTTGGGTTGGCAAGTAACCTGTAGGCATCCCAATGCTGTTTTGGAAGTTTCTACCCATCCAGTGTGTTGCCCCTGGCGTGCCATTAAGCAGGTCTAGTGGCTGAATTAAATAAAACTGTTGTTTTAAAAGACAGTCAGAAAATCACTAACCAGTATAGAAAACACAGCTGCCATCAGCAGATTAGCCTCAGTGCTGTCCGCAACAAAAAATGTAACCTGGCTGTCTCTGTATGAATTAATAGTGAACGTTGTCTGGAAAATGCCTTCATTTGAAAAAGTCATCTATGTAATGCAGACTTTCCTACTTCTGTGGGGCTGGGGGAATTACACCCTAAACAAATCTGAGGCTCTTGTGTTGCTTTCTGTGTGCCCAGAGTTTGAGTAAAAGGGGTAGCCAGGGGCAAGTTGCAGAGGAGGGGATTGGTGTGTCTCTGAGAATGTCTGAGGGTCTGTGATTCTGTCCCCAGAGCAAGTTGGGGGAAGTTAATGTTACCCACCATCCTGCACTGAGACACACTGATAAAGATAGTCCCTCAAACTTGGTTCAAAGACACATCGAAGCAAACTTTTCTCCTAACTTGCCCTTGTTCAGTATGTAAAGCAAACTTCTTTTCATTCCCACATTTTCTGTGTGGAGAAAACAAAAGCAACACCAGCCCTCAGATTTTGCAGGAGGGGGAGCTTTGGATGCTGTGTCCTTGAACAAGTCCAAAGGTCTCTTGGTTTTTGCATAGAGAAAGGCAAGTCAAGCAGTAGAGGTTGCATGATGTGCTAACCAAGTTGGGGAGGGGGGTTGGTCCTTGAACAAGTCTGAGGACCTCAGACCAAGTTGTCGGTGTGTGGTGTCGCATCCTATATTGCCTACACTGCACAGTGTGTAATCCCTGTAAACTTGCTCTGTGGAAGCAAGCAGAGACCCTCAGACTTGCTCAGAAACACAGCCATGACACTTTCCCAAACTTGTACTGGGGCAAGCAACAGAAACCCTCAGGCTTGTTCAGGGATGTACAGGATGTGAACCCGCCCCAATGCAGACTTGCTGTAGGGATGCAGTCATTTGTTTACTCCAAACACAAGTTTGCAGGTGCTTTTCAGGGCTCATATGACTTGTCCAACCCTACAGGTCCATGGGTGGCTGTCTGCATTTGGTGCAGTGGGGGGACTGTCTGTGTTGGTGGTATGGGCACACAGTTGCTGTGGGTTTGGTAGGGTGAGGGGACTGTCTTGCTGGTGGGGCAGGAGGACTGTCTGTGTTTGGTTGGTTTGTGAGATTGTTCATGTTTGGTGGGTCAGAGTGGGGAGTGGCCATACTGGTGTGGTGGGGAGAGTGGCAGTAATGGTGGGTCAGGGTAAGGAGAGTGCCTTACTAGTGGGGTGTGGACATTGGTCATGCTGCTGGGGTGGGGATAGTGGGCATGCTGGTGGGATAGGGTGGGAGATCGGGCATTGTGGTGGGATGGGGTGGGGAGAGTGGGTATGCTCGTGGGATGGGATGGGATGGGATGGGGAGAGTGGGCGTGCTGGTGGGATGGGGTGTGGAGAGTAGGGGTGCTGGTGGGATAGGGTGGGGAGAGTGGCCGTGCTGGTGGGATGGGGAGAGAGTGGCCGTGCTGTAAGATTCTACATTTATATACATAGTTACTCAGATCACACTCCATTTATGTCTACCCCATTGCATAAATGTTATTTATAGTTATATCGCATCAGGGATCTTTCTATTTACTGCTCTGTGTTTTTAATTATCGACTCTCCTGCTGTTTTTTTCCTCCCCAATCCTTTATTAGCCCTTGGTGCTCTGATATTAGCTGCTGTGCAGCTCTATTGTATGCTATTCTTACCATTTCTATGACTTCTTAGGGAGCCCAAATATTCCTCCAGGCCTGCCTCCCACCTCTACTTTTAAGCCCACTTCAGTCATTGGCCTTTGGCTTTTCCTTTGTGGCCCCTATCCTGTGTTTCCACTCTCCAAGTCCCTTTATACCAGGCCCCTAAGGGCACTTACACTCAGCCACCATGTGGCTTAACTGGCAATTCTTGCCACCTACTTCTGGCTGACCCGTTTTTTTTTTTCCACTTCTGTTTCTCTCTTCCTCAAATGGAACTCTCTCAGGCTACCTCACTCACTGAAGCTGCTCTATAGCCCGCTGTGTTCCCCACCATCTTCAGAGACGTTATAACTCCCCTGGGTCATGGGGGGGGCTACAGCTCTGGGGAGATGGAAGGGGCAGTGGCAGAGAACCAGAGTTGGGCATGTGGCAGCGATGCACTGGAGGAGCCATCGTCTATCTGGTGGGAGGGGCTTTTTCCCCTAGGTGTGTGTTCCTCCCTCCTCCTCCCCCCCCTTGCATGGTGCATGCGCTGAGTGGCTCACGGTAACCCTGCCAACATTGGGCCATGCCAATTACATACTATCTAGTGCTCAGCAGTGCCCCTGGTCTCCACCAGGGGCTGCTGGTGCACTGGACACCCCAAAACACTCCCCCCAGGATAGGAGAGCAGCCCTGCAGGTGCTCAATCCTATCCTCCTCTGCCTACCCCCAGCACCCGAGCTCGCTCCTGAACCCAGATCACTGGCATGGTGTGAGGTGTGTCATCCAATGCCTCAACCCTCAGCACCACTGGGCTGGTCCTCTGGACCCCTCTTAACCATCCCCTCCTCCAGACCCTCTTAACCAGCTCCTGGGTGGGGGGGGTCTTCACATAGCTGCTTTGTGGCTGATTGGTAGAGGAAGGCATATCTCCATCTTCTTTCCTACCCACATGGAGTAGGTTTAAGCCTGAACTCCATACAGGCTGGGACTGGGAAATGAAAACTGCCTGCCAGCACTGTCACTGTAATGCAGTAGTGCTAAGCTGATGGTTGCATAGCAACAGCCGCATCATTTCTGTTCAGCAGTTTTCTGACCAGCCTACCTGTCTGCTACACTCCCGCCCCCCTTCCCAGATGCCAGGAAAAGGTTAAACAGAATAACAAAAATACACTATTTGCCACTACACCACCAGGGCTATGCCTTTAGAAACATTGGCCTCCTGGGACAACTCAAGACCTCTGAACCACAAGTGTCTTTTTAAATGATGCAGGTACCACTAGCTCAAGATCACCCCCCACTAGCCCATTAGGGCTACTACTTAAATCTGCTGGTCACAGCAGGCCAACTTGTGGCACTAAGGGGGTTTTGTTGAGCCCTCAGTATCTCTTTATTATTTTCTTATCTGTCTGTGTTTCTATTTCCTATCTATATTTTCCTTACTATGACTAAGTGTAGTTTTTCCTCTAAAACTCCCCTTCCTTTACTCCTGTGCTGTATCGTACCCCTTCATTTTTTGTTATTTAGTATACATTTTGGTCATGGACACCCAGACCCTGCTGCTGCTCATCACACGTGCTCTCTGTCTCTGTCTCTGCTATATGTTCTCCACAGTAATCTCTTTTTTTTGCTTTATTACAATCCACATTCTTCCCAGCACTGGACTACGCTGATTTTCTCTACAGTCACAGCCCCCTAATGATGCTTAACAAACTTGACACCCTTTATCACCAGGCCTTACGATTTATCCATAATCTACCCCGTGGTACACATCACTGTCTCCTATACCAGATGTCGGATGGACCTCGCTCTCATCTAGGAGAAAAAGAAATACTCTCCTCTGGTTCCATAAAGCACTAACTGATAACCTCCTTTCTTACATCTCACACCTTTTCAAATGGACAAAGGGTTCCTATGGCCTGATGCGCTTCTCCATAATTTGCTTCAAGGTTTCCAGAATGAAAACAAACTATGGCACTGCAGCAATCATCTCCGCACTCCCCTCACTTTGGAACACCATGCAAAACTCATTAAAACTAACTTCACTTCCAAGCTTGCCCAAATTCAAAGCTCTAACTATGGATTATCTGAAGGAATCATGCAACTGTTTTAGACGCCTATAATTCCTAAGACATAGTGCTGCCTCATACTTCCTAAGCCCACCTTGCTTCACAAGCTACCGAAATCAGACACCCATTAGATGAGCTCTAATCCTAGTCACACCACTAGCCCTTCTGGCCTCCCTTATTGGGCACCCCATTCCTTCACCCCCACTTCTAACCTAGTCTCTTAATACTCCCTCACTTACTATTAGCAAGGTATGAACTTCCACCTAGCAAAAGCTATCTGAGATTTTCACTTATCCTCACTCCTATAAGTTTTAAATTTAATGTACGCTGCTCGTCAATTACGCTGTCTGGGATATATAATGTTTGCCACCCTCAAAAGATTCTATTTGTATGTATTTGTATTTTTCATTTTGTTTTACACTGTTGTCCTTTGTAGCTGTGCTCAAGAACTGTACTGTATTCCACTATATGTATTATATTGTATTGTATTAATGTCCAGGACCACTTTGAAAATGAGTTCGCTCAATGGTGCTAATGTCTGGTTAAATAAAGTTGATTGATTGATTGATTAATTGATTTCTATAGGTCTGACCAGACTGTATATCAATCAGATAAGTATCTTTACCCCCCATGTCTCTCTTTTAGGACATGTGACCCTTTGTGCTTCCTCAACCTTCTCTTTTCTTACCTTTCATGTCATGCCAGAATTCCCTAAACCCAGGACACCTCAACTCTGTATTCCCTGGGTGATGGGGCAGGTAAGTCAAATTTAATTACCTAACTGCCCTGTTGGGTGTGTGACATAAAACAAGGTACCCACTCCATTGTAATGTGTAGCAACTTGATTTTTGTATTTTGTGGCCTGTAAAGGAGAGCTATTTCAGCCTTGTCCCCACCTGGTGTTTGTTAGAGGTATCCACTTGCCAAATCAGATCTTGCTTACTTATGAGATTTGACAGTAGAAGGCTGCAAGGTGGTAAGGCTGCAGGCATGGGTAGAGACTGTTGAACACTACTCTGTACAGAACAAGCTGCTGACCTCACACTGACTACACAAGATGTGAGGTTTTGAGTGCATTCAGCAAGATGATGGGTTTGTTACATATAATGATATGGCAGGTTATTTCTAAGACAAACAGGTGACATGTAAATCCCCCCATGAGTGCTGATTTCAATACAGTGCATGGTACTTTAAAAATAATTATTTTTACTGGGTGTTATTTTGAAATCTGCACTCTTCTGGTGCATATGAGTGATGCTGGAATTCAGCAGAATTAATGAGCCATTAAAACAAATATGGATCACACGAAAGCTGCCAGCAGCAAAAGACCATCCTGGTCTATCTAGGCTGGTCGAGACTGCAGCTAGCTCCCTATTCAGCAGCTGCCCCCCTTTGCCCTGTCCTTCCCCTTCTTGAAGCATTCTACTGTTACATGCTACCACCTCAGCCAGTAGTGCGTTCCACTTTGCCAACACCATCTCCATAAAGAAATGCCTTCTCACACCTCTCCTGAATCTACCCCCTCCAATCTCCAAACTCCAAGGAGTCATGGACTTCAGGATGGGGAAAAAAGTCAAGAGCAGGAAATTATGGTGTTCCACAATAAAAAAAAATGTTGCAGTAAGAAGGGGACCTAGTGGGAATTGAACTACAGTCCCAGGCCTCCTACCACACCATGTGCTAGTGCCCTAGTAACTCCACCACAGGAGTGTCTCAGTCAGCCACCCCAGCACATGTCAACATTAGCCCTCTTCGGGTGATCCAGAGAGCGACAAGGGTAGCGGTAATAGTTTGCCACTATTATACCCCTGTCACTGTAAATTCTTTCACACTTTTCACAGTGGGGGTCTTCCAGCATGCTTCTTGCTGTGCTGTTTTGACCCAGTACCCTCACATTTTGCTGCAAGGCTCCCCTGATGTTGTGGGTCAGAAACTCTTAATAGCCTATAAAATTAATACTCTGTTGGCACTGTCCATAAACAGTGTGGGACATAGCACCACTGTTTAGGATGTGAGCTACTTCTGCCTCCACCCAGGGTGATGGTCAGGGGAGCATGGTCAGTGACTTGCATGGAGGAGTGTGCCATATAGGAATCTGTATTAAGTAAGTGAGAGAAGACTTAACACTCTATCTATCCTGTCATATGACTCATGTCTGTGTCTGAATACAAACTATACTTGTGGCATGATGAATTCCAGTGTCAGCAGGCATTGTGCATTATTAATTGCCATTAAAATACAAAAAAAAATACCATTAAAAGAAAATTGGCCATTGAAAGGGTGATCAAAATGTAACAGTGCCATTAATAACATACTGATTAAGGGGGTAGTGTATTGGATGCTGCTTAAGGTTGCATGGCAAGAAATCTGAATTTAGAGTGGCATGCCATCAAATGGCATGAAGGAATTTCACATTTACTCCGTTATTGATTTCAGAAGCAAACCTTCTGCACAGGTGATAAAATGTAAACATTCACCTTGATCATTATTTGTGCTTGAAGAACATTTTGCAAAACAGGTAGTACAAAGACTGTCTTAAAGCAATCCATATGATCCCTGGAGACTAGGATGTGGGGGGGGGGGCTATGGTAGTATCTGCCATTTCGTATAGTGGATTAACCGGTAGGTGAGTGTGGGAACTTTTCAGATTGATACATCAAGGTAATATGGAGATGCAGGGAAACTGGGAGGTATATTTAACAAAGAGGGGAGTGGATCCATTAAAATCTGCCACTCACAAGCAGGAGGTTAAAGGGGGTACATCAGGAAGTCTGTTAAACAGAGGGTGGTGAATCCATTGAAAAATCTTACTGCCATCGGATTGTGGATCCATTAAAAAATCGGCTAGATGGTGCAGTGACAATTAATTGTTCCAAATAGAGATGCAGCGAATTTAAACTTTGGTGAACTCATGATGAACTGGCCAACTTTGCCATGTGGTATAATCCACAAAATGTCCCACATTTGGTGAAATTTCACCTTCCAAGGTGAAATTTCATCTGAGAAAAGCAAAACTGTGCTTACCAAAGTGAACTGTCATCTTTCCACAGGCAAAATGTCAGTGTTCCACCGGTAAAATGTTACCATTCCATGGGTGAAATTTCACATATCACCCCACAAAATGGGTGACATTCACAGATTACGCCATGTAGCAAAGTTTTGTCATTTCACCCACCTCTAATTCCAAGCAGAGAGATGCATATAAGATCACCAAAACCTGGCATTGGATGGTGGATCCATAGAAAAATATGCCAGGTGATGCAGTGATAACAATTAGTTGTTCCAAGTAGAGACACATGTAAGGGCACCAAAACCAGGGTGGAGAATGGTAAGTGGTGCCAAGAGAGATGGTATGTGTCAAAGTTGATGGGGAATTCTGTCAAACTAGATGACCATGTTCTACTACCAATCTGTTTGCATGCTTTTTTAAATTATTTATTTTTGCTGCAGAAGCCCAGTGTGCACGTGCAGTGACAAACACAATGGGAGATCTGGAACATCAATATCATTGTTTTTGAACAAAGATATGCACATTTTATAATCATTTACTTACAGTAATTAGAATGTACAGATAAGTAGGATACTATGGACTATATGTACACTTGTTTAGATTTTAAGTAACATGCAGGAAATTTCTATGCAGATATAGAAGTTTGAGACTGACCAAATAGCATAATTTTCAGTTTAGTTCTAAAGTGTTATATTTTGGCCATTCCCTTATTCACACTTCTGCATTTTGGCAGATCGAGGTCTGCGATAACACCCTTGAAGGATGTTAAAAGTTGTCTTCTTCAAGAACACTGAAAAAGGTATGAGAACATAGGATTTATGCATGGGCTTACCATGACTTTGGACACAGTATATGAGCACCGTTTTATTTTCTTAATACTGAATAATTTCTTGGGAGATTCAAAACCACTTTGAGGTATGGGTTACTGCCTGATAAGAGCATTTCTTGATCAATGAAGAAATTCCATTTGCAAAAGATATCACTCTAGCCATGAATAATAGATCACAAGGTCTGCCCTCATGGTGCTGAGATCAGGCAAAACACGTTTATTTATCATTGATGCATTGTTTATAAGGACAGTGGACAACATTTCACAAGATAGGGCTGTGTCATGATACAGGTTTTCGGATACTATTTGTGTACAAGTTGAAGGTAAAATGTACTCCATACTTTTCAAGCCTATAAATGACTCTGCATATTTAAGGTTAAAAATTCTGCATCAAACTGGGATGTAAGTATTTAAGGTTAGAAATTCTGCTTTTAACTGGAATGGGACTGTTAAGTGAGTTGTAATGTTAAAAGTCACTGAACAGTAAAAGCCCAGTCCTAAGTAATATTTTTAACCTTACATATCCACTCAGTAGCAGTAATGTTAATCTTAAATATATATGAATCATGCTTAAGCAGTAAAGTATACTATAAAAGCAGTCCTTGACCATCATACAGACTGCTACAAGGAATTCAAAAGCAGTAACGTATACTGCTAAAAAGCAGTCCGTGACCATCCTCCGGACTGCTATTAAAACTGGTATCTTAGGCTTCTGATTTAAATATTTTGTGCTATAGGCAGGCAAACTTAAGGCTTTGGACTGTGAAAGCTATCAAGATAACTAATACATTCTTGTTAACATGGCAAAACAATCTAAAGGCTAATTTCATGCTAATATACTGCTAAGGTGAAAACAGTCTGACTGCTATTGGAAGGGTAGGGGAATGCCTTCCATTTGCATAAGGGATCTCCCTTAGCCTGGCCTTCTGTAGTCACCCGTTTCTCAGATAGAACACTTTTTGAAATATCATTTATGCATACTAAACAGGGACTGAGATATTTGTTGTTTTCTTAACCTCATCCACTGTCAATGCATTGCCTATGGATTTGTTTAATCATTCATCACTTTATGAATGTAATATTTGTTTGAGAACCAAACCAAACTTTATTTCTAAAATGCTAGTCTAGCATAGATCATTGTGTTTTACACAGTATAATCAGGACTTTTATAAACACAAAGTCAAGTTTCTAAAACATAACAGGAATTTAAATATCAGCATATGCCAACTCAAATAAATAAGTTTTCAAGGAAGATTTAAAGGCCTCAACAGATGGGCATTCCCTTATCCGATGACGTAGAGAATTCCACAGGGTTGGAGCAGCAAATGCAAATGAAATAGTTCCCAATGTTATCAATGTTATCAAGCAGACCCTGGGGATCTCCAGCAATTGCTCGTTGGTGGAGCGAAGAGGGTGAAAAGGCAGTAGGTACGAAGGAGCTCTTGCAGGTACCATGGAACACGTTTGTTAGCAAGTGAAATCTGTCAATGCTTTCTTTAATTATTAGGTCTGTTAATGTTTCTGTATTCTTGTATATTGTTGTGCATGTTTTTTATCTCTTTTGTATTTTCCTCCGACTGTTCATGAAAACAGGCAGGCATCTACTCATGGGATTACTAGGTCTTTTAATACATCAAATCAATCAAATCCCTAGTTTTGTGTGATAACAATAGGCCAAAAATCAAAATGCTCAATCAATTTTCTTGGGCCTTTTTCAACTTCATTCTCAAGGACTTCTGGGAAATAAAAAAATTACTTGCCTTTATTGATGTTGATCATGGCATGTAGTCTTGCTTTTATTATACAGCAATGTGTGCAAAGAAGTTAGAAAGCAAAATGCAACATTTAAATAAATTGGTCATCATTGCTGTCCCATCATTATCCTCATTCCTATTCTGTTTTGTTGTTTTATAATGAAAATTCCCATGTTTTCTGGAAAACAGTTAACTTTTCCTTGTGGTTGTCCAAGTGAGTAAATAATCCCATTGTGTGTTTTCACTCACACCTCCACACAGTCTCCTGGGAGATATACATTTGTAGTATGTTGTTTATTTCACCTCTGAAAGTTTATATGGCCTGAAACCATTTTTGGAGGCTTGGGGCTCCAGTTATTAATGCATGCTAGAAAGTGACACAGGCACCTATCACATAAAGAAGAAAGAAAATAAGTGATCCTTATGTTCTAGTAAATACTGCGTGAATAGCATGTAAAGATTCTATGTAATCAAAAAAGTCTACAGTACATATCTGGGCACATATCACTAACACCACTGGTACAAAAATAGCCAAAAGCAGTTTGTAAACTAAAAATATATTTTATTTTTTTCAGCAAGCAAGGCTTCAGGAGGTACTTGCATACTGCAGTCGAAGATAAAAAAAAAAAGACAGCCAAACATTTTTGCAACCCACAAGCACTTGATCACTGCTTAACTTGTGTCTCATTAGAGGTGTTTTGAATAGTGTAAAAACAATGAAATAGTTAATCAATCACTCTGTAACAAAGTGCAGGTGCTATGCTTGAAGTGACTTTTCATAAATTAAAATGAGACACAAACTAGCCTATTATGTGTTTACAGAAAAGTGCAGTTAATCAGTGCACATTGCAAATAAAGGGTCTAGTACTACTACCCAACCATTTACTTCCCGACTATCAACATACCGACTTCTGCATCCTGAAAAGAAACATCCCGACGAAGCCTTCCTCCCAACAGTATCTCTTGCTTGACAGTCGGACTTAACTGTTTTCTAGATCGGTGACGGGGAAGTGCTAAACAGAAAACATATTAAAGTCCAAAATAAAATACTAAGTTATCTCTATATCTTTCTAAATTGTATTTTTAAGCACTTTTCAAAAAGCAGCCTGTCCTGTTTTTGGAAAGACAACCTAACAATGAAAAAAGAATAGGACGCTTACTTTAAGGTTCTTTAAAATATTTTAACCAATATCGGTTTAAAAAGAAAACAGTGTATTTGCAGGGACTGAGTCGAGACTGAGACGGGAACCAATATCCCCCCAAATACAGACAAATGAGCATGCAGAATCATTTACCCAGCGCTGCAACTGTCGCAAGTGAAGGCAGAAGGCTGAATGTACTAAAGGGACTGATTCTGCATTGCTTTTTAAACTGTATGATTACAGTCAGCTGGCATCAATTACTGCAAATAGGGCACAGCTAACTCAACAGCTAAGCTCTGATAGTCTAGTTTGTTACCTAAATGTCTTCTCAAAAGAGGTACTTTACGAGTGCTAATAGGTTAGGAGACATAAATTGGTTTATGAGTAATAGATCTAAAGAACAGACTACAAATTAGATCCCAATTTATTTAATTGTTCTCCCTCTTTATCTACCGTTTCCTCAACCAGTACACTGTTTTCAAAAATCACCTATTTACAAATACATCAACCTTTTTAATTTAAGTTTCCAGGTTCTAATCAAATTTCAATCAAAGGTTCAAAAAGTTCAACGTTTTAAGTTAGTTATGAATTAGACAATGAGATAAAGGTTCTATACTTGTTCTATACAGTAGTAGCCACAGACACTGCCAGCTATTTCCTGAAATTTCTGTGATATTTCCAGAAGTATCTGATGCTTTTTGCATTTAAACACTGTACTTGCCAGTTTGTTATTCCTGATAGCCTGCAGCATGTAAATGATCACCGATTCTTGTCTAAGGAATCGTCAGTGGGTGAAGACATTTGTGTGGCCATGTGTAATTCATTTGTCTGGAGATTATTTGTCAGTATGATACAAAGTGTCAAGTTAAAACATATTGCACAGTAGCACTGCTTAAAAACCAAAACATGCTTATAGACAGTGTTTTCCATATTTATTTCATATTACTGCAGGTGTAAAGTTGTTCAGTCAAAACACATGGATAAACATTCAAAAATGAGGTAACTGCAGACTGTAGAACATCTCAGGGATGTTGAAAAAAGCACAGAAATGAACACACTTACTCAGAACATAGTAACAAAAAGACAGGGCCATTCTTCCATTTCATAGAAACATAGAATCTGTCAGCAGATAAGGACCATATGGTCCACCTAGTCTGCCCACTTCCTACTCACTGCTGCAGCTAAAGATTTTGTTTTGATCTGCGACGCTCCTGCTCTGCACATCTCCAGGGTACCCATATGTCTATCCCACACACTCTTGAACCCCCATATTGTTTTTGCACCCACCACTTCCGCTGGAAGGCTGTTTCATGGCTCCACCACCCGCTCAGTGAAAAAGTACTTCCTAATATTACCCCATTCTTTCATGTTTTTGTGAATAGCAAGGGTGGGTGCACCCAAGAGGGGGATATTTGGAAAATGAAAACCTTAAAAAGAATGGTTCTGGATCTTTAAATTGAGGGCAAATAAAAAAACATGAAGACTTAATGAAAGGGTAGATCTGTACCCATTCCTGTAGAAATTAACTGTTTTATACCCTATAGTATTTCTGTTATGTTTACTCTGGATTATCTGCAAATTCTGCCCTGAATGTAAATGAAGACCAATGATGCATGGACACCATCAATCAATCAATCAATCTTTATTTAACCAGGTGAAACACCATTGAGATGTACTTATCTAGAAGGCGGACCTGGATGAGGTTACAGGAGCAAGTACAATTGAATGTTTATATAGACAAAAGGAACTTTTAATAGTACATGAAATACAAAGCAGTTAAGAAAAATAAACAAATTATTCAGTGCTCTGAGAATATCCAAGGATAATCTATATACAATATACAGCATATGGTTGAGCAATCCACATAGGGTGAGAATTGGCTAGGGGAGCTAGTCAGAAGAGACACGATAGTTAGCAGAAGGGCAGCTGGTGGGGGTGGGGTGGAAAGAGACAGAACAGCCTAGTAGAAAACTGAGGGATGAGAAAAAAAGAAACAGGTAAAAGAAGGAAAGCCAAGGTAAAGCACATAAAAGAGGGCCATCAGTGGAAACAATTGCTGGTCTCCTTGAAAGAGCCAACAAACAGGGTTTTGAAGGTAATCAGCTTTACTGGGGTTACAAGCTTCAGGGTTTTTTGTATGTTGTTCCAGAAGACAGGAAGGGTGTAACTGACTACCAATTTACCATAGCGCATTCTGACCTTATGAATTAGAAGTGAAATATAGGAAAGAATTCTCAGTGGGTAATTTCCAGAAATGCAGACAGACAGGCAGTCTGAAATATGAAGGGGGAGTTTGCTAATGATGGCTCTCTACATCCCGAGAACTGCATTCTTCTGCCATCTAAAGCTAAGAGAACTCCAACCTACTTTAGTATAGAGCAGGCAGTGATGGTTAGAGTAAGGCACACCAGTAATGAATCTGAGCACTCGGTGGTAGAGGGTGTCACGGTTTGGACAGTACAGAGCTTGGGCCTTGCCCATACAGAAAATTGGCATAATCCAGTAAAGGCAAGAATATGGTTTGAACTAACTTGTTTTTTGCTTCCTGGGTAAGCAAATGCTTAATCCGAAAAAAGAGACCAAACCTCTGCTTTAACTTTTTTCGACAGTTCCTCTATGTGTTTGACAAAAGATAGCCTATGATTGATCCAGAACCCCAGGTACTTAAATTTCACTACAAACTCCAAGGGTTCTCTCAGTAATATGGTTAGCTGGGGAACCATTCCAAGGGTGCAGTGTTTTGCTGCAATGCCATAGGCTGATGGAGAGAAGAGCATGGCTTTGTTTTATTTTTTTATTTTTTGGGGGGACAGAATAGGAAGCAGAGATATTGGTTGGTAACTATTTAAATCAATCTGGTCACCAGACTTAAACAGTGAAATGACATGGGCCTTTTTCCAGATTGAATGGAGAATGCCCTGGGCAAGAGACAAATTAAACAAGCATTTGTCAATGCTGAATGTTGCTTGCTTCTATGTGCTGTTTAGATATTTGGAAGTCATTGGAGTGCAAATATTGAAAATTTGCAAACTTACGAGCGTGCGTAGGAACTGCGAAACGCATGCTCATAAAACAGTCATTTTTAGGAATTTTTTCACCAAATTTTCAACATAGCCATTCTAAGACCTCTGCTCATGAACAGTGTCACTGTGATTTTCTTAATTTGTCCCGTACATTGATTTCGCACACCGACTGCACCATTCTGCGCTACATTGGCGGAAACACATTTTGGGTGAGATGTGAAAAATTACAGCTATACTACTCATAAGAAGGTGTGGTAAAATGGCAATGTTGAAAATCTGGAGTAATATTGAAATTTAAATGAACTTACTGACCTGCGTGAGAACTGCATAGCATGACTTCGTAAAACAGTCATTTTTGTAATTTTGCACCAAATTTTCAACATGGGGTTTTGGGACCCCTTCTCATGAATGATGTCACTGTCATGGTGGTATTCAGGCCTGAAGGGTGATTTCACAGTCACTGCAGAAATCACCCGCGGGACCAGCTCATGTCATGACAGTGAATCATTCATGAGAAAGGTCCCAAAACCCATGTTGAATTTGGTGCAAAATCCAAAAATGCCTGAGATATGCAACAAAGTTGAAACCCCTATCTAGGCCATTATACAGCTTACCGGCATTTCCTCAGTTGCGGTAGGCTTTGAAGAGTGCAGGCGTGTTCCTGGTCCACGAAAGATCATCGTGCCAGAGTCCAGAGGTAAGTATGGGGTGGGGGGTGCGGGAGGCTAGGGTGCACAGTGGGTGGGTGCGGGTTGTGGGAGAGGGGTCGGGAGATGCTCTGCAGGACCGTTTTTGGTTTTCAGGTTAAACAAAAAAAAGGCGTCGTGGGACCGTTTGCCATGGTGGGGTGGGCTCCCAGCGTGGCACAAGGATGTTGGGGGTGTTCAGCGACGAAGTTGGGCACCCCGTCATTAAATGACTCATTGCCACGCTGGGGTGGGCTCCCAGCGTGGCACCTCCAACTGGGGGAGATGCAGAAGCTCAGCCCGGCGGGATTGGGCACCCGTCAGCTAAGCAGTAAATTATTGAAATTGCACCGCGCCTGCATGTGGGGGAGCTACGCTTCAGTGGGCTTCTTATCTCTGCTCACTGAAGTGTAGCTCCCCCTTTCAACTGAATGCCACTGCATTTTGGAGCGTGTCATAGACAGCATCAAAATGCATTGGCTTACAGGGGCCGCGCCTGCCAGCTCACTGACTGAATTGGAGGAGAAGGTGACACACCTCCGAAATCTCCGAAGATGGCACTATGTTTCTTGCACATGCGTGCAAGCAACATAAAAAGGTGAGTGATAGGAGCAGACAAGACAAAGTATGTTGTTTTGAAGTAGTAGTGCTCGATGTTGTCAGCACCTGCACTCTTTCTGATATCCAACTCCAGTAATAGGTATTTTACTTGTTTCATGGAAACAGGGAAGAAGGAAAAGGCTACTTCTTGGTCAGGGGAGACCGAGGTTAGGCAGGTGAGGTTCTGTGAACACAGCTGGGCCTGAAGGTTAGTGCCAAGTATCCAACACCAGCCTTGCTGTGGAAAAATGGATGTTGAGGAGGTCAAGGATCATTTGCATTTTGGTGGTGGAAGAACCACCAAAGGTAATTTTAGAAGGGAGTGAACTAGCAGGGCTGTGACCTTCTAAGTCCTTTAAAGTCTTCCAAAATTTTGTTGGGCAATTGGAAGAAGAGACAAGTTCAGAACAGAAATATCTTGCCATAAAAGCCTGCAATCAAGCTGGATATCAAGAAGAAAGTTAAGATACAGTTGCATCAACACATCTAAAAAACTTTTGGACTTTATATCTATGGATTTGAACTTTTAGATACCAGGGCATAAAAGTATTACATGATACCTGACAGGAGGTCAGGGATTGCAATTAACTACTCAGAGATCTATCCATGTGCTTTGATTCAATATCTTTATACTTGCATTGAAATGAAATTAAATATTTAAAATATTGTATATACGTAAGTTTTGTTTTATAAATAGTAATACTGTGCAGTATATATTTTAACTTGACACTTGCTAAACATTTACTTACAATGTACACTGAATTACTTCACTCTCCCTCAAATCATCTCTCTCCCCCACTCCCTTAGAAGCCTCGATTTTCATACCTTGATCATCTCAATCAGGATCACCTATGCAGGTCAGACAGCCTTCTCTCACCACTTCCCCAATCTATGGAACTTCATTCCCCTGCCCATCCCTCATGCCACCTCCACCCACATCCTGTCCACCCTCCTAAGAGACATTATCTCTCCATCCTGCAATTATTCATAATATCCCCTTCCACTTTGCCGCTTTCTTTCTTTTCTCATTAACCACTCAGGGGGAGTGGGAGGGGGTCCCATTTCACTTCCCCTGTTAGGCCACACTTCATGATCTTATAGCATTTACCCTGTTCTCATCCCCTCACCAATATTATTTGCTGTGCCTTGTCTCCTGACCCTCAATTCTCACATTATTTTCAGTGCTGTTAAATATGCTAGTCTCAGTCCTTAATTTTTGACTCTGTTTCCCTGCCAATGTTAGCACTTAAATCTGTATATTCCTGAAATCAAATTCTCACTTGTATATGAAATTTATATGACTGTTCTGTTATATTTCCTGTATTTTTATTTTCTCATGATGGTATATTGTCTATTACTAATTTGTAATTTACTGCATCTGATTTCTGTTCCCCCTCAACATTCTTCCCCAGGACATATCTGGAAATGAGCAACTCTGCTCAGAATGTCTTTCTTCATGAAACTTTTAAATAAAATAAATACAACTTTTCAAGCAGACATATAGTGAGCTACTATAGTGTGTGCATCACTTTAATTCATCAAAAGTCAATTTATGCATAGCACCTGCACAGTATTATTGAGTGACTGATTAATTTTTATTTATTTTTACACCATAAAAAAACACCACTAATAAGACACATGCTGAGCTGTGAAAAAGCTGCTGTGCAGTGTGAAAATGTTTGGCCATCTTCTTTAGCTGTGACTGCTACATGTAATTACCTCCTGATGCCTTCCCTGTTGAAAAAAAAAATAAGACATTTTAGTACTGGAGACGCTTCTGGCTATTTTTGTGCCAGTGGGGTAAGTGGTGTATGCCCAGATGCATACTGTAGTCTGTTGAAGTTTGTGTGGCACCACTTTACTTGGAGCAGCTGCTTTTTGTGTTTGCAGGTTCATCAAAAATGTACAGATATACTATTCTCGAGGTGGAAAGAAAACATGGGTCAGCATCCATATTGTACCACGAAGATTTCAGGTACAAGTCAATGAGATTTCAACGATGAGTCCGGGCATCACATTGACACAGATATCAGCTTCTTTTATTTTTAGCAAGCAATTAATAGCATTTGTATGCTTACTCACCTTTATAGTGAAAATAAGAAAGTGGTGTGTGGGGGGGGCACAACCCCCACCCAGGAATTTAACTTCATTACTTAGTCTTGAACTCACTTCTGGAAAATCTTGACTTTTAAATTTGTTTTAGTGTCTCTCTCTATACTCCTTCACAATATCTCCCTGAAAAACTCTAGAACTTGCCAATAAGTCATTTTTTTTTATTTTACCTGCTTTAATAGTTTTCTAATGAGGGTCACAATACACAGCTTGCCTAAAATCCACACATCTGGTCAGGCCCCAAGAAGTCCTATCATTGCAAGATTTAGATCCCTCAAAGAATCTCTCTCTCAGTTTACAGATTCCTTCATCAGAAATATGGTGAGGGAACTTTCCTCTTATATTCATGGCACTTCTGATATATTGAGAATCCTGAATTATATTGATATTCAGGCAGATTGCTGGATGGTCACCAACCACCAGTCTTGAAGTATTGTATTGCACATGATGATGGTTTAGTCTGTCACTAATGTTTTATCAAGAGGGACTACTAAAATCTTCATATGTCCAACAATATCCACTAACAAATGGTACAACAAGGCACATATATTTTGTCCCCAAGGCAATTCATTTTTGAGAAATGGAAGGAGGAGATTGTCTTCAAAAAGGAACAGCAACACATTTCTTGGTATCTTAGATCTTTGGTGCTGGTATACAGAAACATAGAAGAATAAGGTGAGAAAAGACCAGAAATCCATAAAGACTCTCCTGCAGCTCTGTGATTTAATATATTTTAGTAAACCCCTTAAAGTGCCAGTAGCATCCTAAAATAGAAGGCAGACAATTTTAGTAATTTAATAAGAAGCGCCTTGTTACATTTGATTTCTGAACTGTTTTTATTATTCTATGTGCTCATTAGTTGGTTTTCTATCTAACAGCATATGAGTGATATGAAAAGCAACATTTTATATGGAAGCAGACATAGCTAGCTTTGTTCCTCCCAATACATTATCAGCATGTTACTTCACTCAGTGTTATAATAAGTAAGTAAGTAAGACTTTATTTTATCCTGGTGCCCAATCTCAGAAGCTCTGGGTGCCATTACAGTTCTAACAGGGCAAAATGATATAAACAACATCAGGTATCACAAGCCCTGCTGCCTGATTGATAATGTGTGTCACAAGTCACCAATCAAGCAGCAATAGATAGTCTTTTCTTGGTTACTAGTGATGTCACACTCAGTGAGGTCACAATGATGATGTATAAGGAGGAAATTAACTGAGTATTTCATACTGCAGGTGGAGTACTGTTCCAAACATTACACCCAGTATTGTCAGTTAGAAAATCATCTAATTAGCAAAAGGAAAAGAACAAAAGTACATCAGATATAAGAAGTTCTGACTGATTACTTCTGAAGTTACTATTAATTGCAGGCTACACACTAGCTCTTTAAAGGAGTTCCATTGTGTTTGAAACCCAGCTATAGTCCCACCACTAAACATCTAGAAACATAGACATGATGGCGGAAAAAAAAAAAAACAAGATTCCACATAGTTTGCCTGTAGTTCCTTATCTCTCCCAGAACTGGTTTGGCTTGGTAGAATATTCCACCCATGTACCACATGCTCTATTAAAACAAACTTCCTAACATCCTTTTTACGACTGTGGGCAGAGCCTACAGTAGTATTGCATGTACAAAAGGAGTGATGTCATGTTTTCTGTCAGTGGAACTGACTGAAGGTGTAAATAGTCTCCTCCGCCTTACCCTCCTCCAAGAAATGTTTTCTGCCCTCAAATAAATATGCTTTCATGTTAGTCAATGGTTGCAGGGTCCTATTTTCTTCCTTAAATGGGTGGTACAAGAACTGGAACCTGAGCAGTGGGAGGCAGCATTGTTTTTAAGGGAGAAGCAAGGTTCACCCCACCTCCCCCCAAGAAACTCCAAAAGGTCCATCCCACCTTTTTTTTATTCATGTGGGAGGGGCATGAGGTGGATCTATCATCCTGAAAGAAGACTCACATGTTTGGGATGTGGACCAAGGAACAGAACTACAAGTCTGTGGAGTCCTTGTGTTTTGTTAAGGACTAGAACAGAAGATACTTGAAAGGCCTGCAAACTGACTTAAAAATCCTTGGAACAAATGATTATCAGAGTCATCTGGTGTCTCAAAAGGAAAGACTAAGAGGTGTCTAAAAACTAAGGAAAATTGACAGCTTCCAGGTATTTCTTAAACATTTATCTACTAAAAACAAAGTTCAGCTTTTGGGATTAACAATATTTGTTTGCCAAATTCTATCTATCTATCTATCTATCTATCTATCTATCTATCTATCTATCTATCTATCTATCTATCTATCTTTCTATCTATCTATCTATCTATCTATCTAGTTTATCGTTTTAGTAGTTTCAAAATCTTGAAAGCATTGGTGTTACTAATGCATTTAGAAATACATTTTTTTTTAATTGTCTTTACAGATAACCTTGAAAGCACTGGTGTTACTAAAGCATTTAGAAATACATTTTTTTAATTGTCTTTACAGATAAATCATGCATGTTCATGTGAGGACACAGTTTTGGGGGAATGGGGTTCAAATTATTTTAATCATGGGCACAGTTCTTGGTAAACACAGTCTGTGATATGTATGTTTAATCCTAGTGTGTCCTTCGCTTTCTCTGCTATTAGGAGTTTTTCCTAAATTAGCTTGCTATCTGTATGGTAGTTTTACGACCCCTGGGGATCTCCATAACAAATAGTTTTATTGGCTTTCTTTCTCCTACGATGCTCCCTGTCTCATGTGATAGTGATGTAGCCATGCCCTTAGATTTAGCCTGTGTACTGCTTTAAAATTAGTTAAGCAACAGCAGAGCCTTGTAACTGTTCTTATCCAGGGAGCACACATGTTAACAGTTAGTTTAGCAGATACCTGAGAGCAAGCTAACTGGTGTTTCTGTAAGACAACAGCTACTAAATAGCTCTAATTCACTATTTTTGTTTTCTCTGTGCATCAGGTCTAGCTATCAGGAGTGTTTTAACATCAAAAACACAAATAATGAATTAGACCTATTTAGCTGTGGTTTTGAGTTCTCCGTTCTCACTTCAATCCAGTGTTTTGTTTCTGCCTATGCCTTTAGAGGAGTTTTTCTAATTTTCCCTTGGTGTTTTATGACATCTGGGGGCTGTCATTCAAGTTTATTTTATTGCATCTTCTCCAAGTTACTCTTCACAGTGTACCCTTTGGTTTGATGTCTAATAGCCCCTACAGCAAGCCAGGGTCTTGCTTAGTCACAGCAGAGAAAAAACACTGCAGCTAGAATTCACAGTGCTATACAATATACTATAGAAAGTTACATGTTTAAACACACACACACACACACACACACACACCCCAAGCAGAACACAGCTGGATAAGGTACCAGTATTTAGAAAACTTGTCATACTTACCCAGAGTCTAGCAATGTGAATCCTGGCTGTGACTATAAGAGTTTACAACTGAATGATAATAACCACATTTGCTTCACTTGCAAATAAGTAGGCATTCGTGTCTAATTTCTGTTTGACTTACTGTAGGATACACATAGAATCTGACAAATTCATAACATGCTGTATTGTGATTCAATGAACTGATAAATGGGGATTTCGGTTTCTTTTACTAATTCATTTTTCCTGACCATGGATATATGAAAACAAACATTTCTTAAGAAAATATTTTTAAATAAAGAGTTTAACTCACAGCAGCAGAAGAAGCATGTTGGCATTAGAAGCTTAGTGGCGTGGATGTAGAGGCACCAGTATTTAAGCATGACTTTGGTAGAGGATTAATTGTGACTGGGGGTAAGGGAAGGGAAGGAGTGAGTCTTGATATTTGTAGCATAATGCTTTTCTGAAACTTCAACCTGCAAATGGGTTAGACTCTGCAGCCATCTGTACAGTATATCACTAAGCCATATGCAGTGTGGCATGGGTAAAACCTAGATCACCAGACCAGGACCAGTGCTGTAAAATCTGCACTGGGCACAGCTCGTGCAAATATTGCTGATCCAGTGGATCAAATAAATACGTGCAAAAAAATAAATAAATAAATACTAGTCTTCGCCTCATGCTTCAACCCACCCAGGGGTGACGTTATTACGTGATAACACACACCCTGTTGTGCCTTTTTGCTTAAATATGCCCTTTCTCAATGTACTATACTTTGATTCAGTTAGTGTATGCAACAGCCTTCATGTGAACACTCTGGGCTTCTCTTTGACTCCTGATGCCTATTTGCTTTAGCTATTGTATATTATTTGAACTGTTTTGGTCTTCTTGATGTGGTGCCTGTGTGCCTAAACTATGTAATCTGTTTATCTACTGCTACCCACGTATTTCCAGTGACTGATTGTTATAACTGCTCTGTGAGCCATTGTTTTTGGACTTAACTGTGCTGTCTTTGCATTAGTTTCAACGAGGTGCCTTTGTAAATGAGTCTCTGACTCAAAGGTTTGTAAATCCGATATTTTTTAAATAAATAAATAAATAAATATTTATGTTTAAGCCCATGAATCACCCTTATCTAGTTAGTGCATTCACAGTCATAGTGGTCATGCCAGAGCATGTTAAATCCCTCACTTCTAACTGGGGATTGTGCCTCTTGGTGGGTGGACTGTTCATCAACTTGAAGATCTCTATGGGGTTCACTTTGTTTTACAACTGTATGCATTTGAATGATTCTGACATACCCCTCTTCCTTTAGACTTTACAAACTGTACAGTTATTCCAGTTTTTCTTTTTGTGTTTATTTGTTTTTTTGTGGATTTTTTTCTGTTACAATAGCATACAATGGCTGGTAAAATGTAATCACACATATTTAGTCTGTGAACGGCCAACTGACTGATTTATTATTGTCATAGTATAATAAATAATTGCCTCTGAATGCTCTGGAACTATGAATAGCATAAGCTTGCAATTCTTAATTTTATTGACTTTAGACTGCAAACTGCCATAATGTACAAACTGCCATGATATGCCACCTGAAAATACTGGCATTAAGATATGAAAGTATCATGATTATTTGCTGTCTTTACTTTTCTGAGCCAGTGGATTTCTTCCTTAAGCGCATGACCAATCAAAGAATTGTTACATGGTGCTGGATCATCAGGGTTGTTCACATAACGAGCGCTGAAATTTAGGCACTCATATCTGAGTCACTCAACCTCAGTTGTCATTTTCATGGGTTACCAATCATTTAGTGTTGACATATTTTGGTGCTGAATAGATGCAAGGAAAGTTTGTACTAATGTGTGGTGAACTGATTGGGGGCTTGCTAGTAGCTTACTTTTCTTATCATGCTTGCCATTGTGATTGTGTCAGAAATGATAATCACATCAAATGTCTGCATCGACATATTAAGAAACATTTTATACAAACAAACACAGAGGAGGACAGTCTCTGAGGCAGAAATGCTAGGCTGGTTATTGAGCAGCTATGGAACATATAAATCCAACTAACACAAAGGAGAACACACTCACAAAGAAGAAGAAATCAATGCCCATGCATTGCAAAAGTGATGAAATTCGCATTTATTCAAAGTAATGATGCTAGACAAGGATCCTGAACTTGGAGGTAATGGTGGGGTTTCCATTACATCCAGCACTGTATCATTGGCTATCATCAGTAATTTGAATAAATCATTATAACAGCACTTTAGCAAGGTTTGGAGATTGATTTATTTTTCTTTCTTCAAGTGTGGTTGTCTTTATGCTTGCTGAAAAATGGACATGCTTGTCCCATGAAATGTGTTTTAGCCTGAATTATTTCTGATGTTGAAGATGGCTATTGTCATAAAAAGATGTTACTTCATCATTGGTGTGTATGTAACACCTGCAGCATAGTAGAGACTGCAGACATCAATAGCATGATTAGATGAACTCCTAAGGGCATGCCATAGGAAATGGACAGTAACATTTGTGCAAAAGTGGACAATAAGGATGGGAGGCAAGCACTCAGGGAGGCTCTAGCTAAACTTGAACACTGGTCTAAGGAGTAGTAGTTGCGGGTTTAACACTACAAAGTGCAGGGTCATGCGCCTCAGAGCAAGAAATCCCAGGACCAGCTACTGGCTAGGGAGAGTGTAGGTAACAGCCTCAGAGAAGGAAAGGGACCTCAGGGTAATAGTCACAGGGGACGTGAAGGTATCAGCACAGTGTAGGAGGGCAGCAACAATGGCAAATAGGATACTGGGGTGCATTGCCAGAGGGATCACCTCTAGAAAGGAGGAGGTCATCCTGCCCTTGTATAGATCACTGGTGAGTCCACACTTGGAGTACTGTGTGCAGTACTGTTTCCCATACCTCAAAAAGGATGTGAGATTACTGGAGGGGGTGCGGTGCAGGGCTACGAAAATTATCATGGTACTGGGGGAGTTGCCGTATGAGGAAAGATTAAGAGAGCGCAACATGCATTCACTGTAAGAAAGAAGGGAAAGAAGGGGCATGATATTGACCTTTCAGTACCTGAAAGGCATAAACAAAGTCAGAAAGGGAGGAGTCTTCTGCTTAAAGGGGGGAAGGGTCACAAGGGGCACAGTCTGAAGTCGGAAGGGAGAAGGTTCAGGAGAGAGTTGAGAAGGCATTACTTTACAGAGAGAGAGTGGTTGCAAGATGGAACACACTGTCAGAAGAGTTAATTGAACTGAGGAGAGTGGATAGCTTTAAGCAGGGTTGGGATAGAGTCAAGGGCAGGATTAGTACAGACAAGAACACAAAGGGGGGAAAGACCAGGAAAGGGATGAAAGGGAGAGGTTTGGGTGGGACTGGGGCAGCTGTAGTAATATGAAACTAAGAGCTGCACAATGGGCAGACTTGATAGACCTGTGGGCCTTTTTCTGCCTGCAATTTCATATGTTCTTATGCATGTTTGTAAATGGAAAACTCTCATGTGATTCATTTTGCCAACAATTACTTTTGCATCTCTTTTTTCTGTGTGGTAGTACTTCTATATACACTTGAAAAGGAACCTGTCTGCCTTTATTATTTTGTGTTCACTTAAATGCACATTGTGTGTATTTAATGTTGTACATGAACATTTGAAAAATTATTATCATTACTTTCACCATCTAGAATTATTTTCCCTAGGACACGTCATGTTGGAATAACTTTTCCTAGGAACTGATTTCACTGAATGATCAGCCAGCATCAAACATGCTCCTTTATAAAATGGGTAGGCAAAATACTATCTGCTCATTGGCCAATTTTGGCTCGCACCCATGCATTTACTTCAGCCTAATGCCCAATTAAAAAAAAAAAAAATATTAAACAGAAAGTCACAATCTGATTAGCTCACTCATATTATAAATCCCTACATTGACTGCTGGAACACCTGAGATCACAGCCTATTACAGGAAGGCAAAGCAAATACATACTCTACAGTAGGGGAAAAAACAAGATCTGCCTAAAATTCCAAACATCCTAAAGAAAAAGGGCAGGCAGATATTTACATTTTACAGGAGTTACCTTCTGTAGGCAGGGGCACATTCAGTTCTGCCTACAATCAATCTTTTTTTTTTGTTAAGGAACATCTTCATACTCTGTTTTTATTGAAACACATGATTTCCACATAAGCAAAGCAATAAAACAAATAAATACGTTTAGAAGCATCAATAATCCACAAGTTAAGCATCATGTAGCCCTCCAGAAATTGCCCAGTTCTCTCCTGTCATTGTTAAGCAGCCCAGTCAGCCCACTACCACTACCACCACTATCTTCTTGATACTGAAAGGAAAACGCAGCCATCTGAGCTGCCTCCTAAATTCAGTTTACATGCATGACAGTATAAAACACCTGCTCTTTGCCATCAGGGTGGTGAATATATTTCATGCAAATAAAGCTTGCAGCTACAGTATACATTAACTTTTCCCTTTCAGTGCTGTGAAGAAGAAGAGGAGGAAGGAGACAAAGGAGGAGGAGGAAAAGAAGAAGACAAAGATGAAGGAGGAGGAGAAGAAGAAGAAGAAAGATGGAGAGGAAGAAAGAAGAAGGAGAAGAAGAAAAAGAGGAGGACGAAGGAGAAAGAAGAAGAAAGACAGAAGAAGGAGGTGAAAGAAGAAGAAGACAAAGAAGAGAAGAAGAAGGAGGAGGAGGAGGAGGAGAAAGAAGAGGAAGGAGGAGAAAAAGAAGAAGAAGGAGGAGGAGAGAAGAAGAAGAAGAAAGAAGGAGAATCGGCATGTGTTTAATGATTTTCATACACATTGCCTCCTAAAGGGCTTTACAAGCAAAGCAATACTGGTAGTGAAATGACTGAATGAGAGAAGTGGCAGTCATTTTGCACATCACCTCCCCCCCCCACACACACACACACACACACTACACACACACACAGCAATGGACAATTGCATGAACTGGTTTTATGAAAAGAAGAATGTTGGTCAGGACACCAGAGAAAATCCCTGCTCTTGCAAAAAAGTGCCTTGGGTTCTTTAACTTCCACATGGACATCCACCAGGACAACACCAGACGAGGGTGAAAGTGACCTCAGCTTAATGTCTCATCCACAGGATGGTACATCCAGCCAGTACAGTTGGGTAGAAGGGACCTCAGTATAACATCTCATCTGAAGGATGGCACAGACCAACATTACAGCACCCTTCTAGTACTGGACTAGGGTGTCAGCAGTAAAGGTATGAGACCAATCCTGGCGTGGGACTAGAATCCATGACCTTCTGACCCAGAGACAAATGTGCCATCAATTGAGCCACGCTGACACCTGTGTAGGCAGCAGGGAGTATCTAGCCACTTTACTATCACAGAAGACTTGGACAGTTCGGTCAGGGGGGGTAAGAGGTAACATGACAGTTGATTTGGGTATTAGTAAGTCATCTTAAAAAATGCTTTTTTTTTTTTCATTACTGTGCCCAAATGACAGTTGTGTGTTTTAGAATGAAGGTAAACTAATCAGTGGGTTTGACTCCAATTGAAGTGAAGAGCTTTTTTTTCTTATAAACCAGAAAACTATAATTGGTAAAATAAATAAATAAATAAAGTCTTTTAAACTTATTCACATACCAAAAATGTGCAGAAACATTTCTATGTAGCTGTTCATTTTTATGGCTGCATGGATATAGCCTACAGCCATTTTGCCATTAGTGGCTCTAAAAACTGCCAATCATGGCATGCTTCCATTTTGGAGTGTCAGAAGTGTATTCTTTGACACACCAAAACAGTCCACCAAGGCAGTTCGCAATACAGGGCAGACCACACTATTTTTAGTGCCATCCACACTTCCACATTCCAGAAGTGTATTGTCTGGCTACAACTCCCTTGGTACTGAAGGAGAGAGCAGGACAGTGAATGGGGTCGATGATGAACATACCAGCATACAGAATATACTTTTCATAACCAATTGCAAAAAGTTCAAGTGTACAAGATTCATGCTTTTCACACTCTTACCAACCCCGAGGGCACAAAGAAAAACAAAAGTACATTAGAAACCAATCGATCATCAAAAACATACTCCCAATCAACAGTATAACTGGAAAGTACTAGGCTGGTAGATTTGTTTAAAGAGTAAACTGAAAACAGATTTTGTTTAATCAGACAGTGCCCTGGAAGCCACTGCTGCTTGCTGCTGGGTGCTTCAAAGGAATGTGCACCCCACAGCACTCTGAGAAGCCTCTCACATGATGTGACATGACATGGCAGGGATGCCCCATTTCTGGTTCTGGATCTCACTCTCTGTTCCCCCTCTGCTCCTCCAAGAAGAGTAAGGAGCTGTAGCAGTAGCGGTGGTGGTGACAGAGAGAGTAGTGACAGAATTGGTGCAGGGATAGACAGTTGTGATTAAAGCCAAAGGATTTGCCGGTGTGTTCCACCAGGCCAGGCAGGTAATGAAGACCATAGAGAGGGAGAGCCTGAGGGAATGGGATGGGCAGAATGGCCCTTCTTCTATGGGGCCTTGGGGCAAGCGGGTAGCCTGAGGCAGGCGTGGGGCCTTCAGCCACTGCAGGCAGAGTTCTCCCCTCCTCATCCACTGCAGTGCATAGCCAGATCAGTCATGTGGCATGAGTCTTGCTTGGTGGAATGCAGCAGTATGTGGCCACAAATCTGGTGGTTGAAATACAAAGTATGGCTTGTTATTGCCCAGTAAGCACATTCCAGCCTTCATATCTACCACATTCAAGGTTTGCAAAAACTTCTTAGTTTGGGTGTCTGTCCCGATGGTACCCTGATTGTTAGAAAAGAAATAAAGGACAACAGCTGGGCAGGTTGATGGTTTTAAGCTGCCTAAGGTATAAAAGGGGCTAGTGTTGCACTGGTCAGCAGACAGTCCTCCATGTAATAAAAAAAAAACATTATATTTTGATGGGTGGGGATTATAACATTGGGGTGCAAATACTGTGGAGGTCAATGAAAAATCCATTAATCAACTTATGTCTGACAGCCAGAATATACATTCAGTGGATAATCTGCATTTGGAGAATGTTGGGGAAACAGCTGCATCATAGAATGTTACAGTTTGCTGTCTCTATAGTAAATACTAGTTCTTTCTGCCTCTCCACTGTGAAAAGGACACTGTGGGCTCACTTTCACTTTCTGCTGCAGGTGTCATGGTGATCACTGTGCAGCAGAAGTGCTACGGCAGATGAGAGTCTCATGCTGCACAAGAGTGCCACTCGGGACTACTTGTGTGCTGCTTGGAACACCACGTACCATCTGAAACCATAAGGGTTAGAGGAAGAATGTGTTCTGGCAGCTGGCGTCATTTAGTATTGTGGTTAGAGTAGTAGACTGTAGTAGGCAGGCAGGCAGCAGTGCGATAGGTACAGGGTTTAATTCCCTCAGCATCCCGCTGCTGACAGCTCAACAAGCAAAATCCCTGAGGTTGCACTGGCAAACTGAAAGTGGTCTACAAACAAATGTGCTTTTCCTTCAATTTGGTGTGACCTCTAAGTTGATTATATTTATTTACGGGGATGCAGGGGAAGACCCCCGTGAGTGAATTATGTTTGTAAAGCCTGAATTATGTTGGTAACGCTTTGCCATGGACAGACAGTTATGGCACTGGTGAGGGTTTTCATCTGCAATGGTATTCCCATCGGTCATACTGTTTCCTGTCCGCCATAACACCTGCAGCATAAATTGCAAACTCTTCATCAGCTGAGCTAGAGTTGAGTGATTGGATGTAGGTTTTCTATTTTCTTTTCTCGTTTCTTCTCCAGCCTTCCCTCCATAAGCATTACATTCTGTGAGTTTTCAGACCTCTGGGATGTGGTTCTGGCAGGAAGGTCATTGTGAGGTTCCTGCTGAGAAGCAATTAAAGTGTATACTTCCTAATTCAGACCTCATTCTCAAAGAGAAGCACAAGTAGAAGAGAGGGTGGTGAGGCACCACAATCAAAATGGATAACAGCAAATCGCTGATGATCAGAAAATTACTGATACAGAAAAGTACAGATTACCATGTACAAAGCCAATACCTGCATTTAGAGGAATGGCACTTTGGATGTTATGATCCTTCCTCAGGGGATCTTGTGACCAAGAATGATTTAGATTGGAAGCATTGGGATAATCTGTGCCATTCCTGAAAATGCAGTCATTAGCTTAATAGCCATTTGCAGGACTTTTCTGTATCTATGATATTCTGGTTATTGGCTATATGCTTATATCCATTTTGATTGTGGTGCCTCATCACATGTTTTCAAATGATGCAGCCAAGACTCTCCACACTGCCTCCTAACCATGCTGTACCACCAGGTAAAAAAAAGATCTGCAGCAGAGGTGGAGGCATTTGTTCAGCAGAGGAGTCCGCATAAGTGCTTGACTGTTACAAAGGTAAAAAAGGCTACACTAAGAGCATCACATCTTTGTGGATTCCAAGTAATTTGTGGCCCTGTGGAGGCCCTCTGTGCTCCCTGGTTAGCCTGACCACTGATTCTGTTCACTGTATGCTTGGATGGGTTCAGCAACATTTAGAAACACACAAAATGTTTCCAAGTGGTAGAAAGAGCAGGAAATGTCCCAAGAATAAAATACTCATCTATGCTGAAACTGCCAGTCCTCTCAGTCAGGACTTCACTACTCAACCCATCCACTTAATTTTGCTCAGCTGCTTCCTCCTGCCATGGAGAACCCTTTTGGGAGTGGGCAAAGAGGCATCATCTGACTGTAAGTGAAAGGATTCCCAGCCACTGATCCCACAGATGCTATGGTCTGGGATGGGAAGAGTGAGGGAGTTGCTAAATGCCAGGGATTACATTCAGAGCAGGGGGATGAGAGGAGGCTGTTAGTCACTAGGGACTGTAACTAGGACTGGAGAGGAGGAGGGGCAATAAGACCAAGCCTTCTTCCCCCTCTTCTCCCCATGCACACTTTTTTTCTTTTGCCATCTCATCCCTCTTGGCTGTCACACAGCTCCTTCCTATGAGGAGGAAATTCACTTGGGCTGCATGCCTGTCCCCCCCCCCACACACACATACACATGCGCTCCCTGAATGTTTGTTTTTTGTCCCTCTCACCTGCTGTATTTACCTCAAAAGCCTATGCCTGGTGTAATTTGACTTGCACCAAAAAAATGGAGCAAGTAGCAAGTTACATCAGCAGTTGCGACATGTGGTATTCTGCAAAGCAGCCTGCGACATGTTGCAGGCTGCTTGTGCCAAAGTGGACTTACACCACCAGTTACACCATAAACCCCCTGCAACATGGTGCTAAGGGGCTTATGGCAGCAATTGAGCCCTATTCTGGAAGGGCAGCCTCCAAGTCCCTGAACTGCTATTCTAAAACACCCCCGGAGGACAGCCGTCAAAGTACAGTTACACCAGCAAACAGCTGATGTAGGTGTACTTTGCATCCACTGGGGGTTGAGCCAATGCAGCCAACCCCGATCCCCAGTATATTCAACCCCCCAGCCCCATCCCCAAACCATTAGTAAAAGCCCTGCAGGACTATCGACTCCGCCCCAATCCCCAAATGATGTTTTAAAAGCCCATAGAGAATATAGGACCCCTGCCCCCGATCCCCCAATGATTGTTTATAAGCCTCACAGGCCTATAGGACCCCAGTCTCCATCCTCCAAAAGTATGCATATCAAAGCCCTGCAGGGCCAGTGCCTCCACTCTTCGATCCCCAGAATTGCAGTGTGCAATAAAAAATAAGTAACAAAGCCCCTGATCTCACTGGTAGTCGAGTGGCCCTCACCCGGCAGTGCCAGTCCACCCAGCACCCCCCCACGCATCCCCAGGCAGAGACAGGTACAGCCCACCTCTCACCACCATGGCCAGCTGCTGACTGAGCTCCATATGAGCACGTACTATTGTATAAGTACACGCTCAATGAATGACAGCTCATTCATTGAGCATGTACTTTTACAGTAGTATGCACTCATATGGAGCTCAGTTGGTGGCTGGCCGTGGTGGTGAGAGTGGCTCTGCCAGTTGCTGGCTGAGGACTAGTGTGTGGGGGGTGCTGGGTGGACTTGCACTACTGGGTGGGGGGTGAGGGGCCACTAGACTACCAGGGGGATCAGGGGCTTTGTTAATTAATTTTTATTACATATCACAATTCTGGGAATCTGGGAGTGTAGGCACTAGCCCTGTGAGACATTTGCTTTTAATGTGGGCAATGGGCATGGTGGGGGTGTGCTAGCCCAGCTGGGCATAGGGCATGTGTTCAGGGCATCAGGCATGGAGGGGGGGGTGCTAGACCTGTGGGGTGATTTATTTGGGGGTTTGGAGCATTGCTGGGGGGTTGGATCCACTAGCCCTGCAGGGCTGTACAGTGTGGGGGGGCACTTGCACCCTGCACTTGGGCATACTACAGGCTTAAGGTCAACCATTCTGGTATGGCCTCCATTTGGTGTACCATGTATGGTTGGTGCAGGTCACTGGACTTAGCTCTGGGACCCTGCCTGATAGAGAATCAGGTGCAGGGTCCCTGGTGTAACCGTGTTTGGCGTAAGCTGCAATTGGTGGTGATTTGCGCCATCATTCTAGAATTGGGTCCTTAATTTGCAGTAAAAGATTGCCTCAAATGGGGTTTGCGTCTTTTTGGACACAGTTGCATCATATTTTGGAAGCAAAAGTCAGACAAAGTGAAACCATCTTTAAGTTGATCTAACAGATAGGATGGAATTTCCATTTGAAAGCAGTGTCTGGTGGATCTCAGACTAATCCTTTAGAAAATTCTGCCCCTTAGCTGTATATAAGGCCTTCTGTTGTGTATGAGGGGGTGAGCATTCTGTCTGAGGAATTCTGCAGAACTGTAGAGTCATGTATTCAGTAATAATCAATCATTCCATCTATTGAATATGTGGAAAGGCTTATAATTGACTGGTAGGATAAGACTACTTTTTACTAGTTACTTTTACATTTTTTTATTTAAATTGTCTCTCTACAGGAGAGGTGGATTTACATATTTTAGACAGTCAAGCAGGGGTATAGCAAAGATTATGTAAAATGTGAAACTGAACTAGATGACGTCTAGCCTGCTTGACATATTTATGAGGGCTGCACCAGACATTTTGCCAAACCTGAGGGTTTGCTGAGATATCAAGTGATTGTGTCCAATAGAAGCATACCCCTGAAGATGCCATGACATGGGAAGATTGAAAGAACCGATAGTAAGCTGAGACTTGACAGGATTGGGCGGCAATCAGCAGGAGCTGGACCAGCACAGAATGGTCTGTTAACATCCAAGGTTTTGGACCTAACATGGCAAGAACAGCATGGATAAGCTGTAAGTATTTAAAACAGTGGCTATCAGGGAATGCCTAGAGTAGCTTTGCAGATCCAAACGTCAAGCCTTTATCACCCTCAAGTAACTGAGACAGACCCACCTCTCTCAATTGTGGACAAAATAAGGGTGAGATGGGATGGCTGCAATTTTGAAATTCAAATTCCCTAACACTGGCTGAGCTGATACCCTTGACCAGTTCTAATGAAAGTATCATTCAAGTTGAGCCTTAACCTTAAGGGACCATCCCAATGGAGTGGGGAGTAGATCCATTCTCAGTACAGCAAGGTTTATATATAACAGAGTAGATAGGGCAAGACCACACTTTCTAATGAGCGATACTTCTATCTCTAACCATAATGGGGAATAACCAGATACCATACTCTACCCTGAACAGTCTGTAAGCCCCATGGAGCAAACTTTTGAGTATTCAAAGCACAATAATATAAAAAGAAACTCAAGAGGGATAGTCTACCATTTATTTTAGGAATAGTCAAATTAATATAACAACAATGCACTGCTTTTCCATTCCAAAGGAAGACATTTAAAATGTTTTGTAACTGGCAGAACCACAACTTAGGTAGAACGAGTCCCGGCATCCCGAGGGGGTAGAGTAACTGCAGTAAAATATTCATCATAATAGCACTTATTCTACTCCAAAGAGAGAGGGGAAGTGAGATCCACCTGACTAAGTCAAGTTTAATCTGATAGAGTAATTGGGTTTGGTTGTCCCTTAAAAGTAAGAATACTGATTGTGTTAAGAAGACAACCAAATACAGCAAATGCTTAGGCTCCCAAGATAGACCCAGATCTAGAATATCTTGTTTAAAAACAAGCCCATTAAGGGGTAATACCTTTGTTTTGGCAATGTTGAATTTGTATGCAGAGAATTTAGAGAAGAGATTTATAGTTGCCAAGATAGCCGGCAGTTCCTGAACCAAGTTGTTGAGGTGCAGAAGGAAATCGTCTGCATTGGCTGAAAACAAGTACCTCTTGCCCACCACTGGAATACCCGCATGACTATGAAAAAATTGCAAACTACATAACAATGGCTGTAAATATAAATTAAAATGCAATGGAGAGAGAGGGGGGCAACCTTGGGGTGTACAATGATACATGGAAAAGGAGTCAGAGAGTATGCCATTGTACCAAATACTAGCTGAAGAACCAAAATACAAAAGCTGAAGCCACTTGATAAATTCAGGAGGGATCACAAATTTCTGTAATACTGCAAATAAAAAATACATGATACTCGGTCAAAGGATTTTGTGGCATCCAGGGAGACCAGGGCCACAGGGGTTCTGCATTCCCTGGATGCAGCCTAAGATGGTGCAGTTTTCCCAAGTGATCATTAGACAGCCTATGCTTCATAAAGCCAACTTGCTCAGGATTAATGAGCTGATCCATAACCCTTGAAAGCCTGGTAGCTAAGATCTTGGAGAGAATTTTAATATCTGACTTAATTAACATTATATAGGACAATAGTTGCCCGAGTGCAGCTCAGCCTTGTCTGATTTTTTATGAGTGTAATCAAAGCTTCAAGGAATACAGAGTCTGTGACACCAGAGTGAAACCAAAAATTATAAAATCTAACTAAAAAGGGATTAGTTCAGTTGAGAAAGTCACATAGAATTTATTGCTATAACTGTCTGGGCCTGGGGCCTTGTCTACAGGAAGTTGTTGAATTGCACTATGGACGTGTAATTATAGGTTGAGCTACAAAGTCTCTTAAGGTAGGGCTCAGGACTGGCAGAGGCAAAGTGTTGAAGTAGGTCAAAATAGTATTACAGGATACTGAGAGTTCATCTGAGTAGAGATGAGAATAATAATCTGGGAAATTGCTGCTATCTTCCTACTATATATCTCTATCACAGCGTCTGAATGCACACAGAGACATTGGATACCCCTGGAAGCATCTAATTGATGTAAGTGAAGAGCCAACAGTTTGCCAGCCTTATCTCCCAATTACAGGTAGTTGAATTTAGTCCACTATAGAGCTAACTCTGCCTTCTGGGCAAACAAATCTAAATATCGAGCTCTCTACTCATTAAGTTTCGTCCAGGTCTCTTTAGAGGAGGATGCTGAAACATTATTCTTCAAGTCTCTAATATATTGCAAGAGGGAATCTAAAGCTTCAGTAAATTTTTTCTTTCTAATCATTGCTAGTCTGATCGGCTCTCCCCTTACAGCACACTTGGCCACCCCCCATAAAATATCCACTGCCTCAACCGACCCCTCATTTTGCTGAAAGAAGAGCTTAATATAGTCTCTAATCTTCTTAAGAATATCTGATTGAAACAGTAATTGCGTATTAAGTCTCCATAGTGCATCGCGGGCCATCTAAGAGAATGAGAGATAGACACGGTGCATGGTCAGAGATTATAGTTTCATAAATCCATAAAGAAACTCCTGCCTAATAAGAAAGAAATCTAATCCAGTTGAAGTGTGATGCACCAGAGTATAAAAAGTATAATGCCTTGCAGACGGGTTGAGTAGGGACCATGGATCTACAAGCTCTAAGTCAGCTGCTAACTCATGTAATGACCATTGAGCTGGTGAAAGGCCCCTTCTGCAGGAACCTGATCTATCAATATCTGAATGATACACTATGTTCCAGTCTCCACTAAATATAATACTACAATCAGCATAGGGCACTAAAAGAGAAGCTAAATGGACAAAGAAGGATGGGGAGTCTAGGTTTTGGCCATGAATGGAGCCAAGAATGACCTGTGAGAGCATGACCCACCCCTACATAATATTATAATGCCCATCTGGGTCTGGAAATTCTCAAATTAACCTAAAAGAAACATTATGAGCAAGGAGTATAACCACTCCTCCTTTCAGAGAACTTGTACCTGTTCTATAGACTTGTCCAGCCCCGTCCCATCTAAAATAAGTGATGTCTTCCAGCATTAAATGCATCTCCTGCAGACAGGCAATACTGACCTGAAGGTGTTTAAGGTGATGGAGAATACTTTGACGTTTACATCTGTCCCTGGCACCTATGATGTTCCATAAAACAAACTTATAACACCCACCATTGTTAATATGTGTGAAAGAATAGTATTCACAGGGTGGTATCATGTGCTATGAGCAAGTATTATTGAGCGGCTTAATATGAGTGACTTAATAATACCACTGGTAATTATGGCGAGTGGTACAAGAGATCAAGCTATCCTGTATAGTGAGTGTAGCAGTGAGCTACACTCACTATAGCAGGATATAGGAAGGTTTTTGGCCAAGCCCTGCCAAGCTGGTCATTTGGTGTAGTGGCTAGAGCCACTGCCTATGAAGCTGGTGAACCCACGTTTGGGCCCTGGTGCAGGATACATTTTTTTATGCTGGTATTTTCCATTCCTTCTAAGTCCTCCCCCCGAGTTGATATTGATTTAGTTGGGGGGGAGCCGGGGACTTGGCCCCCTTGAAGGGGGGTGTGGGGCACATAGCCCTCCACATAAAAAATCATTTTTTAATATCTTTTAGTGAAAAAGGTAGCAACCATCACTGTTGGTAGTGGTCACTGTTATTTTGGTCACCCTTTTGACATTGTGTGCTTTTTCATTTGTGGTTTATGTTCCGTGTGATAAGGGAATTGCCCTGATCACATAAAACCATACAGGGCATACCAAATGAGAATAAACCAAAGAATACAGTCAATAGCTTGCTGAGCTGTGAAAAAGCCTCCCCTCCCTTCCCAAAAGTATCCAACCATTATAGTAGAACAGAAAAAAGGTAAACAGCAAATATTACATCACCTACACCCCCAATCCCCCAAACAACCTAACCCAACCATAGGTAAAATAACCGCCCCAAAACAATAATAAATATAATCCAAACAAGTCAATTGACACTACCTCCTTTCCCAAGAACTGTACCACCCTGATTAAAAGGCTCATGATGAAAATCACCCACCAAGTTGAGCCCCCATCCCACCGCCCTTGTCCAATAACAAATATAACAATAACACTTTGATCAGAAATAAAAACATGAGCTGGACCCTTAGCATTTGCACTCTTTAAGCAGCTTACCACAAAACTAATAAAGTACCCTTGAGAAGAACAACAACTGCAAAAATAGTAACAGGATTGATTTCACACTAAGGTTATAAAGAAAAAAGATAAACTGGATTAGAACAATCAGCAAAAATGTGCTATTGCAAAACAGTCTAAATAGTAAGCCCCCAACCCCTCTACAGCACAAAAAAAATTCCCATAAAGTGTATTTACAAAACAGGTAGAATCTATGAACATTGTAACAACCACTAGTGAACTGCTGCAAAGCAAGAGCACCTAGGTTAGCGCATGATCCCTGGCAAACTTAGTTAAAGATGAATAACAGATGTAGAATATTTGCATGTGCCTTGGGAAAGCAGATCCACTCTGACAAAGGAGGGCCCTAAAAACATTACCCCGCCAGGCACCAGGTCAACCGATAAAACCCAGTGTGGAAACCTAATTAAGTTAAGTGAGGAAGAGGAGGGGAATCCCCCATCCCCCAAATCAGGGAGAGCAAGCTCAGCCTCAGCATCCCCTGTGTGCCCTACATTCTGCTCCATGACAAAGTTGTGTCACCGAGGCTCCATACTCTCCTCACACATGCAGGAATCACACCCACACTGAGAGAACCAGGCCAGCTTGAGCTCAAAACAACCTCTCCCCCACAGTGGATGCCCCCAGGCATAATAGCCCTGAACCCCCAAAAAAAAACAAGAGTGGCAATTAAAAGGCAGGGCAGGTGCATGATGTACTGTTAATTCCCAGGTATGAAAACTTTCTCAGACCGGGGGCTCTACAAAGTGAACCCTCTGCCTGACTTCAAGCTCTGATGGCTCTATCTGGTCGATGAAAGAAAATTGTCCAAGCTCTGCACTAAACTTAGGGAGTGAGGCACTAGGCACCAAAAAGATACACAATCTGCAACCTGCCCCTGAGCAATCTCCTGCCTGAGATGTGGAGCTCAAGAGCTACGAAGTCAAAGGCTGTATGTTGGAGGGGTGAGAGCCCTGACCAACCAATATCACGTGCCCAGAGGACAGCAAGACATTGTCAGTTAAACTGACTGCCTAGGTTACCCCAGCATAAAAGACTACCGGAGCTGAAACCCAGCCATCAAAACAAGGTTACTATCAGCATGGAATCCAAGGCACACAGACCGAAGAAATGCCCCACCGAAGCAGCCCCCTCCCCCCCACCTGGGAGTGGTAGCACCCTTAAAAACCTCATTCCCAAATGCAGTGAACCCAAGCAAAGTACCCCATGCAAACAAGGAGCCCCGACAACCAATAGGACCAAAGGTACTTGCACCTGCAATCTGACCCTGTCTGGGGTCATATTCCCATTGGTTGCTGATGATAAGGAACACTGAAATTGGGTCCCAGTGATACCAGCCAGCACACCACCAAAAACCCTTCAGTGCGGGAGTTCCCATAAAGCAAACTTGCAAGCTCCACAACCTGACACGACCAGGTAAAAAAAAAGAGGCTTGAAAACTAAGTCTGCTGGGCATGAGAGCAAAGGCTTTATATAAAGTCATAAACCCATGTCTCGTGTTAATCTAGTACAAAAGCATTCCGCAGCATATGCACAGCACTGTCTGCGGGGAGCACACTAGCTCCACCGGGACCTTATATTCAAATAAATTCATCATTAACACTCCAGATATGCGCTGATAAAAGAAATAACCAGAGAACCCCAGGTCATCAGTTGCTGATAGTCTGTCATAAAATCTACCAATAAGGCAAACACCGAAAAACATAAATTCAAATAGGCAATGCCAAATCTCGTTGAGTACAGTACAAGCTTTTCTACTAGTTCCACTTTGCTGACTTCAGATGGCATTTCAGAACAAATCAGGATACAGCAGGGGCATCTCCTTTTTCATTCATTGGAAGGAATCAAACAAATTCACCACCCCTTTATAAGTAAACTGCAGTCTTGCAGGGTACACCATTATAAAGCAAATACTGGCTGCAATCAATTTGTTGGTAATCAGTCAATACACAGCAGGCTTTCAAAGAACAGAACGGGGAAGATCCTGCATCACCCTCACGTTTTGGCCTCCCAGGACAGTTCTTGTACTTAACTTTTTTGAGCAAGTGGGTCTTATCCAAATAATTTAACAACTTAAAGATGAGGCCTGGGAGTTAAGCCAGCAAGAGGAGTGAGTCACAATGTCCTGTGTGCATGTTCCACAATATATGTAGGCCTTTATGAGAGGGGCCCACAACTCTTTCACAAAATTTTTTAACTAATAAAATGGAATTCTGTCCCTCAGAGTCCTCTGGTAGCCCAATTATTATCAAATTGTTTCTTCTGCTGCAACCCTCCAAATCTTTAACTTTCTCCTCCAGGAGAGTACATTTGCAGCAGAGGATCACAGAATCAGGCTCACCAGTCCTCCATGGAACTCATTCTTACTTACACATCACTGATTCTCTGAGTGTGAAGATTGGAAGCAGACCACAATGATTTCAGCTCAGCTTTTTGAATTGTTTCTCTCAAAGGAGACAATTCTTGAAGGAAGCGCTCCTCAGTTAAAGGCCATGGTGGTGCAGGAGCCGATTTGTTCTATGAAGATTTTGTCTTGCTCTTCTTCGGGGCCTTCCTTGTTCGTGGGTCGAAGGTGGCATGTGGCCCACCGAGGCTGCTTTCATTTCAGAATCCATCTCTCTGGGTTCTCTTCATGACTAAATTGTTGGAGGTTTGGATCTCAATCCAGAATGAGAAAGAAAAGAAAACCAAAGGTCAGTAGGCAAATAAGACGGTATTTTAATACAAATGTGACAGGCAAGGTACTGTGCAGAGCTGATGGGGCAGATGACTTACCTGGCCAAGTGCATCACATGACTCTCCACCCAGAGTTCCTTTAGTACCTTTGGGTGTATCCCATCTGGTCCCATAGCCTTGCCCATTTTTACAGTTGCAAGTCCCTTCAGGACACATTCATTTCTAAATGAACTTGTGTCCTTATCATCCCCTTTTTTACTGCTTCTACTTGGTAGTCTGTTCTCTTCTTCCCCCAACTGTGAAGACTGAGCAGAGGTACCTGTTTAGGATTGCAGCTTTTTCTTGATCCTTTTCTGCCTAGTCTCCCCCTGCTGCCTTCCTTATTTTCATTATCCCACTCCTCGCGTGGCTCTTCCCACTTATGTATCTGAAGAAAGTCTTATCCTCTTTAATTACCCCTTTGATTATCCTTTTCTCTGTCTGCTCCTTTGCCCACCTAACTGTCTTACCTGATTCCCTGTGTTTTACTTGGTATACATTCCTGTCATCTTTCCTCCGCATTTTTCTGTACCTCCTGAATGCCACTTTGTTTTCCTTCACCACCTTAGCCACTTCCTTAGAGAACAATAACAGACTCATTCTGCTTCTAGTCACTTCCTTCACACAGAGGCTGGCTTCCTTAATTATACACTCCCACCAGCTGCAGTCCATCCAGATGCAAGCGCTAATTTGAAACAGGCTAAGCCTATTCTTTTGTCTATCCAGACACTGCTGACAGACTTCCAGACAGAAGTTCAATAATCGTCCCAGAAAGATGGAGAATAAATTTGAAGTAATTTCTTAACAACATGCCAAAATGTAGATGAGAGCAGAGGTCATGGAGAAGTCAGTCAAGGCAAATGATCTGGAAATCAAAACACTAGATATGTGAACTCTGACAGAAGGTGCAGTCAATGCAGCATTGAACACGCAGCATATGCAGACGATCAGGGTAGAATGCATTGAAAATATTCTGCTGTTGAAAAATGTAACTCTTATTGGCTTTTCAGCTTCCAACCCAGATTCTGACATGAAACATGAAATTGAAACTGCTTTGGCTGGAATATTTTCCTTAGAATTTCCAATCAAATTGGACTCTGTTTGCCATCATATATCATGATAAAAGGCAGCTGGAGAGACAGATGTTGTAAAAGAGGCTGTATCAACTGGCCAGGCTGGAGGTGCAAGGTATGTGATTCTCTTTCATTTACTATACTGCCTTAAAGAAACAAAACACTTCAATTAGCTTTTCAAAAGAAAATGCTAAATGTTTGATCTTGCCTCCATATCTACCCAGATTTTTCTCTGCCTACACAGCACTGGAAAATAAGATTGTTGGCTTTTATGTCAGAGTTTAAAGAAGCAGCTATACCTGTTGTCTTTCATGTCCCTGCCAGGAGGAAAGTGACTTTTCATGGCAAAGATACTTCAACTGAGCCAAAACATTTTTTTAAGCCAGTGTCTACCTTCCTGCTGAATAAGAATCAGACTTCAAGGAAGACAAAGCTGACCTAACAGACTATAACCCCATGACTCCTGGACAATCTATTTGATTCCCAGTCATGCCTTACCTCTATTTGACAATATCTTTGAGTTACTCATTCTGTCATGTTGAGCTCTTTGATCAGCTGCATCTTTGGCTAGATGCTCTTCTTTTGGACGTGATTTTATATCTGCTGCTTAGCCCATAGTGGGGCTGAAACATATGCTTTCGTACTTTTTTGTGTTGTTTTGATATATAGGCACTGAGCACATCTAGTGCTTACTATTATTGAAGCCATTTATCTTTTTGTTCTAGAAAATATCTTTTTAAATATAGTACATATAGTTTTTTTAAGCCCCCCAAAATTAATGCAAACATCTTTATTGCACTCTATTTCATTTAATAAAAGTTACTGAAATGTTTTTGTAAGTTGGCCTACCACACCAGTGTTAGAGCTACTGCTTGGAGCACCAATAACCTGAGTTTAGGAAAAATCTTGGAATGTCAGAGGGTAAGCTAGGGCAGAGGACAATCAAGCATCCAGTGACTACTCTCCTCCTTGAGGGGAGGGTTACAGAGCCTGGTGTTTGCCTGGAACCTTGTGGAAGATGGGGAAAAGGCAGCCAGGCTTGCCAGAGCAATGGGTGTAATGCAGACATTGATGCATGTTGCACAGGAGCACATCATATACATCATTATGCCATTTTATGCCACTCTCCTCAGGGAAACTAGGGTCAAAAAATGCAGAGGCCAGTGGGATGACAAGTAACCCCTAACAGGCTCCCCCACCAGTGACCTGGATCTGTGTTCAGAAGGCCAAAGAGGAGTCCCCACTCCCTGCCATTGGGGGCATGCCATGGAGGTATTAGGCAGGTTAGTTAGAGAGAAGCCAAGTGATGGGACTGGGGAGGTTGCTGAAAAGGGGCCAGCCAGTGTTGGAGAAAAGGAATAAAAAAAGGCAAAAAAATTAAAAGGGCTTCCAAACCAGAATGTATTTATCACTGTTTAACATGCTTTGTAATGACTGATCTCTAGGAATAACAATAAAGTTAAAGAAAGAAATCATTGCTTGTTTGCACACTTTTTAACATTAAGTAATTTTTTTTGTAAATCAGCATTAGCTTTTTACATGAGAAAAGCCAACAGGTGCTGATCTTTTTGTTTCGTTTTATTATGCTACAAACTGCAAAACATAGAAGGCTCACCACCCCAGGAGGTACCTTTTCTGTAAACATCTGTTGATTTAAAACAAACATGATGATACCCAGAAAAAGATTTTAGTCAAAAAATGGTAGGGGATTTAATCAGTCTCTCTGTCCGTACAGCCCATTTCTGCAGCAGGCATAAGCATGTTTGTTTTCAATACATTAAATGTTTACTGTAACGATATCTACTAAAGTTAAAGGTCTTCTGATATTTGCACCTTTTGCCATGACAAATGAATTGTTTCATATCTACTGAATATCTGACTATGGGACGAGTGCCTACCGGGTCAGTATGTCGTATGCTTGATCACGTATGACAATACTGCCCAACAGGAACAGCTCAGTAGGGAAAAGTGAGAGGGTGCAAATTTGCAAAAGGGTGTATGCACAGTAGTGCACTCTCTTGCTCTTCCCAGGCAGAGGATAAGACCTTTGCTGGGACAGGGGACCAGCGAGCAGCTGTCATGGCTCAACGGGATGAGCCACAGATAGCAGGGGAGGCAGGCAGTGTGTTTGGGACTGGGTTTCAATTACCAATCCCAGATGCATGGAGGTTTTAATTTTGCATTTTGTACAAATTTAAGTGTTAGCCGCCCCCGAGTTGATTAATTTAGTTGGGGTGGTTTGGGTGGCAGAGCCCCCAGCAAAGCACAGACATATGCCGCTGGCAATATATTATTGCGCCGTATCGGCAGCGTGGTAAATTGATGTGGCATAATAACTTGTGACCTTATGACCCCGTGCCAGGATGAGTGAAAGGGATAAAGTGGTAGCCTGACGTAGACCCCAGTGTTTCAGTTTAATTATAATTTGTTAACCAGGTAGAAAACAAAAGCATTCAACACCCATCTGGAGATGTAGAAAAAAGCAAAAATACATAATAAATATGCAGTAAGGAATAAATATTCAATGCATCAATGTACACAGTAGTCAGGTGACATTACACTTGCACATAGATTAAAAAAACAGTATTTTTAACACCACTTTAAACAAATTCTGCAAATTCATAGAGTGTAATTAAGAACACAAACTATTCTATAATGTAATGGCTTTATAAATGAAAGCATTGGCCTAGGGAGGAATGGAAGAGTGGGTTCTTATGAAATGAGTTTGAGCAGATCTAATACTCAAGGAACCAGCGTTGGGGCTAGCATCAACCATAAACAAAAATCTAACAGGGCCTTTTAGGAAACATCTGCAAGTGATAAAGGTAAAATATGTAATATGTTAGTCCAACGAAGTCCAGCCAAGGTGTTTGTAATAAGTGCAGTGAGGAGAAAATCTGGTGCTTCAGGCAACAAATCTGCATATGGAATTGTACAGAATTTTAACTCATTGGAAGGCAGTGACCATTAGCAGTGGCAAGACTGGAAGCCCATAGGTCACTAATGACAGGAGCAGGGGCTAAGACAAGATTATCTTATAGTGTGTGGCAACACTTTCTAGCCTAATAAGCTGACCAAAGCATTTGCGTACTGATCTAACCAGTGGGGAGATGTGTTAAAAGAGAGTGTTTGATCTATAATAAAACTGAGATACTTGAAAACTGTCCACTCTCTCAGCAAAGGTGCCACTCAAATTTTTAACTAATTTGGGGTGGATGGTAAAGCCTTTAATTTTGGTTTTGCTTCAAAGTGCACATACTTGATTTTACCAACATTCATTAGAAGGCCATTTTAATAATGTTTTTTGCACCAATTCAGTCAGGCTGCAAATATCTGGTTTTGTCATTAACATTCAATACCTTTCTGTACATAATAATATCTTTAGCATCCACCTGAACAGGCAGATGGGACCTCAGTTTAACAACTCATCTGAAAGATGGCACCTCAGGAGTGCAGCACTCCCCTCATGCTGCATTACAGTTTCAGTATTGAGATATTAACCCAAGTGCCTGGTGTGGGGATAGAACCCACAGCCTTCTGATCTCCTGGTCTCATAGCCAAGTGTGCTATCTGCTGAGCCACTGACACTGACATTGACATCTAGATAGACTGTGTATCCAGATATATCACAATAAATCACATAGAAATGAATGAGGATTTCCTGAGATATATTGAGAAATACTAAGGCTTATCTCAGTATAACATTGTAGCCCTCTGTGTGTACAGTACTCTTGTGGGGTCAAATGTTTTATTCTGTTTTACGTTCTACATACAGTATTTGATTAGCCCTAAGCATTGTAGCACACTGAAAATGAGCTGACTGAGCAGTTTGTAGTACGACTGGAAACATTACTTTTCATTAATAATTCAGAGTTCTCCATGTCCACTATATATGGCTGTGCTCTAAAGTTGTTTCACACAATTTCATGTTCATACTGTAACTTTGCTGTAGCAACCTTTCAATAAACTGGAATGATATTTTGACGCTATGGCAGCCATGTAAATGGGACAGTGGACACTCATCATTCTGAAGCATGGCATATCAATCTACAGCTGCAGCAATTGAAATGGTCCGGTATTGCCTGAAATTCTGTAGTATCGCTAAAGAAATTCCCTGCCTGCCTGAACTACCACTGTAAGGCCATCAGAGGGATTCTCTTTAGAAATATCACAAAATAATTGGAAATATCTGACCATGGGCCCGATTTTAAAAGGGAATTCTTTGACACAAGGTGCCTGTGCCAAGTGTGTATGACACAAGTGGCACCCTGTGTAAAAGGCTGTGACAATCCTAATTTTTGAAAACAAGCTTCATCAAAATTGGGATGTCTTGCACCTAAGCTGCTCTCCACCACCTTTGTGCCATGTCAAGGCTGCACCATCCTCTTTTTTGAAATTTTGGAAGCCCTGCCGTGGATGCAGCAGGAGGCTCAGGTTAATCCATAAAGGACGTGGTCTAAGAGCCTTGGGCCACTGCCAGACAATATGTTGATTTGGGGTGGCCTGCAAGGAGGTGAATGGGGCAGAAGGAGCATGGAAGGTGCCCTAGGGGGCATTGAGGATATGGCAGAATTTCAAAGAAGTGATGTGGCAACTGATTGGAGTGCCTTTTGCAATGCCAGTCAGCCGATTGTCTTGGACCACTTTGAGGGGGGTTGGCAGTGATGTACAGTGTCCTGGGCCCCAGTAAGCACAGCCCTGGCACCTGCCCCAGAGGTGCTGCGATCCCCACCCTGTTGGTGGAAAGCCGTAGCAGCAGGGTGAGGGCTGTCCGTGGTGGACAGGAATGTTCTCTGGGCACTGGAAGAATTCCTTCGTACCAAGTCACCCCTTCACATTGTGGCAGGCTGCCTCTCACTTACAGGGTTGGGGATCATGGTACCTATGGGCAGGCACAAGCTCTATGCCCACATGGGGCCAAGTCACTGTACATCCTTGCTAACCCCCGACAAAGTGGTGTGAGTCAACCATCTGCCTGGCATTGCAAAAAGCAACACCACTGGGTGGCACATCACCACCCTTCAATTCTGCCATATTGTCAGTGCCCCCTAGGGTACTCCCTCATATTCCATCTGCCACTGGCCACCTGCTGACAGGCATATTCAACTCCCCAGCTTCATGGACACCCTAGTGTTGCACCAGGTGGGGGGCTGGATCCCTGCATCAAACCTAAAATTTGTGCCAAATGTTTAATACAAGCCTGCAGCTGCAGCAACTGCTGGGTCTTTGGCGCAGGGACCCCCTGTTTTATAAAACTGGGTGCATGGTCTCTCATGCACCCAGAATTTGCCACAGCCCTAGGGTGATGCAGCTTGCATTGCTCTAAGGGCTGTTTTAACATTGAGCCTCAGGTCTTTTGCTGCAACTTTACTTCAGCATGCAATGCAAACATTGTTGCTTTACTAAATAGTTTCTTGTCTGCCTGGAAGTCACAGGAAAAGCATCCATTTTCTGATACTTGAATCAAGACATTTGATTAAGTATACCCATGCAAGATGCCATATGTTTCATATTCAGTTGCCATATTTGTCTTGACACTCCTGTCCTTATTACAGTAACGCACTTTGATTAGCCCTACATGACATGCATTATTTTGCATTACTCAAAACTATATTCTTCATTCAGTTGAGTTGGAAATGAAGGCTTTACTGTCTCTCTTTCACCAAGAGTGATATCAAGCCAGGACCTTACAATCTAGTTAACATTGCTATGCAGCAGTAACTGTACCCAATTTGTGTATGGACACTCATCTAAGTTTAACTGCTATAATTCTATCACTACCTACTGGATGTTGTATTACCCCTAATGTCCTTATTCCCCAGAAACTGCATCCTGCTTTGGAATATTGAACAGTGCAAGCCACTGTGTGATGAAAAGCTTCCAGTGGTTCCTGTTATCCTGCAACTCCACATTGTCTGAGTGTATGCCCTCTACTGTAGTTTGGATTGTACTACCCAGTTCAATCATCTGCATACTCTAATCCAGATCATTTGATTATTTACAGTCTCCCCAATCTCTCCTTGCAGCTCTTGCCCCCTAAACCATGAATCAGCTTAGTGACCCTGTGCTGAAATTCTCAGTGTCCACAATGTCCTTTCCATATTACAGTGACCTGAACCAGATGCACTATTTTACAGTCTATGGTCTACCCAAGGTTGTGTATATGGGAAAGATCACCTCCTTTGACCTATCCTTACCGCTCTTTATGGTTCCCACACATCATTTGATCTCTTTACTGTGGCAATACACTCTCTGCCTGGTTTCTTCTTACCATATAAAGTTAATATTAGATCATTTTCTTCAGTTGCGATTTCCACTTTGCACTCCACAGGGTGTATGTTAAACCCAAATCTGGTGAACATAGGTGTAGTACCACTTTGAACATCCCTACAGTACTTTCCAGCACCCAGTTCTCAGTCAACACACCTTTGTATACAGTCTCTTCTATAGTACTTTATCTCCACTGCTGTACCCACTCTTTTGTCAGTTTAGTGTCATCAGCAAGCTTCTACTGCTTGCTGGTGACCATCTCCTCCCGTTCATTAATAAGTATTTTAAAGAGCATTGGCCCCAGCATTAATCCATTAAGGTGCTCTACTCAGCACATCCCTCTACTCTGAATGGGGACTATCCATCAACATGGTCTTCTTTCTACAAGTCAGTCAATATTGCTATCCACATCCTGTAGACTGCAGGGACTCCATATTTTGTTAACTTCTGCATGGGTCTTCTACTGTATGTGATATAGTGTGAAAGAACGTGCAGATGTCCAGAAAGGTTACATCCCCTCTTAACCCCTTTACACCACCCTATTTGCCTCCTTCAAGTAGCCAATCAGGATGAGTTAGAGTAATTTGCCTTTAAAGCAAATATGTTGTCTGATACAAGACATATCACTCTCATCCATGTGCTAAACCACCATGTCTTTTTTGATCAATGTAATCACTTAGCAGCACAAACGTATGACTTGGAGATCTGTAATTACTGGGTCTGAGCATGCCATGTTCTTAAAAAGGGAGATGAGACTGACTGTGCAACCAGCCCCACTGACTGAGCTGTGTGACACAGCTGGGTGGTTGGAAGGGAACTGCTCAGTCTTTATGACTTTAGGTGGATGCTTTCTAGGTTCATGGTGGTATATGGATTTAGAGATTATGACGTGCATCCACCTGTGGATATCCTTTTGAAAGAAGTTATTGAGCTGCTACCTTAAAGATAATTGAGTGTTTTTACCCATGGTGACAGGTAATCTAACCAGCACGTATCACAGTAAACCTTTTTAAAATCAACTATTCACATACAGTGCAATACGTATAGACACAATTCAATAATGGAAATTGGGTCAGTGCCCTTACTGAAACAAATGTAAGGTCTATGACTGATCTTGCCTGATTCTTAAACATAATCACCCACTCATTCAGAAGAAATGTGCAGGCAGTCGGGGGCATGGCTATATTCAAAGGCCACCGATACACCATGCACCCCTGACTGCACCACTGCATATGATATTGTGATGTGCCTATGCAAATGAGGGGTCCCTCATGCATATGCCACACATCACAATATTGAACCCCCCCAAGCATAACTGTGGCTGGCTGTGCTGGTGCATAGTTACACTTTTAAAACACATTTTAACTATGTGCGGGGTCAGGTGGTTTCCCGTGCACAGTCTAAGGCTGGGTACACAGTCCCCCCCCCAACCCCGATCACTGTGAAAAATAAATGCAAACCCCATTTCCATAATGTAGGTTCACTCTTCCCCAGAACTGTTCACTGTAGAATGTAACAACACAACCCCAATCCCATTCCCATAGTGTAGCATCCCACCCAAGCCCCAATCACTGTAAAATGTGAACATACAACCCGATCCCATTTCCTTAGTGTAGTATCCCCCCAAAGCCCCAATCACTGTAAAATGTAAACACATAAGCCTGATCCTGTTTCCATAGTGTAGAGTCCCCCCCCAGCCCTGATCTTTGCAATAAATAAACACCCGATCCCCATTTATATATTGTAGGGACTCCCCCCCAGCTCTGATCCCTGTAATGAATAATTAAACACCCGATACCCATTTCCATAATGTAGGCACTAGAGATGGGCGAAATCTGTGCATTTCTCAAAAATATTTTGTGGGTGTGAAATGTGAAATTCCAGCAGCAAAATGCAGAATTTCACTCATGAATGGTGGAGTTTCACCACTTGTAGGTGAAATTCCGCATTTCACTGGTGAAATTTTACATGTTGTACCTGCAAAATATTTTGCAGAATGCATGAATTTTGCAAAATATTTTGTGTGGCAAAATTTGTGATTTTGCTGGCGAAATTCAATTTTGCTGCATCTCTAGTAGGGACCACCATAGCCCCAGTCCCTGTAGGAAATTTGGAAAACCCCAGTCCCCATTCCCTGGTGGCTAGTGGTCCCTCACCCCCACCCCAGTAGGCAGTACCCCACCACCCCAAACACCCCCATCGTGACCCCTGCCAGTGACTGGCACAGCCATCCTCATCTTGCCATGGCCAACTGCCAACTAATCAGTCCTGGAGCATGTAGAGTAAATAGAACACACTCATTGGTCAGGATGAGGGTGCAGGGTGATGGAGTACTGCCTACCACAGTGGAGGGTTTGGGCGGACCACTAGCCACCAAGGAACAGGGATTAGTGGTTTTCATATTTCTTACAGTGATTGGGGCTGGGTAGAGGTCCCTGTACTGTAGAAATTTGGATCAGGTGTTAATTTATTACAGGAATCGGGGCTGTGGGTGTCTCTACACTATGGAAATGGGGATCAGGTGTTTAATTATTTATTAAAATGATCCGGGCTTTGGGGGACGCTACATTATGAAAACAGGATCAGGGTTGTGTGTTTAAATTTTATAGTGATCACAGCTGGAGGGGATGCTACATTATGGAAATGGGCTCAGGGTTTTGTGTTTACATTTTACAGTGTTCATGGCTTGGGGGGCACGGTACACTATGGACACAGGATCGGGGTTGTGTTTTACTTTTAACAGTGCTTGGGCTTTTGGGGGGACTGGCTGAGCACATTCTGCCAGGTGCAGCCATGCAAATGAGCACATAGCAGGCATGCAAATGGCCCCTTTGCACCCTGCATGCCCAATGGGCTACTTTGCATATTTGGGCTGCATGTCACCCATGGGGGCTGTGGCGCATACAGGTATACACCATGCATTCCCATATGGGCAGTCTTCGGCCTCGCACCCTGGATGTGGTGTGCCATGCATGGTGGCTGCTTGCTCTGCAGCATGCTTCCAGGGTTCAATATTCAGCTAGGTTGTGTGGTCTGTTCCGATAACGCATTCTGTTTGAATATCGAGCCAGAGCCAGCCAGCCTATCTTATTTGCTCTGCACACTGTGACGTGTGCACATCTGGATTGCTCTAAATAAGGGGCCCAATATAATAAACTGTATTTAGTGTCATAATTACTGCACATTCTGTGCATGGTTGTGCAAGATGTTTATTAAACACACTGTAATTTTTCTTTCATGAATAAATCCAAGTTTATTAAAAGAACACTTAAGGTTTTTATAAGATCACAATATAATTTTTAACACTAATTAAAGAATCTGCAAGTTTAAAATGTAGTGTGGTAAAAAATAATTATACTTGCATGTTTCTTTATTAGTGTAAGACAGTTTTTTCTTGCACTATTCTTACAAACCTGAATGTGTGTTTGTATAAATAGTGCAAGAATAACATCCTGCACTTACAGTAGTTAAGAAACATGCAAGTATAAAATGTTATGTTTAAGGACGACTGATACTTTGCAAGAATTGTACTAGGAAGATTGTTCTGCACTATATGCATACATGTACAGTGAGAATGGTTGTCTTCATAGTGTTGGTACAAATCTTCAGGTGCAATCTGAGCTGCACAAAGCTGCATGCACCTCAGTAAATAGTTTTAAAAAGGTGCTATTTAGGTACCTCTCAGCTAATATTACATTTACATGTCTTTTTCTTAGATTTCTCTTTTCTGTCATTACTGAGGAAATTGGTACGAAAACAGTGTCTTAATCCCTCACAGTTTATGTACCTTGATTCTCATTTCCTCCTTGAATTCATATTTCTCTGTTGATAGTTAATAATTAGTCTTGGTAATGACTGGGATGCCACAAGTAGAGTAGAGCATTATGACCTCAAGTGTATGTTAATACTGATGTCAAGACCACCCTAAGGCCCAGATATTCAGACATGCACCAAAGATAAGGGCAAGTCCAGTGCATCGCAAGTCAGATGCACTATAGGGAAAAGGGAGCCATATTCAGATGATGCGCCACAACACGTGGTGGCACAAGGCAGGCTGACTATGGCAAGGAAGTGCCATAGCACAACCACAGTTGCACTGGTGCAACCATGAATGCACAGAAGCAGTCCAAAACACACAACCCAGCCAGCTGAGCAAGGGCAACAGGCAACAGGGACAGACAGGCAGGGAAGCAGGAGGGAAGAGGGGCACAGTACCCCACCAGCATGGCCAACCACAGACAACAGGGTCACACAATCCCAGAGGTAATACAGGGCACCAGGGGATGGCAGAAACAGGACCCCAGGCCACCAACTGTGGCACAAGGACCAGGGCACCACTCTGGCCCTGCTGGCACATGAACAGCAGAGTCACGCAAGACACAACCAACAGGCTGGGTTGCAGTGGGTCATGGCCATGGTGCCAGGACAACCCACAAATATACAGGACCATGAGCCAGGGGTAATGGAGACACAGGCCACCCAGGGCCACACAGCCAGCCACACCATGTGGGGAAGGGGACAGCACCATGCTACACATTGGCATCATGCAGCACAATGGTGGACAGAAGGGCAGAGTGGCCAGACAATGGCACAAGGTGCAAGGGCAGACACAGGCCACCATGGAACACACCACAAGGGGACACGCACAGGACAGGGACATGGCACACATGCCAGGTGCACACAAGCACAGCACCCCAAGGGAATGGCAGCAGGATACCAGGCACACTGTGAAGCACACCACAATAGATACCTGCAGCATGGCTCCACACGCTACCTGCAAAGGAACCACAGACACAGAGGAAGTAGCACACAAAAGTGCTTAACAGAACAAAAGCAGTGAGAGCCAACATGGCAACTATGTACAAGGAAAAGCAGTGTACTGGGGAGGGCACGGGAGGTGGCAACAGGGTACAGGGGCTGTACAAAGTGAAGTGGGGAATGGTGGGGCAGCAGGGAAAGGCAGGATAGAGAGGGGACCATGGCTTAGAAGCACACTACAGTCTGCAGCCATGCACTGTGGCCTCCAGGTGGTGGATATCACTCCTCAGGACCACTGTTACATGTCGGTGGTGCACCATCACTGCTGTCATCCATCTGAGCTGGCACAGGATTGCACAGAACACCCACAATGTCCTGGCCATACATATTAGTGGTGTCCCCGGTGCCAGACCTAGGTGAAGGGACAGAACAGGCCATAAGTGACATGCCAGACTGAGCCCCATCCCACCCTCTGATTGCACTGCCCAGCAGAGGCACACACCAGTGGAAGGCCCCACAGGTTCTGTGCATGAAAGGCCACACCAGCTGGACACACAGCACACCACAGTAGTGTGGAAAGGCACACAGGGCTGTGTAGTGGGCACAGTGGTGCACATGCAAGGCACACGACATGGACAGCAAGCACCCATGGCTGCCAACACAGTGAATGCTGTGCAAACAACCCCCCTCTGGGCAGCACAGTGGAGAAGGGCATGGTATATTCACACGCTGTGCAACACTGGCACGTTCACCGGTCTATGCTCCCACCCATGCAGTGCCCATACATGGCCATGGTGACCATGTCTGGAAAACTGTTGCCAACAGTGACCCACACATGCACAGTCCAGTAGTTGGACCATGCCTACCTGTCTGACAATGTCCAACAGCCGCAGAAGCTCGTCCATCATTGTGTGGTACCTGCATGTCCACAGTCACCCTTGCCCTTCTACGGTCCTCTGTCCCTGTAGATGGAGGAGAGAGGGAGAGAGAGATGAGCAGACAGTCATGCACAAACAACACCCTCCCTGGCACACAGCTGGCATTGTGCAGAGCCATACAGCACCCGACCCATGGCCCTGGTGCATGCACAAAGTGACACACACAACAGTGTTGCACATGCCGCCCATGCAGGGCATGCAGCTACCACCAGGACCATGGCCGCCACTCAGCAGCAGCACATGCTGTGCATCCTGATGCCCAGAATAGGTACTTCACAGCCATGCATGCATCATGGGAATACTGACTTGGCTGCAGCACAGCGCCACATTGCATATGGGCCTGGAATTGATGTAGATGGTCTGGGTCCCTCTGCCTAAGGTTGTCACAGTGGTGGCAGCATTGTTCCAGTGTGCACCGCACACCCGTGCTATGCTCCAGTGCCATAGCCACATGGTCCCACACATGGGTCCTGGGCTGCTGCAGGGGCACATGTCCAAAAAGTTGGGGTGCATATAGCTCCACAAGTGCAACCAGGTTGCACATCTCAAACTCACTCCAGTTTACCACCCTGCACTATGCACCATCGCCTGGCTTGGCTGTTGTAGTTCTGACCATCAGACCTGCAATGGCTTACACTGCAGGCATGAGGTACAGCCCGTGGACATTGTGCAATAGCGTACTGCTGTATGGGACTGTGCAGCAAGTGGATGCGTGATAGGCGTGCACCATGGAGGAGTATTGTGCAGCATCAAGCATACACACCACGGCATACCTGGTGGGTGCACAGGGCCATGTCCATGATACACATGGCACAGGGCATGACCCTGCACATTGGTGTGCATGACCCTGGGCTGAGTTGTATGCAGCATAGTGCATCCATTGCTTCGTGACATGCATGGTTGCATGATTGGCTGCCTGCACCGCATGCATGATGTGGGCATGTCATGTACTGCACATGGAAGCATGACACACCACTGCACATGGCCATGCACATGTGTACTGCAGGCACGCGCACCACACATGGGCAGACAATGCACCACACAGATGCTCTGGTGCTACTCGAATAAGCATGCTGCAAGAACATGATATTCAGCCTCCATATGCAAATTGCCTCATTAGCCAATGCATGGCACATTAATGGGCATTAGCATATCATTACCATTGCACACAGGCCCATTTGCATGTGATGTGCCTCGTAAGCTTCACGGTACAGCACAGGGCATGGACTGGTATTGCAGCCAGACAGATAAGGGGATGCTAACGCTAGGATTGAGAGGCCTACAACAACACTGCCAAGGAGCACTGTACTGTGCCATGCTGACACTGACCCCCTGTGCTGTCACTGTCCACAGGCAGCAGAATGTCTGAGCCAGAAGGGGAGGAGGATTGTGGGCCTGCCCGCAAGTTCAGGCAAAATTTCACAAAAGATGAGCAGCAGGCCCTGTTCAAGGCATACCTTCACAAGGAGGGCCTGATGAGCGGTGCCACGGGTACCCCACAGGAGTGGTCGGTAGGGTGGGATACGGCGGCCACATATGTTAGCGCCCTTGGCAGACACCAGCAGAGAGCCCAGGAGTGCAGGAAGAAGGTTGGGGACAGACAAGCACCGCATTAAAGAAAAGACGGCAGCCATCAGGGCATCCTGCAACAAGACCAGCGGAGGACTATCCACTGCACCCATGCTGTCAGCCACTGAGGAGCTGGTGGTGGCCACCATCAGCCATGCTGCCATTGAGGGTGTTCCCAGTGGTGGATTCCAGATGGGTGGCAGCCCCTCACTGCATGATGAGTATACACACTACTGGCTTGGACGACGGGTGTGGGATGTTACATGCAGGTGTGCCTGCCACCATGATGCATGCCACATGCATGGGTTGCCTGCAGCCATGCATGGTGCACCAGTGGACGGTGGCAACGGAGGTATGCACACCTGGGTGGGGAGGGCACATGCATTGGGGCTACAGCACCACTGATGCTGTGTTTCTTCTTTGCAGAACCATCACATCTCCACAGAGTGGTCCAGGAGGAGACGGCTGCAGACATAGTCCTGGAGGAGGAGGAGGAGGTGCCGTCAACATCTACGGGCATCCATAGCAGGGACCAGCTGCACTGCAGCAGTGTGGGACTGGCAGATGTCCTGGGGCTAGAGTTGGATGATGCGCTGGCAGAGCTCCTGCTGGGTGACACCCTGCCTGTGTTCTGTGCAGACACTCAGCTGGGGGTTGCGTCCAACTGCGATGATGACATTACTCTGATCCTTGATAGCGCCGGTCATGTGGTTCCTGAGTTAATTCAGGGACTGTTGCAGGTGGCATCAGGGCCCAGTGCTGCACCTGTGACTTCGCAGCTGCCACCTGTCCCCACTGGCACAGTGGTGTGTGGTGCCACTGCTGTGACTGCCAAGGTTGAGGGTGCTGTGGCAGACATGGCAGCACCGGGCACTGTCCAGCAGATGGTTGGCAGCAGTGGCAGGATGTGGACACCACCAGGCAGTGCACCACAGGGTCCACTGCTGGTGCACCATTGTGGCAATGCTTCCTGTGCGGTCTCCTTTGTAGTGTCCACCTGAGTGGGGCACTGAACAGCATGCCGTATCACCCCCAGCAGGCTGGCATCCAGCCCATGATGCACAGCATGCCAAGCTGCTGGTACAGCACACTCAGCTGTTGTGGGTATCCATGGAGAACAAGGCGCTGCTTGCCATGGTGATGTGTGCACAATGGGTGGAGGTGCATCAGCTGGCCGAACATCAGGACAGAGGTCATGCACAGCTTATTGATGAGCTCCGCATCTGCGGGAGACCATGATCGCATCTCTGGACCACATGACTGGTACCATTGCAACTGGGTTTGTATTGCTTGCAGCTACTGGGCATGGCAGTGTGCATAGGACCACATTCAGTGCTATGTCTACTCCATGGTCCTGGCGTCTGACAACCCCTGCAAGACAGATGCCGGGTTCTAACATGGGCATCCCTGACACCCCCGGTGTGGGCCTGTTTGGTCACCTGTACACCCCAGCGAGAACCTGGTTGCATTTTAAGGCATCCACCCCTGCAGCTGTGGTGGACACACAGCCATTGGCCAATGCGTAGCCTGCGGCTGATGACTGGCCTTGGCGCAGCCTCCCACATGGCTGTGTTGGCCAAGGTACCGCAAGGTTACCCTGATGAGTGTGCTTCCCCTCCCTGTTGTCTGCTGCTGCTGCCCAGGGCACACTTGCATGGTGGTGTTGCCCCATGCATGTGGTGATGTGCATGTGTGGTGTGGTGCATGCCCCCGTGTGTGCTGACCAGGCTGCTGGGCCTTGTGGCATGGGTGTGATAAGGGCAGCTCCACACCAGATGTGCCTGTGCACCGGTGTCATGCATCTGATCAATGTCATGTCCTGCAGCCCATGTGTGAATGTTCATGCCTGTGCTGTGTTTGTGTGTGTGTCTGTGTGGCACTGCCTCCACCATGCCTGCTGTGTGTGCCTCAATCCCTGCATGCATCCCGCTGTGCCCATCCGAACCTGTGGGTGGGGTGGTGGTATGTGTGGCCCCTGCATGCATGTGAGTGCACTTACCTGCGTTCTCCATAGTGCTCCTGTGTGATGATGGCCCTGTCCCTCCTGGCCTAAGCTGCCAGCCTGGGATCCCCTCTCCCCATGGTTGGCTGCACACACCCCTCTAGCCCTTTCTCACCATCGTCCCTGCTCCTGTCACCCTCATCCACCTGGACAACTATTCATAACCATAGGTCAATGGCCATATTGTGCAGTATGCAGCAGGCCAGGAATAGGCCACAGGATTTTGATGGGCTGTATTGCAGGGCATCACCTGATCTGTCTAAACAACAGAACCACAACTTCAGCATGCCAAAGACATGCTCAGTGACATTGCACATGGTGGTGTGTGCCTCATTGTATCTCTCGTCTTCAGGGGATGATGGCCGCCGGTAGGGGGTGAGCAGCCAGGGCCTCAGCAGGTATATGCTGTCACCAGTGTGGGGAGAGGGCATGGTTAGCACTGCGCTGTGGTGGTGTAACCCCCTTGCCCCTGCTACCCATTTCCCCCTCTGCCCCACCCACCCTGTGTCTCCCCCATCCTTCCACAGTCTTGCTGCACTCACCCTGCCCCATGCCATACTCACCCACCAGGTGCTCCATAGGGATATCCCCATGCTCAATCTCTAGAACAGTATGCAGCTGTGCCAGATGTAGGCATCATGTGCAGTCCTGCGGTGTGTGGCACAGACATTGATGATGCTCCCCTTGGCATTGCACACTGCCTGGCAGTTGACTGATGGGTACCTCTTCCTGTGATGTACGAAGGCCACTTGGGGCCAGGTGGTGTGTATATGCCAACGTGGGTGCAGTCAATGGCCCCTATCACACCTGGCATGCGTAAAACCCTGTGGAAGTCCTGCATGTTTGCTATGTGCTCTGCCTGTGTGCTTGTGAATCATAAGAATTTTGCAGCATGTGGCAGCAGGACGTTGAGGAACTGTGTGAAGAGGTGGGACATGGCCAACTGGGTGATACCGGTGGTGTCACCCCTTATTCTTTGAAAGGTGCCCATGGCATGCAGGCACATCACTGCTGTCACCTTGGTCTCCTTGGACATGGCATGACTCTGTCTGCTGGGTGCCTGCTTCTCCTCACTGCACAGCTCACAGAGCTGCCTCAGAATTCCCCTGTTCAGGTGGTACCAGCCCACAATCTCTACATCACTGAAATCCTCAAATGTGGTGCAGGCATGGTACCACCTGTGTTGGGCATACCACCAACGGGCCCTTTGTCAGCCACATTGCTGTTCCTCCATCCTCCTCACACCCCTCATTACCTGCTCCATAATAAATAGTGCCCCATCCATCCTGATTTGCTGCTTGCTTAGGGTTGTTCATTTGCTGAGTGTGTGTTTGAGCCTGTTTTTATAGGCTCAGGTCTGACTGGCAGATCTTGTGATTTGCCCACACTTGCACCATGATTTCGGGTTAAATATGCCATTGCACCGCATATTCATGGGTACGCCCCTTGCACTTGCCCTGCATACATTACTTTTGTGCATGGCACATTGTGACTTGTGCTCCGTAGCCGAGGTAGTTGAATATCGCTCTGCGGCCCAAGTCTGTTGTTGTGCCAGTGCAACTCAGTTGTGCCATGCGCAACTGCTCTGAATATCTGGCTCTAAGTGTTCTAAGAGTGGTCTTGTATATTCAAATCAAAAAGATTGGGAGTGGTGTGAAGAAAAGTGCAAGATATATGTAAGCATTTATCAAGATCATTGCTTGATTATCTGTTTCTATACTGTACTTTTTTGCAAGGCACTTAGCAAGGTATCAGTGCCTCAGTAAACTGCATGCACACCTTTCTCTAAAGCCAGAAAGCTGTAAGTTCTAACCCCACATCAGGATGTAAACTCAGTACTGTAGTGCAGTAACCCTCCACACAATCTTTCTTGCAACTCATGATATTGGGAAGGAATTTTTCTTGCATTGATTTTTCCTGCAAGGAAAATGTCACAAAGTTACATACTCCTTGTATATAATTCTTACATAATAACTGGTTATTGTTTTTTCCCATAAGGAAACTGGGTTGTAATTTAGTCATTATAACCAGCTGGTTATATCAACAAACACACACCCAGTTTCCCTAGCTTAGCACATGCGCCTGCTACGATCTTCCTCATCTCTGCGCCATCCCCTGCCTTCCCGCTCCTCAATGCTTTACACTTCGCTGACAGTAGAAGTCGGCGGGAAAGTCATTTCTTAACAAATACATGGCACAATAAATGCTTATTTTCAGCTGCAAATAAAAAAAATGTGAACACTGCTGTATGTCAGGAGCTGCCATGGACTGGCTGAAACACAACAGTCCACGGCTCAACTCCCATTTATTTTGTATAATTGCTGTGGTGAAAAAACAATCCCCAGCAGTTATACAGAATAAAGGATGGGTAAGGGGTTTAAAACTCGGATTTTGCACACCCCTGAGGGGTGGGATGCCTGAATTAACCATGTGCGCTTCACTCTTGGGGTTTATGTGGCATCCCACCCCTCAGGGGTGTGTATAATCCTCATTATAACCCGCTACCCATCCATTATTCTCTGTATTAAAAATGTTTAGAAACAAACAGACAACTTGCATATGAAAGTATAAATCCTTGAATGTTTACCAGTTAAAACACAAAGATCTTGTTTTTTTTTTCATTAAGGGTGCTCTCCACCTCACAAGGCTACTTTTGTTCAGCAACCCAAAGGCAGGCAGTAGCACATAGACACTGTGATGGGGCCTTCTACCAGGCTCAATCCTAGAAGCACAATCAGTCAAAAGTGTCTAAATCCCCCTTGCAGAACAGCATTTAAGTAAGGCTTATCCATGAACTTAAGTACTTTGCAGGCAGTTTAGTTCATGGATCTGAATCTGTTACCTTTAAATCACAGGCAGAGATTTTTGGTAGGAGGTCACCATGTGTCTGTACTCTCAACTGGATGAGGCATATCTGAAAGGGCAGGCAGGCTGCTGTACTCAGCTGATCACCCTGCTGATGTACCACTTCTCAAGCTCCAGTGTTTATTGGCTAGGGTAGACACAAGGGGTAAATGAGCCCCATCCTTTTTCTTTTGTTTGCACACTTAATTTATTTTATTCTGCTGTCTAATAGCCCCTATGTTGGAAGGCACTTTTTTCGTAATGGCTGTGGCAATCAGTCTTCGGTCACACTGGCTTTCATCATGGAGACCTTGCTGAGAGATGATGCTGGTCCAGTAGTGCTGTGCAGAATTTTCAAATTCCAGCAGAATGGAATTTCACAATATTTTCAAAATTCTGTTGAAATTCTGTCAAATTATGCAAGAAATAGAATGTTGGAGTTCTGCAGCAGAAAAATTAGGAATGAGTTTTTCTGCAACATTTTCAAGGAATTTTATTCCGCTGATCTCAATATTTTCTGCAGAAATTGTTGCAGAATGATTTACTGTGGAAAAAATGCTGTTCTGTTGAATATAATTCTAGGGATAACAGCAAGACAAATTCTGCAGAAATCCAGTAAAATTCCAGTGGGAATTCCACTGGCAGAATAGTCATTCCATGCTGATTCCGCTGCCTGAATTCTGCATTCTGCACAGTACTATTGTCCTGTTTCAGAGGCATCTGTCCTGGTCAGACTCTCTGTAGCACACTGCCCTAGGAAGGAATGCAGGGGTGGCAGTGTGGTCATCTGCTTTAGATTTGGCCTGAACTTCTCTTAACACCCAGTAAGATCTACTTCATTGGTCAAATGTGTAGCCATGCATGGGGGTCCAGGTGCATTATGCAGAATCCTTCTTGTGTACTGGCCTCCAGAGCATGAGAAGGAATTTTTTGAGGAAGTCATGGAATTCATCTCCGAGAGCACTGGATTCACCTAGGTGGTTGGTCCAGGGTGACGTCAATGCTTGGATTGATGACAAATCATCACAATTAGGACATGACTTCCTCCAGCTAATGACATTGCTGGGCTTTGCATAAGCAGTTGCTTCTGCGACCCACAGTCACAGTCATGCCATGGATCTAGTATTCTCACTGGGGCTTGAGACTGATGATTTCAAGATTGATCTGATCATCTTGTTGGATTATTACACAGTGCAATTATCATTCAGGGCCTGCCATGAGTCCTTCCCAGTGGAGCTGGTACGCTACTGCCAATTAAGGAGATTGTCCTCAGAGGTCATGGATCTCTCTGCAGTGAGTGCTGAATGTGCAGTCAGCTCGAGTGAAGCAGTGGTGGCTTATAATATGGCTGTCACCTCAGCACTTGACTCTGTTGCATTGGTATGTATATGATCCAGGTCTTCTGGCTTGAGGTCACCCTAATTTGAAGGGGAGCTCAAGGAGATGAAGACCAAAGTTCAGAGACTGGAGCATCATTCTTGCAAATTCCAGTTAGAGGACAAGCTGGCCTAAAAACTCACTAAGGTGAGTATCAGAGGGCAATCTCCCATAAGAAGGCAGCTTATCTGTCCTGTGAGATTGCTGCAGGGAAGAACAGACCAGCTCTACTCTTCCAGACTATGGACAGGCTGCTTCTTCCAGCCTGCCTGCAGCTGGTTAGAGAAGTTTCAGTGGTGAAATGCAAGAACTTCACTCTGTTCTTCTCTAGCAGAGTGTCCTCCTTCAGGGCTATAATTTCCCCAACCGGCTACTTCAGTCCAGTGGTGGTACTTCAGATGTCCCTGAGACCACTTCCGTTGCCTGGAGTGAGTTCAGACCGATGGGGGTGGAAGAGATCTGTAAGGTGATTTTGTAGCTGCAGCCCACATATTGTGAACTGGCCCTGGGGTCAACCCATCTTCTGGTGGGATGTGTGGAGTCCGTTGGTCCAGTGTTTGCTGATATATTCCAGTGCTTGCTTTCAGAGGGGCTATTATTAGAAGCCTGGAAAGAGGCACTGGTAAAGCCCCTTCTGTAAAAAGAAAACATCTCTTGAACCAGAGATCTTGGCAAATTATAGACTAGTCTTAAACCACCCTTTTCTGGGTAAGGTGATTGTGAAAATTGTGGCTTTGCAGCTTGATGCACACCTTGCAGCCTTTAACATCTATGAGCCCCTCTAGTCAGAATTTAGGCCCAGACACGGTACCGAAGCCGCATTGGTCAAGATGCCAAATGATCTCATCAGGGCTAGAGATACAGGGGACTGGTCAGTACTTGTTTTCCTCAATCTGTCATCAGTATTTCACAATGTGGACCATGCAGTGTTGTTGGATCGTCTGAGTGGGCAATGTGGTCTCACTGACACTGCTAACAGCTGGTTTGAGTCCTTTCTCACAGGCACGACTCAGAGGATGATGATGTGAAGTTTTTCTCCCACCCTAAGCCCCTACTTTGTGGAGTCCCCCAAGGGTATGTCCTCTCACCTATGTTGTTCACAGTGTACATACTGCCCCTGGGTGAGACCATTAGATGTTACAGACAGTGTGAGGTTTCACTGCTGTGGAGATGATAATCAACTGTGCATGTATTTTGCTCCTGATGCCATTGTGGTACTAAACAAATGACTGGCTGAGTTCCAGGACTGGCTGTCCTCTAACTGGTTGAGGCTCAACCAAGAAAAGGTGGAAGTCCTGGTGATCGAGCTGGGCCACTGGAGAGAGGTGGATACCATGAGGGCTGAAAAGGGCTTGATGCTTGGGATGGTTCCTCTTTCAACATCTGTGAAGGTGAAAAATCTGGAATGATCTTAGACAGTGAATTGACACTTGAGGCTCAGGTGTCATCTGTTGTCCAGATTGGGTTTTACTATTTTAGGAATATCAGCTGAATTAAAACCTTAATGTCTCCAGGTGTCCTACTTTCACTAGTGCATGCTTTCATGATATCCAGACATGAACACTGCAATGCTTTATATCTGAGAGTTAGCAGAGGGGTCTTGTGCCACCTGCAGCTGTCACAGAATGTGACAGCCAATTTGCTGATGGGCCATCAGAGGTCCTGTTATGTGGCCCTGGTTCTGCATGGCTTGCACTGACTGCCAGTAAGGTGGAGGATCTCCTTCAAGGTGGGTTTACTCACCTAAAATGCCCTGTACAGTTTGGGTCCAGGCTATCTGTGAGACCTTCTGACACCTGCCTGCCCCCTGCACTCTCTCAATTCTGCCAAGGGGTGCATCCTAGCAGTTCCCAGGGCCCCACAAAAAACATCTTGAGATTGTGTCTTTGTGGTGGTGGCACTGGTCCTGTGGAACTCGCTTCCCAGGTCCATGAGGGAGGCCCCCTCAGTGGAAGCCTTCAAACGTGGTCTGAAGGCATACCTTTTTAGAGAAGCATTCAGGGCTTAGCACACTGTCCTTTTATTGTTGATTTTATTATTGATGTTTCTTATTTTTTTCACTAATTATATTCTTCATCTGCCTGTATTCTGTACAGCGCCTCCAGCCTCAGGAAAAGGGCACTTTAGAAATAAAACTTTGCTTGATTGCTTGCAATGTGGAGGTGTGTTCTGGTGCTTTGAGGGTCTCCTGACTGGCCCACCAAAGCGCAAGTGAAATTTTGACCTCTGGCTTCTTCCCATAGCACTGCGAGATCAGAGGATAATATATATTGCTGCACCCATTCCCTCTGGTGAGATATTTATTATTTTTTAAACATTCTGTCATCAGTGTTGCTTCTGGACATTTTCTTGTGCATATGCAACTTAAACATTTCTATCCAGTTTGATTGTCTACTTGATCTCCTGCCCATCTATCATGGTCAAGCCAAGCAGAAGGAACATCTGTGGGAACTCCTGTGCTTCATTTCCAAGTGTGGATCCCTTTCAGTGCTTCCTGACAGCCTGGAACTATGATGATCAAAGGCACTGGCTAGCACAAAGACAAATAAAGCCATCACCTCTGACTGCCACCCAGTTCCCTCCATCTGTACTCAGACCCATGAGGAGGAAGCAGAACACATTACTACATAGCATCAGTTTTGACTATAAGGAAACAAAGTTTTCCAGTGCATCTGCACTGTCTGCATGACTGGTGTTTATAATAGCAATACATTTTTTCACTTTATAGCTCTGTAAGTGCATTGCTCTTATCTTTTGCTCAGAGTGTGTGATGATCACAGGCACTGGTTTCAGTTACCATATGAGAATGGAACATGGTAGGGAGAGGAGAGGCTGGATCATGCTCCCAGATAGAGAGCTAAAGGTATGACCCCATTTGGAGGGGTGTTCACAACTGTTTTCTAGTCCTCTGGCACTATTTGTATCTTTAAGAATTCATAAACCTTAAGAGTGAGAGGCCCAGCTAGAGCCACTTTAATTTCAGCTGTCACCTTCAGTTAGTTTCCATCAGGACACTGGGACTTTCCCAGATTAACAACCTCCAGTTATTATGCATGCATTAATTCTGGCATTATCGGCACTGCATTTCATTTGACCTTCGCCTCTCCCATAACTGCCATCCCAGTAAACTCATGCTAAGTTATGCCTCCTGACATCATGGCTGATTGCTAAAACAAAGTAGCTATTTATTGCTCTGGCTTTTTCTCCTGCTTTTATTAGTTGATCAACACTACCCATGATCTGAGGAACCCCTTTAATAGTATCTCTTCTGTGATTTTGGTAATTTGAAAAAAAGGGTTTAATACTCTCTATGATCCCTTGCACGAATCTGTCTTCCAGATTAGCCTTTGCCTGGGTGATTATGAATTTGCATTTTATATAATGTCCAATAGTCTACATTATTGTCTCCTACCACAGAATTCTTCCACTTATCATACATCCTTTCTTTCTCCCATAACTTCCCTTGATGATTTTTTGAACATCTATGGAGGCCTCCATTTTACCATTTTGCCACTGTCCCATGGAAAACATCCAGTCACTCTGCCTCCATAACATGCTAATTCATTGCCTCCTACTTGGTATTGACACACTGTCTCAGTAGGGTATTTATTTATTTAGTCACAACCACCTACCAGAGCCAATCAAAATCCTCTCTCCTGAAACTAACCATCCCAATATATTTTATGTTAGCTTACCAAAGGCAGGTGAACATATTGTGATCTGTGAGCTATGATTGGGCTTTGGGGGTTGACTCTCATTCACCTCTCATGGATTTAGAATCACCAATCTCTGCATCAATTCTGCCCAGTCTCCACTTTCATGGTGCTTTCTGTTTTGAAGTACAGTAATAGGCCAAGAAATAGGCTTAAAAATTCAAGGTGTTCGTGGGTTTTCTTGTTTAGCTTGTAGAAGTTACACACAAAGTTTCTTCTGCATGCTGTGCCATTTTATTTAGTTTTGTCTGGCAGTGATGAACAGGTTGTTTCCAGTGGGAATTATAGAGATGTTGTATGAATATCTCCTCTGCCCTCCAATGCCAGCCATGCCACATTGATCAGTTGCTGCTTTTCACACCTTAACTCCTCTCCTCCACCCCCCCCATATGCAGTATTCCTGGTCTTTGCATTGTCTTCCATGGTGACTATTTTTGGTCATTTTTTACTGTGCTTGCCACAGCAGGTCTGCATAGCCATGAAGAAAGTTTTGATCTGATTGTCAGATAGAAGACCGCTGCTTTTGGAGTATGCTCCCTGTCCTTGGTTGCCATATCCAGTGGGGTCAGGAAACCACAATTATGTGATTGTGGGGCACCCGAAGAAGAAGCTAATTTTGTTCTCCTGTCCTGTCTTCGATAGGGACAGGTGAAACATCTGGAAGTGTGGTTCCCAGTTGTGAAGATGAGAGGTACTGTGCAGTGCCATAGAAAGATCATTACTACTGAAGTGCCTGGCCCTGATTACAGTGTTTTGTTGGGCCAGTTGAGCATGTGAAACATATGGCTCACCAGCCGCAACTGAAAAATGTCTAATGTTATTGCAGTGTGCTCCCTGGCCTCAGCTACCAAACCTGGTGGGACCAGGACAGTAAAAGAAATTGGGGCTTCACCAGCCACAAGAAGAAAAGGCTGCTTCCACTGTTGAATGATCTCTATCCCCTGGCCTCTGTTTTCAAGGATGTTGTTCTGCAATCACTTATTTGGCATACCTCCCTGTCCCAGACACACATACACACACAATGGTGAAATGTTTGATAGGGACACATTTTCACTATTAAACTCAAATGCAAACTTGATTGGCATTGGCTGATTCTTTTTTAAATTAGCATTTTATGAAATAGTTCTGTTAGCAAAATGCAATAAATTAAAGTATTAGCTTTCAGATACATATCTGATAGAGGAGTCAGCTGAGTAAGGAGCTAGAACTTTACTACTAGAACAGTTCTGACTCAGTAAGAGAGTCAAAGTCTGTTGGAATTAAGCAAACACATACTTTATTAGATGTGTGAAGTCTCAAACAGGGTAAAAAAGAGTTAGTGTGCTTCTCGGAGTTGGGGGGAAGAGGATCGTATCATCTTGGTGGTCTGCTAAGTCAGGAGGACAGCTGTAAATTTTGGGGTGTGGCTTAGGCAGAAGTAAACCATGTATCTGCAATTAGACTTCCCTGCGGCTAGCTTTTGGCAGACAGCAAATTTGCTATTAGAGCAGGGAGGCAACTGACTAAGGAGCTAGAACTTTACTACTAGAACACTTCTGACTCAGCAAGAGAGCCTCTTACACATCTGCATTGCCCTCCCACCCTTAGCCAGTTCCACTTTTATAGGCACTGGATTTGACTGACAATAGGAACCTCCTGTTTGGGTGCAAGAAGGAAAGAACCAGCGAGACACATAAGATTTGCCATCCTTGAAGGAAAAGAAGAGCTCTCTCCCCCCCCCCAAGCTGCTGGATGTCTGACTCTGAGTGAGGAAGAAGAAGAAGACTACCAAGGAATTCAGGAAGTTCCTGTCCCATAACAGGAAGGGCGGGAGCTGTAAGGGCACAAAGACAGAAGGAAAGTAGGGAGAAAAAATAAATAAATAAATATAGGGAGAAGAGAGTAAGCATACAAAGCAACTGGAGAGGGGCCACAAATAAGATATCATGGGAGGGATGCAGTGCTATGGCTGTGGGGTGGCAGTCTTCCAGGAGACATTCTGGAGGATGTGGTGCTGTACCATCTGCAGGCACCTCTCTGGGTTGAGGGAGGAGGTTGTTACTCTACACACTGATTTGGCCAGGATTCGAGGGACTTCATCTTTCTTCCAGGGACTGCTGAGTCTGCCTGACAAAGGAGGATGTTGGTTTCTTTAATGGCAAAGATTCTGGGGGAAGGCAGTGGACATCAGAGGAGAAGGAAGCAATTCCTGGTGGGGGATTCTATTATTAGTGGTGTAGCCTTTAGGACAGAAGGAGTGGGAAAGAAAGAGGTTAATTGCCTACCCAGTGCCAAGACTTGGAGGGATGGAAAGCACATCCAGATGATCGGTGGGGCAGCAGTACAGGAGGGAGAGCTAGACAATATATATATATATATATATATATATATATATATACTGTATCTATGTGACTACAGTAAGCACAGGACCCTCTAGGCCCAGCACTTAGGTGCCACCATTTATCCAACGGTGTGTGTTGGTGTAGAAGTACAGGACCCTCCAGGGCCTGCATTTCTCTTCCTCCAGAAAAGCAATTAATGTGCTTCATAAAACAATAATAAGGATGTGTATAGCTGATCCTAAAGGTACAGTCCATAAGTGCACATAGCTCAAAGAGAACCAAAAGGAATGGACAAACACAGACACACACACACCAAGACCTATAGAAAATTAACCAGTAATAAAAAATCACAATATGGCAAAAAAAAAAAAAAGTGCAGTTTCCCTCAAAATGGGGCTCATCAGCACACAATAAGTTACTTGTTTATACCATTGCTAAGTGATAGAAATGCAACAATTATCATACTTCATGTGGAACCACACAAAACACATGGTAGTTACAAGTTAAAACCAATCAATTAAAATGAAATTCTTGACTGTATAAATACAATAAACATTCTGATAATCAGTGACAAGCAAGTACAATTAATACAAAATACACCATTTCCATTCCTATTGCTCTTCAATTAAACAACCCAAGCTAATATTTAAAAATAAATAAGGAATTGGTAACTTAATATCAGATGCTATTAAGTGTAAAAATGCTGAATAATGTTATTGACTCCAAGATTTTATAACAGGATTGTATCTTCTGTATATTATTACAAACAGATTAAACCACAGAAATAGAGACTCACAGCACATGCTCCGATCACACTCCAAGAACCTGTAGTGTAACATAAGTTAAATGTCAGGAAATACTGAAGGCTGCTCAAGAGAAAAAAAAAATAGAATAATGGATAGGTGAGCTTGTATTGCAAAGGAGTAATAATATTGAGAGGTCCCCATGTCCCCAGAACCTTGAGATTGAATTACTCCCTTGTGATACACACTCATCTATTTGTTATTTTTTTGTACTATATAGATCTGATAAAAAATACCAGAGCTCTGAGTTCTTTTTCAGTAGTTCTGTCACAATGGCTGCTTGACCACTTCATAGAACACTGACTCACTCTCTCTCACTCTGTCAACTTTTGCTCCTTCTTTTGTGCCTCTTGTCATGAGCTTTGCTAGCCAGTCCTACCTCTTAGTAGGTTTGTAGAGCTGAGTGAAGGCAGGATCAACCAAATAATAATTGAAATGTAAAAAAAAAAAAATAGACTGCCTAACAAATTACTCTCGCTAAGCAACAGACTGTCCCCATGTTTTCAAAACTACTTTGCCCTCCCACAGAGAAAAAGCAGCCAACCATAAAGCTTGGTTCAAAAATTGACATGTCACATGTCTAGCAACTGCACTTGGTGCCATAGCAACTTGCTGAACAATGTCAGACAGTCATGTGTTTGCGTTGTTGCATTTCTCTGATGATATTATCATTCAGAACTTTTACCAATAATATTATTGGCTCTGGACGATAGTACTACAGCACAGAATCTATGGTATTATCACTTTTGAACAGTGGTATTACCAGGATATGTATATGCTTTACTAGCATATTATTTTTCATGTATTCATATATTACAATATTATAAATCTTAGTAGGAGAAAATAATACTAATAACCAGAGTAAAAAATAATACCAGCTAAACAAAAAATACATTACACCCCCTGCAATAGTCTGCTTAGGAAAAGTTAGTTATATCTACAAAAAGTGTTTCCTGTAAATCAAGTATTTTAATAAGCCCTCCTGGAGATAAAGTACTTAATTTATAAATCCATTCAGACTCTTTCCTGTCTAATCTGTCTCCCTATTGCCTCCACTGTCCATCCTAGGCACATATTCCAATATTCTGAATTTAAAACCTTCAGTGAAAATGTTGGGTACTTGTTTAGTGTGCCTACTTAAAGCATTCTGTGGCTCTCCACTATAAATAGCTAGGACATGTTCTTGAATTCTGCCTTTGAGAGATCTTTTTGTTCTACCTACATATGCCAAGGTGTAGTCACACTACTGCATGTATTTATATTCATGGCAAAAAACTCTATTTAATGCATCAGTTAGGGTTGTTCCACAGTGACAAAAGTGAGGAAATTTGGTGTTAGGGTTGCCACCCCTTGCACCCCACGCTCACCCCGTCCCCACCAACAGGCGTCAGGGTGTGCATTGGAGTCATAGGCTCTAACTCTCACTCCACTTCCTGTGTAAATAAGCTGAGGCAGTGCAGTATAGGAGAATGGGGTGAGAGTTAGGACTGATGACCCCAAAGTACACCCCGATGCCTGTTGGTGGGGACAGGGTGGGCGAGGGCTGCAAAATGTGGCAACCTTAACACTGAATTTCCTCACTTTTGTCCCTGTGGAATAACCCTAACTGATACATTAAACAGAGTTTTTTGCCATGAATTTACCTTCTTTTTGAGAATGTGCAGTATAAACAGTGAATTTAATGTGGTGGTGGGAGTGCGGGGCCCAATGGACCCTGTGCTCCCACCATGTGATTTTTTTGTCACTTCGCTGCACAAAAATGGTATGACTGAATGAAATGAAAATTATTAAATGAAGACATGTGCCATGGCACACCGTGTGTCCAGAATTGTGTCTACATCCATTCAACGGTCGCACAGGGCCACGAGCAAACAACGTAACATACACAATTCAGCAACCATAAGTCTCAGTGACCCAAACATTGGCACAGTGAAAGATGAATTATAAATCTTTGTACATTCCAAATGCCAGGCAAATTGAACACACAGTTCAGAAGGTACTGAAGCATAATGAACCAAATGTTCATTGTTCGGAGTGGCATAATTCCGCACCAGTTAATGTTTTACACATGAAACCACTATAAGGCACCTCTGTGCCACTAGGGCTACCTACAGTATAAATTTAAAGGCAGTAGCAGCATGCAGAATGCTATGAGCAAAACATTAACTGTGTCATGCAGTATCTCTGCAGCAAATTATTTTTCAAACATGTAAGCAGCATAATTCACATCTACAGGACATCCACTCAACAGCCTCCAAATTTCATGTGAAAAGGCCATACCATTCCAGAGATATTCAATTTTTATGTTTCTGTACCTTTAAGAAGTCTTCCACCACAAAATGGCATAAATTGCAGCCACAAATGCACTAAAATGGTGGACCTGGAAGCCGAAAAATCAGTAACTGCGAAGTGGGCCAACTTCAAATGGACATAACTGTGGAACGGAACAACATTTTTTCACCAAACAAAAACTGGCATGTTCCTTGAACATGAGTCTTTCTACCTGCTAAGTTTAAGACCAATAAACCACATACTGGCTGTGCTATGCATCATGGAAGACAGTGAAGAAAAATAGCAAAAACATAATGTTTTGCACTGCACTACTGAAACGCAAAAACACAAACGGTAATGTTAACGCTAACGGTGATGGAACCAGTAAGGTAAACACTAATGACAACAGAAACGCAAATGCAAACAGTGACAAAAATGCAAACGGTAACACAAATTGAAACAGAAATGCAAATGGTAGCGGCAACGGTGACACAGAAGGAAACAGTGCCGCAATCGACAATGGAAATGCCACCAAAAATGCAAATGCTAAGGCCAACAGAAACGCAAATGCAAATGGTGATAAACACGCAAACAGTAACAGTAACTCAATTGGAAATGCCAACAGTTATGGCAACACCAACGATGACGCCAAAGGAAACACAAATGCAAACAGAAAAGCAAATGGAAGCGGGTACACAAACACAAATGGTAATGCACACGGTGACGCAAAAGGAAATGCAATCAAAAACAGTAATGGAAACACAAATGGTAACAGTAACACAAACACAAATGGAAATGCAAAGGGTAATGCACATGGTGATGTAAACGTAAACGCTAATGCAAACAGTTATGGAAACGCAAGCGGAAATATTAACTGTAATAACAATGCAAATGCACACACTTTTTTCCCCAAAAAGGTGCATTCAGAAGCACAGTGAATACAAAGAATGTATGCATAATAATGGCCCTCGGAGCAGAAAATTAACACTTGGAAACCTAAATATATAGAGGCAGTATAGCACAGTGGTCTAAGGCTCTGAGCTGCAAATTTGGTGACATCCAGCAGACCAGACCTGGGTTTGAATCCCACAGCTTCCACTTGTATACTGTGTGACCCTGAGCAAGTCACTTAACCTCCTTGTGCTCCCAGGTCGCTCCTGTAAAAAAGCTTTCAGCTTAGTGTGTTATACCTGGTTAAATAAAAAATAATAAATTGCTTATATCTCAGGAACTGTACGACGTAAAAAAAAATGTAAAATCTCATATTATTTATGACTTTCCTGGCTAGTTTTGCATTTAGCCCCCTAGTAAGGGGCAAAGAATTCTTCCAATGAAAAGTCCGTGTCTTGAAGCGTTTTTGAGATATGGGCCCCGAAAGGTGCAGCGGACTCCGTAATGTTAGCCTATGGGAAAAATTATCAACTTTGGAGTGCCGCAACTTTGCAGCCCTCTAATATTTTGTCACCAAACTACCAACAGGCACATATGTGGGATCGTGGCTTTCTTCCCTCTAAATTTCATCCCAAAAGACCAAACCATTCTTTTACAGCAAAGTGGCTAAGATTTCCTGTTGTTAAGGTCATAGTGTCGCAAAGTAGTGTCGCAAATCACGATAGTTTCACAAAAAAAATCACAAACGTGCCGACTGTGTGACACTATTTTATGACACTACTTTTTACAAAAATTTAAAAAACATATTTCTGGGGTGTTTAACCCCCCAAACAAGACATGGCTAGCATCCTCAGGTTTCAACTAGGTGAACACAGCAAGAATTGTGTCCCTATAGGGTGTCAAATTTAAATGCTAAGCATTTCTGTGACCGCCAATTGAAAACAAGATGGTGGATTTGCGACATTACAAGGGTCATTTGCGACACTAAAAACTGCATTTGTGACACTTTCACATATTTTAACTTTTCTTGTTGACTGTAATGGGAAACTTTTTTTTTAACAACTTTTGAACTGTTTAATATTTTTTCACAAAATCTTCAAGAGGTACATCGGGGACCCGGGCTGCATGTTCCCTGAAGGTTTTGGGTCAGTTGCTCAAACTGTTTGACCTATAGGCGTGAGCAAAGAATGCACAAAAATGCATAATTTGTGTGTTTTTTGGCTCTCTGTAGCTCCGCAACCATATATCCGACCTTTACGAAACTTGACAGATCCAGAGATCTATGGTACCAGACAGTGTATTTCAGGCAAATCTGTCCTACAGTGGCAAAGTTATTAATCTGCCAAATTTCAGATTAATTGGGTACTCAACCCTAACAATAGTGGCAGTACTATGCCAGCATAATATATATATATATATATATATATATATATATATATATATATATATATATATATGCAAAAACTCCATTATTCCATCAGTTAGGGTTGTTTCCACAGTGACAAAGTGTGGAATTTCAGTGTTAAGGTTGCCACCATTCCACCCCACCCCCCCCCACTCCAGACATATCGGGTGTGTGTTGGAGTGGTCGTGCCTAACTCTCACCCCATTCTCCTATACTGCACCACCACAGATTCTTTACACATGGAATGGGGCACTAGTTAGGCATGACCACTCCAACACACACCTTGATGCCTATTGGTGTCTGAAGGATGGGGGGATGGTGGTGGGGTGGAGTGGTGGCAACCCTAACACCGAATTTCCACACTTTCGTCACTGTATAAACAACCCTAATTGATGGATTAACAGAGTTTTTTGCAATGATTTTCCCTTCGTTTTGAGAAATTGTAATGTAAGTGGTAAATGGTATGTGGTAGTGGGAGCACGGGCCCTTCGGGTCCTGTGCTCCATCTACATTGTCCATTTTTTGCATAATGAGATGCATATGTGTGATCATGGTCACTCTAGGCCCTGCACTTCCACTCACACTTCACAACGGAGTCATACAACAGCCATATAGGGTAAGGAACCCTTTTAACAGAAAGTTGCCGATATCTCAGGAACCGTAGAATCTACCAAAAAAATTCAAACGTTCCTGTAATCATGACAACCAGCACTTCTCATGACTATAATCAACTGAACCCATATCTCACATTGTTAATGAGCTTGGGGCACTGGAATGTACTGGAAAGCCACCCTTAGAACCCTTGGAAGATGTTTTTGCCAATATCTCTGTAACCGTAGCAAGTAGGAAAAAAATTCCACTGCAGGTGTCATCTACTATTTCCAAACTTGTTTCAACAGATTAGTTCACTTAAAAGTGAACCAAGCTGTCAGTAGCGAAAACTCTGTATCTTGTTTCATTTTTGAGATACAGGCATCGAAAGGCATGATGGGCACCACAATGTTATCCAATGGGAAATTGCTTAACTTTGGAACACTGCAGCTTTGGGCCCCTTTAATGTTTTGGCACCAAACCACCAAAAGGCACATCTGTGGGAACAAGGCTTGCTACCCTGCAAATTTCAGCCCAAAAGACCCAACCGTTTGGTTGCAGGAGGCTAGCAAAGATTTGCAGTTATTTTGAGCATAGTTTTGCAAAATACTTTTGCAAATCACGAATGTTTTGCAAAATAAATCATGAGACTTTTACATTTGTGAAAGTATTCTGCGAAAGGTTTTTCTGGAAAAAGTTTAAAAACGTAATTCTGGGGGGTTTAACCCCACAAAAAAAATATAGCTAGCATCCTCAGGACCCAATTAGGTAAACACAAAATCAGTATTTACCTAGATGGTCCCAATTTTAAATGCAAGGCATTTTTCTGTGTCACGAACTGTAAACAAGATGGCCAACTCATGAAGGTAAAAGGGCCATTTGTGACAGTAAAAAGAGCCTCTCACGAACATTTTGTGATTTTTGTTAACTTTTCCCATTGACTATAATGGGAAATTTGTTCCAAGGCTGCATGTTTCCTAAAGTTTTTTTAGACCAAACAGACAAACTGTGCGGGCTGTGGGTGAAGCAAAGAAACACGAAAAACGTCCATGTTTTTGCATTTTTTGGCATTCTGTAGCTCCGCAACCATACATTCGACTGTAACTTAACTTGGCAGATCCAGAGATCTATGGTACCAGACCACACATGCAAATTTCAGGCAAATCCATTGTACAGTGGCAAAGTTATTAAGGTGCAAAATTTGAGGTTTTGCAATAAAGTGGCTACTCAACCCTAACTATAGTGCTACTACCGTGGCACTATAACACAGATGTTAAAGTTCAGACTTTGAGGGTTAATAACTTTGGAGTTGGTCAATGGTTTGGCATGGAATTTGGCATCCATATTCCCCATGGGTAGGAATCTTGCCTGCCAAATGTGGTCAGAATCCATTGAGTAGTTTCTGAGATATAAAGTATTGAAAAACAGAACACTCTGGGTTTTTTGACATATCTTTGTCATCCTGGAACTCAGAAATGGTTTTATGTTGTGGGCTGAAATTTTAAGGGTACAACGCCCTTGGGTCACTGACGTGCCTTTTGAAGGTTTGGTGAAAAAATATGAATCCTACCAAAAGTTAGATAACAACCCTACCAACTGCTCCCCTCCATCACCACTACCATCCACACACACCAAGAGGCATTGGAGTGTGCCATAGGGTCATCAGGCCAACAACTCACCCCATTCTCTGATACTGTACCATGTCAGCTTGTTTACAAATGGAACGGGGTGAGACTTGAGCCTGATGACCCCATGGCACACCCCGATGCCGTTGGTATGTGGATGATTGGGAGTGGGGTGGTAGAGTTGAGTACTTCAAGCAACCATGATCAACTGAACCCGCATCTTACATTGTTTATGTGCTGAGGCACCAGAAAGCCTTGGAACCCTTGGAAGATGTTTTTGCCAATATTTCTGTAACCGTAGCAAGTAGGAAAAAAATTCCACTGCCGGTGTCATCTACTATTTCCAGACTTGTTTCAGCAAATTAGTTCACTTAAAAGGTGAACTAAGCTGCCAGTAGGGAAAACACCATATCTCACTTCGTTCTTGAGATACGTGTTCCAAAAGGCATGATGGGCGCAGCAATGTTATCCTATGGGAAATTGCTCAGCTTCAGAATGCTGTAACGTTGGGACTCTTGAATGTTTTGAACCAAACCACCAAAAGACACGTCTGTGGGACCAGGGCTTGCTACCCTTCAAATTTCAGCCCAAAAGACCGAACCATTTGGTTGCAGGAGGCTGGCAAAGATGTGCAAATCATGAAAGTTTTGGAAAATAAATCACAAAACTTTTGCATTTGTGAAAGTATTTTGTGAAAGTATTTTTTGGAAAAAGTTTAAAAATGTATTTCTGGGGGGGGGGTTAACACCCCAAAAAGATATGGCTAGCATCCTCAGAACCAGACTAGGTAAACACAACAATCAGTGTTTACCTAGAGGGTCCCATTTTAAACGACAGGCATTTTTCTGTGTCACTAACTGTAAACAAGATGGCTGACTCATAAAAGAAAAAGGGCCATTTGCGACAGTAAAAAGAGCCTCTAATGAAAGTTTCATGATTTTTGTTAACTTTTCCCATTAACTATAACGGGAAATTTGTGTTTTGAATAACTTCTGAACGGTTTAATATTGTTTCACCAAATCTTCAAAAGGCACATCAGTGACCAAGGCAGCACCTTTCTGGAAGTTTTTGGACTGAACAGACAAACTGTGTGGGCTGTGGATGTGAGCAAAGAAACATGCAGAAAGTAAGTTTTTTTGTGTTTTTTGGCATGATGTAGCCTTGTGACCGTAAATCCAACTGTAACACAACTTGGCAGATGCAGAGATCTGTGGTGCCAAACTGTGTTTTCAAACTTTCAGGCAAATCCTTTGTACAGTGGAAAAGCTATTAAGGTACAAAATTTGAGGTTTTGCAATAAAGTGGCTACTCAACCATAACTATAGTGCCACTACCGTGGTACTATATATATATATATATATATATATATATGTTAAACAAATGACATTTTTCATTTAACGTAATGGTTAATAGGAAAACTTTGCATTGTTACTGTATGTACATACAAGGGTCAGTGACTGCAAGTTTGCAAATGTTACAATTATGGCATTTTTTAAAAGTTAAAATTCTTTTTTATATGAGGGGATCTTTTTTCATGAGGTTGTGTTGTTCATATGAAAAAGACTGCTTTATACAAGAAAAAGAATGGGCTCTATTCAGAACTATGCATGGAATGTGTGGAACTCACTGTGCCCCTGCCCCCCAGTGTGCAGCCACGCAGTAGAAAAACATGACTGCACAGAGGTAGACTGTGGGATGCTGGTGGTCATTCTGTGGGATGCTCATCCTGGGTCCCATAGTGGATCCACTCTGCACATGGGCAAGGGATCCTGGGAAGGTGCAAAGCCACTCTAGAATTAAACTATGGGAGAGTGCCCAATTGGTCACCCCAGATCTTCTTGGCATTCAAGTGGGCTGGGGTAACTTTGTGGCAGGGGTCCTAATGCCAGTGGTGGATGTCCAATGGGGGGGGCAAAAATATGCAGGAAAGTTACATCAGTATCACTCATCACATAGCCCTGGATGACACTCCACTCCTTAGTGACTCATGCAGAGTGTTGGCACACCCCCAGCACACCCTCAGACCACCTGTGGCATGTAGATGCATGGGTGGCAGGGGATCCAGTGTGCAAGGTGCTAGCACTCCTGTGGTGAATGCCACCAGGGGTGCGCAGGTCCCAGTGGGGCACACGTAGTCATACCTATACACTGCCCATACATGGCATGTAGGCATTAGTTAATAGGGCCCTGTATGAAAAAAACTAAGCACAAATTATTTTTTTCATATGAAGGGATCTTTTTTCATGCGGTTGTGTCATTTATACGACAAACGTTTCCTTCATACTAAAAAAAAATCTGAAAAAAATGTAAGTCCAAATTCTTTTTTCGTATGAAGGGAATCTTTTTCCGTATGGCCCTATTCTTTTTTCATATGGCTATATGAAAAAAGACATTCAGGTCATGAAAAAAGATTTTACAATGCATTCAAAACACATTTCTGGGTGTTTTTTAAAAAAGTGAACTCATCTGATTAGCAAGATACATGTGGTAGTGTCTATGCAGGGTACCATTTTTATGGCTTTTCAAAAAAAACGGAAACAAGATGGTGGCCATATAAAAAACATTACTCCATCCCATACAAAACAGAACCCTTTTTCATATGGGTCAAATTATTTTTTGTATGAAACAGCTAACCCAAACACCATACTGAGCATGCTCAGAACCGAAATTTCAAATCCTTATAACTCTGGAACAGATAAATGTTTTTTACCAAACTATTGAAAATCACCACTGTGGCCCCAGTCTTTTCTACCCTGAAAACTGAAGAGCGAAATTCAGAATTGTCTGGGGGCTAGGCCTTCCAGATCTTGGAATCCGCACAGCCGACCAGAACAAAACTTGGCAATCCAAAAACCTTGGCCCCAAGACGGTGCATGCAAAATGTTGTGTAAATCCGTTAAATGGTGGCAAAGCTATTAAACTGCAGACTTAGGGGTTTAACATTAAACAGCCTACTCAACCCTAACTATAGTGGTGCTACTGCACCATTATAATAATACTGTGGATAATAAACAATACTTTTTGATCCTTTTGATGGCTGGTAGATAGGATTGGGTATACACAGATGTTTGAGCTGGTGAAGGATAACAGAACTAGAGGATATATACTCAAACTATGAATGGGCAGGCAAACAGGGAACAGAAACCTTGGAAAATATCACTAGGTGGTTAACATGTGGAATAGCCTAAATATTGAGATTGTGGAAGGTAGCATTGTTCAGGCTTTAAAAGCAGGATTAGAAATAATGGAATTGAGGGTACACAGCATTAATAGTAGCAGCAATCCAGCAAAGAACTTTTAATGTACATTATGTCCATTGACAAAAGCGGCATGGGCACTGCCATGCAGCAGGAAAGGTGGATAAGATGGACCCATAATCCCTTTCTTCACCACAATAGGAATGAGTGTTAATACATTTTTCTAGGATCAATTTAAAAAATACTGTCTGATGAAGAGACTAAGACTAGTACCACCAACATCATCTTTCTCCAAGGATGATAAGATGACTTCTACAAGGAACTTACAATAATATGTACAAATGGGTGTTCTTTCAAGATGAAACCAACAAAACTCTGTCATGACCTTGTCATGTCTGACTGGGAGATGAACGGATCTCAAAGGAAAACAGAAAGGAATTTCTTATCAGTCATAAAATGACTTGTTCCTAATAAGAAACCACTACCTAACATACTGATGCTCATGGGCTACACAGAGCAAAACACAAGGCTGCCCCTCCCCCCAGTTTGCCCCCCCCCAGGGCCATGTTGCTGTCTGATCCATGGTGACTCCCCATTTGATCCAGTTGACTGATGGAGAGGGTGAAGTCCAGGAAAGGATCAAGTCACCGGAAGGAAAGGCCCAGCACTGGACATGGAGGACACAGTGAGGCATCACTGTCCCATTTGGAAGCATTTTCAATTGGTGTTCTGTCCTATCCAAGCTATGATATCCATGAATTCTCTGTAGGCTCATCCATGGACATCATGTCAATATCTGCTCCACCCTATTCCTGTGGACCCAGATGTCCTTACTCCAACCAACACTTGGTGTCAGGAAAATGCTGGGATCCACATCCATCCACACAAGAGGAGAAGAGCTGTCCATTGGATGCTGAATCTTTCTTCCACAACCAGCCCTCCAACACTCCAGTTTTGTTCCAGAATCCAGTTTATCAGCATCACAAGCAATAGTACTTCTGCTGGTGGGCCAGCTTATGACTGTTTCCTTCTTCAGCATATGAGGCATGGAGCAAGAGTGGATATCCCCAGTAAGGATAGCATGGTCCCATGTCATAATATTAATCGCAAAACAGCAATTGCAGTTATGGCAAGTGTATATTGCTGAAAAGCAAATCAGCGATATACACTTCCAGTTGATCAAACATCTGGAACACTAAAAAGTGTTTTTGCCCCCCGCACCCCCCTGAATTTAGATTCTCAACTCCAGGGGGGTGCATGTCATGGAGGGGCCAAAATCCTGATTCAGCAAAAAATTAAGTCCCACAGCCACAAGCAGAGGTAAAACTTCCACACTCCCAGCCTCAAACCCAGTACCTGCTGTGCCAGAGCTGGCCACCCACACCACCACACTATATGGTTGGCTTGGCAACAGCAAGCACACCAGTCCCCTAAAACCCCATCCCTGTCCCTCCCCTTCCCCTTGCTAGCCCCCCTTCTGATCACCCTTCCCTATGCTTGCTTTTGTGTAGGGTCACTACCTTGCCAGGCTAGCCCATGGGGGAAGTGCTGAATATGAGTTGCCGTTTTAATAGTCGCCCATATTTAGTCACTATTCTCATTGGATACCAGATAGCATGGTTGAACCATGGTCAACCATGCTTCAACCACATGTTGACAATGATCAAAAACCATGGTCAACCATCCTTTTGACTATGCATTTTATTATGTTTGATTATGGCTTACCATGGTTGTGAAATAGCACCACAGGCAACCATGGTCATCTACGGTTAGAACATGCCATTGGTAAAGACCATGGCCAGCCATTGCCAAAAATAGTTAAAAGCAAAATCTCAAAGGGTTAAATAACCAAGGTCATCCATGATCGACAATAGTCAATACAAGTTCTTGCAGAGTTGAATAAACATCAGGTGTTACCTGCAAATAAATGAATTGCTACCCTTCCCAGATTATATCATTTTTTCAACAACCTTTTCATTCTGTAATGAAAACATGTTATCCATACATACTTTTGAAATAGCTTTTATTTACATACTGGTTTTGCTCCTCTTTCTAATGGAATCTCTTTCAATTTGTAACTAAAAAAATGTATTCCACTGTAATAGTGAACTCTTTAAAAATGTGGTGAGTTCTTATAGTAATTATTTTTTTATGTTCAAGTAATTATTTAATTGTGCAAACCATATTTTTTCTATATAAACTGTAAACACGTTAGATTGGGATTATTTATATCAGTTTAAATTGTCAAATTATGCATTCTGGCTGGCCTGGTGGCATTGAGAGCTAAGGCGCTGGATGCCTTACCTCGTACCACACTGACAACCCGTGTTCGGGAATGAGCACAGACCATCAGAGGTCGGCGGGGGGGCACGGAACTGGATGGAGCCACTGAGAGACAGCTCTCCTCTCCAGGGAGGGAAGGTGGTATCCCTTGGCTCTTGACCGCCTCATCGTAGAGGCCTGGGGGGGCAGCACAGGCCAGAGGGAGCACTAGACCGACGGGTGAGAGGATGGGGCCATCACTGGGGCTGTAGTATGTATGCATGCCTCCATGCACATCCATCTCTACTCCTGGGGCCCCAGGATAAAATGGGAGGACAATGAAAAATGGAGAAATGGATTAGGCCACAGGATGACACCTGACCCTCTGCAAGCTCTTCTCCCAGGCTGGGCTTATGGTAAGCCCTGGTAATTCTGGAATGTCGGAGCTGGGGGGTGCTAGTCGGGCTGAAGGGGACAGTTAGAGAGGAGATAAATAATTACAAAAAAAATAATTATGCATTCCAATATGAAAGTAACTTATGCAAATTTGGTTGTTATCCCACGTTCTTATGACCATGGCCAAACAATGATCAAACATGGATTAACCATGGTTCACCGTGGTTGACCATGGGGTGTCCAGAACATTCAGAAAACATACTGGGAATGACCATTATTTATTATGTAGATGAAATGAACAGATCAGAAATGAATAGGCAATGTGTCTCATTTTAAATTCTGCAAAAGATTAAAATGAATGTGTTCAGTTTGTTAGACCAGTGGAGTAGAATGATCATGTTCAAGCATGCTGAACCATGGTTAAACAATGACCACAGTCAACCACACTCTGACCTTGGTAGACTAACAATCATTTTTAACCATGGTCAACAACCACAGTCAAAGCATGTTCAGAGAACAATAAACAATTTTCAACTATGTTTGAACAAGGTACCTTGGTCAAATTCTCACTGGGGTAGTTTCTTCTTCTGTTCTAGGTAGTGGGGACAACATGTTAATAGCAGTAAAGGTTGGGGAGCCAGTGGGTAACAGTCATTAAAATATGACTGAATTTAAAGTGATAAATGGATGGAATAAGGCAATGAATATTCTCAGCTTTTTGGGTAAAATATAATTTTTTGGTTATTCAATGAATCTATGTTTGAAAGATAAGTTTTGCTTGACACATAGAAACAGAGCCATATCTTACCAAAACAAAAAACATACTTTAAAAGTGAAGTTAGTTGGCCTGGTGGTGCTGAAGGTTGAGGCGCTGGACACCACACCTCATGCTATGCTGGTGACCTGGGTTTGGGAATGAGCTTGGGTCATCGGGGGTCAGCAGGGGAGGGAAGAGATTGAGCATCCGGAAGACTGCTCTTTCTTCCCGGGGAGGGCTCAAGGGGCTGCGTCACACAGGGGTGACCTCTGGTGGAGACCAGCGGATAGCCGAGTTGGTGTCACTATGCATTATGAAGGGCGGTGCTGTGGCAGGTGTTGGCACTAGTGCCACTGATGCCATTGCACGACCGAGCATTGGGGGAAACATAAAAATGGACCCACCCTCCAGAGGATAGGCGAAGGCACTGCCGCCAGCTCCACACTCCCAATGCTGGGCTCCTCACTCTTCCTTGTCCTCCACTCTGACAGGGCTCACTACACTATAGATAGAGTGCCCTGGGAGGATAAGGCTGCCCTTCCCCATGGGGGCTTAGATCCGGGGGTGCAGCCTGGTCAGAGTGAGGGAGTAGTTGTGGTTGCCACAGCAGGAGGTAGAGAGTGGGCTAGGCAGATGCTGGAGAGAGTTCCTTGGGTAAGGGTTGTAGAAATAAAGTGTAACAAAAAAAAAAGTGAAGTTAGACATACGGAGATCCCATGGCCAGTTAGTTACCCCTGTGGAGGATGACTGTGGCTTTGATCAAGGGTTGGAATTTGAGATGGACATTTCAGAAAGGTTTTTTGATCCTACTTAGCCAGCTGCAAGTATGGCTTACTCAAGCACTTCAAAGAACTGTGAGCTCTGGAGTCCTGGGATAGGGTGCTCCACTGGGGTACCTATGCCTGTCTAACACAGACTTAACAGCAGCAGAGCACTCAATTGCATATAGCTCAATAAAGAAGTCCACATACTCTGTACCTTCTGATGCAAATCACCATTTATTTGTTAAAATGTTCAGGTCCAGACATCTCAAGGACAGAAAGAGCTCCTGCACATACAATAATGTCCCAGCACCTCACTCGTTTGAGTTTTGTAAATGGGCAGAGTTCTAGACTGTCACTCTTTAAATACAATAAATCTGCTTATCACAATCTAGCACTAAAATCATTTTAAAAGAGCCCTTAGAGTGATACAAGCTGCATTGCTCTAGGGCTGTGGCAAACTCTGGGTGTGTCAGGGACTTTGTGCCCAATGTTAAAGAACTGGTGTTCCCTGTGGCAAAGACCCAGGAGCTGGGACAGCTGCAGGCTAAAGGGGGGGGTGAATATACCTGCCAGGAGGTGGCCAGGGCATAAGGGGCATGGGTGTGCCTTAGTGGGCATCAAGGATATGGCAGAATTGCAGGGTGGTGATATGGTTCTCAGCAGGGGTGCCTTTTGCAATGTCAGGCAGCTGAATGGATCATATCACTTCATGGACAGGTTGGCATGGCTGGACAGTGACCTGCCCCTGGGTGGGCATAGCCCTGGCACTTGCCTCATAGGTGCCATGATCCCCAACTTTTTAGGCGGGAGGCAGCCTGCTGCAACACAGGGGTCTGGCACCAGGGGGCTGTTGTGGTGCCAGAGAACATTCCCCTCCACTACTGGCAGCCCTCACCCTGCAGCCACTGCTTTGTACCTACAGGGTTGGGAACTGTGGAACCTATGGGGCAGGTACCAGGGCTGTGACCACCAGGGGTCAGGTCACTGCCTGTCACAAAGTAATCTGATCCAATTGGCTGCCTGGCACAGCAGAAGGCACCCCCACTGAGTGCCACATCACCACCATGCAATTCTGTCATATCCTTGACACCTCCTAAGGCACCCCACATGCTCCTTCTGCCCCAGGCCCTCTACTTACAAGTCCCCCACAATCTCTGCCCTGCCCAGCAGTGGTGCATGGCCCTTAGACCATCTCCTGGGTTCTAACCTCAGCCTCCTGTTCCATCCATGGTTGGGCTTCCAATATGATAAAAAAAAGTAATGGTATAGTCATGCCATGGCACAAGCCACCTTGTGACCTGATCTTTTGCCTTAAGATTACACAGAGAAGATCTGCAGCATGGTGTCCCAATTTCACCACAGCTGGTGTTTCAAAATTGGGATTGCTGCAAACTATGATACAGTGTGCCACTTGTGTCAACCATGTTTGCCGCAGGCACCTTGCATCACTGTTTGCCTTTTGAAAATCGAGCCCACAGCATTCATGCATAACACAGTGAAAATGATGCTGCTCCATTTTAGTGTTTTAATAGTGTAAAACTATCAGTGATACTAAATCCACCATATCAATTTTAAAAACCTATTATGAAAAGATGTTATGTATGAAAGATTAAAAAAGTGGTCACCGACAGCCAGGATACATAACACAGATATGGTGGGAGTCAAATGCAAATCCTTATTTCATCTCCATAAAGATTTTAGCACTACAGTTACTGAATTACTTCCTCCTTTTTAACCCATTTAAGAATTACACAATAAATTAAAGTAGTTACCAGGCTGCGAAAAAGGTTAAAAATTCTGCAGTTACTTTAATTATCGGATCACAAGTGGGTATGGTGGGAGTCAGACCTGAACAAGTTATTTATATATTATCTAAAGTTTACAGTTCAATTTGAAGATTTACTTCCCAGTACTGAATAAGATAATGGTGTTAATTTTATAGAATGACTTTCCACTTTTGAACCCGTTTAGGAATTGCATAATAAATTAAGGCAGTTACTAAGTTGCAAAGCAGGTTAAAAATCTGCAGTGTTTCATTACTCTACCTCCATTTCCTGACTACTACAAGTGGCTGTGATGGGAGTCAGACCCACATACATTTTTTATATTTAAAGTTTACTGTTCAATTTGATGATTAAACTGCCGCTGCTGTACATTAGCCTTTCTGCAGTATTACAATGCTGATGTCTCTGTGACTAGACTGCATCAATTGACCATGGTCAGAGTCAGACCTGGGGCCAGATTCACAAATCTTTGCCGAGCACAAACCCAGTTTACCCAGTGCAAGCAGGGGTTTGCCTGGCATTGGTATTCACGAATCCCAGTTTTCCCATGCAAACTGGGTTTGCACCCGGGCAAAGTTGTGAGGGGAGGCTGCAATGCAAGTGAAGGGGAAGGGACCTGCATATCCACACAGTTTAATTCACAGGTTTGTGCTCCATGCAAGGGCCTTTTGTGAAGGCCCTTGCATAAAGAAATTGCCACCAACCAAAACCTGGTGGTAATCCTCATAACCCTAGTGGTTGGTGGAGGTACTATGGCCCCTCCACCCCTTTCTGCAATCACTGTCCTGAAAGAAAGACATTTTCCCAGGAAGTCTAGGGTCCCTCCCTCTCCCTGATTCTCACCTCCAGATGAAAAATCATGTTCCATACTGTAGTGGCCCCCCCTTCCTGGTCTTTGACTGCCATCCCCAAATATATAAATGCATTCCCAGGTAGTCTAGGGTCCCTTCCCCTCCTGATCACTGACCCCATATGAATGATCATTAACCATAGTGTAGTTGCCCCCAGTCACTGATTACCATCCCCAGAAAAAGTAAAGTTATGCCTGGGTAATTACTAGGGCCCCTCCCCCCAGACCCCCAATGATCACCATTTCTGTAAGATCAGTACTGCTCCCTGGCAGTCTAGTGGACCTCTAACCCTTCACCCCATCTAGTGTCAGACTCTGATTAGTGTTTTGAAGCTAATGCTTAAAGTCAAGTTTAAGTACTGACTTCCCACTGCTGTTTATTTATTTATTGAGAGTATTTATTTTTTTATTTATTTATTGAGAGTATCAGTTTACCACCTTTGAGTCAAGGACTCATTTCCAAAGGCTCCACGTCAGGTACAACAGGTATTCATAACACAGTAATACAGTGATAGTACGGAAAGATTCTACAGACATGGTATTGGCAATATATAAAGTTAACAGTATAACAGTGAGGACGTAGCTAAGATAGAAACAGGGTTAAGAGCAGTGTTGCTAGATCTATACAGTAGGGAAGCCATAGAGGTCCTGAGTGAGGCTTGCAAAAGTAAGTGAGCAGCACAAACGGTAATAAGGGTGTAGCCTGTATGCTAGTAGGTAGTGTAGGCAGCTGGGATACCAACTTTGTCATTAACACACAAAAGCAACAGGGCGAGGAGTATGTTGCTGTGCCCAATATGGTGTATGAATTTAGCTTTATTTATTATTATTTATAAGATGCCACTAGTCCAAACTGAAAGAAAAAAAAAACTTCCAGCTTATTAGTTTTTAATTATGATATAGAGTATCCAGTTGTTGCAAGAAAGCTAGCACCTGGCTAAAAGATGACTGACTATTACTACCAAACACCACAATTTAGAAAAATATGTATTGAAAGCATGAAGTCTGAGAGTCAATAACATGAATGTGAACTGTATACCCCACTCTTGAAGCTTAAGTAATAATGTATGTCCAAATGCACATGTCACTTTAGTGGCATTCCCAGCAGTTGCATTTTTTTAGATTGCAGAGACAGGCTCTGCCTGGCCTGAGCACCCACTCCACTCAAACCAACCCAGTTCTGATTTCTTTTGCATTTTTCACTTTAATGAGGATCAGGGTCACAGATTTCAGCAACCTGTTACCACTGCCATAATCATGTTGATGTTTCTGGGGATAAGTACAGAAGGCACAAAAAGTCAGTTCACTTGAATTTTGTAACCAATATATTTGAATGCAAAATGTTTGCAAGTAACTGCCAGTCAACAAGCCTTTGTTCACTTATAATGCACAATAATCCTTTCAAAAATTGCCCTTTTACATATATGGCTGGTGACAGTGTGATGGCAAATGACTAGAGGTGGTGAAATTGTGTTTCTTACAGGACTGCTATAATGTTGGAGGGGAGGTGTTTTTTGGGGGGAAGGTAAGGAGTTTTGGGGTTTGTTAGTGGGATTTTGGTGTTGAAAGGGGTGATAAAATTGCAGTTAGCATTATCACGTCAATATTGCAATCAACCACTGAGTCATAATTCAGATCTTCCCATTACAATTATAGAAATCTCTTCGGATCCCATTCATGGTTTAAACCCTGTGGGTTTAAAGTATTCTACCTGAAGATCTACCTACTCTCTTTTTGGAGAAGTCAATTAAATCTATCCCCCCTCCCATGATTTAGCTGTAGCATCCAATCAATACCCATAAATGCAAATATTTCTGGTGTGAATTAAGAAAATCACTGAAATAAGTTCCTACTTCGTTGTTCATGCCTGCCTTTGGTAAGCTCCTCATATGTCCTTGCATCATGCTTTTGAGTAAGTATATAGTACGTTCCACATAGGCTAGTTGCAGCTTCATCACAAAATACTGTATAAATTGCAAATGTTTTTGGACAGGACTTGTTCAAGAACAGGAAAGGTGTAAAAGTAAAAATGATAAATATGAAGATGCACTGGTTTTGATTTTAGCTGTTGTGAGGGGACTTAGAATCACTTGAGAATGTTTCTTAGAAGAGCTAAGGAAAAAACTTACCAACAGCACAGCATTGGTAGTACATATGAATGGTATGTTGTTGATTGCAGCAGAAAGTTGGTATAGTCAAAATACGTGTGGTTTTGACTGCAAGAACTGTTGACAGTACCCTGATGAGCCATATGTTGCAAAGGTTTGAGAATATTTTCAGAGTGCAATATGTGGTTTGTTGGAGTCCTGAGGCATGGAATCGGGTTTCACAGAGGAGGTTTTTCCTTATTTACAGAAAATGTTGCCTTCTTTTCTTGATCACCCCTTTCCCCTATGTCTTAAAAAGGCATTTTATTCTTTCAAAAATATGTGCATCAAAGCTGAATCCTAGCATTAACAGGGAGAAAATTACACTTATTGCCACTCTTCTCAGTATGGGTGAAGTTAATTCAGTTTGGACCTAAGCAGGAAAATTAAAGGGTTTCACTTTTTTTGACCACAGTGTTATATGCAACATTGCATGGGACAGAGAGAAGGCAGAAAAAGTTAAATTAGTTAAAGGGGGGCTGTGAAAAATTAGGTGCCTCTTCTCATCTTTTTATTCCTTAAGACTGAATGTAACACTTGAAACTGAGCAATTGCTATTTTCTAATTTTTTTAACAGCTGTAATTTCTGATTAAATGAGTTCCATAAGAGATTCTGAGTTACAGTAAAGCAAGGTCCTGTGCCAGTTATTGAAAACTAGAACTTTGAGACTAAATGTTTCAAGTCCTCTGTTATCATTGTCTGAAAAAGATTGTACTGTACACTCAGTGGGAACAGTACTGTACAGTATATGTACCACACACTTCAAGCCAGCAATTATCTCCTCTGCTGGTTTCTGAAAAAGGGCAGTGTTCAGTCTCTAAATCAAATTATTTTTTTTAAGGTTTGGTGTCTGCTGGGCTGTGTTAAAGAACTGTATACTGTACAAAGTGCCACCATTATGAGTAATTGCTCTTGGAAGTTTAATTTGGGTAATGCTCTATAACCTACAGTATATTCTTATTCTATTTTTCTTCGATTACTCTGTATTAGGGGTGGGCAAAAGTTCTGAATTATGCTTTCGTAGAACTTCCGTGAAATTTCAGAAATTTCGTGAAAATGTTTGCAACTTCCGCCATGGCAACATTGGTATTTTCTGTGGATTTTCACCTGTTTCCATAGACTTTTTTGTTGAGCTATGGACTAATACATTAAACTGCAGATTTTATTCCATCCGCTGTTTAATGTATTATTTCATATCTTACCTTCTACTATAAACACCATGGTGGTGTCTAATGGTCCCCATACACAATGATCATGGGTCCCATTTAAAAATAATTTGATCCCTGGTGTCTACAGTCCCCCTTAAACACACCTGCCAATTGTGAGTCATATAAAAAAAATCAGCTCCTGAGTCCCTGGTGTCTAGTGGTTCCCCCACCCACCGATTGTGGCCCCCTAAAAAATCATAATTCAATGGTATCTAGTTGATCCCCTCCCATGCAGGATCCCCTTAATTAATAAAAAAGGCAGTCTATCCATTTTCCATCCTGTAGTATTCCCTGGTATATGGTATTTAGTGGACCTGGACCCCCCTCCTTATCTACGATTCCCAGTAAAAAAATGTCAACCCATTTCCCTGGTGTCTAGTTCCCCCCCACCCAGACAATTAGTCCCTAACCACTCTATTCCCCTGGCACCACAACCCCATGTGGGCCACCAGCACAGTTCTCCTCTCTCCTCCATGGCCAGTGGCCCACTGAACTGTAAATGATTCAATGAATGAGCAAATGCTTACACGCACATGCTCATTCATTGACAATCAGTGAGCTCACTGGCCATGGAGGAGAGAGGAGGGCTGTGCTGCAGCCCACTCGGGGTCGGGGCATGGGGGAGTGGGGTGATGGGGGACTAACTGTATGGTTGGGGGGTCCACTAGACACCAGGGAATTAGGATTCATTTTCTTTTTTTACTAGGAATTGGGGATAGGGAAGGCTTTTCACTAGACACCAGGAAATACTATGGGACAGAAAATGGATGCACTGCCTTTCTTATTAAGTATCTTCGGCTGTACTTTACTTGATGGAGAGCACAGAAACTTGTTTGGTGGACTACAATTCATTTTTATTTATCTCTACATCGCTTTACTTTCAACGAGCTATCTAATGCATTATCATCAGACTGTTACTGAACTTTCTACAGTGCAGGTTGTGTATCCTTTGAGGTCTGACATTTGGCTGCCAGTACCTGGAGTTCATCCTGATCAAGAGATCCTAATGCTGCTGAAACAGAAGATTTTTTTAACACTGCTTTTCATGAGCCTAAAAATTCATTTTTAGTTACGATTACTTACAGACATTTCAAGGCTCACCACGTATACGTATATACTGCAAATATACTGCATGAGCCACTTCATATTCTTTTTGTTGGTTCAGAACCCTGGATGGTTTTTGGTTTGAAAAATAATGCTGGGTGAATTTTTTGTTTTTTTTTGCTATTCTAATCCACCTACACTAGTGGGTAGCTCTTTACATGTTAAAGATAGCTATTTTTTGCTTCTTGAATTATCTGATATAGAAGGTATTGTGTATTTAATATTTATTGTGATTCTATGGTTTTTGACTGGGAGATGTGGGGTCGGGAAGGAGGAGGGACATGACAGGTTCTTGTATTGGATCCCCAATGTTATTTGAATTTTTAATAGGGGTCCTGGATAGGGAGGGGGGTCCACTAGACACCTGGAAATTATGATTTCTTTGGGCCACAATCAGCAGGTGGAGGGATGACTAGACAGTCACACCAGGGTCTCAGGAGTGGATTTTTTTTACTTGACCTGAGATTGGCATGTGTGTTGGGGGGCCACTAGACATAAGGGATCAGATTGTTTTTACATGGGACTTGTGAGGATCAACAGGTGTTGAGGAGCACTAGACATGAGAGTTTGGAGTTGTTGTTTTTTTATATAAGTCCCACAATCAGTGGCTATGGGGGGAGCACTAGACACCAGAGAGATCCGAGTATGTTTTTCTTACATGGGAGGAACCAGCGATCGGTAGAGGGGATGATTAATGTATTAAATTGGGGGGGACCTCAGAATGGACTACTGACAGTTATCTGTTCTGCAGATTTTTTTGCAGCAGTTTAATACATAAACAGTCACAGCCAGTACATTTATTCCACCCTTGTAAGGTGGAATTTCTGTTAAAGTTGCAAAAATGATTTCCGAACATTTTACCCCAAAGGGCATTTGGCTGGGAAGCCAAGTTTCAAGAAAATACAGAATCACACATGCCCACACAATGCAAAGCATCATGGGCTGCATATGCAAATCACCACAGAATGTTATGCTGGTTCAACTTTAAGCAGAATTGCATATCTATATATATATATATATATATATATATATATATACACACACACACATATACACAGTCATATCCAAAGACATGGCCAGATATTTCCTGAAATTTCTGTGATATTTCTAGAGAAATCTCCTGCTTTCTCCATTTACACAGTAGGGGCAGTAGAGAGAAATGTTTAGAAAATGCGTGAAATATCTAGAAATATCTGGCCATGTCTGTGGCTACTACTGTATATATATATATATATATATATATATATATATATTGAGATGCACGGATATCACTTTTACACAGGATATCAGATCTGGATATCTGGATATCCTGCATCTACTATCCGACCGGATCGGTTCAACATCGGGTCGGATAGTAATTAGTGTGATGATAAAAAAAGTATGCTCTCGTAGTGCTGTATTGGAGAGGAGAGCTTAATTGGATGTTATTGAGCTGTGCCAAGCCATTAAGCAGTTAAGCTTTATGCTTTAGTGTGCATGTGCAGCATCCTTAACTCAGATGAAACTGCCTCTGAATAGAGAATGCAGAAGTGCAGAAGTGCAGTCCCTGTAAACACGGTGATAATCGGGCGGTTAAGAATAAAACACATCCACCGCAGTGCTACGACATCTCCTCAGCCCAGGATTACAGGGATGGAAGGCAGGTCTGCAATGACTTCATATTTAATGTGGGCTTATCTTCCCCGCAACTTGATGCTGTGTGTTTCAGAAGACTCCCATTGAGTCCACTCCCTGACTACTAACTGCGGTTCTTTAGAAGTAATGAGACCCAAGGTTTGAAGGGGGTGATAAGGTTTAGTGAGTGTATTAGACATCCTGAAGTCATGCAGTGAAGGGAGGTAGGCAACAGGGGGTGTGATTACTGGAACAGTGTCTACTATGTAGAGTGTAGCACATAAGGAGAAGAAGGCAGTTAGTGTGAGGTGTCAGGTATACTGATTTTCAGAGTCATTTTGGGAATGAGAGGGGCAGTGGTTCACTTGCAGGGTGTGTGTTGAAGCTAGATATAGAACAGGTAGGAATAGTCTGTTTTAAGTGAGCAATAGTGTCCCTGGTGGCCGAAGTGTATAGGGAGCTTATAGGAAATTGTGGTGTTAGGTGTCAGTTGCTTCAGAAGATCACTAAGACCTCCATGGCCCTTTAAGAGGTAAAGCCTGCTGTGAGAGGAGATGACTACTAACAGACTGTGTAGCCCAGTGAATAAGGCTGTGAGCTGTGAAAGGGCTGAGCTCCAAGAGTGCCAGGGAGCTGGTGAGATGACTGTGATGTTCTATTCTTTTAATATGGAGATAGAGGAAGTTAAAATGTTACAAGGGTGTGTGCAATTCAGTAGCGACCCCTAGGGGTGAAAGACGATGAGCTGCAGAGTGGCAAGTTGGGTGATAGAATCACATGACTAACGACTCCCTATAATGGGAAATTGCCCACCCAGGAAGGGAGATTGAGGGCAGCTGCCATGGTAGTGGCGGCAGGATAGCACTGCTCGGGATCACTTGAATTTCAGTGTCTGCAACTGGGAGAATGGGGCTCTGTAGCGCCTGTCGGTAGGGCTAACTCCTTAGTGGAGACTGCTCCTGGGTAAGTCTATAATAAGAGAGGTAAAGGGGATTAGGAGGTCAAGTCACATCAGAGACAAAGGGAAAGGGTTATGTCATTACAAATGACTGGCGTGTTGAGCTGGAGGAAATGGTGCATCTTTAAAATACTCGACCCGACCCGACCTGATTTAAATTTAAAAAACGATCGGGTTGGATATGGGTAAAAAGCCTGATATCAAACTGGATTGGATCTCCTGGTCACATATCCGTGCATCACTAATATATATATATATATATATATATATATATATATATTTACATACACACACACACAACAGAGGCGAGTGGTAAATGAGTGAGACAAAACAGTGTATTGTCCACCGCAGTGTGATATTTTTACCCTCTGCTCTACAGTGATGATATCACCCATTTACACACACAGTGCACACAAAGGTCACTGATAACATCACTCTAGGTAGCTTTCCCTCAGCATACAAGAAAAACATGTGTTGTTACCATAGAAACAAATACAGAAGTGCAATGCCTTCACCGGAAACACAGTTGTTGCTCTTAAGAAAGCATGTTTCTCCATCAAGGACTCCTTCACAAAATAGGCACAAAGTAACAAGTTACAAAGGATAAGATAACTCTGTACTATGTTGTTTCTCTTTTTCCTGGTCCCCACTGCAGGCAGATGCACAGAAAGTGGACCAGAGTGCTTGAATCAGACTCCAACACAGAGTTAAATGAAACACATCAAACAAGCAACATATCATTGTGAAGAGTAAAATTTATAACAGTTCAACTTGTAAACCCACTAGAAAAACTGTAGTTACTTTATATTATATGTTGCAAAACATAATAAGCAGCAGAAGAGAAATTGCTTCTATAACTTGAAAGTGAAACATCCACAGATTGGCTGAATGGAAACAACAAGAGCAGGACAAAAATAAGTTAAAACAGTCACACAAGCAGTACACTAAGGCCCAGATATTCAAAAGAGTTGAGCCATGCACAATAGGGTTGTGCCTGCGCAAGTCCGAAATGCGCCATTCTGCGATATTCAGCAGGAGGCAGTTGAACTCCCGAAATCATGCTAAGCAACAGCACAATGATAATGAAGGCATGCGCAACTGAAGGGGGAGGAACCATGCATAAACTGCACAGCCCAATATTCAGCCCGGGCCCTGCAGAGTTATGCAGGCACAACCCCTACCTGTGCCTGCACAAAGTTGAGCCCCCCAAAAAAGTAACAAGTTAAGAGCCACCCACAGGTGAGCTGCCGCATTGCAGGGTGCAACACAACAGCTGCCACCTGTGGGTGGCCCTCGACCTGTTCCTGCCACACATGGCGGCGCCCCCCAATGCTCCGATCATGGGCAGAAGTGTACCCCCACCCCCCGAGTAGCCTGATCACAGGCAAAACAGTATTCCCCCACCCCCTGAGTAACCCGATCGTGGGCATAACTTCCCCCACCCCTGAGTAGCCCGATTGGGGCAACTCCCCTCACCCCCAGTATCCTGATCTCGGGCATAACGTAACCGCCCCCATTAGCCTGATCGCGGGCATCAGATTCCCCAAGCTCAATATCCCTGGTGGTCCAGTGGACCAAACTGAGCCCAATCGTGGGCAGCATTCCTCACCCCCAAATATGAAATCCTGGTGATCCAGTGGACCCCCACCCCACCACCCAAGGAGCCCCAGCACCCGCTCCCCGTCAGCCGGTGGGCGGCAGCACCCACCTGCTTGCCACCCCTCCCGCCCGCCGACTGACAGCTCGGTATGGCTGCACACCAATTCATTCATTCACATATCTGGACCGACTGTACAGTATGGCTGCACGCCCATTGGCTCATGCTCAGAACCAATGGGCGTGCAGCCTATCGGCTGTCAGTCGGCAGGCGGCGAGGTGGCAGGTGGGTGGGGTGCTGCCACCCGCCAGCTGATGGGGGCGGGTGTTGGGGTCGTGGGCGGGTGGGTGGGGGTCCACTGGATCACCAGAGATTTCATACTTGGGGGTGAGGAATGTCGCCTGCATCGGGCTCCATTCAGTCCACTGGACCACCAGGTATATTGGGCTTTGGGGAATCTGATGCCCATGATCAGGCTAATGGGGAGATGGGTTATGTTATGCCCACGATCGGGATACTCAGGGGGTGGGGGACACTGTTTGCCTGCGATTGGGCTACTCGGGGTGGGGGACCACTGTTCTTCCAGCGTTCGTGCTACTAAAGGTCCACTGGACCACCAGGGATTGGAGACATGCATTGTCCCTTACGGGACGCAATGCGATCCAGCTGCAGGGGGCGTCGGTCCCGACAGCTGCTGCCTGGCAGGGTGCCAGGTGCAAGTCATCGGGGATTGGCTCACCCGCATGCTAATGGCATGCTAATGGGGCCGTAATCAGATGCAAATGGCCCCCCTGTGCCTTGCATAAATTATGGCCCCATTTGCATGTCACCCTTTGAATATCGCAGGTGCTGTGCATGGCGCAATGGAACTTATGCCACCGCATCTCAATGCTCCATTCTGACCACTTGCACTGGTGCAGTTCCACTGCGCCATGCACAGTGGGTGTGGCCAGGGGGCGATATTCAAAGAAGTTACGCCATAGCACAGCTCCGTTGAATATTGCCCGGGCCACACCCCTGCGCAACTGTTTTGAGCAGCGCAGGGGCTTGCGCCACAAAGTGGCGCAGTTTGAGTATCTGGGCCTAAAGCTGTAAGAAACAAACTAAATAAAAATACTCACAAACACAGAAATCTAAGAAAATAAAAGAAAGTTTTGATGAAACCACCTTCCCCGACACCAGCCTAAATCCCACCCACTAAGGCAGAGCATCCAATGAAACATAACACATAGACAACATGTAGCCAAGCACACATCAGCAACACACACATCAACCAATCAGAACAGTACAAAACATACACCCAGCCCCAATAACAAAAGAAAACTCCACAGCCCAAAAACCCATCCACAAACTAAATACATAAAACCCTGTCACTCATTTAACACTCACCCGTATTGTATACATTGCACACATGATGTACAGATTGTGTGCTATGGAAAATATTCTCACTCCTGCATTGTGAGCTCTGGGTATCTCACTCGTGCCTTCCGCACTCATGACATATCCAGAGCTCACTCTGCAGGAGTGAGAATATTTTCCATATCACACCCCGCCCATCATGTAGCCCCTGTTTTCATATATATATATATATATATATATATATATATATGGATACATGATGGGCATGAGTGTGATATGGAAAATATTTTCAGTCCTCCAGAGTGACCTCTGAATAGTCATGAGTGGCAAAGCCATGACTGAGGTTTCAGAGGTCACTGTACAGGACTGAACATATTTCCCATATCACACAAGTGCACATCATGTATCCTATTTATACAATGGGGGCCTCATTGTTGCAAAATGTAGAATTTGTGCGGCTTTGCACGGTTGCGCAGGTTTGCAAGGGTGCAATAAATGGCATTTATTTTAACTCTGCTGATGTCATCAGGATTTATTTCACTGCAGTGAAAATAACTTGTTTGATCTCACTGGTATATGTCTCACTCCCATTGTATAATTGTATATATATATATATATATATATATATATATATATATAAATTATATATATATTAGAGGCAAAAACTCAATTTAATGCATCAGTTAGAGGTTGTTCCACAGTGACAAAAGCAAGGAAATTCGATGTTAGGTTGAAACCCTTTGCATCCCTCAGCCCACCTCCCACTGGAATCGGGGTGCGCATTGGGGTGATCAGCCCTGTCACCCCATCACATGTGGAAAGAAGCTGAGGAATAGGAGAATGGGGTGACAGTTAGGCCCGATGACCCCAATGCGCACCCTGATTCCAGTTGGGGGGGTGGGCTGGAGGGGTGCAAAGGGGGTTTCAACCCTAACATCGAATTTCCTCGCTTTTGTCGCTGAGGAACAACCCTAACTGATGCATTAAATGGAGTTTTTTGCCTCTAATTTTCCTTCTTTTTGAGAATGATAATGAGAAATAGTGAATGTAATGCAGCAGCAGGATTATGACCCTCATGGGCCCCACGCTCCCGCCACATGATGTCTTGTCACATAGTAACATTGTGCCCGCAAACGCAAATTGTAATGCGCATGGTGATACAAAGCAAAACAGAAAGAGAAACAGTACTGTAGACAGAAATGTTAAAAACAACGGAAATGCAACCGCAAATGAAAACGCAAAGGGTAATGCACATGGTGGCGTACACGTGAACGGTAAGTGAAACAGGTACGGAACTGCAAGCAGAAATGGTAATGGTAACAGTAATGTAAGCACATAGGTTGGTTTTCCCCAAAAGCTGTATAGAGAAAGACAGTGAGTACAAAGAATGTATGCAACATAATGACTCTCGGAACACAAAAATCAGGAGTTGGAATAGTAAATTGCTTATATCTCAGTAACCGGATGACATAGAAAAAAAATTTAAAAGTCATATGTATTATCACTTTCCTGGCTAGCTTTATAAGGGGGCTAAGAATTTTTCAACAAAAGCTCCGTATCTTGCACCGTTTTCGAGATACGGGCCCCCAAAGGCCTGGCGAACACCGTAAAGTTATCCTATGGGAAAAAACAGAAGTTTGGAGTGCCATAACTTTGCCTCCATGTAAAAATTTTTCACCAAACCACTGAAAGGCACATCTGTGGGATGTTGGCTGTATCCCCTGAAAATTTCAGCCCAAAAGACCAAACCGTTATTTTGCAGCAGGGCGCCAAACTATTGCTGCAATGCGTCAGCTGCTGTAATGTTATCCTATGGGAAAAAGTGTCAACTTTGGAGTGCCATAACTTTGCCATCGTGTAATATTTTTTCAACACAACACTGAAAAGCACATCTGGGAGATGTCAGCTGCATTCCCTTCAAATTTCAGCCCCAAACTCCAAAATCGTTCTTTTGCAGCGTGGTGCCAAATCATTGCTTTCATTTCCCCACAGCCTAGAAAAGTACTGTCGCAATTTGCGAAAGCTTTCACAAAAATTTGCGACACTTTCGTGAGCACGAAAGTACTTTGCGAAAGTACTTTTTCCAGAAATTTGAAAAACATATCTCTGGGGTGTTTTACCCCAAAATAAAGACATGGCTAGCATCCTCAGGCTCTGACTAGGTGAATACAAAAATAATTAGGTTGCTAGAGGGTCTCAATTTTAAAATGCCAAGCATTTTCTGATCACTAACTGAAAACAAAATTGTGGATTTTGCAAGTAAGAGGGCCATTTGCGAAAGTAAAATGCATTTGCGATATGTCAAACTTTTTCTTAACTTTTCCCATTGACTTATAATGGAAATTGTTTTTGAATAATTTTGAACCGTCTAATATTTTTTCATGAAATCTTTGAAAGGCACATCGGGGACCCTGGCTGCACGTTCCCTGAAGAATTCGGGCCAGTCACATAAACCGTGCGACCTGTAGGTGCGACCGTAGAATTCCCGAAAAAGCGTAAACACATGCGCAGATCATGCTTAATAACTCCGCAGCCGTGTATCTGACCAGTACAAAACTTGGCAGATCCCAAGGTGTATGAGTCTTGATTTTGTATTCCAAATTTTAGGCAAATCCATCAAACGGTTACAAAGTTATTAAGTTGCAAAATTTGGGGTTTAACATGGAAATGGCTCTCAACCCTAACTATGGTAGCACTACTGCGCATACCATAATATATATATATATATATATATATATATATATATATATATATATATATATATATATATATATCTGTGTATAATAGGGCACAGTCATGCCACTGTTGTTAGTGTTAAATCTTCACTTGTACATTAAACTCAAAGTTTTGTACTTTAATAACAATGCAACCATTCCAGTGATTCGCATGCAGTTTTGTGTCTGCCATCAGGAAACAAAGATCTTTTGATATGGTAAGTTTAATTCCAGTCAGATGTGTGGGTGTGAAGATACGGTGTTTCAAAAACATGTAAATTACTCTTTTTGTGTCAAATTCTTTGTCACGCTGCTGTGCAAAAACAGTGTGGAAGTTTGGTCTGAAATCTTTAGGATATATAGGTCTTGGGTCTCAGTGTTGCCTTTTGAAGGTTTGTTGAACAAAATATTAATCTGTTCAAAAGTAAATAAATTTCAAAGTTTCCCATTATTTCCTATAGGAAAAGTTAGATGTTTATTTTGAAAAAGGATTCTGTGTCACAAGTGGATAATCCTTTGTCACAAATGGGAAATCCTTTTTCTGCTGCCACCATCTTGTTTTCAGTTACTGGCAGCAACAGAATGAAATAGCACAAAAAATAGAGGGCTTTAGTAAACACCAACAGTTGTGTTTACTTAATTGGTTCCCATAGAGTCCAATTCTGAATTTAGTTTTTTTATAACTTGCTCAGAAATGCATTTTCTTAAGATGGCAAAATTATTTTACGCAAATTGCGAAAAAGGAGGAATGAAACAGTATCCTTTTTTGCAATTTGAGAAAAATAATTTGTTCCTTTACGACAAATTGTGAAAAAGCAACAGTGGAAAAGGATTCTGAGCTGCGGACAAGGATTGTTTTTTGCAAATTGTGAAAAAGGAACCACAGAAAAGGATTATTTTTCACAATTTGAAAAAAAAAAGATTTTGGCATCTGAAGAAAACCCATTTCCATTTCTGGTAGTCAATGGTTCCTCCTTCTTCCCCTGTTCACTGATCCCCTTCCCCCTGTAAAAAAAAAATCTATTTCCCTGGTAGCATAGTGGTCCTGCTCCCCATCCCTGATGTCCAGTCCCCATCCTGTTATTACCAAAGACATTTCCTGGTACTCTAGTGGTCCCAACCTTCCTCTCCAATCACCAATCACCCTCTTGGCATTTCAAAACATATACCCTGGTAGTCTAGTGGTCGCTCCCCCATCCCACAATGTCCAGTCAATGTCTCCTTATGCCCCAAAATATTCCCTGATAGTCTAGTGATCCCAACCCCTCTCTGATCGTCGATCGCCATCCCAGTATTTCACAAAATGTTCCCTGGTAGTCTAATGGTCTCACCTCCCCTCTCCGATTGCCAATCGTTCCCTCAGTATTGTTTTTTTTTTTTCCAAAGTTCCCTGGTAGTCTTGTTGTCCCTCCTCATCCCCATCTCTGTCCCATGTAATAGGAAATAATATAATCCTGGCAGACTAGTGGACCCCCACCCTTTCAGGTACTGACCCACCACCTTGTGCCCCCCCAACCTGATCCACAGACAGCGACCAGCACAGCCCTCTACTCACCACCATGGCTGGCCACTGACTGAACTGTGAAGGAGTGAGTACTGTATAAAGTATGCACTCATTCGCAGCTCAGTTGGTGGCCAGAGGTGGTGTTGAGAGGAGGGCTGTGTTGGTCACTGGCTGGGGATCCGGTTGAGGGAGTGGGGTGGTGGGTCAGTACCTGAGAGGGTGTGGGGTTCACTACACCACCAGGGTTATATTTTTCCCCTATTTCAGAGGACAGGGATCGGGGCTGGTGAGGGACCATTAGACTACCAGGGAACTTTAGAAAAAAAAAAACATTTGAGGAGGACAATAGGTGATTGGGGAGGAGGAAGGGACTACTAGACTACCAGGGAATATTTTTAATAATACTGGGAAGGTGATCAGCAATCAGGAAGGGGGTAGGAACACTAGCCTACCAGGGCATATTTTTTTTTGCAGTTAATCTTTTTATTATTTTATAATAAAAATATATAACCATTTCCACATATGCAAAGTTACATAAATAGATATAATGACCAGATAAAGCAACACATTGGTTATTAAACAACTTCATTAAAGTAAAAAGTGAATGCTATGTATCCTAAAATCTACAATAAGGTCACAATATTTGTAAACATGTGTCTGATCTGAGTTCTCTAAGAATAACATAGAAGGTAATATCAACTGGAAGAAACAGGGGTAGCATAGAGTACTTATGTGATAATGATATTATCAAGTTTATTCAATATAACTATATATTATGTACATATTGGAAAGGTTAAGGTTACAAGACATGAATATAGACAACTAGTAAAGACAAAAAGAAAAGACAAAGTAGAAAGAGAAGAAAAGACAACAAGTAAGAGAGACAATGGTAATAATGAGTAGCAAGTGATATTAAGTAAGTATAGTCTTTATAACATTCTTTACATTAAATGTTACAAGTGTGTGGAGATTCTATGTAATTAAAACAGTCCTGCCAGCATCTACCAGGGCATATTTTTTGACACAAAGAGATGGCGATCAGACACTGGGGGAAAGACTGCAAGACTACCAAGGAAGTATTCTATTTTTATATGGGGACAGTGATCGGGGAACTGGGGAGGGAGAAGGGACCACTAGTCTACCAGGAAAATGTTCTATTTTTTTATACAGGGACGGTGATCGGTGAACAGGGCAGGGGGAGGGAATACTACACTAACAATAATAATAATAATAATAATTGCTTTATTTTTATGGCACCTTTCAAATGCCGGGGCACCATACAATTTCAAATAAAAAACAGATCTTAATAAACAATCATAAAATCAAACATTGTCATATCATCATTAATCGATTAATCATTCACTGTATGCCTGGTACCACAGAAAAGTCTTTAGGGTTTTTAGGGCTAGCTTAAAACCCTTCACAGTTATGCACTCCCATAACTGATGAGGTAGAGAATTCCTAAGTGTAGGGGCCGTGAACATAAATGCTCTGGCCCCGGAAGATTCCAAACGTACCTTAGGGATCTCTAGCAACCCCTCGACAGCTGAGCGGAGTGATCGCCCAGGGCAATAAAGGACCAGGAGCTCTTTCAGGTAGTCCAGGCCCAGTCCATGTAAGGCTTTAAAAGTCAGCTACCAGAGAAATGAATATTTTATAGGGGGATGGGGACAGACACAGGGGAGGGGGGATGAACCACTAGACTACCATGAAATTGAGAAACTAAGGTAAACATGGTTCAATGTATTTCATTTGGTTTTCAACTTTGGTGCAAAATTTTGTAATTTTTCAAGATTTTGACACCAAATTTTCAACATACCCTTTATGACCCCCCCCCCCCCAAATATTTCTGGTGTCATTTCCCAAATCCTGCCTGAAAGGTGCTTTCGTGGTTGGCTGGCAAATCACGCTTTGGGTTGGATTACACAATTTTCACAATTCTTGTTCATGAGGAGGGGGTCATACGAAAGGTATGTTGAACATCTGGGGTCAAAATCTGTTAAAGTGGCAAAGATATGAGCATCTGTTGACATTTTCCAATGCTTGCTCATAACTTTTGAAATTTTCAATATTTTCACTCCAAACTTTCAGCACAGCCATTTCTTTATATCACCTCATGAATGTGACAGCTGTCAGTTTCCATTTCCTGGCCAAAATGTGTTTTTTCAACTGCAGCATGGAATGATGTTGCGGTAGCATGGAATGATGTTTCAGCAAACACTTGCAAATTCTCAGTCCAGCGTTTATTAGGTGGGTTAATAACAAGGCTATGCTGACAATTTGGTTGTTGTTTTGGCTGAAATGCTTGCATGGCAACATACATGTATGGATCTATGGAGGGACGGGAACGCAGGGCCCAGAGGGCCCTGTGCTCCCACAAGCAAAGAAAGCAACAATTATACTTTCTCAAAAAGCTAGGAAATTATTTGCAAAAAAATATCTTTTATGCACTAGATAGGGTTCTAGTGACAAAAATAGGAAAATGTGCTGTTAGGGTTTCCAACCCTAACAGCCCACACCCACCCTGCAGGCAACAACAGGTGTGTGGGTGTGCCTTAGGGTTATCAATCATAATGCTCACCCCATTCTTCTATACTGTACCCATCTCAGATTACTTACACATGGCCTTTGGACTTATGTATTGCGATACCTAGGTATAGAAGTCCATATAAGGCCCAAGTGCCCCCACTCCCATTGCATTATTAGGGGTTTAGTTGTATGCTGATTTAAGGGCATCAGGGTGGTCTTCTTGAGGTTAAGCTTGAAGCCTGACATCTTGCTGAAACAATCTAGTATTTTACTGCTTCTGGTATAGAAGTCTGAGGGTTCTTCATGTGTAAAAGTATGTCATCTGCATGCATAGATATCTTGTACCTGTGGAGGCCAACTCGTATCCCCTGAATGGAATTTTGTAATGTATTGTGAAATGTGAGGAGTTCGAGGTAGAAGATGAATATGAATGAGAATAGAGGGCAGCCCTGTTGGGTTCTCTTCTGTAAGTGGAAATGGGATGAGATAGCACTGTTGCCGTATATTCTTGTGGACAGCTTGGAATAAAGCAGTTTAATCCAGTCACTAAATTCTGAGGGGAAGCCAAACTCCTCCAGCGCAGCATATAGGTATTACCACAACATCCTGTTGAAGGCTTCTACATTGTCTAGGGACATTAGAACCGCTGCTTGTTCCAAGTCCCAGGATGTAGTAAGGATTGCCTGAGCTTGTGCAAATGGTCCATCACTAAATGCCCCTGCATAAATCCCACCTTTTCTGGTACTCTGAGAGAGTGCCAGACTTTGTTGATGTGGTTCACCTGGACCATTGCAAATATTTTTATGTCTAAGTTGAGCAGTTAGATGGGCCTGTAGCTGCCCAGTTGTTCAGAGTCTTTCTCTGTCTCAGGCAGGAGCGTGATCAGCACTTCTTGAAGAAAGAGCTCAAGATTTAGTCCTCCTTGGAGAAATTGAAGAGTGAGGTAAGTGGTGGGGGAACTATGTCAAGTAGGATTTGTACACATCTGCAGAGTAGTCATCTTGGCCCAGAGCTTTATCAACAGGTAGACTCTTAATGGCCTATTTAATTTCATCTCTTGTGATGTTCTGGCTGACTCCCTCCCCTGGACAGGTGTTAATTTAGGGAGGTGTGCCTCAGCCAGAAAACCCCAGATACCTTACAGTGAGGCTGGGGGGATCAATTGTGTATAATGATTCATAGAATGTTTTAAATGCAGAGTTTATGTTCCATGGGTTACAGATGGGTGGGGCTAATGCCATGGGTCTGATGGTACGGATGGTTCTTTTCATTTCTTATTGTCTCAGTCTAATGGCTAGAAGTCTACCTGCCTTTTCTCCCTGGTAAAAATATTTAGTCTTAGATCTGGAGATTGAGAATTCAGCATGCTCTTGGGTTTATTTTGCATAATTGGCTCTGGCAGTATTTAGTTGGGTCCAATCATCCTGATTGGAGTGACTGGTTATGCGGGTCTCTCTATCACTTATTTCTGCTAGGAGTTTGACACTTTCTTCCTGTCTTTTCCATTTTTTTTGTGGCAGCAACTCTAGTTAGCTCTCCTCAGAAGGTGCATTTGAATGCCCCCATACGTGTCACTCACTGAGAACTGAATTATTGTTTTCGTGGAAGAAAAAGTTTGCTTTTGATTTGATAATCTCTAAAGTTTTGGGGTCTTTGAGAAGAGAGTTATTCAATCTCCAGAGTCTATCCTTTTGTAGCTGACCTGGCAGTGTGAGGGAGAGCAATACAGAAGAGTTGTCAGAGAGCTCACTAGCTCATGTGTCACATTTTATGGTGGTCTCTAAGAGGTCTTTAATGATTAAAAATTAATCTATCCATGAAGAGGAGTTGTGGACTGCAGACTAGAATGAATAGTCTCAGGCGTCTGGGTAGTGGATTCTCCAGATGTCAGTTAGTTCTAGGGAGTGCTGAAGTTCTTTGGCAGCCCTTTGATTGGGGGATATACCTGACTTTCTGTTGCCAGATCTAGCAATCACAGTGTCGGTTACAGTGTTCCAGTCACCCCCAGGATGGTGGGCAGGCTACCCAGAGAAAAAATGGGGATAATCTCGATTGGGTCCATAAAGGATCCTTATATGATTTCTATTTGGTCCAATGTGCCCTTGACAATGACAAATCTGCCTTCATCATTCTGGATTACAGTCTGGGGCAAAAAGGGGATGCCTCAGTGAATTAATATAGCACATCCAGCTTTTTTATTACTAGTGCCAGAAGCAAATACTTTCCCCAACCAGTCCCTTCTCCAAAGACTTGCATTTGTGGCTATTGTGCAGATTTCTTGTAGAAGGGCAATTTTGGAATCCATGGAATTGAAATGATGTTGGACCTGGTGCCTCTTATGTGGAGTCTGCACTCCTTTCACATTCCAGGTGGTAATATTGTACATATTATTAGCCATAGTCATAGTTGGAGTTGGGCGGGGGTCCACACTGGGAATCTTGTAGGTAATAGTGTCAAGGAGAATGTAGTTCTTTGCAGCATGTTAAGGGTGCTCCGGTGTCAAGTCTGCAGGGAGCACTACCATTTTATTGATAAACAGAAGACTTCCCTGACTACAAGTAGGTAATGCCAGTGCCTTAGATCCCTAGCTGGTATCAGTACGAACCATATTCTGAAGACAAAAAAACAAATACATCTATCCTATCAACACACCTAATTACTAAAGACAAAGCTAAATAAACTAAAATACTGATAATATACAGCCAAAATGGAGTTTGCCGATATCGACCAGGAAGTCCAACTAAAGTCAGTGGCCCTGGATGCCAGTACTGCATGAACCAGGAAAATTGTTCCTTGTAGAACTTGAGTGAAAGTAATCCAGCAGCTCCATCATCCCTGAAGTTGTTTAGCAGGCAAAAGAATAAAACGGCCATGACTAGAGCGGTGTTGCCTGTTAAGATTGTGTTGTCACAATTTTAAGGCATAGTTTGCAGTGTATCTTGTGTTTCAACAAACTTGCAGGCAGACTGGGATAAGTCAGGGGAAGATGAGGGTGCACCCCTCCCTTCTCTGGTGGTGGGTTCTGAAGTGCCCTATCCTGAGGATCAAGTGGGGCAGAGCCGAATACAGATGAGGTGTCTCCCAGGATAGGATAGTTTCGGGTAGTCCCATTGTTTACTGGAGTGCCCATCTACAGAACCAAAGCATTCATATACTTAAACATTAATGTGTGGTTTTATCCCCCCCTTCCCATTACATGGAGTACCTTGTCAAAATAAGTAAGGCTTTGGTGCTTTGCCAGGCAGAGTTGCAGATTCCCATTCTTTTGATATTGGCCCATGGTGAGCTACTTGGTAAATTGGCCCTTCACCAACGTCTAATGCCTTTCTCTGGGGTGAACTTAAACACTCACGGGGTGAGCTTAAACACTTCCTGCTGCCCAGTGACACAGGCACTCATTCATCTCCTGCTGGGTGATGTGGATGGCCATTCAATCTCCTGACTCCCTCCCCCCATCCTCCTTTAAATGTTTAGGCACCTCTCATTGTATTGTCAGACAAGCTCCAGTTATCAATACAGTATGGCTGTACATGTGTTGAACAGTGTACTTGACATAGCCAAGTCCCAAAGTATAATATTGTAAAGCATTATAATATGTCCTACTATGTCCTCCCTTCCATTCCAAGCATCAGCATTCATCTGAGTGGCATAAAGTCTAAGAAGCTGGGTGGTTATGAGTTGAATCCTTCTGTCCAAACCCTCTGCTTCTGATATTCTTCATTATGGAGGGAGATTCTTTCTTGTCTGCTGGTCAGTGTCCATCGTGGTGCATGTGGGGGGGGGCTCCTTGGCCATAGAGTAGATGTGCCTGAGTTTGCAAAGGTTTCAAAGGGAATGGGGGATGCTCAGTTCCCCAGTGTGCATATGTTTGTCTTACTCTCTGGCTCTCCCTGCCCCCTGTCAGGTGTGATGATCTTTAATTTGTAATAAAACAGTCTGGCAGGATATGGCATCTGCAGTGTATATCTCGGAGGTGGCATTCAATTGGCGAGCATCCGCTCCACTACATCATCGATTTGTCTGATGCTCTTTTACAGACTAGAGCGTTTGTTGTTCATGAAAAAAGATCTGTGGCATTTCCAGAGGACCAGGTGCAGGTAGATGTTACTCTGGGGTGTTGCTATGTACAAAGGATCAGTGGACCTTTCTAGTGAAGTTCTGTGGGTAGTTACTGGAAGCTCTTTGGACTGTGACCAATTGATTGCCACTCATTTGTGAGAGAGAAGTTCGTTATTTGAGCCACTGAGCCATCAGCCACCAACCCCTCACTTCAGACAGATGATTATACCTGTACCGATGTTATATGAGCTAGGGTAGGTAAATACATCAGGCAGGGGAAGGAATAGGAGAACCAGATGTCTTCATACAGTAAGTGCAATTATCTTTCTCACTTTTCCTAACCTGACTGTTATGACAATTGGGGAAGATTGTGCTGGACAGCAAAAACTTGGTGGCTGTGCTACATGGATCATGATTGTCCAGTTAGTGGGAGGTCTCACGATATTGTGTGGTTGGGCACATCATTTAATCAATGGCCAGCAATCTTGGTTGTCCTGTGGTTTGAGTATCATAAGTTGTTTGCAAGGGGAATGGTACAGGGTAGACAATTCTTAGATTTAGAGAGTGTACTCAATGAATGTAGCTGTCAGATTCTTGGAATATATTGCCTATGCTCTGTGTTTGTGGCAGCCTAGAGGCACAAAAGCTGGCAAGATGAAACAAAGAGCAATAAAACATAAGATCTGCTATGGCAACCATTCTGGACTGTAGAGGGCAAAAGAGCGAGGATCGGAGGCACTCTAGATTCCAGTCTCAGGGCCAGCAATTGATACTCGGTTCATTTGTCATAGGATGGAGAAGCATGCACTGTTATACTATGAAAAAACACATCTATTCATTGAGTGGGTGAGTTTGCAAGTCCATCTCACTTTGAAACCCATTGAATGGAGGAGACAGTTAGCAGTGCTTGGTTTCTAGTCACAGAGACCAGGACAGATTGAATCATTGTGGAGCATTATTTGATCTGTGTGGTTGAAATTTGCTCCAGGTTAATACTTGTGGTGTTAGTAGTTATGTAACTTCCCCTGCTTTTTTAAAAAAAATTCTTTATTGCAAGTTTTATCTTATCCAACAATATACTTACACACATATATCCCAGGGTTACTCCCTGGCCCACATCCTCAAACTGGATATGGCAACTATATACATCCCCACAACTATTTACAGTCACAGTTATATTTTATCAAGGCCAAAAGTTTAGTTCCATTTTGCCTAATGCCACAATCAATACTATTCCTTGAAAGTTGGCTCTAATCTAGTCTAATTCTTAGCCCAAATTTTTAATAGTGTAATCCCAACTTTCAAGGCAGGTAGTATCTTCCCAGACAGAACTCTAATAACTGTGTCCCTAGGGAGAGAGAGAGAGAGAATCCATCCTTAACCGCCAAAAATAAAAACCTGCTAATCCAGCTATAGACCATCTCATGAGAGTATTATGCTTCATTTAATACAAGAAATATCCTATACAAAATCCTATATTTCCATACAGTCTTATCCCCTTCTCAAATTTTCCTGAGAGAGAACACCATACAAGCTAAACTCCTTCAGACAGACAAATCTGTGTCTGAGCACTTCTCAACTGTATCGAGTACACTGCCTCTAACACCCTCCATCTTTTATCATATACCTTCTTTTTCCCCTCTATTACCATCTGTCTTTTAAGTCTGTCCAAAATTTGCAACAGGTCACTAACCCATTGGTCATAGCTATAAATACTATCATTTTTCCAGTGCCTGAGAACAAATGCTTTAACCAAGGAGGACATCAGAGACACATGATATTTGGCTGAGTCCCTCACTACCACTTGCATGTCCCCCAACAAGCATATCTCTGGTTTGATATACTCAGAGTAATTTAGTAACGGATCCATTTTCTGACCAATTTGAACCCACAATGGCTGGATTATGGGGCAGTTCCACATTACATGCAACAGATCCCCTGATTCTGCTCCACACCTGAAACACAGGTCTGTCTGTCTGAGTTTTCTAGAACATAATTTAACAGGAGTACAGTAGATGTTTGAACAAATAAAAAACTGCATGGTTTTATACTTCAGTATAGGCAAGACCTTAATATTTTTCCAAATTTCCTTCCATTCAGGCATCAGGGGGGATAACATTTTCTCCCAGTACACTATCTGAGCCTTAACTTCCAAGCTCACAAAATCCAACAACACACTGTAAACTTTTGAGAGGGGGTGTTGTAGGAGGTCAATTTCCTTCAAATGGTCCCAAGTAAATAGTATTTGTCCCCTTTCCTTATTGTCCCGCATACATTTCTACACTAGATTTGTAATTTGGATCTTTTTAAAAGGATCCCATGCCCTAGCTTGCACTGGTAGTTCCACCCTGTCCTCTAATATAAAGTCTGACAGGATCAGGTCAGACAGTTGTGGTGCCCATTGACCACTAATTACTTGCCCCCCTAGGCGATGGTTAGGGTTTCCTATTACAGGCTGATCTCTGGTTCCCCTCTGCGTCTTCCTTTGTACCGAGTTTAGTAACTCCCACCACGATTTAACTGATTTATAAATTGGTGACTGCTTTCCCCTTTCCGGCAAAGCCTCCGGGTCTATAAACAGCATTGCAGCGGGGGAGAGTTTTAGATCCTTTAGCATAAGCTGTTCAAGCTGAAGCCATGTTGGAGTGTATCCCCCTTCTTCCGACTCCTTGTCCACCGCCCCATCGCACCAAGCTGGCCTGCAACACAATATAGGAAAAGGTCCGGAGCTTAATCCCCCCCTTAGAATAAGGAAGGCGTAAGATAGCGTGCTTCCTCCTAGGAGGTTTGGAGTCCCACAGAAATTCTGAAATTACCCTTTGAATACTGTTAAACCTTCCCTTCGAAATGCTATAGGGTGAGAGATGAATCGGGTATAATAATCTGGGTAGGAGATTCATTTTAATCAGTCCCAGTCTAGCAGTTAGGTTTAGAGGGAGTTTATTCCACCTTAAAATGTCGGTTTTAATTGTAGCTAACAAGTTACCCACATTTTCCTTCACCCCATCCTCCGACCTAGAAGTGATCCAAATTCCCAAATACTTAATTTTTGGGGGGGCCCAATTAATCTTAAGGTGCTCAAAATCTGCTCTATGTGTATAAGCAGTAAGTGGGAGAACTTGAGTTTTGCTTAAATTTAATTTATAGTTAGATACCTCTGAGAATTTCCCCGATAACTTCCAACGCCTTTTGGAAACTAGCAGCGGAGTTATTTAAGTGTAACGAAATATCATCGGCGAATACCGAGAATTTGAGCTCAATCCCTTGAACTTCAATCCCCTGAACCCTGGGGTCCATATTAAGTGATCTTAATAAAGGTTCCAAATAAATATTAAATAAAATTGGTGACAAGGGGCAACCCTGCCTAGTTCCATTTCACAAGAGGAACTCCTTAGATAAATAACCATTACATAGAACTCTGGCTGTGGGGGCTTTATAAAGATTTTTGAGGCATCTAAGAAAACCCTTCGGGAAACCCATTCTCTCTATTGTAGAGAATAAAAAATCATGGGAGACTCGATCAAATGCCTTCTCGGCGTTCAAGTGCTATCAGGGCCATAGTGGATTTTGAGTAGGAAGCCCTGTATAAGATATAATGCATCTTTCTTAACGTGTCATGTGCCCCCCTTCCTGGCATGAACCCAATTTGGTCCCGACTGATTAATAAAGGGGCGACTTTCAAAACCCTGTTGGCCAGAATCTTTGTAAGTACTTTAATATCCTGGTTAATTAAAGCAATGGGTCTATAATTACCTGGTAGGTCCCTAGGTTTATCCGGCTTTGGAATCAAGGTAATATAAGCTCGGTATAAGGGAGGGTGAGGAACTCCATTGTTCATAATATTCGAGAATAGGTCCTTCAATAGAGGGATTATTGTCTCTAGATGGACTTTATAGAATTTTGCTGACAGCCCATCCGGCCCTGGCGCCTTACCATTTGGGAGGTCTCTAATTACCTCCCTGATCTCCAGTTCCAAGATTGGGGCGGCTAATGCCTGGGCTTGCTCTAATTCCAGTTTGGGCAATGGTATCTCATCAAGGAACCTTTCAATTTCTGCCTCCGTACTTGTACCCCCCTCTTGATATATCCCTGAGTAATAATCCACAAAAGCATCTGCCATTCTCTGCAGTTCTGTAATAATCCCTTCCCCAAAATTCACTGCCAAGATCGTTCCTTCTGCCTCCCACTCCTTAATTCTATGAGCCAATACGCTGCCAGGCACATCCCCCTGCAACAGATATTTAGCATTTAGTCTTTCCAGCCAACGATCCGCCCTAAGGTTCAATATACTTCTATATTCGTCTCTTAGGTCCCCTAATTCCTTATCCAATTCTGTGCATGAACCTTCTAAAGGTAATAATGACTTAATGGCCCCAACTAAAAATTCTTCCCGTGCTCTATTCAATTTATTCCGCCTAGAGGTACACTCCTGCGCCATTCCTGCATATGATACCTTACAAGCAGGCCAAGCTAGTTTCTTGTCCACTAGTGTTGGGATTTGAGCTTGAATGACCCCCTTAAGTGCATCCTCTAGTTTAGACACCATACTGTCCACCGCAAATATCCCTTCATCCAGTCGCCATTGAAATGGCCTTGGGGGGAATGTTGTCCAGTTCCCATAGCAACTGGATCTGCGAATGGTCAGATAATACTCTGTTATAGGTATTCAACCCTTTGATACCTCTCAGCACTTCCCTGTTAACCACAAAAAAAGTCAATCCTAGTATGCGTCTTATGGACCCTGGAGTAAAAGGTCATCTCTGTATCCCCTTTCTTGTACATTCTGTATGGATCTACTAATGCTGCTGCTTCCAAAAATCTATTTAATGCTCTCTGTGGGGGAGTGGGTGGTTTGTTGGAGGCAGGGTTCCTATCCATCCTGTTATCAAAGCAGATATTCCAGTCACCTGCCATAATAAGTGGGCTATGGGGGAGCATAGTAATATCAGTTTTCAATGAAGCAAAAAAATTCTGACTTAGCTGGAGTAGGGCCATAAATTGAAGCACAAGAAAATGGGCATCCCAGGATCGGACCCATCACATATAACCCCCTACCATCCTCTCTTGACTGGGTTCGTTCGACTACATATGGGCACGTTTTTCTGATTAATAGTGCCACTCTCCACGACGTTTTCATTTTCCCAACTCCTACTACCTTGCCTACCCATCCCCTCTTAAGAAGATATAATTCCTCAGTCAGTAAGTGGGTTTCTTGGAGTTCAGCAATATGCAGCCCCAATTGATTTATGTACTGCAGTATAACCAATCTTTTTTTCCTTCCCCTGAGACCTTTCACATTCCATGAAAGAAATTTAAGTGTTACCATCTTCTGTGCCACAGCCCCAGATATTCACTCTCATATGTTGTGTCTTCTTTACATCATACATTATGGAGTCTCTCTCACTCCTTTCCCCCCAATATCCCCCTTTCCTACCTCCCCCGATACTTCGATCACCCTCCTCAGTCCTCATGAAACGTGTATGAGTCAGCCCTCAAGATGTCACCAAACCCCCCTCAAGTCTCAGCGTATTGTCCACTGAAAGACCCCCCACATTTCCCAACCCCAACATTAAATTTTGATTTATCTACCACCTTCTATAGCTTTCGATCAATAGCAGAAAAGAAAGAGCTTAACGGCCCCACCACCAATACATAACCCAGCTTAATAATAAGCAAGCAGCTTTCCCCAACCTAACAGTTTACTCTTGTATCTTGCCCAAATAACAATACCCCCTGAGGTAAGAAACCAAAAAACCTAGCCAGAGGAAACCTAGGGGAAAAAGAAAAAAGGAGAAAGAGAAAGAAAAAAAAAAGGGGGTTATGCAATGATCCCCTTCTAGTTTCTCTAGGGTGATATCTACCCCTTCACTTTATTTCACCAACCCCTTCGTCGAAAATAAAACAGGCTCCCCCCTCTCTCTTATCTTTGTCTCATTACAGTTCAAAACCACCTAGCCCAGTGTTACTCATGCTGATTCGAGCTATCCTCTCCATACTGGGAGGCTCTATTCATCTAGTATATATCTAGTAGATGCGCTGTAAAAAAAAAGGGGGACTAGCCATACAGTCACTCTAGATGGTCCGCAAAGGGACTTCATTTCATCCCCTCTTGGCACTTTCAACTAACATAGCCCCAGACGAGGAAAGAAAACCATAATGAAAAACAGCCGATCTCTTTTCCCAACTCCAAAAGTCAGTCAAGATCAGGAATTAGCTATATCTGCCAGCTCTCACAATACTTCCCCAATGTTACTGGTCACACTCGCCACTGCATTGCCAGCACCCTTGCCAAACCCTCTTTACTTCAAGTTACCGACTTGAATAGTTCTGGTAGCTCCATTCTGTGGCTTTCCAAGGCATCAGTAGCTGTAAGATAACGTTTGTCTCCTTTTGGTAATTTCATAGTCAGTATAGCTGGGTATTGGAGTCGAAATTTCAAACCCGCCAGGTACAGATTCTTTTTTATCTACGCATATTCTTTCTGTTTCTCTCTCACCGAGGGCACTAAGTCTTGAAAGATCCAAATTGAAGCCCCATTCCACTGCAAAGTTCTATTTGCTTTCGCTTTATTCAGAACATAAGTCTTTTCCTTGTAGTTCAGGAACCTCATAATAAGAACACGAGGTCGAGCTCCAGGTGGGGGTGTCTCTCTCAGTGACCGGTGAGCCCTCTCAATGTTATATGAGGCACCATACTGCGTCGGACCAAATAGCCTCAGGAGAAGGTCCTGCATGAAGGTAACACAGTCCGAGCCCTCCGTTTTCTCAAGTAGGCCTGCCATTATTATGTTGTTCCTCCGACTACGTGACTCTTGGTCCTCCAAGCGATCTTCTAATTTTTTAACTTGTCTTTTAAGTCCGATCACCTCCAGATCTATGGCTCCCATTTTTCTCTCCTGCGAAGCCACTCTAGCCTCAACATCCCCCACCCTTTGCGTTAAAGCATGTAACGCAGGCTTCAATATAATAACATCAGCGACTAACCCCTGAAAAAGTTGTTTGATCTCACTGATATCCTGTGAAGTTGAATGCACCCCTTGGGCTTCTGCTCTCAAATCCTCAGCCTCATCTGGAGATGAGGAGTGGGGCTTGGAGTGCTTAACCGCTGGTACTCTTGCAGCGAGAGGCTCGGGCTTTTCAATTTCCAGCTCGGCCATTTCCCCCACCTGACGCGCTGGTGCTATGCTGATCTATTGCCCTGTGCAGTTGAGCCTGAGATAGTCGCCACAACGCCAGGCTCGCCTAGTTGTCAAGGATCCTCATAGTGACAAGCTTAAGGGGTCAAATACTGCTTAAATTTTATATTTTATTTGCCGAAGCTCGAGCACGGTCTCGGAGACGTCTGAACCCTGCTAGCTCATCATGTGATCCCACTAACTTCCCCTATTTGAAAAGAGGGAGGCATACATCTTTGTAAATGAATGAAATAACAGCTGTAAAATAAAATAAAGAGGTATGAAGCCAATCATCATATGCGACTGATTATTGGGAAAGGGAAAAGTTAATGTCACTTGGATACTAGACTGGAAATCATGCCAGTTACAGAATGCAAGCAACTCTACCTCACTTGATTTTTCTGCTGTCTGACCCGAAGATAATGTCTGGTATAAAGCGTGGGAACTCCCAACAGGCTTACTCAGCAGTAGTAAACTCTTTGGTGCCCTGGCTGGTGGTGACTAGTAGACGAGCCAGGTATAACATTCAGTACTTAATGTTGGAGGCCTGGATTGCCTTTTTAAGTGAATTATAAGAAAGCTGTTTTTCCCAGACCAGGGGTATGACATCGCTAAAGATGTGCACCCATTGCTCTTGCCTCAGAAAATTTCCATTCTTCCGACTCTGGTTCATGATGTGTTTTTTTTTTTCCATTGTATTGAGGCAGCATGTGATGATGGCTCAGGGTTTCACCTTATGGGATGTTTGGGATGGGAATAATCGGTGAGCCCATTCAAGGGTGTAGTGAGTACCTAACTCCAATGGTCCTGTGACTTCTTGCAAGAACTTTTGCTGAAAGTCCAGTAAGTTGTTGCTCTTTGCTCATTCGGGCACACCGTTGATCTTCAAGTTGTTTCTTCAGTATCTGCCTTCCTCTTCCTCCATCCTGTCTTCTAGCTTCTCTACTTTTCACCTCCAGGCAGTGAGTTCAGTGCTTTCTTTTGTCTGTTTGTCATCCAATGAGCTGATGTGGGTCTCCGCATTCCCAACTCTTGCTGTTAGTGATTCAAGCTTTGGCTTGAGTGATTTAAAATTGCTATCTAGTTCCAAAACTGACATGCAGGTCCACAGTGAAGTGGTTCATATTGTTGGTGGTGCCATCCTGGCCAGTCAAGTCCACTGGAGAGGCAGGGTGTGTCTCCTACTTTTGTATCTTTGACTCAGGCTCTCTGGCCAAGGCTCGTCCCTCTATATTGTATTCCATTGTGTGTGTAAAATACGTCATGGAAAGCACTTTTTTTTTCTCTGATTTGGTGTTTGAGGGGATTTTCACCAACATTTCCATTTGTATTAAACTAAAAAAAAATGCTAAAGAGATGATTTTTTCAGTGCTACAAGATCCGACTTACCTTCTTGAGCACATCACATGACTTACTGCTATGTGCTTTATTGTATACTGTAAGCTCACATTTGAAGCAAATGAATAGTAGGTTCACATGAGACACAAAAGAGAAGGGGTTAACTAAAAGGAAAATAAAATGTGAAGCTGTTTCAGTGCATGGCCTCAGCAATTCCAGTTCACTCACCTGCAGCTGGTGCCTTTTCCATGGCTTTGGTCAGTTACAGACTTTGTATAATTGAAGGCTGATTTTTGGAAGGTATAAAGGTGTGAGAGGCTCATAACTAAGATCTGCCCCTCATAGAAACATATTTGTAAATACAGTAAATATCATAACACTGGTGATAGGGAAGATGTTTTAAGGTGTGTGCATCTGTGATTTTACTGTTGTTCATGTATTCAAGTTTCATATGTTTGCTTAAGAGAATACCTTCATAAAAGTGATAAAATGTAGTAATCATTTTAATGAGATACAATGAGGCAGATCACCTGACTCCTGGGGATTATTAAAAGGGTGCCTTAAAGACAGAGTTAGAGAAAGTGTGAAGCTATTGAGTGAAGCAGGAGAATCTACAGCCTGAGCTCTGAACTAAAAGAGGGAAAACTGAGTGAAACTCACCAAGAGGAGAGTATAAAGCAACCAAGGAAAAGGTTCTTAGCCATAAAAAGCCAGACATTACAAGTAAGAAGGAAATCTGCCTTCTTGTCTTTTCAAGTAGATTTCTTTTTGCAAAAAATACTTTGTCCTGACCAGAACTAACAACTGTTTAGATTTCTGCTCTACTTCTTATTTGAATAAACACGCATCTAATGGTGTTTGCACCTTATACTGTAACCCGTGTACTGCCATCTTTCATGCCCACACCCCTTGACAAGCAGTATTTATTGTTTCGTTTACACAGCAATTAGTTTCATTGATGGCTGCTTAGGTAGTTAGTTGTAATCATTAATGTTGTGTAAATTGTTCATTTACTGTCAGTTAAGATTTATTTTTTATTTTTGCTTAGTCACTTTAATTCATTTTTGTTTTAATCAGGTTGGTGTTGCATATTTTGTGTGTGTGACTTTTGTGTTTTTGGTGAGGTTTTTAGTTGTAGTGTTTAATTGCTGTGGCATTTGAGTTTAATTGCCATCATCTATTAATTTCAGGGGTGTCGTATATGGTGAAATAATAGATGGTTTTAATAATGTTATGTGGGTTACATCCATATTTTATATATATATATATATATATATATATATATACTGTATATGTTCCTACTAACTGATTAGTATTTTATTTTACCACAGATTCCATCCAGTCAGCACATGCACTCATGCAAACAAGCATTTAGTTAACATCATTATGTTGACATGTTAATTAAATGTGCAAGATCTAACAGTAATCAAATGTGCATTTACAATTTACTTTTCAGCATTGCTAAGGACATTGTATGAGACAAAATTATAGAAATATGAGCTCTTTAGAAGCATTCTAAAATCTTGCTTCTAGCTTTCAAAATGGGAAAGTGTGTAAGGTCTTATAATACAAAAACATTTATCTAATAGCTATGAATGAGCTATAGTAGACATTAGTTGTAAAGCTCCTAAATGTAATTCCAAAAACATTCCTAGGTGTCCAGATCATTAATACAAAGGATTTTATAACTGAAAAATTGTTTCCCATTTTGATCACAATTATGGCCCTGCCACAATCCCCAAGTATGAAAACAAGAATACTGGCAATAGTTCAATAACACCCTAAAGTTCCAGAGAATAATTCAGCCACAGTACATGCTTTCCCACTAAGTGCACAATTTTTCACAATTAAATACCATAGCATAATATTAAACCTGAGTTTTTTTAACAAGCTTCCACCTTCACAGAAAATGTCATTTCTTGCAACCCAGTATGTGCAAAAATGCCACATACATCTTTGTTGTAGCCCATTTAATTGCTAAATGCTCCAGTATTTCTCCTTTTCCTACAGCAGTGTTCTGTTCTAGCTAGCTTTAGAAGGACACTTTATCAGGCAGTTCTGAAACTTGAAATTGACAAAGATGGTTACTCTTTGTCAATCTCAACTTTCAGTGAAAAATAAATCACACTAGCTTGTTTCATTTAAAGTTGAAATTGACAATAAAGACACACATGGTCTGTTTCAGTTTTGTTCTGAATGATGCACTGCTGCTAATATCATTGAGTGCTGTGCTGGCATGGACAGCCCTTGTCAATGTTTTTGTTTAATAATGGAAAACGAGAAACATCATCTGAAGGAGAGTGGAAAGTGTGTGTGTGTGTACCTCCCTCACCCATCTTCTGTAGCACTGAAAACCCTACTCTTCTTCCCCAAACCCTGAGCATTATGATATAAATTACCCATTTCCCACCACACTGACACCAAGGAACCCATGTACCTTCCCACCCTCCTCATACTACCACATGCAAAGATATAATGCACCTGCCATTTCTCACAGTCCACCCACCCAGCATTCACTCTCACCGCCAGCCCTACAACCCCCACCTCACCCACTCTGTATCATCCAACTCCGTCCACTTCATGCCGGACAGAATGGCACCCGACCTAAACAAACAGAAAGGATACACGACTGAAGAGAGGACTGATGACAGTGACCAGCATAGATCCTCCTCTCACATCATTGCTAACTACTGGCAGAATGAATGGGAGTGTGCACTTATATTAAAGCACATACCCCCATTCATTTAGATGGTAGCCCCCTACGTGGTAAGAGGAGGACGAGGATCTATGTTGGTCACTGTGCTCCCTTTAATGTTGTATCCTGTAAGGTCAGATGATGGGTTGAGTGCCCTCTATTTGGCATGGGGCAGTAGACAGCAGTGGTGCTGAGTGGTTAGTGGGAGAGGTGTTTTTTTTTTTTGGTTTGCTAGGTAGAAGATGGTGGTCTGGGGATGGAATCAGAAGATGTGTCATTGTGCTTCATTGCCTGGGGCAGGGGAGACATGAGGGAAGGAGAGTGTGTAGGGTTCTCGTTAGGTGTAGAAGTGGGGTACTTTATATGATGAAAATTGGGCCCGGGTTGGTGAGGAGGATAGTAGGTTTTTTTGGTGCTACAGAGGGTGAGGTGAGGGAACATTGTTTATTCTGACACTGAACTATCTCAGCTAACTTCGTGAAGTGACACTTTGTGCAACTTCATGAGAAAAGGGTCCTTTCAAAAGGTCTTTGTCAGGTGAAGAGCTATGTGAAATGACACTTTACAAGGTGAAAAGAAACACTTTATGTATTCTTCACCTTGTGAAGCTGACATGAAGGGCCATGTGAATTGGTGACAGTTTGTTTAGTTCTACTTAAAGTGAATTTTAGTCACTTTGTCTGCACCTACTGTATTTGTCAGCCACAGAGGAGGAGTTGTTAAATGTAGGACTGCTGTAATCTGACTAAATGTTCCACAAGTGTCACACACAAGCTGTTAGGCCGTGAGTGAATTATTCTAAACCTTCATAATTTTACAAGGTTAATAAACGTATAGTTTTTTCATCAATACAGGTACACCTGAGGAGCTAGAGGAAAATACTCAAGCTAATACTGAGGTTCAGAGATGGAAATAGCTATTATGTCCATACATGTTCTGTGTTTACCCCCCAGGAGCCATTTTTTTTCCAATTGTTTAACCAGGTGAGACACACTAAGCTGAAAGCTTGTTTACAGGTGCAACCTGGGAGCACAGGGAAGTTAAGTGACTTGCTCAGGGTCAAACAGTATGTGCAAGAGGGGCTGTGGGATTCAAACCCAAGTCTCCAGATTTGCAGCTCAGAGCCTTAAACCACTGCGCTATACTGCCTCCAAACTCCCTTCTTGAGTATATGATTTAGATTTCCTTACCCCAAATTCAGGGGATGATGTTAAACTGTTGTTACCTTTTAAACCTAATTTTCAGTTTATTTAACTGATTAATGGCTCAGTACAGACTTGTGAATGAGATGTTGGTTTATTTAAACAGAATAAAATACCCCAGTATGTAAACTGTTATAAATGGGAATCTGAAGCTATAATGGCTCTGAGAGAGGACATTACCATTACAATCACGCCAGCTGATGAAGGTGGTTTGATTGTAATAATGAATAGTGACTGGTATGAGACAAAAATTTAAATGCAAGTTGGAGACAATGAGTTTTATGGGAAGTTAGATAGCGATCCAACTGCAAGCTATAAAATAAATGGATGTGTTACAAACTACAGTTCAAAAACAAGTCATTACTAAACTTACAGCAGCTTTTTAAACTGTCAGATCTCCAGTTAGGGTAACATTATATACTTTGCCCACTATACAAAGAGAACATATATTTCCTCTGTGCTGCCAGATAGTTTTGAGAGCTGGCTGTCCAATGGAACCATTCACTAAGTATGTGGGTGCTCACATTAAGGGGTAAGCTTCAAGTTTCAGCTTCTATCGAAGGGACAAAACGTTGTGCTAAATATTGTAAATGATGTGCAAATTGATTATGACTGATATCTTGTAACCCTAGACATAGGCAATTTGTATACTTATTAGAGATGCAGCGAAGTCTAAATTTTCCTGTGGAGTTAAGGCAAAGTGGGCAACTTCAAATTCACATAATACTAGTCAAAGTTCCCATTAAAAAGTCAAAATTTGTCTTAATGGACTTTGCGTTTGTGGACTTCACGTTCACTTCGCGTTACATTTTGAGAAGGCAAAGTTGCCTTGAAACAGCCCACAGATCACATGTCTGACAGTCTGCAGGTCAATTGATGCAGGCAGGAAGTTAATCAGACAAGACAGTGAACTAGTTTCACTTTCCCTTGCCCTGTGCTAGAGAAGGAGCTCTTTGAGAGTGTCTGCATAGTGCTAGTTAGATGTTTACTCAGTGTTTCTGTTTACTGCCATATTTCTGCTTTTAATTTTTGCCCTTTTTATCATCGGATTCCTGAGTCCTGATTTTACTGTTTTTGTTTTCTTTTTTGTACTCTTCTGAATACTTGTATTCTTTTTTTTTTCACATGGAGAGAGGTGGTTATCCTGAGGAGACTCGTAGTGGTTGTATTGGCCCAAGGATGCATTGTATCGGTGTTTGCATCAACCGTGCAAACTTGTTCCCATCTAGTGCTCCCCTCCCAGTAAATTCTGTGTCCACTGGTAGTGGAGATAGTGGTGCCAGCCAAGCAGCACCAGTGGCGCCTAACACTGACCCCCCCACAGCTGGTCAATGTTCAAGAACAGCAGCAGCAGCAGGAACAGCAGCCACAGGAACAACAACAACAGCAGCTGCAGGTTGTCCCCCCTCAAATTGTACAGCAGCCTATGACATCTGTCCTCCCCCACTGCCTGTGCCTGATCTTCCACACAGCTCAGCAGTGAGGCAATTTTTCACCACACTACCAGGTGACTCTAGTGTGGTGAAATGTAATATCTGTGGCATGATGGTGCAGCGTGTTCAGAAGGGTATGCATCTGGGAACAGGTGCCCAGAGAACTCACCTGACTATCCACCACCATGCAAAGTGGGAGGCCAAGGTGGCTGAAGTAGCAGGAAATGCTCCTGCAGTGCAAGAGGTGTCAGCACTGGCTCAGCCTGCATAGCGTGAGAAGTGCAGCAGAAGGGAGTGGGAACAAGTGGTAGCTACCGCATCTGTATGCGAGTGCAATCCAGCCAAAAGCCCAGCCAAACTGGCAGATCTTGGCCTACTGTGAAGTGAGTCTGACCACCTCAGTAACATGACCAATAAAATGCAGCAGCAGTTGGACCAAATTAAAGGTCATCAGCTGCAAATAATGGCTATGCTCCAACTGCTGATTAGTCAGAACCAGGCCCTGTAGTCTTTTTGATTTTTTTCTAACTTGTATTGTGTGTTCTGTCTTTGTTTTTTCTAACTTTCTTCCCCTGAAAAAAATTTTAGAAACATACCCCAAAAAATTATAAAATAAACAAAAATTAAAAAAATCCTCTGCTGTACTTTCCTTCTTTTCCTACCTAATAATCTTTTTACATATAGAAAAAAATATTTAATTTTTTTTGCAGTAATATTTTCTTCCTGTTGTATTGTGTTAAAGAAGTGCAATAATATGTTAACAATTCTGGCCTATAGTACAGTATTTTATTCTATTTTCAATTGTCCCTTATCTACTGACTTGTATGATACCATTCCTTCCACAATTAATGTTATTCTGCATTATAAAATGGTCATTAATGAAAGGTAAAATGTGAAGACTTGCCATTGAGCAAAAAGTGTCACCAGACCATTCATTAATGCCCCGGTGCACCAACAGTTGGCATACTGATTGTAAAAAGCTTTTAACTTTTTCTTTTTACAGTTAATTAGCCCATTTTATAAGTGCGGTAGCCCACTCCAGGCCATAGGTGCATCAGGACATTAATGCACTTCCCTCCCAGGTGCTTTAAGTTACTCAGGCAATCCCTCATGCCTCATAATGCACCCAGGGCATGCATGAATTCCCTGATACACCCATTGTCTGCCAAGGGTTATAGCATACTTACTCCCTATTTTTAGATATGAAACAATAAAAGTAGTTCTCCTTCTAATATTGTTCAGATCTGGATTTCAACAGTATACCCAGCTGTTTTGGAACAACTACTGCTCCATAAGGTCAAGGCAGTGGATGTGTCCTGCTGGACTGCATGTTAGTTCATTTCAGTCACAATAAAAATGATTTTAATTAATAGACATACAAAAACCAGTGGCAATACTGATGGAAACTAGCTGCAAGTAGTGCTCTGTTTATTATTTCAGATGTGAAAAAAAGGAGTACAGCGGCTGTAAATTGTGGACAGGAGGGTATCATATAGACAAGTCGGTAGATAAGTGCCAATTGAAAATGGAATACAAAAGTATAGGCACACATTGTTACCTGGTTATTGTACTGCTGCTGTACTTGTCATGCTATATCACTTTTGTGTTACTGTAGACTGTGTTAAGTTTTCATAACACACCGATAACTACAATCAAAATACACTACCATCATATACAATTACAACCCACTCCCAAAAAACCTAAAATCATGAAAAGTCTCGCTGAAGAATAATCACATGAGAAACTGTTCAGAAAAGTCACAAGTACTTCTTGATGCACTGCAAAAATCATGCACCTAGAGCCAGCACTCTGCATAACTGTCCCAAGTGAGAACATGGCTTTTTGGCACCTGCTGCTGCTGCTGTTTAAATGTCATGAAAAGTCCTGATGAAGAATAATCACACAAAAAACTGTTCAGAAAAGTCACAAGTATTTCTTGATGCACTGCTAAAAGCGTGCACCTAGAGCCAGAACTCTGCATAAGTGTCCCAAGTGAGAAAATGGCTTTCTGGCACCTGCTACTGCTGCTGCTGTTGTCCTTCTGTTTTCTGCTCTTGCTGATGTACTGTGTGTTGCTAAATGACTATAGCCACAGATGACCATGGGTTGAACTATAATTTGATGCTCTGGTAAATTCTTCAGCTGCACTGATTGAAACATGTTGCCCTGTGTGTGTGTATTCATACTAACACTGGTAAATTAATGTACATCTCACTGTCATGTTTTTTCAAAGACACTGACATTTAATTTGTATTGAATCTTGTTTTTTGTTGTAAGCACATTGTTTCTTTGCAGGGAATCATCTTCATACATACTGAATGTTTCCCCTTGACTGGTCTGTTGGCCATGGTCATATTCACATGCCGTACATATGTGCTGCCATCTAATGTGGCACTGTAAAAAATTACATGTTTTTCCGGGGACTGCTGTGATTGAGTAAATTATAAGCATTTTTCATTACTGTTCTTTTCTTTTACATTCTCAGGTTACTGCACACAAATTCACAACTGCAGTGATGAAACCATGTTGTTGCCACACGTGTTCCACATGTGTCTGATTGTTGACTTCGGCTGTATGAACAATGGCAATCCATGAAAGGTAAGTATCTTTTGGGTGGGGGGTTGCATGCATCATTTGGAAAACAATTTTCATTAATATTTTTGTCTTCTTTCCAGGTCTTCAGTGTATCCAAGCTGTTGTCCATCTTCAGACTGGAACATATTCACAGGTCACAATACTTCAATGCTACCTGCAAACAGATGAAGAAGAAATTATTCCTAGTTAATTGTAGTACCTTATTCAATATCAGTTCACACGTGGAGCTGTTTCTGTCTTTTATCATATCCATCTGGCATGTATGTCACCGCTGTTAACTACTTTATACCAGCAGAGTGCAAGCGATACCAAAAAAAATGGAAAGTAGCCCTTGCAATCCTCAATCCCAGAGTTGTACCCACTGGGAAATTATTTTTCCATGACTGCATCAGCAACCTTAATGGTACACTGTTTTACACTGCCCCAGGATAGTCTGCTTCACCTGCATTATTCAGCACCACCATCATCGTGACTGGGTACAAACATAGATGTGATTGTTCTGCTTGGTATATTGGACATAAAAAAGCTGAAGTGCTGTGATTCATGATTGTGAAGATGAAGAACGTGATTTGTCTCATGACTTATGAATCTGTGATCATGATATGACAATGAGTACAATGTTTGCACAGAGATATGCACCAAACTGGTACTCTGAACACTACTTGAACATTTAAAGTCCTCCTCCTCATGCCTGTGGTAAACCTCTGGTGTTAATTTGTAACTTTTACCTACATGGCTACTTGCTGTTACTTGAGGACTGGCTGGCAGATTTTATTTCAGACACACACACAGAATTTATTTTACACACCACCTATGCTAAGGGTGATGCTACAGGCACTGCTGCTGTGGGAACAAAGGCTATGATATCACTTTTTATAATGCAGTACTTGAATTTACCTCGGGCCTTACACAAAAATATGTCATAAATTATTACAAAATAATTATAAAATTCACATATGATATTATCCTCATTCTCCAAGTTTGTGATAATAGCAATAACACTTATACCACACTTATAATATGAAAAATATTTGTATTTTATTCACCTATATACAAATTCTAAATATTCCTAATTAGCATAAATATCAAGCATAATATCTGTAAACATAAACAACAAAGGTTTCAGAAAAGCAAACAAATCACAAAGATATCAAACAAAACAAATTTCAGCAAATAAGCAATGCAAATGAATAAGCAATATTCAGCATAAAAAATTGCATTAACTATATATCATGCTTTGGGTATACTTAGGCCCAGATATTCAAACTGCGCCAAGCTGTGGCACAAGCCTGGGTGCAGAGCAACTTGGCTGCACAGGGCATTGACTGGGCGATATTCAATGGAGCTGCGCCATGGCACAGCATCATTGAATATCACACCCTGGCCACCTGCAGTGTGCATGGCACAGTGGCACTGTGCCAGCGCAAGTGGCCAGAGTGGAGCAGGGGGAAGCACTAGTGCAAGTTCCATTGTGCTATGAGCAGCAACCGTGATATTCAAAAGTGCACATGCAAATAGGGCCATAATGTATGCAAGGCACAAATGGGTCCATTTGCATGTTATTATAACCCCATTTGCATGCAGGTGCGCCAATCCACGGCAACTTGCACCTGGTGCCCTGCCAGGCAGCAGCAGTCAGGGACCGACGCCCCCTGCACAGTGCAGCAATGTGCCCCACAGCCCGATCATGGGCTTCAGTAAATAAAAATCGCATCCTATATCCCTGATGGTCCAGTGGACCACTGTCAGCCTTATCGGGCTTAAGTAAAGAAATCAAATCCAATATCCTGGTGGTCCAATGGACTGCTGTCAGCTTGATTTGGGCTTAAGTAAAAGAAATCGAAGCCAATATCCTGGTGGTCCAGTGGACCCCCTCCTCACCTGCCCACTGAGCTCCCCACCCGCTCCCCTGGTCAGCGGGGTAACACCCACCCACCTGCCACTCAACACGCCCACTGACTGACACCATAGGTAGGGCTGTAAGCCCGTTGGTCTAGCATGAACCAATGGGCATGCAGGCCTGTACCACTACACATTCCAGATATGTGAATGGATCCATTCACATATCTGGAATAGCGTAGAGCACAGGCTGCATGCCCATTGCCTCACACTGTGGATCAATGGACATACAGCCCACCACGGTCAATCAGTGGGTGGCAGGGCGGCAGGCGGTGGAGCGCCACCCACCACTGACTGGGGGAGCGGGCAGTGGGGCCCAGTGGGTGGTGGGGAGGGGTCCGCTGGACCAGCAGGGATATTGGATTTTATTTATTTTTACTTAAGCCCACAATTGGGCTGATAGTGGTCCACTGGACCACAAGGGATATTGGATTCAATATATTTTTACTTAAGCCCGCGATCGGGCTGACAGCGGTCCACTGGACCACCAGGGATATTGGATTCGATATATTTTTGCTTAGCCCACGATCGGGCTGACAGCGGTCCACTGGACCACTAGGGAGATAGGATGTGATTCTTTTGAACAGTTGCCCGTGATCGGGCATGGGGACCGCCACCACGGAGGTGCAGCCGGAGCTCGGGTGGCCACCCACAGGTGGCAGCTGCCGTGTTGTGCCCTGCAATATGGCAGCTCACTTGTGGGTGGTCAGCTGTTGTTCCTTCTTTTGGGGATTAACTTTGTGCGGTGCAAGTAGGGGTTGTGCATGCATGGACTCAGCACATCCCAGGCTGAATATCGGGATGTGCAGAGTATGCATGGGCATGACCCCCCTACCTGCGCCGCATACATTACTGATGCGCTCCAGCACATCGGGATTTGTGCCAGGCACAATTCCCGTTTGAATATCGCACTGGGGTGCATCAGTGGGTTGCGCATGGTGCAACACTGTTGTGCCATGCTCAACCCTTTTGAATAACTGGGCCTTAGTATTTAGCATAATCAGTTTATTTTCATGAGAACTTGCAACAACTCATTACATCAGTGTTTTGTATTATACTTTCATAAAACTCAGTTTTAACTTTTTAGATCATCCAAAATATATTTCTCAGTTTAAACCTTTTAAACTATATACTCCAAGTTCTGTAGTTAAAATTAAGTTCCCTTGTTACTTTCACAGATAAGCCAATTTAAACTACTAAATCTATCAATTAAAATTAATTAGTATAGATAGTAATTAAAATTATACTTAAATTTCTAGTTGTAGAAGTGGTTCTTCTTCTGTCTTAACTTAGACATCTTGGTAGAATTTGGCTCAGAGTAAGAAAGTTTCTTTCAGTCAGCTTGTTGCTTCTGTTTTTTCTCTGAAACCTGAACTGGAATCTTCTCTTGCATCAATTTGGGATGTACTAATGATCAAAAGTCAGTTTGTGAGGTCACGTGATGGCAGCCTGAGGGGAAGCAGCACTCACCCGCGGCTCTGCTCTCCCGCTAACAATTTTCGCGTTTTAATTTGTACCGAGAGTCGGTTACGTTTGCTAAACGGTTCTGGCTAAGAGTAGGGGTTCTCTACATTTGTTTGATTCTGGAATCTGGGAGTGAGAAATGGATGTCATTATGAAGAAGGCCCCTCTGTGGCAATCCCCCCCACTGACACCTGAGAAGGATAAGGCCGAAAAATGGCCAAAGCAGCAAGCTACAGGGGGAACTAAGTCGGCCACATCTGCCACAGCTCTGTTGGAGGAAAGATTCCTCGAAATCATGCAGCCCTTACAGGAAAAGATCTTGGATATCTTGGACGACCTGCAGCAAATTAAAATATTGGTCCAATCTCTAACAGTGCGTGTTGGGGACTCAGAGGCCAACATTACTTCCCTGGAGGTCAAGCAGGGGAAAATGGAGCAGGAAACCATCCAGATGGGCCGCAGGCTTAAGAAGCTGGAGGAGAAGCTCGAAGATTTAGAAGGAAGGAGCAGAAGGAATAATCTTCTGGTGACTGGTATACTGGAGAAGGAGGAAGGCAGTAACCCTGATCCTTTTTGCCCAGAAGTTTTGTGAAAAGATAGCTGGTCCTTCTCCTAAGAATGCGATGTACATTATCAAGTGTGCCCATCGAGCTCTTCGCCCCCCTCCACCTCCTGATGCCCCCCCGACCTTTCATTTTCAGATTGCTCAATTTTCAAGATAAGCAATTTATTCTTAATAAAATCAAGGCCTTGCAGGAAGTCCTCTGGGAAGGGTGTAAAATTCGTATCACTCAAGATCTCCCGCAGTCTGTTCGGCTAAAGCGACAAGAGTTGCACCCGACAGTGTCCAAGTTGATTGCCACGGGGATGCCATTTCGCATGCGATACCCAGCGATACTTCAAGTTAAATCCGGAGAGCAATGGCTCTCATTTGAATCTAGGAGCAAGCGAGGAAAGAGCTCAAGGTCTTGTTCCCTGATCTCTTCAAGTGAGGGCAAAGTTGTAATGTGCCTCCTTTGAAAAGTGCATATGAGCACGATTGTTTTTCTGGTTGGACATAGAGTTCGTATTTGCTTCCTGACATGCCTATCTGATGTTGGCAGAGCAAACCCACCCTTGGCAGCTGGAGGAGATCTGACAGCCTTATCTTACTGATGAGACATAGCCCCCTCTACTACGAGAGTTCTTCAGTGGGCCGGCCACTTGAGCAAGACACTGGATGCAGAATTGTGTTTTGCCCCTTCCTGATTCAGAGAAGACATGTGAACTGCCCATTTTGTCAAACAGAACCCCTGGTCACTGGACTTTAATTAAAGTGCCTTGGCTAGCAAGGCTAGGTTGTGGTAGGTGTTGCTACACATTCCCAGGGGCAGTTGGTATGCGGGTCAAGCGGATGAATGTACTCCTGTTTCCTTATTGCTGCTGCCTGTAGACTTGTCAGCTTGGCTGACAGGTTTATAGACTAGACGCAGTATCAGTCCAGGGAAATACCTGCTGTTTACTCCTACAGCTTTATTTATCTAAGCTGGGCTGTGCCTGTACAGTTAAGGGGTTCGCTAGCCTGCCCTGTGGTCTGCAGAGGTCTACGGGCGATTCCCAATGCTCGATCTTTTCTATCAGGGAAGGGGGACTTGTGATTCAGTGGGGTATCTCTAATATAAGAAACGAGTACAATTATATGAGGGTGGTGCAGTATGAAATGTGCTGTTGGGGGGCTCTTCTCCTTCTTTTGTTCGGGGCCAATTACAGCGGGTGGGGGATGCGGTGTGGTGATATTGAACGCAGGTTATGCTAAACATCACGTGACGCAGAGGTAGCATTGTAGTGCAGTGGTTAGAACTGGGGAATAGAATCGCAAGTAGTTCGAGTTAGTTGAATTTTTGGTGTTAATTTATGTGTAACGTTATGAGTTTGGGGATTAAGGGGGCTGGGCAGGGGGTACTATGGATAGGGAGAAGGGGGGGCCAAGTGTTCTCGTCCCACTCTATTTCAATATCAATGACAGGGATAAAGTCACAGTTGGAATTTTATTATGAGTGGCCCATAGAAGTTCATAAGTTGGAATATAAAGTGTGCCCATGATCGTTGTAAGAGACACATTATTCTTAGACACCTGCAACGCCTAAATACTGGGATTGCTTTCCTGCAGGAAATGCATCTCCAGCGCAAGGCTATTGTATTGTTTCATAAACAGTGGGTTGGTTACATCTACGGGGCAGGTAAATCCACTAGTAGAGGGGAAGTGGTTATCCTAATAAGTAAAAAGATTCCCTTCACCCTTGAAAAAGAAATCTGGGATCCTGAAGAGAGGTACGTCCTAGTGACTGGTTTGCTAGAATCGCATCAGGTGACGCTGGGAGCAACCTATGGTCCAAATTCCAAATCCCCCCATTTTTTCGCGCACCTACTGAGGTTGGTTGTTTCCAACCCCTCTAAACTTACCATTTTGGGAGGTGATTGGAATATTATCCCCTATTCACACATTGATAGGTCCTAATCCCGGGAGAAGGGGATTCTCTCCTGGTCAGAGGGCCCTTCATGAGCTCATGAAGGGGGCGGATCTCATTGATGTTTGGCGCACCTTGCATTCAGAGGAGCGCCAATACACTTTTTTCTCTCTGCCGCATAAAACATTCTCGAGAATTGATTTTTTCTTATTAGTTCCTTTGCCCTACCTGGGGTAATTGATGCCGATATCCACGCCAGGGTTATTTCTGACCACTCGCTGGTTTCCCTTTTCTTCCTAGTAGGACCTGGGGTGAAAAGGGACACCTTCTGGTTGCTTAACACCCAGTTATTACATAAACCTAGTTCCCTGCAACATATACGAGACTTTATTACTGACTTTATAAGGAACAACAGGGGGTCAGTTAGCAAGGTTGACATAGTCTGGGCAGCTTTAAAGTGCTCCCTGTGGGGGGAGTGTATCCGGATGGCCTCAACAAGGTCCCGGGCAATTGAAGTCACAAACAAACTTCCTGCTTTCCTCAATCTGCCAATTGGAATCTACTATCTCTCGTTCATATCCTGATGAAGACTGGACCAAGCTGCATAGACTGCAAGCTCAGTATTTCAGTCTTATCTCCCAAAAAGCTGAACTGTCACTGAAGCTTACAAAATTTCAATATTTAGAGGCTGGAGAAAGAGCTAGCAAGTTGCTGGCCTTACAGCTTAGGCAAGAGAATGCATCTCGGTTCATTCCGGGTATTAAGCCAGACAAGGATGCACCTGTTGTTACCGATCCTCGTGCCATAGCAGGGGTGTTAAGGCAATATTATCAGAGATTATATGCTGAGGAAACAGATGTTCACCCCTCCATGGCAGATATCATGAAATACCTCAGCTCAGTTGACCTGCCCAAGCTGTCACCTATTCACACCTCCTCCTTGGTAGGTCTCATTACAGCAGAAGAAGTGGTAAGAGCAGTTGCACTTCTCCCAATGGATAAGTCCCCGGGGCCGGACGGACTCCCTAATGGTCTGTATAAGGCTTGCATATCAGAGCTAGCCCCTTTATTGGCAGAGGTCTATAATCACTGGTTTGATAAAGGGCTATCTGACCCCATTTTTTGGAGAGCAATAATCATGCTTATTCCTAAAAAAGATAAAGATTTGCAATATCCGGAGAGTTATCGGCCTATTTCATTTATTAACACCAATGTTAAACTTCTGGCCAAGATCTTGGCCAATAGGTTAGGACCTCTTATGCCCCTCATGATAAGTAAAGAACAAATCAGTTTTATGGCAGGTCGGTCCTCAGGGGACCACATGCAGAAGTTATTGCACCTCCTCTCGGTCGCCAGTGACTCAGAACTACCCATGGTTTTGGTGTCACTGGATGCCGAGAAGGCTTTTGATAGGGTGTCATGGGACTTCCTCTTCACCACTATGTCATGGTTTGGACTCCCAGAAGACTTCCTTCAGTGGATCAGGTTACTATATTCCTCCCCGTCAGCCCAAATTCGATGTGATGGGGTCCACTCTGAAGCTTTCCTGCTCCATAGAGGTACTCAACAGGGATGTCCCCTTCCCCCTCTTTTATTTAACTTATATTTAGAACCCCTTATTCGGCATTTGGTAGCCTCTCCAAGTATTCGGGTGATTCTAGTCGGAGGCCAAAGATATACTCTCTCTGCGTATGCGGATGATCTTTTGTTGCATTTGGAAGACCCGCAGGACAGTCTACCAGCACTTCTAGACCAGGTTGGGGCCTTTTCCAAGGTCTCCTACTACAAGCTCAACCTCACCAAAACTGAAGTATTTCCCTTGAATAATCGGGTCTCTCGAGGGGAGGTGACTGACTTTGCTCTGTTGTGGAAATCGAAATCTCTTTTATATTTAGGAATCCGTGTGACAAGGGATATGGTCTCTATGTTGAAGTCCAACCTTTCAGATTTACTGACAAAAATTAAAGCTGACCTGGATAGATGGGTTGTTCTTCCCTTATCGCTGTGGGGTACAGACTCCAAGGTGAAAATGAATGTGCTCCCCTGTATCCCATACCCAATGGTCATGATGGGCTGTTTTCTCCCTAAGAGATGGTTCATTAAGCTGCAATCAGTGCTGAATACATTTATATGGCAGGGTAAAAATGTCAGGAGGTCTTGCTTTAAATTAACTGCCCCAAGGGAGCAGGGTGGTCTGGCGGTTCCTTCTTTTTTCCTGTATTATTGTGCCCATCATCTGAGTAAACTTTCCCATTGGGCACAGGAGCCACAGGCTGTAGACCCACTTGATTACTCGCCAGAGTGGTTGGAAATAGAGCAGTACCTTGCAACTCAGCACAAGTGCACTCTCCAGGCTTTCCTATATGTGACCCCTAGGGTTGTTCCCAGGCCCCTTAGATCTACCCCATTGGGGTGGTCTATCAAAGTGCTACACCAATTGCAAGTGGAGATGGCCACTAACTGGTATGTTTCCCTAGATCATACCATTCTGGGCAACTCACACTTTAAAATTGGGTATTGGCCCATCCCACTGTCCTACCAGCCTAACCTGAGGGAGAAGAAAGCTGCAGACATGTACGACAATGGAGAAATAATGTCCTTTTCTGCTTTCCAAGACAGATTCAATGTACAGGCTAGTGGTATTTTTCAATACGTGCAGCTTAAAGAAGCTGTCATCTCCCACATAAGTAAAACCCCGAGACTTGAGGTGGTGAAAATAGGCTTGCCCTCTATTCTGATACTGGCTAGACAACCCCATGCTATTTCTTTAGTCTATAAGAAGTTACAAGCATTGCAGCGTAATCTGCCTTAATGGGGTTTGCTACTACTGGACCCAGGAGCTGCCACTAGACACAGAAGTAGACTTCTGGAGGAAACTGTGACGTAACTCCTATATTTTCATTAAACAGGATAGATTGCATCTTGTTCAGTTTAATATAATGCACAGCTTATATTTTACCCCGTCAAGCTTCACACCTTGGGGCGGCTGTATTCCCCTGGTTGAACCAGATGTGGAGGGGAGTTGGGTACTTTGTTTCATATGTTGTGGACATGCCCAAAAGTGCAAGCTTTCTGGCAGACAATTAGGCAGTCTCTGGATTCCTTTTTGGGGCTAGACCCATTATTTACCAAAGAAGATTGCCTACTGAACTCCTTTCCTCAGGGCACACCCAAGGTCAGGAAAGGCCATGTGGTCCTTGTTGCAATAATTGCAAAGTTGATTATATTATGGCACTGCAGAGATAGTGTCTCCCCCCTGTACTGGAATGGCATAAAGAAATCTTATTGGCCATGCAGTTAGAGGAGCACATTTGCCTAATACGCAATAGATATGCAACCTTCCAGAGCAGATGGGGTGTGCTAGATGCTCTGTTAGTGGATTGGAAGATCTAACAGACCTGATTATAGATTACTGAGTGATTATTTGCTAGAGCGGTGTGCTAGTAACACTTGGCTCAGGGAGGGGGATTTAGGGAGGACTAGATTTAAGATGGAGGGATGGAAGGGAGGAAAGGGTAAGGGTGGCCGGGGGGGGTGGGTAGATTGCCTCGGAGTTACCTAATGTATTCTTTTTATTGCTTTAATGGCATCCCCCCTTGGGGATTATGTGCTGTGTATTGTAATGTTATTAGAAAATAATAAAGTTTATTGAATTACAAAAAAAAAGTTAGTTTGTAGGATTCAGCTGGATTTGAACAGTCCCAGTAACAACCCTTGTGTTAAAGAACTTTCTTGTGGATAGCAAAGTTGTCTTCATAACTGTTTAATTCATCTGCACTCAAACCTTAGACACTAGACTCCTTGTATTCACAACATTGCATAGTTTGTGTGGATTTTAAAGTCAGGTCTCTGGTCTAGGCTTTAGCAGGCGACATTACTTCAGTCAAGATCCAACCCAGAGAACCCTTCCCCTTGCTGAGCAACACTGTGCGGAGCCCCGGAGTCCGATTCTGGCAGGCTGTGCTGCTTACCTGGTGGTCGTGAGGCGCTCACCATGCTACCCTCCCGCCCACCACGGAGAAAGGAACCGATCCCTCCCCCTCCCCATGGAACAATGAAGGTCATGAGAGACCCAACCCAGAGTGCCCTCCCCCTTGCTGAGCAACACTGTGCGGAGCCCCGGAGTCTGATTCTGGCAGGTACTTACACGCAAGGTCCTAACGGCGGTGTGATGCGTCAGGGCAGGTCCTCTCACTGCTTCCACGGTAGAGCCCTGCCGGCACTACGCGCCAGCTCCCCCCCCCCCACCACCCTTGGTGAGTGTCCGCCTTTATAGGAATAGTCACGTGAGCTGTAAAACCTATCAGCTCACTTTTCCATTTGCAGGCTATCTGACCTCACCACTAGAGGTCGCATCAACAGCAACTCAGCCTACAGCTTACCATCTTATATATACTAATTCCTTTCTGCCTGCTTGCTGTGATTGGTGCCTAAAACAATATCCACCACACTCTCCTGAGCCAAATATCCACGTCACTCATGGAAAATCCTGCCCTGAGCCAATTATCTATGTGATTACTGCAAATAATTGTACCATCCAGCTGACGCGTCTCCAGCCCCTCAATGCCTCACTCCAACATCTCCCTATCACCACCGCTCATGATGACCCCCTGCAATGGAGTCTCCCCGTCCCAATCACCCCCCCTCCTCCTTACCCCATGGGCCATTCATCCAGGCTTAGGCTAATACTTAGGGGGGACATTGAAAACAACCCTGGTCCCTCCTCTCCCAACCTCACACTTAGTGACCATACTAACCCCCTCTGGGCAAATACTAATGGGCTTAAACTGGTCCACATGAATATTGGGAGCCTAAGGCAGAAAATGCCTGACCTCGAGGCTTGGACCCAGCTCTATAAACCTGACATACTAGCAGTCACCGAGACATGGCTAAAGCCCCACATCCTCCCTCATGAAATCAAACTGGCTGGCTATCAGACCATAAGAAAGGATAGAGCAGGAGAGAAGGGGGGTTCTTATCTACCTGAAAGCCTCTCTAAATGCTACCCTGATTGGTCTCCCCACTCCTAGCAGATCCCTGGTTGAGGTAGTACTAGTGAAGATTCTCCTTGGTAGCACCAAACCTCTCATTATTGGGTGTGTCTATCTCCCACCTCAAACTGCCACCGCCTCCCTTGAAGCCCTCATAAGTGCCATTCACAATCTCCCCCTGGGTAAGACCATCCTCCTCAGGGACTTCAACCTAAACTGGCTCTTCCCAAATACCTCCAGATCCAGGAACCTAATAATGGATGTACCACTTACCCAACTGATCAGCTTGCCCACCCGGCTCAACACCAAATCGGGCAAACACTCCCTACTTGACTGGGCGCTGGCCTCCCACCCTGATCGGATACTGACTGCTGGGATCATGTCTGACTCCCTTAGTAACCACTTCCTTATTTTCTGTACCTGGTCCAATAAAACCCCAAAGTCTGCCCCCAGAGTGATTGAGGCTAGGAATTTCAGCCGCTTTGTACCCGCTGACCTCTGCTCTGATCGACTGAAGGTAGACTGGGGCCCCATTGTCTCCCTCCCCATTATTGATGAGGCCCTAGACTATTTCACCAATTGTTTCCTCTCAATCGCTAACCAACATGCCCCCTGGAAAAAACTCAGAGTACAGAGTAACTGCCACAAGTGGTTAAACCCTAAACTCAAACACACCATGCATCTCCGGGACAAGGCATGGGGTCACTACAAATCCTCCGGATGCAATCCCGATTGGGAGAAGTAACGGTGCCTGAGGAACCAATGTAAAAAAGTTGTTAAACAGGCCAAATCAAAATACCTCAAGGACCTCCAAACTGGCCACCTAAGCGACCCAAAGAAATTCTGGGGCCACATAAATGCTCTCCTTAAGGGCTCCTCAATGGAACCTGATGCCCCGCTCCAAGTTGGGGACTCAGTATCCCATGACCCTTCTATAGTGGCGGAAGCCTTCAGTGCATCTTTTGCAAACCCCAGCGGCCACCTCCCAACAGTGCCCGTGACACCCTCCCTCCCTCACAGACTGGGTGCCGCCTGCCCTTATTCCACCTGAAACCAGTTGAACCCAACTCAGTACTGACCCTCCTGTGCAAAATAAAACCCGAGTCCTCTCCTGGCAACCTCCTGGAGCCCGGCTGCTGAGGGTCACAGCTCCAGCCATCACCTACCCCGTCACCCTGCTCATCAATAGATTCCTCCAAGAAGGGACAGTCCCCTCTAAATGGAAGGTTGCGACCATTGTTCCAGTCCACAAAAAAGGAACTCGGGACCGAGTGGAACACCACAGGCCTATCTCTCTTCTCTGACCCCTGGGTAAAATTCAGGAGAGACTTGTCTATGACCAACTACAATCCTACCTGGAACAACACCTGCTCCTCTCCAAAGTACAGCATGGCTTCCGGAAAGGTAACGGCACTGACACTGCCCTCATCCAGCTAACATCAGACATACTCCACACCATGGACCTAGGCACCCCAACGGGTGCTCTATTTATTGACCTATCCAAGGCCTTTGACTTGGTCAACCATGAGCTTCTCCTTACCAAACTCCTCCACCTCGGCCTTGATCATCTTGCACTCTCCTGGATCTCTAGCTACCTTAGAAACTGATCCCAAAGCGTCTGCTGGCAGGGAGTACACTCTCACCCCAGACCCGTGACCTCCGGTGTACCCCAGGGCTCCATACTGGGCCCCCTACTATTCTCGCTATTCCTAAATGACCTTGAAGGAGCTTGCTCACCATGCAACCTTATCCTCTATGCGGATGACACTGTAATCTATTACAGTGACCCCCAACCCTCGGTTACTGCTGCCAAACTTCAGGCCAGCCTCTCAACACTTGAACTCTGGTTCACTACCAATTGCCTAAAACTTAATGAGGAAAAAAACAAAGGCAGTCCTCTTTGGGACCCGACGGCTGGGCAAAGACCGCAGTGGGTTGCTCCAACTCTCATCAGCCCTTGGTAGACCTGTTGAAGTCGCTGATCAGTTCAGGTACCTTGGGGTACTCCTTGACCAGGAGTTAGCCTACAAACCTCATTTTGAGGCCTTAACTAGATCCATTCACCAGAGGCTTGGCCTCTTATACCGCTTGGGCAATGCTCTTTCTGGAGAAGCACGATGAGCCATTGCAAACTGCAACCTCATTCCCTCACTGTTATATGGCTCTCCCCTGTTCTTGTCACTCAGGGAGGCAGAGCTAAACAGACTCACTACCCTTTACCACAGCATCGCCCGCTTTGGAACTAACTCCTCCCCTAGGAGGCATCACTGAGAGGCCCTCAACGACCTACACTGGCCAACCCTACAGCATAAACTAACCTATGCTTCCACCTGTCTCACATATAAACTCATCTCCCTTGGCCATCCACCTCACCTGAGTGACCTGCTCACCCTGAAAGTCTCCCTCCGTAACCTCCGGTCCACCACTAGTCGACTTCTGACCATCCCTTGCATCCGGACTAACCAAGGTAAACGCTCCTTTCAGTTCACGGCCCCCCACCTCTGGAACTCACTTCCCACAAGCTTGCTAGACATGCCCTTCCAATCCTCATGCAAAGCAGGTCTTAAAGCATACCTCATTGAGCTGAGCCTCTGTGGCTGCAACTGCTAATTATTGCCCTTATCCACATACCCCTCCCTATGACAAAGGACTAAAATCTCTCTCTCTCCTCTTGACTGCCCAGAAGCAATAATCCAATTAATGTCATAGCCCTTATGTTATAAAACTGTAATTGTCTTATTGTACCCCCTGACTATGAATGTACTCTTATTCTATGTTACTTTGTGCATACCTAATGTAAAGTGGTTGGTTTTCTCAACCCCGGGTCGCCCCTGAAAAAGGGACCTTGGTCTCAGTGGGCTTACCTTGGTTAACAAAATCTAAATAAATAAATAAGATTCTCAGTAAATAAAACACATACCTTGCTTCATATCACATTGAGAATGTTCTTGTATCATGAAGTTTGCATCTGGGCCTTGTGGCAACACTGTAAAGGCTTCCAAGCTTGTCCTTAGTGCCCCATTTCTGGACATGTCAAATGGTTAACCAAGGCTGGTCTCAGTATTCCAAATACATGTGTGGTCTAATGCTTTACAATCCTAGTGAAGTTATGAGGCCATTAAGGTTTCTAATTGGACTTACAAAGCTTCTTATTGTGCAGTATTTTAGCCAAGACTGAAGTGGGGTTAGCAGAATTCACTAATATGAACCTGTTTGGGTGATGTCATCACCCAACTCTGATTGGTCCTTGCAGATTATGAGTGGTGACAATGACCATACCTCTGCAAGAACTTCTCACTAACCCCAAACTCAGTTTATTCTCAAAACTATTTTTCTTATATAACTTTTAATGCAAATAATATAACTTTTAAACTTACATATTTGAACTTCTCTCATCAAATGGAGCATGTTGTTATGTTTGCCATATTCATAGGACTAATATTTCACAAGTTAGATTATTAAAGGTTATAACTTTATAATTTTAATAAAATTTCTTACAATAAAGTGATAGTTTATCTCTTAATAGTCTAAGATACAGAATAATATCAGATTTATAAGAAAAATCCTTTATTTAAACCTTTAAAACATTAGTTTTATATCCAGGCACATGGCTTTCTTTGTTCTCTGAATAGAGTCCATATATAACTGTCATAAAAAACTTATTGACTATAAATCTTTAGATGATTTCTCTCCTCACAGTAACAAGATGCATACTTAAGAGTCATATTTTCAGACTCCTCAGGATGTCAGCTATTATGAGATACTAAATCTGTCTATTTATCAACAAAAGAATGTTATTAAAAAAAGTTTACACATAACTCTCAAACCCTTGATGCTGCACTTATGATATTATTTTTTTATTACTCATACTTGTGTCTATCAACTGTCAAATGTTTGTAGCTGCAGTACATTGCATTATTAAGATATAAATAAAAAAAAATATTCTTATACAAACTCTATGGAGATTTCAAACTAAAAAGTGTTTTATTATCTCAAGAATGTCCATTTTGCTAGTGTCTGTACCAGTTACTAAATCTCCTCTCTGATTGTAGCCATGGATATCCAGCTTTGGAATGTCAATTTCAGTCATCCTTGTACAAAACAAACCCATAAATTTGTCAACAAGTCTTGGACATCACAGGGATGCTTCTCTGATTACAAGCTGAAGTATTTCTGGAATATGAGTGATGCAAACTAGGTCCCTCATCTCTCCGACCAAGCTTAGAATGTGTTCATTAATATCTATTCTTAAAAGAACCCTAGTGTCTCTAGTCCAGGCAAAACTCATCTACCGTGTATGAGCAAAAAGATGGCCAGGAAACAGAGAGAGATGTGTTTTATTTTTAAGCATTAAAACCAGAAACCTTGTTTAGAGATTTAATTAACTAACACATTTGTTTAGCTTTTAGAAATTCATGCAAACAGTAATCTTAACCAAAACGTATAGTAAAATGTCCCATAATTAATCTCATATAAAATCACATCAAATAATAGTTAAAAATCAATTCTTGATAATAAAAATATGATAATTTTTCCATCAAGAGCTTTGTTCCTACACTGCTACCCATGCATATTCAGGGACCTTGCCTGGCCTAACCCTCTTTGATACAGTACTTTTTCCCTTCAAGGATTTTTTTTTATTTATTCCACATGATGTGATAGAATGCCCTGACCACAGAGCAAAAGCTTATACCCCACTGACTTATGTGGCTCATATGCCACAGTCAGAAACACCTTTACCTGGCCGTATCTTTGTGTACATTTTTTTAGATTACACAGTCATCAAGAAAAGAAACACATTTCTTGCAAATAGTGATTTTTTTCTAATTTTTGGGTTTGCTAACAAATTCAAGAGAATTCACAAGACAGCACAATTCAAAAAAATACTGTAATGGGTACATTTCTTTATTATGACTTATTCTTTTGGTTAAATGCTATACTATGCAGTGAGAGACAATATTCAATCATAGTACTATGGGGAAACCAACAACAGAGGTGCAGTGACAACAATTTCAACAGACTGAACACAGACAATTTACAGCAACGTTATATTTATTCAGTTTTTGGTGGATAGGAAGCCAGAAAACAACTACAGTGACTTCCAGATAGTAATTGAGCACTAAACAGATGTAGCCACACAGGCACAACAGGACCTTAACCAGTCTTCAAAAATTCTAGAGTGGAACAATAATACCTTATTTTGGGGGGGTTACAGCTGTAACTAGATAGAAGCAGAAAACAGTAACACAGACGGGCTAAGAAATTAAAAGTACTGCTATTATGGCGGTGTAATAAAATGCATCTGACTTGATGGCATGCACACAGATGAAAGGTAATTCATAGAAACTTTAACAGTTCAGTAAACTGCAACACAGTCTTTTAAACAGACTGAACAAGTGCACAGCAAACAGCAAACAGCACAAACTGATCAAAACTTGATTGAAGTATTACTGTGTGTACCTGAACACAAAAATGCTAAAACATAAGCCAGCAATAGTTGGAAAAACTACCTTTCTCACTGTGACTCTCCCTTCTACAATCTACATCACAGATCCACCCCTCCCCGGAAGCACACTTTTACAGCATCTGTCAGTAGAGAGACTGAATGTACTAAATTAACATTCAATAGTCAAACAAAATCAATAAATGCTCAATGATAGAAACATACAAGGGTTTACTACAATTTATGTACTAACTTTTCACACAAATTTGTGGCAAAAATGCATTTTTAAAGGTTATTAGATGGTTTGATTTTCAGAGCTCTGAGATCGAACTGTCTCCAGCTTTCCACTATACACTACACTGAACTGAGACAGTGCAAGCCAATGTAGAGCCCATTTGACCTTACATCCAATGAATCACTGTAAAATGTGCCTCAAAGAGCAAAAAAAAAAAAGGAAACTAACACAAAGTCCATAGAGAATAATGGAAACTTTGTGTTACTTCAAGGTGCAAAGTTATTCACTTTGCTTTGTGGAATACTATGCAAAATTTGGGTTCTACGTAAAATACTACATGTGGTGAATTTTAGGCATTTTGCCCACCACTATCACTTATATACAGTACCTCATGATGAAGGGCTGATGGCTCTGCTTACATCATTAGAAAGATTGAACTTGTATATGGAACCACACATTGAATTCTTGTTGAAATTAACTGAGAAAGTGTTAACTATGAATGTTTTTGTTTCTTAGGTAGTTGGTATCATCAAGCTTAAAGAACAGCAATGGTGGCATAGTTATCTCCCAACTATGCAAACATTTATCTTGGAATATAGGAGGATGAGTAAATCCACACCTCTGACATGACCTTTTCTGCATCACATTCAACTTTATCTTTTCTACTGCATATTGACGACATTGTGATGATATAGAAAGGTAATGTAGAAGAGTTGCTGTTGTTGGCTTTCTATGTATATTTGTGTAATCACAATTTAAAATTTGCACTTGAGTGATCTGTGCCATCTCTGTGGCACCAAGTGGTGGTGCACCTGCTCCACATGTTGTCGACCTGGGTTTGTGGCCTGCTCCTGGGGTAAATGGAGCAGGGAATTGTGGGGAAAGTGAAGAGCATCCCCATAGATGCTCTCCTTTCTGGGAAGGAGAGGTTGGCTTGCACCTCCCTTAACAGGCTTCTGGTAGTGGGCTGCCAGAGATGCACTTTAAGAGATGGGTGGCCACACTTTGCCATATGACCTTACCAGGATGCCACAGAATGTGCACCCTTATTATGTAGGGGAGATGGAGAGGAGAGAGAAGAAAGGAAAATAGCCACCTTGCAGCACTGGATGATGGCCTCTACCAAGCCTCTCCTATGCCACCTGACTGCCCCAAGTGTACTGTGTCTGCCCCACCAACTGACAAACTCTGGTGTTGGAGGCACTTTCCCCTGGTATCTCCTGGGAAGGGGCCCTGCAGGGATATGCCAGACCACATGATGTGTAGGAGATATTGGTGGAGCCTGGAGATATGTAAGGCAATGGGGTTTGAGTCTGGCAGGCAAAGGAGACAAGCAAGTGAGAGCCTGAAGGAGTGGGTCTGTGGGGGGCTGGGAGGAGCAAAAATAAACTAAAAAAGAAAGCTCTGCAAAAAGATCAATTTTTGGGGATATGACATAGTTCACATGCTGGGTATCCATATAGATCTTTGAGGGAAATAGACAGACTGCATATTAGTTCTCCACTTCAATAGCTGTTATCCTAGACACATGGTGGAGAATATTTCATGAATCCAATGTTGCAGGCTAAAACAAAATTTCAGTGCAAAAAAATATTATCAGAAACAAGCAAATGATTTGAAAAACAGGTCTTGAGGTGGGGCAACACTAAACATTGCATTCAGTGGGCAAGTGAGAAAACTAATTTGCTGGAATAGGTCACCTTAATTTTTTGGGGGGGGCAAACAAAATAACGTAACTGCTGTGTCTGTAGTCCTGAAAAACACAGATAACATACAACATGCAGCAGTTACAAGAGACACTAAGTACTATACATGACTAATTTCAGCTCAACAATAGATCAGGAAAATATTTGCCTTAACTTTGTATCCACCTTTTCTTTACAATCAAGGGGGGAAGCAAAGTGATCCAATGGCATTAACTCTAGATTGTTCAGTTTTTATGTAGTAGAGGGCCAAACTCAGAAGCAAAAGATGGTAAATGCTTATCACAGACCACAGAGCAGTATTTATAATTGACCAGAATGGATGCCAAGAGCCCTGATAGGGAATTTCCCTTTCAGTCTCTTTACTGTATGTTTAGGTAGTAGGTAGTGGCTGTGAAGGTTAGGGAGAAAAAAACAGCATTTAGGAAGAATAAGGAAACACAGAAGGATCAGGACATAGAACTGTACCAGTTAAAGCAGAAGGAAGCAGGATGGGTAGTCAGAATAGCAAAGGCACAAACTGAGGAAAAGATAGCCAACTCAGTTAAGAAGGGGGATAAAACCTTTTATAGGTATATCAGGGAGCGTAGAAAGACAAAGGGAGGGTTAGTGAGGCTGAATAGAATGGATGGTGGGTGGGCAGAGAGTGACAGTGAAAAAGCAGGGATACCGAATGAATACGTCTGTTCAGTATTCACAATGCAGGAAGTGGGAGAGGTGCCTAATCCAAATAACAGAATCACTCTGGAGGGGGGGGTTGATCCCAGTCCTTTCACAGAAGAAAGGGTTCTGAAAGAACTCCTAAAACTGAAGGTGGACAAAGCAATGGGGCCAGATGGAATTCACCCCAGAATTCTAAAAGAATTAAGCAGAAAACTAGTGACACCACTGACTTCCCTTTATAACAAATCATGGGAGGATGGTGTGGTACCTGAGGACTGGAAGAAGGCTATTGTGATTCCCCTTCACAAAAGTGGGAGCAAGACAGAGGCAGGAAACTACAGACCTGCCAGTTTGACCTCTGTGGTAGGGAAAGTGATGGAATCACTTCTGAAGGAAAGAATTGTTGAGTACCTAGAGGCCAGTGGGGCACAGGACCCAAGGCAGCATGGGTTCACAGTGGGAAGGTCATGTCAGATGAATCTAATTGATTTCTTTGACTGGGTGACCAAAGTAGTAGACCAGGGAGGGGCTGTGGACATGGCCTACCTAGACTTTAGCAAGGCATTTGACACAGTTCCACACAAAAGATTAGTAGTCAAATTAACCAGCCTTTGAGTGGGTCCCAGGGTGGTAGCCTGGTGAAACATTGGCTGAACAACAGGACACAGAAGGTAATTGTAAATGGAGTCCACTCTGAAGAAAAAGGGGTTACTAGTGGGTACCGCAGGGTTCAGTGCTGGGTCCAGTCCTTTTTAATGTCTTTATAAGTGACATTACACAGGAACTGGAAGGGAAAGCATGCCTCTTTGCAGATGACACAAAGATCTGCAACAGGGTTGATACACAAGGAAGCGTGGAAAGGATGAGAAGGGACTTGGCAAGGTTGGAGGAATGGTCAGAAGTATGGCGGCTTGGATTTAATGCAAAGAAGTGCAAAGTAATGCACCTGTGAAACAAAAACCCAGGGGAAGATTACACAATGGGGGAGAAGGTAGTAGCAACAGCAAAAATGGAAAGGGACCTGGAGGTAATCATATCAGATGACCTGAAGGTTGGTAAGCAATGTGAGAAGGTGGTAGAGAGGGCTGGGAGGATACTGAGATGTATAGGGAGAGGCATCACCAGCAGAAAACAGGAAGTTGTTATCCCCCTGTACAGACAGTTGGTGAGACCCCATCTGGAGTACTGCATCCAGTTCTGGAGACCCCATCTCCGAAGGACATAGACAGGATGGAGGCAGTTCAGAGGAGGGCAACTAAAATGGTACAGGGTCTGCAAGAGAAGCCATACGAGGAGAGACTAAAGGAGCTTAATATGTATACCCCTGAGGAAAGGAGGGAGAGGGTGGACATGATAGAAACGTTTAAGTACTTCAGTGGAATCAACAAAGTCCAAGAGGGTAGCATCTTTCAGAAAAAGAGATGTCCAAGAACAAGGGGACACAATTTGAAGATGAGGGGATGGCTCAGGGGCAATGTGAGGAAGTATTTTTTCACAGAGAGGGTGGTGGATGCATGGAACAGCCTTCCTGAGGAGGTTGTGGGGTCTAAAACTGTGGGAGAATTCAAGAATGCATGGGACAGACATAAGGCAAATTTTGTGGGGGTTTAGGAAGAAATAGGCTGTTGTTTAAATAGGATCTGCAGCTTATCCTCTATGTAGGGAAATTGGCAGACTAGGTGGGCCAAGCAGTCCTTATCTGCCATCAAAGTCTATGTTTCTATGTTTGCAAATTAATGATTATACCAGATACCTTTGTTAAAGGTATTATAGGTGAAACATCTCAGGTTACAGAGTTTACCAGTTGTAACTTTGAGAATGTTGTGTTTATTGTTACTGTAAGTGTGTTACAACAGATTTTATATTTTTATTTTATAAAACATGCAGAAAACTAAACATAAGAATTGAGGACTGTGCACTTTCTAAAAACTGGACATTCACTGGGCCACCAAATATGAGAGTCTCTTATATCTGATTATCATAAACAGAGAGTACTGCCAATCTGAAATTTTAGGAATCACCACCGTCTTCTATTAACATACAATCAGCTGTTCACCTGCACCTAGCTAATCATTAGCCACTGTGCCATCCAAGAGGTGCACAGGATGGAAGGAGGAAAGATCACCAGAAGAGATAACTGAGGAGTGAGGAAGGTGAAGGGGTGTGCATCACTTCAGCACATGCATATTGCACTCCCCACAAGAAAGGGATTACAAAGATCGGGACCATAAAATATGCCCCGAATCTCTTCCAGCAAGCCACATCTCCAGCAACTCTCACTTTAGAGCAGCTTCAAGAAATGCAATGCAGCTGGAGTCTGAGACCTGCTATGCAAAAATCTTTATTTTTAATAAGAATTCTTCAATCGTCATGGCAAGCACTGTAAGCGAGAGACCAACAGTGATCTTAGTCCTCCTCCAGAATGGAAATAATGAATCTCAATGCCATTTATGTCTGGCCCCTGAAGAGGGGTCTGTGTGGGAGTCCTAGATTGGATACCAAACAAATCAGTTTTGCCTCTATTATAGATAAATCAATGGAGACCTTAGTTTAGGAAAGTCTGGGGGCGTACTTAGAAGACAAGGAACTATAGCATGATAAGCATCATGGGTTTGTACCATGGAGATCATGCCAGCCCAGTCTGATACTGGCAGAATTTTCAAATCATGGTGCAGGACTTGTGACGAGCACTAAGGTTCTGGCTGTGCACCATACCCATTCTCCACAACTCCACCCGATTTTACAGTCTCGGGCACAGTTTCCACTATTTATGGCAGCTTTTACCAAATATCTATTGCAAGATCCATAAAAAAGACCCCAAGGATTGCTGCAAGCTTAACCACAAAAAGTTGATCTAACATGTGGCAGTTGGTGCAATGGATAGAAAATCCTGATTGCTGGCCAGGTAACCGCCACAAACCCCATGCATCATATGTTCAGCACACTTGGAGCTTGTGACATTCTTGCTGTTTTTAAAATCCTGCCCACTGCTTTTTGACTGGCCACTTGAGTGATAGACAGCAGGCAGTCGATTTGCTCTACTTTGTCTTCAGGAAAACCCGTGACTAGGTGCCACACAAGAGGATGCTGAAAAGCTGAAGAAATTGGGAGTAGAAAATGCTTTAGTCAGCTATATGGGGAACTGGCTAGAGTGGAAACAGAGGATAGTAGTAAATGGAGCTAAATCAGAGGACAGGGTAAAAACAGGGTGCCATAGTAATTAGTCCTTGGACTTGTTCTATACAATATGTAATTTACTAACAGAGGAATCTGTTTCCAGGAAAAGATGTGTCTCTTTGTGGAGGACACAATGCTATAAATTAAATTAGACAGCAAAGAAGGGGTGAGGAGGCTTCAAAATGATCTGCATAAGCTGGAAAAGTGGTCACAAATCTAGGAGCTGACATTTAACTCTAGAAGAGCAATTTCTACACTTAGAAAAAAGAAACACACAACGAGTATTTGATGGGAGGATTTATGCTGTCTATTACTATAGCAGACAGTGATCCCTGGGTCATCATTAGTGTCTCTCTCATGCAAACCAGTCAGTGCAATAAGGCACACAGTATGGCATCCAGGATGCTGGGGTGCACTGAGAGGGGTTTTGATAGCAGGAGAAGTGGAGTGATACTGCCCTAAACAGGTGATTGGTGAGGCCATGCTCAAGATACTATATTCCAGTTCTAGAGGCCTCAGCTGAGAAAGGACATAGACAGGCTGGTGGCAGTACAGAGAAGGGTCACCAAAATGATACAGGGCCAGCAAGACAGGTCTTGTAGGAAATGGCAATGGGGATCCACACTATCTCAACGCCTTAGGTGATTTGATTTGATTGATAATATACAGGAGCAATTGTCCGGATGGACATATATTCATAATGGGTGATTTTAATGCCAGGCTGAGACAGTTACATGGCTGCTCAGAGGATATTTTAGAGGTTCTTTTTTCTTTCTCTCAAACAAAGCTGAAACTTATTAGAAATGCCAGAGACATAACTGTTAATAAAAAAAGGTATAGATTACATGAAACATTAACTGGAAGGAATTTTCTTCTTCTGAATTGTAGGAGTCCCCTTGATCCAGAATCCAGGAAAAATATTCTTTCCTAGGTGGAAATGGGATTTCCACCATTGATTATATCTGGATTAACCTATACCTGATTGACAGGTACCTTTCTTTGCAACCGGTACCTAAATCTGAAAGCCAGCACTTGGTGCTAGAATTAAAAATCACTGTGATAAAATTAAGCTCAAATGAAGAAAGGAGGATCACCACCATACAACTTAAGAGGTGGGGCATTGAATGGAAAGCCATTGAGGGAAACAATTTAAAGGTACTTTTGGAAAGTAAAGGGATATTGTCAAACCATCAAATCTGATGAACCAACACTCACGTCCCCAGTTGATTTCAGAAATCAATTCTATTATAAATACTATAGCATATATTGTATCTAAACATTCTGTGATCAAGATTAAAGAAACTTTTCCTTGGCATGATAATGAATGTAAAATTGCCAAAAACATTTAAATCAAAAATTTGATTACTGAAACAAAAAACAGATAATAATAAAATAATGAATATGGCAATAAGGGAACATAGAGAGGTCTTAATTAAAAAATGCAGTGATACATTAGACAGTTATGGACTGAATTGCAAAAAGCAATTCTTTTAAAGGACACTACATCTTTTTGGAGTATTGTAAACCATGACACAGAAAAAACAATCAAATAATAACATCTATTGAGGCAGAAAACTGGGTTAAACATTTTAAACAACTACTTCACAGAGAGGATCATGAATATCTATCTAGAATGGCCACAATCTGGGTAGTCAGAAGAATGCTTGTCCCAGAATCTGGAATTACACTTTCAGAATTAGCTATTGCTCTGAATTCATTCAGGAGAAGAAAAACCCCAGACCCGGATGGAGTACCCCTCGATGTAATATTAAGAACCAAACAATTTTGGATCAGTTTCCTTCATAAATTATTTAACTATATCTGGAGCACAGAAGATACATCAAAAAGCTGGAAGCTAAATATTATTGTTCCAATTTTAAAAAGGAAGCTAGAAGAAACCCTGGCTGTTAAAGGCCTGTAAGTCTTTTGGACACAACTGGAAAAGTATTTACCAAATTTTAAATAAAAGACTAACACAATGGGTAGAGACTAATAGTATAATAGATGAAGCTCAAGCAGGATTTAAAAACAAACACTCGACAATAGACCAGTGTTATACACTGGCTCATTTGATTCATAAATTCAAAGTAGTCAAAAAAGAAAAACTTTACTGCACCTTTATTGACCTTAAAGCAGCTTTTGATAAGGTAAACAGGATCCTTATGTGGGAAAGACTACAGGATTTAGGGATAAAACCTTCATTACTAGAAATGATTAAACTCGTCCATCAAGACAATTTCACTAGTGTCCATTTTACTGATTCAGGAGACTTGAGTAGTTGGTTCCAAACTAAGGGTGCCCATTAGCCCCACTCCTGTTTAATCTTTACTTTACCACAGTTATTAGATAAATGCATACTCCTGACTTTCATCTATCTAAACCTGGAGTAAAATTTATATCTTACTTAGCATATGCAGATGATTTCACATTACTTTCTGTTAGTCATTTGGTCATGAGTAGGAGTTTGGAAATATTTCACTCAGAATGTCAGAAAGCAGACCTACAGGTAAACTATGATAAAACAAAAGTTATTGTATTTGGGGTAAATAAGAAAAAATACAGATATTATATGAATAAACATAAGCTAGAAGTTGTCAAATAATTCTGTTATTTGGGGCTTACAGTCCATTAAGGTGGAACTTGGGGAACACACCTAAGAGATGCAAAATTAAAGGTGGATAGTTTTCTCCCAGTACTGTCCTCCTTTTCTTACAACTATGGAGGCACATCGATTAAGGGAAACCTAATGCTAGTTTGTACCAAAACTAAATGTCAGTTGCTATATGGTGCTGAAATATTGGAATTTACTCTAGAAACAACTTGGTCTCTAGTTTAAACAAATTTTATAAGAAACTTCTTGGTCTTCCAAGCAGTATTATTTTGGCTCTGGTAAGGGCTGAACTTGGTCAACTGTTTATTGAATGTTATTGCATCCAAAGATTAATTAATTGTTGGATTAAGGTTTACAGGATGCCTCCTGATAGACATTCTTGCCTATGTCTTGAGGAAGCCATTAATTATGAACAATCCAATACAATCTTCCTCTCCTTGAGAGTCCTGGAGAATATAATTAAACCAAATGGCCTCTTACATATTATTCCAGATAGCTTAATATACCCTTCTGATTAAATTAAAGATACTGTAAACAATAGAATCAAGGATATTTTCATACATAAGGACCTAGAGGTTGGTAGACTCTCTAAGGCTTGCCCCAAGCTAGCTAAAAATAAGAGAAAACATAAATTGGAACAATACCTGTCTCTACTGGAAGACCCAAGACAGAGAATCCAGTTGGCAAGGTTCAGATTTGAATCTTTCTTGACCAACTGGAAAAAGGGGCAGTATGAAGGTAAAAAGGATATAGAAACTCTCTGTAGATGCAAATTAGGACAGAACAGCCTGTTACAGTTGATCCTACTATGCCGCTATACGAGAAATACCACTTTCTTTTGCTAGGAAGAATTTTGGAACAACAGCAATATCAGCCCCAACATTTATTGATTTACCTTTTGAATTCTCAGGATGCAGAAGTGTTGGTCCTTGTGGTCTCTCTTCTTAAAATAATTGAACAAAGAGAATTCCACTTAAACTCCTAAACAGACAGAGGTGCAACTCTGGGCAATTGGATTTTATTGGAAGTGTAGTGAGAATGGCCCATCTTGAGCACCTCTTCCTTTTAAATTTGTTTTTCTGAAAAGTCATTTGATGATAATTATATATGGATGACTCCTTTTATTATGTGAAGTCAAGTTTACACAGATGTCTGTATATGATATTTTATATCAAAAATGTTATAACTTGTGTCATTTTAAGGCTATGTCAGTCATACATTTGAAACATGAATAAGGCTCTATTGTGGCCTATTGTATGCAAAGATATAAGAACTAGTGTAATTTTGTGATCTTTTCACAATTTATGTATAATTGAAGATGCATTTAATTTATGATTGTAATTTAATTTTGCTATATATATATATATATATAAAATACATATATATATATATATATATATATATATATATATATATATATATATATATATACGTGATATGTATTCTATGTAAGTTTTGTAATGGTCTATGACCAATCAAACAAAACTTGACTATTGACTATTGATTATGAAGAATGACAGTTGGCCCTGCACATGTACTCACTGAAGATCAAATGCAAGAGGTGAGATATGATAAAGAAATATATGTTTCTAAGGTATATAAGTAAGGTGCATAGTGCAAACCTGTTTATTAGAAATAGAGATACAGTCACAAGAGAACACAGCTGGAGGATGGAGTGAGGCAAATTCAGGGGAGAACATCTGGAAGTTAAACTTCACTGAGAGAATGGTGGAACTGTGGAACAAATTGCTGGTGGAAGTGGTGGAGGTCAGTACCCTAAATGGGCTGAAACATGACTGGAATACAGCAAGAGGACTCATAGTCCCACAGTGGTATACCAGTGGGAGGAGGGTTGTTTATGGGTGGCAGATGGGTTAGTCTGTCTGGATAGTAGTTTGGAGGTTGCGGTAGTATAATAAGGGGAGACTCAAAGAACCATTGGTCTCTTTCTTCCACACGATTTTGTCTATGTTTCTAGGTGGAGTTTCTGCCAGTGATCTCTTTCCATTCAAAGGTGTACCAATGGAGAAGAAAGATCTGCATGACAGATCTGAGAGAGATCCATGGCAGTTTTAATGCCCAAATAGGAGAGGCCCCTTGAGGACCATTTGAGACCTGGAAAGGTAAAAAATGATGGAGAGAAGAGTGAGTTTATGAGGAAAACATCTGTTTAAGCATGATTAGCTTAAAGCCAGATAACTGAGAAAACCTGTGAAGGAGACTGAGTAAAGTGTCCATTCACCTAAGAGAATCAATCAGAAAGACCAAAAGGTCTTCTGCATATAGCTTGGTTGTATATTTCTGGCTCCAACAGAACTGCCTCCCAAATGCACATGTTCTTTAATGACAATCACAAAAGGTTCAATCACCACCACAACCAATAGTGTGAAAAGGAGGCAACCCTGCCTTGTCCCCTTTTGGAGCAAAAAACAAAACAAAACTGAAAACAGTCCATTAATGAATACAGCTGATTGAGATCTAGTATATATATATAGCGATAACACAAGCCTGTAAGGAGGACTCAAAACTCATCATCACCAAAATTGTGAGAAGGTACCCCTATTCCTCCTAGTCAATGGCTTTTCAAAAAACAATCATTATCACTGTGGATGGAGTGGGGGTTACCTTGGATCCATAAATTATATATAATAATGATCAAAGATGATGACAGCTCAGACAATCCTTCACAAACCCAACCTGGAAGGGGTGCACCAAAGACAGAAGAAGCTCTTCCATCCTGTTTGTCAGTATCTTACCTAGGATCTCAATATCTACATTAATATATGAAAATTGGCAATACTTGACAGGGGAAAAAAGGTCTTTCCCTTATTAGGTAGCACCCTTATAACCAACTACCACATAGAAGGCAGAAGCTGGGTGTTGTGGAAGACCTCCTTAAATTCTTATTATAGCACTGGGCAGATCTGAGAGCTAACAGGGGTATAAAAATCTCCAGGCAAGCCATCCCCACCCAGTGTCTTGAATTTTTTAATCTGGGCTAAAGCTGTTAAAACTTCCTCCTGTGTAAGGGGGCCATTGAGCACCTTAGCCTGATTAAGCGACAGTGAGGGGAAGGGGAATATGGGAAAGAAAGGATGTATGGGGGTGCTAGGACAAATAAAGCCATTCATAGATCCCCCGCATGACCCTATGTATAAGATCTGGCTTTGTTGGAGTTGTACAATACCTGTGGAGTCACACAGGAAACAGAAACATAGACTTTGATGGCAGATAAGGACAGCTTGGCCCACCTCTTCTGCCCTTTTCCTTACCTACAGGATACGCTGTAGATGCTGGTTAACCAATAGCCTTTTTCTTCCTACCCCTCCACAAGAATTGCCTTATGTCTGTCCCATGCATTCTTGAATTATTCCACAGTTTTAGACCCCACAACCTCCTCAGGAAGTCTGTTCCATGTGTTCACCACCCTCTGTGTGAAAAAAATACTTCCTCACATTGCCCCTGAGCTGTCCCCCCCTCTATCTTCAGATGGTGTCCCCTTGTTCTTGCACATCTCTTTTTCTGAAAGATGTGATATACACTTAGTTGTTTCTGAAGCTTGTGAGTCAGAATCATAGCTCTCTCCTCCCTTCCAGCTAATTATTTATGCCATAACCTATGGAGCATTAACTCCACCTTTCTAGTAAAGAGAATGCTAAATTGTAACTTATTCCCCCCACCCATTTCAGGCAATGGCTTCTAAGCACCAGTCACAAGGCTGACTCTTCCTGCTTCAGAAGTTTACCAAGAGAATACATTTCAGCCTCTCTTGCCCAGCATCCAAGAATATGGGTTGAGATACCACAGAAGTGTTATTGATATAGAACTATTCTCCATCTCTCACTAGATGAAAGTGCAACAGTTGGTACTGCAAGAGGATGCAGCTTCCAGAAAAAGGGACCCTATGGAGGCTTTAAGAAGACAGGGGTGTGATTAAAAATGACAATGGGCTACATGACTGATTCTAGAACCTGTTGAGTCAGCCCTGGGGAGGTTAGCCAAAAGTCATTGTGACTCTGTGAGTGGGATGAGGCAGAGTACTAAAAGGAATCCCTAGAACCCCTGGGTATATAAGCCTCCAAGTATCTAACAAAGCATGCTCAAATATGAGACCTGTTGCTTCAGTGACAAATTGATGGTGAACCTTGGAACCCCCATTACTCCTGTCTAACAATTGGTCAAGGGTGAGATTGAAATATTCCCCATGCAGGATTGGGGAGTTACAGGGGTTAAACTGTGAGAAAGCTTGACTGTAGGTGTGAAAAAAGTGTTTTTTCACTGTTAGAGCCATGAACAGTTACAACAATAAATTAGCCTTCTGGCAAAGTCTCCTACAGGAACACCCAACTACCCTGAGTGACACTCTGCTGCACCCCCCTCAGCCAATTAGGTGTTTTTTGTATCAAAACTGTTACACCCCATTTCCAAGCTGGGACAGTACCATACCCTTCCCACTCCATCCAGACTGACAGGAGTTGTGCAGCTCTAACAGAGGCAGTTCTGTTTTCTGAAAGAAAGCTACCCGTGCTTTCACATGCTTCAGATGAAACAGGACTTTCTTCCCCATTATGAGTAAATTGTGATGCCTGACATTCCAGGTGAAACGGTTTACATCCATCATCGGGGCATGCTAAAAGGACCACAATGGTAACATAGATATGAACAGGATCCACAAGAATGGCACAACAGGGTGATACTGTACAGTATATTGGGTTGAGAACAATTGTCACCACCCCCATAAAAAAGTAATTTCCAGTGGGGGCTTGTAATTACTTCAAGATACATGAGCAAAAAAGTTTACAGAACAAAAAAATATCATCTGCTGACCTAGAACAACAACAAAATAAAGTATGCTGTGTTCTTCAACCCAAACAACATAACACAAAATACTATAAAAAGGATTTCTTTAAGATGGATCAACACTAAGGGAGCTTAGGCATCCAATCTGCCAAAGACCCCAAAAAGCAGGCTTCTTGTCAAATTACATACAGAGACCAAAACTGACTCTAAAAAACCTTGAAGAAGAGCCAATGCAGTAGGCATTCAACCTACAGTAAAGCAACCCCCCTGGACAATTGATCCCTTAATAAACAGTCAATGGGGACAGAAATTCTGAGACAAACCAAACATAGAATCATTTTAATAGCAGGGGCCAGATTCAGTCAAAAAATCCCCAAAAGCCCTCAGATACCTTCCCATGAGAATGTATCTGCCCAAGATGTGGTACTCTACAAGACCTGGGAGGGAGCAGCAGTATGGGTAAAATATTTACCTCCTCAGCTGTGTACTCAGTTGTGCAGCATTTAAGCAATAGGATTGCAGGAGTAAAGAACTGCTAAAAAATGTTTGATTGGGTGACTAAAGTTTATCAAGGAGCAGGTAGAAAGCAGACATGTATAGAAAGTGGTATCAGCATTAGAAAACAGGATGTTGTTATTCCTCTGTACAGACAGTTGGTGAGACCCCATCATCAGTGCTGCATGCAGTTCTGGTGACCCCATCTCTGCAAGGACATAGACAGGATGGAGGCAATCCAGAGGAGGGCAACTAAAATGGTACAGGGTCTGCACCAGAAGCCATATGCAGAAAGACTAAAGGAGCTTAATATATATACCCTCGAGGAAAGGAGGGAGAGGGGAGACATGATAGAAACTTTCAAGTATCTCAACAGACTCAACAAAGTCCAGAAGGGTAGCATCTTTCAGAAAAAGAGATGTGCAAGAACAAGAGGGCACAATTTGAAGATGGGGGGGACGTCTCAGGGGCAACGTGAGGAAGTATTTTTTCATGGAAAGGGTGGTGGATGAATGGAAGGGTCTCTTCCTGAGGAGGTTGTGGGGTCAAAAACAGTGGGGGAATTCAAGAATGCATGGGACAGACATAAGACAATTCTGGTGGGGGGTAGGAAGCAGTAGGCTGTTGGTTAAATAGGATCTGCAGCTTATCCAAAAGTTATGGAAATGGGAAGACTGGGTGGACCAAGTGGTCCTTGTCTGCCATCAAAGTCTATGTTCCTATGATGGGAGTGGTGCAGTGCAGTGGTTGTGGGATGGCAGTCTTCAGGGAGGCATTCTGGAGGCTACGGTACTGCCCCATCTGCATGCACCTCTCTGGGTTGAGAGTGGATGTTGCTTATCTCTGGGCTGAGTTGGCGAGGGCTCCGGAGGCTTCCTTTCCCACCCAGTAAACACCACATCCATTCCTGCTGCCTCAGAGGATGCCAGTAAGGAGGGGATATTGGATGATGGTGGGCTCTGGGAAGGTGAGGGAGGTTGGGCAGAGGTAGTGGTGGACAAGGTGGATGCAGGGAACCTCCACAGTGGAGACCCCTTTGGAGGAAGCAGGGGCCACAGAGGAAAAAGAAAGCAACTGCTAGTGGGGGGCTGTATTATAAGGGGGACTTGACAGGGGTGGGCAGGAGAGAGGGAGGTAAAGTGCCTAGAAGGTGCCATGGCTTGAAGGGATGGGAAGCGAATCCATAGGATCACTGGGTCAGCAGGATAGGAGGGTGAGCTAGATGTCATTGTCCACCTGGGGACGAATGACCTGGCTTGGGATGAGGTTAGGGCAGTGCAGAGGCAGTTCAAAGAGTTAGGGAAGGGACTTAGACCGGTGGCACACTGGGCAACCTTCTTGTATTACCTGTCTATGGCATGGGAGAGGCCAGGATGCTGAACACCATGAGAGTCAATGAATGGCTAAAGAACTGGTGCAGAGCTGAGGGATTTGGCTTCATTGGGGATTGGCGACCCACCTGGAGAGATACAGACTTGTACAGGAGGGATGGTCTGCATTCATCAGAGGGGGGGACCAGGATCCTGAGTGAGAGGTTTGAATGTTTCATTGACAAGCATTTAAACTAGCCAAGTGGGGAGGCAGGAGTAAGCAGGCAAAATCCAACTGCCCCTCCTGCCACAGGTTAAGGTAGTCAGAAATGAGGATCCTAAGGATGAGGAATTAATGAAAGGGTCTAAAACAGGGGGAATAGTCAGGGGAGGCATAGGGGGAAGGAATAGAATTGAAACTAGTAGCAGCCAAGGCATCAAAACATGTAAGGCTATGTGTACTAATGCCCGTGGCCTGGATAACAAGATCCCAGACCTAGTGGTTTTTATGACAGAGGAAGTCCTGGACATTGGAGTGTTATAATGGAAACATGGTACACTGAAAACAATGACTGAGATGTTACCATACCAGGGTACACAGTCTTCAAGAAGGACAGGGAGGGCAAAAAGGAAGGCAGGGTAGCTATGTACATCAGGGAGGGGACAAAAGCAATGGAGATAATGGGAAAGCAGGGAGGGGAGAAAGCACTGTGGGTCACCTTGGAGATGGGTAATGACACCACCATCCACACAACAGTTATCTACAGACCCCCAGTGCAGGGGAAGGAAATAGGGTATTGGTAGAAACCATCCATAAAATGATAGAAAAAGGAGAAGTGTTGGTGGTAGGGGACCTAAATATGCCAGATGTTAATTGGAACACCTATGTAGCAGCCACATCTAGGAGTAGGGACATACTGGATGCCCTGCAAGGTGCATGCCTCAGACAGTTAGTGGGGCAGCCCACCAGTGAGAGAGCAGTATTGAACCTGGTGCTCACCAATGGTGATAGAATAACAGATGTATTGGTGGGCAGCCATCTAGGGTCAAGCAATCACCATACAGTATGGTTCAAGGTCATGGCAGTAGTAGAGTCAAGACACACAAAGGCAAGGACCCTGGACTTCATGAGGGCTTACTCTGTACAAATGTGAGAATGCCTAAAGGAAACTCTAGTGAGGGGGAAGAGGTAGAGGAACAGTGGGAGAACCAAAAAGGAGCCATAGCAGAGGCAACAAGCCTTTGTGTGAAGCAAATTAAAGAGAAAAGAAAGAAAAAATTAAAAAATATGATTCTCAAAAGAAGTGTCAGGGAAGGTTAGAGAGAAAAACTGGCATTCAGAAAGTACAAGAAAACACAGAGGGAGGTGGACAGGGAACTGTATCAGACAAAATGAAAGGAGGCAGGGAATGCAGTCAGGTTAACAAAGGCACAAAGAGAGGAAAGAATAGTTCAGAAAGTAAAAGAGGGAGACAAAACCTTCTTCAGGTACATTAGGCACAGAAAAAAGACCAAGGAAGGGATTATGAGGCTAAATAATGGGGGTGGGGGGTGGGGGTGGAGGAGGACCTAGAAAAAGCTTAAATCCTAAATTAATACTTCTTCTCAGCATTCACAAAAGAAGGGGAAGGGGGAGGGACCACAATTAGGCAGTAGAAACAAGCATGGAAGGGAGGTGGACACCAGTCCATTCATGGAGGAGATAATCCTTAAGGAACTCTCGAAACTGAAAGTGGACAAGGCGGTGGGACCAGATGGGATACATCCCAGAATATCAAAAGAAGTCAGAGAGTTGCTAGTGGTACCACTCATCGCACTATTCAACAAATCACTGAAGGAGGCAGTGGTACCAGAGGACTGGAGGAGGGCAAATATGATACCCCTCCACAAAATAGGGTGCAAGGTGGAAGCTGGAAATTACAGATAGGTCAGTTTGACTTCAATGGTGTGGAAAATAATGGAATCAGTGTTAAAGGAAAGGTTTGTGGAATATCTTGAGGCCAGGAGGGCACAATACCCGAGGCAACACGGATTCACAGCAGGAAGGGCTTGTCAGACAAACCTGATAGATTTCTTTGACTGCATGACCAGGGTAGTCGATCAGGGAAGGGCCGTAGACATGGCCTATTGAGATTGTAGCAAGGCATTTGATACTGTCTCGCACATGAGGTTAGTAAACAAGTTGGGCAGCTTGGGAGCTTGTCCCAAGGTGGTAAACTGAGTCAGAAATTGGCTGAGTAATAGGACACAGAGGGTGGTTGTAAACGGAGTTCAATCCAAATAAAAAGGGGTAACCAGCGGTGTGCCACAGGGTTCAGTTTTGGAGCCTTCTCTTTAATCTCTTCATAAGCAACATTGTAGAGAGGCTAGTAGGGAAGGTATACCTCTTTACAGATGACACTAAGATCTGTAATAGGGTTGACACTCTGGGGGAGGGGGGGAAATGAGAAGGGACCTACTCAAGTTGGAGGAATGGTCAAGAGTGTGTCAGCTTAGATTAAATGCAAAGAAGTGCAAAATCATGCACTTGAGGAACAAAAACCCAAGAGAGGAATACACGATGGGGGTACTGATGACAACCAAACAGGAAAGAGACCTGGGGGTAGTCATAACAGATGAGCTAAAGGCAGCCAAGCAATGTGAGAAGTCAGTGGGGAAAGCCTGAAGAATACTGGGGTACATAGGGAGAGGTATCACAAGTAGGTGGTGGTGCCACTGCACAGACAATTGATGAGACCTCATTTAGAGTACTGTGTTCAGTTCTAGAGACCACATTCCCATAAGGACATAGACAGAGTAGAGGCAGTCCAGAGGAGGGCAACAAAAATGGTGCAAGGACTACACCAGAAGTCTTATGGTGAGAGACTGAAGGACCTTAATATGTATACCCTTGAGAAAAGAAGCGAGAGGGGGGATATGATAGACACATTAAAGTACCTCAAGGGGATAAATAAAGTTCAAGAGGGCAGCATCTTTCAAAAAAGAGATGTGCAAGAACAAGGGGTCACAACATGAGGCTGGGGGGGAAGACTCAAGGGCAACGTGAGGAAGTATTTTTTAAGAAAATGGTGGTGGATGCATGGAACAACCTCCCTGAGGGGGTCGTAGGGGCAAAAACGATAGATGAATTCAAGAATGCATGAGATAGACAGAAGGTAACACTCATGGTAGGAAGGAGAAGGTAAGTTGCAGATTAAATATGATCTGGAGTTTATGCAGTAGGTAGGGAAAAGGGCAGACTAGGTGAGCCAAGTGGTCCTTATCTGCTGTCAAATTCTATGTTTTTATGTAAAGTCCATGGGCAGGGCAGAGATGGACACATAATCCAGAGAAGGTAGCCAACACCAGAGAACAGAATATATGAGAGGAAGGACCCTGTGCCTCTGGAGGGAAAGAAGAGAAGAAAGGCTCATGGGCCGCAACCACAGAGTCTATGCTAGACCACATGTAAAAACATGCCATATGCTGAGCTGTTGGAAAATAGCCAACACCTGCCCAAGTCATCCTATTGACAAGCTGATAAAAGGTCTGAAACATCCAGCACCAGCCCATGTGGGTGATGCAGACCTAGAAATACAGAATTTAAAAGCAGTTAAGGACTGCTTGGCTCATCCAGTCTGCCTATTTCTCCTTACGTAAACTATTACTGCTAACCATGCCTGATCTACAGCTCTTTGTCCCTCCCCCCCTTCCTTTCCACTATGATTCCCTTTTGTTTATCCCAAGCGTTCTTGAATCTCACCACTGTTTTCACCCCTACCACCTCCATTGGAAGGTTGATCCAGTAGTCTGCCACTCTTTCTGCCAAGAAGTATGTCCTCACATCTCTCCTGAATCTACCCCCATACAGCATCATTGCATGCCCCCTTGTTCTTGAGCACATTTTCTTCTGAAAAATACTGCTTTTCTGTACCTTATTTAGCTCTGTGAGGTATTTAAAGGTATTTAAAGATCTCTATCATGTACCCCCTCCTCTGTCCCAGGGTGTACATATTGAGGTCCTTTGGTCTCTCTTCATAGGGCTTTTTTTGATGCAGATCCTGCACCATTTTAGTTGCCCTCCACTTGACCGCCTACACTGTGTCTATGTCCTTCCAGAGATGTGATCTCCAGAACTCGACAAAATACTCTAGGTGAGGTCTTATCAGCAATCTATACAGAGGCAACACCACCACTCTCTTTCTGCTGGTGATACTCCTTCTCATGCAACCCAGCATTCCACTCACCTTCCCTACTGCCTGATTGCACTGCCTGGCCACCTATTGGCCATCTGATATGATTAATACCCAGCTGTCTTTCCTGCTTGGTGGTTGTCAATACCACTCCTCCCATTGTGTACTCTTCCCCTGGGATTCTGTGCCATAAGTGCATTATTTTTCACTTTTTCACATTGTAACCCAGCTTCCATACCATTGACCCCTCTTCTAGTTTTCTCAGGTCTCTTCTCATCCTTTTCATCCCTGGCCCTCAGATTGTCCACCCTATTGCAGATTTTGGTGTCATCCACAAAGAGGCACACCTTCCTGTCCAGCTCCTCTGCAATGCCACTTACAATGATATTAAAGAAGACTGGTCTCATCACTGATCCCTGATGCACCAGGTTGGTCACCCTCCCTTCTCAGAGTGAACTCTGGTTACCACCACCTCTGTAGCCTATTCTCTAACTAATTTCGTATCCAGTTTACCACCTTTGTATCCACTGCTAAGCTACCCAGCACGCTTACAGTACTAGTCTCTTATGTGGAACGGTGTTGAATGCCTTACTGAAATCTAGGTAGGCCATGTCCACCACTCCACCCTGATATAGGTCCTTTTTCACCCAGTCAAGAAAATCTATCAGATTAATTTGAGTGCACCTGTCCCCCATGAAACCATGCTGCCTTGTGTCTTATAACTCACTGGATTCAAGATATTCCACAATCCTTTTCTTCAACAGTGATTCCATTAACTTTCCCACTGCCGATGTCAGACTCACTGGCCTGTAAATGCCAGCGTCCTTCCTGCTTCCATTTTTCTGTAGTGGGACTACAACCACCCTCCTTCGATCCTCCAGAACCACTAATGTTTCCAGTGATCTGTTAAATAGAACTGTCAGAGGTGCAGCCAGTTTTTCCATGAGCTCCCTCAAAAGCCTTGGATGCACCCCATCTTGCCCCATTGCTTTGTCCACCTCCAGATTAGCAAGTCCCTTCAGGACTCTCACCTCCAAAAAAAGACTAGTGTCTAACTCCCTCCCTCCAAAGCTTTTCTTATTTTTTTGTGGCCCCTCACCTTCTTCTTCCTCTGTGAACACTGAACAATGGTATTGTTCAAGATGTCTGCCTTTTCTTGGTCCCCCTCTGTACAGTCCCCCTTCCTTTTTTAACCTTATGATCAAACCCGTGCTTTTCCTCTTTTCACTTACATATCTAAGAAATGTCTTGTCCACTTTCATGACCTCCTGGGCTATTCTCTCTTCAGTTTGTGCCTCTGTGCTCCTTACTGCTTTCCCTGTTTCCCCTCTGTTTCACCTGATACACCTTCTTATCCTCCTCCTTCTGCATTTCCTTATACCTTCTGAATGCTACCCTTTTGTCTTTTATCTCTTCAGCCACCTCTTTTGAGAACCATGGTGCTCTCTTTTTCCTCTTGCTTTTGCTCACTTGTTTGACACAGAGGTTTGATGCCTTTACTTATGGTGATCACTGGTCCCCAAGTGGCCTCTCACCTTGATGTCTGCAACACTGTACCAGTTCCTAGTGTGAAAAGTGACATACAGGCAAAAATTGCCATCCTGGGCTTTCTGAAGATTGCCAAAAAATGACCTCCCCAGTGCTGAGGTCTCCTGTGTTCCTTGTACCAAAAGGTTGGGGAACAAAGAGAACAAATCCTCAGCCTGCTGCAAAACCGCACTGTCAGAGATGGAACCATGGAATGAAAATGGCCCACCAGAACATGTTTCAAACCTCCACCTATCTCTTCGCTGTACTACTGTGGTTCTAAAATGAAGTCTGTGTTTCTCCACTTCCATCCCAATCATCAGATCATTAGTAACATCTGAATCCCACTTTCTCTAAGTCCTCTAAACCCTAATAATTAGTAAAAATTAAACTGAGTCAATGAGGGAGATCTGAACAGGCCCAAAGTTCCAATGTAAGTTGCAGTGAATACTAAGCACTCTTCCCAGAGTCTTGTAAGTGTGCCTTTGCCCCTGTCCCCCCGTCCTAAACAGTTTCACAAAGCACATTCAGTAGTGAAGCAGTCAACCATCACAATCTTTATGCAGCATCAAGTGGGCATTTGGAGCATCAGGCTCAAAAAAAGGCCCCATTGGCAGGGGAGCCATTGGGTTTGCCACTCCAAAATAGGAAGAACTGCAGGAAATGGTGTATTCTTTCCCAAAAAATATTTTTGCTTAGCCAGCCTCGGGATGTTTTCACAAGTAGTTACAGAATGGAGGTGGAGGTTGATCAAATAAATATATAGTAAACATATTTTCCTTTGCTATCCCCCCACCCACCCCTGTGAAGTACTTGCAAAGGCATCCTGGAGCTGGCTCAGCAGAAAAAAAAAAAACCTTTTGGGAAAAGAACACATAATTTCATGCAGTTCTTCCTATTCTGGACACATAACCACAATGGTTCCATTGTGATGTCTGCTGCTCATAAAGCAGCTGGCAGAGCCAAGATCAAGGAAGCAGCTACAGACTGCATGGGAGGTGGCATCACTTTAGGTTTCCCAAGGTTCACAGTCAGCAGAGAAGCTTGCCATAAAGGTTCAAACTGATTCAACACTGACACAGAGGGAGATCCAGTAAAAAATCCTGCTAGGCCATGCTTCTGCTATGTCTCCTGGAATGCTGTTTAGGTGATGGGACCTCCATCCCCTGATGTCCTTTGTTATGATGATGTTTGCATCTTTAGGGGAGCTGTCAGGGTTTTTCCTCAGAGGGTGTAGAGGCTGAGACTGGGATGGTTCAGACAACATAGGAGGTTACAGCTCTGGGGCAGGTAGAGTATCTGTAGGCTGTGGAGTCATGAACATCTTCACCAGACTACCTCCCAGCACATTTAATGCAAGTGACAGGGGTGTCTCTGAGTTTATAAATGCAGCAGGTGTCACCAACATGATTGGAACACCATTGTGGATTCCTCCAATTTGTGCTAAGTATCACATGCTATAGAGGATCACCTACTGTCTGGTCACTTTCTGGCTTTGGAGGTTTTCCAACATTAGAAGAGCTCATAACTGCAGTTCTGGAAAGTTTGGATGGCATGGCCCTACCACTGAAGAGGCTCTCTCTCCCTTGCCAAGTGTAAGATATTTTCCATCACTTGAAAATATGGTTGCATGAGCAAAATTGGCCTGGTGGTTCACCAGGCTTCAGATGGGAGGAAAGAAAGTGGTGAGCCCTTGATTTCTCTTGTAGGCCTCCCTGATTACATGGAACAGTTGGGAATACCTGTTAAAGGAAGTCAATAATGTCTTGGTCTTCAACGTTTCAGGAAAGCCAACAAGGCAGAGTTTATTCCACTTACTATGGTTTTCTAAATTGTCCACTATACCCCTTTGTAATAAATTGTGTGAGACTGAACACACAGTTGAGTTGAAAGCACATCCTCCGCAGCCTCCATCTTCTCAATGTGGGTCATAATAGCTGCAATAGGGTTGCCAAATCTAGCCACCTCTTGCTTAGTAATGCCAGATTCATTTTTTGAATCAACTATGTCTAGCAGCTATTTTTGAACCCTTCCTTTATATGCCCAAATCATCTGAAGGAGCAGAGGTTCCTGCTGCCATTGCCATGTTGCAAGAAGGACAAGATGCCTACCAGAGGAGAGTGTGGAGAAGTAGATCCTGCTGACTGCCATGCTGACTGAGCTTCAAACATAACACAGAACACAAAGGTACCAAACATGGTCCTTGAGCACAAAAGGGAGCATCCATAGCCAAACTAGCTTAGAGTCATCATGTTATAGGGACAGATGACAAGGGGTCAGTGTTCAGGGATGGAAGATCAAAGTCTCAAATGTCCTTCATATACTGCAGTCAGGCCACACTTTTGGTCAGGGTCATTGTATTAATAGTGAAGGCATGCTGCACTGTAGTTTTTATCAACTTCTGGGTCACTGTTTATAGAGTGTATACTCCTATTTGCTTTGTCTCTTGCATTTTCATTCCCTTAGGGTCTTGTTCCTGACTTTAGATAAATTCTGTTCATTCAGGTTTGAATTACTGCCTCTGTATTCTATTGTCTATTACTTAACCACATTTTTTTTTTTTTAGTAAGGCCCACTAGGCACAAGTGCCTGTTTCAGGGGTGACCTGGGAGCACCTCTGAGGTTAAGTGACTTGCTCAGAGTCACACAGTATGCAAGTTGAGGTTGTTAGAATCAAACTCAGGTCTGGTCTGCTGGATGTACCAAGCTCATTCACACCTCATTTCTCTAACCTCTAGTCTAAACTTCCAGTCCAGCCCTTACACCACCAGCAGATTTTTGGAATTTATGGCAATTTAGGATCATTACAGAAGGCTGTGGCACAGCAAGGGTTAAAGAAGTTATGCTGCTATGGGGATCATCTGCTACTGCATTGTGTAGGAGTTTGGTAGGACAGGCCAGTGGAAGACCACAGTGGTAGGTACTATTTTCTAGGGGGTAGTACTGGTTGTAACCTACTGTAGCTCATTTAAATTCCCATGGTGGAGCCACTGCACACTTACTTTTCAACTTGACATCTTTGGGTAATGAATCCCTACAGGAGTTATCAACCTAGGTCCATGAACCTTATACAAACCCAAAAGGCAAGAGTAGCACTGTGACATCTATGGAAGCCATGGGCCTGATTTTGGACTACTGTTGCAGTGTCTGCAGTAAACTTTGTGGCTTCACTATAGACACTTTAGGTGCCCCATGTCTAAATGCTGCAACTGCAAAAATTTACCATTACTGGAAGCAGCTGTGGCATGTGGACATGCTTTAGAGAAGTTTGCAGCTATGATTTGTGTGTAGCGTCAATCTCGACCCCAGTGAGTATACTTTGTGATCCCTTGGGGGCATGCTCAGTGACCCAGCTAGATGGGCAGAGGGTGGAGTGATGGCACTGCTATCTGACACCCCCCCCCACCAGGGAATGAAAGCTGTAGAATTTTCTGCATGAGCCTGGGTACCATATAGTGAAGACAACTGTCCTCTTGGAATAGGGCACTGCACCTCTGTACTCATGGGTGGCAGAGGGTTCTGGGTACTGGCTGACAGGTGTATTCTTTCCCCTTCTCATCTGCATCTGCCATGATATCGAGGTGCATAGACCAGATGGCCCTGTACTTCCACAGCCACCAGAGAGCCACATGAATTCTTGATATCTGTCACAGCACAGAAGTACAGGGCCCTCAAGGACCTGCATTTCTGTAGGCAGTGCACTTTTTCTTTGGCTTTGGGCAAAAAGGGCCCTGTGCATCTGCATCTGTTCATGGAGGTCCTGAAGGGGCCTGTGTGAATGAGGATATAATTCAGCTATCTCAAAAAGAAAGGAAATACTATGCAAAAAAATTTCATTACTGTACCAGTTAGGGTTCCACTTAATGACGCAAAAGTAGGGAAATGTGGCATTAGGGTTACAACCCCAACACCCCAACCCCACCCTTCAAGCAGTAAAAGGAAAAAAAAAACATTAGGGTTGTGGGTCTCCAGAATCTTGGTGAATCAGTTGTGTGCTCTTCCTTGAGGTTTTCAGCCCTAAAGCCCACCCCATTCCCTGAGCAAACAATATCAGATGTGATCTACTTTCTTCATGCAGGGTTTATAGCATCATGCATGAAGAAAAGTACAACAGATTGTATTGGCAACATGTGGCAAGACATACTTCTCTTCCTTCTAAAAGTGTGTCACTATGAGCCCCAGGTACTCATGCTTGCTGTATGATGTATCTGGCTAGACAGCATGTTCCACTAGACCATATTTTTCTATATGCAGCTGTGCAATAGAAAAACCTTGAACAATTGTTTAGATCTGCTGCTGAAACCATGAGCCCACAGTACAACAGTACTTCTGTCTGCATAACTGCAGGCCACACATGGGCCTACCCTTCTGGAGCCAGAAGTTGGTGTGTATGTCTTACACCTGGGCCTCAAGAGGCACAAGCCCATGCTTCTGTAAACAGAAATACTGTTGAAATTTTGGTATCAAGGATTTTGTGGCACCTGTGCTTCTGCAGCCAGAGGGTGGTATGTATGTCTTACACCTGTGGCTACAGAAGTTCAGGCACATGAAGTGTTTGTCCCCCCAACCTCACCTTACCCACCTGGTCACTGAGATCATCTCTGAACTTAGTTCATTGGCACGGGATCACAAAGCACTACCCACAGGGATAAAGACTGGCACTATACACAATGTTTCTTAATATTTTGTTTTTATTATTTTGATCACAAATTTTTAAGACAGTCATTTTATGTCTCCCTATTATAAACACAACATGTGGTATTTATAGAATACAGGCTGAGATATCATTTCACACCACAAGTGCAAAAGCATCTCATCCAGCATTTGAAAAATGATACTTATTGTGCATATGAGGTGCTGTGAAAAAACAGCTATGTTGAAAGTTTGGAGTCAAAATATTGAAAATTAGTAGTGAAGTTGTGAGTAAACATTGACATATTTCAACATTTACTCATAACTGGGTCATACAGAATTACCACATTTTCACGCCAAATGTTCAGAATATGGAAGCAGAAAACTCAGGCACTCACAACCCATGTAAAAACCAACGGAGCTTAAACGTAAATATAAAAAGCATATTTATTGCACTATACAAAATGACCAAAAACGTCAGTACACGTCTAATGTGTTTTGAATATCTAGTCCTTTATATTTACTTTCGAGCTCTGGTGGTTTTAACATGTTGTCGTGAGTGCCCAAGTTTTCTGCTTCCATGTGCTTCACATATACTCTAGAGCACCACTTTTTGCCAGTGCACACTATCTAGTGTTGTTACATTTTTAGAATAGTCTTCTTATGACCACATCTCATGAACCTGGCAGGTGAAAATATTAAAATTCCTCCCCGAAATGTGATTTTGCACAATGATTGTCAAATCACCTTTCAGCACATATCTGAAACATTTTGACTGCTTTTTAATGAAGGCCAGTCAGCCTGACACCAGTAGTGGGAAAGTTAATGCAATCACTGCAAAAGGAATGGATAGCAGCATATCTTGAATAAAATGTGCTACAAGACCCGAGACAGCATGGATTTACTGGAGGGAGGTCATATCAAATTAATCTGATAGACCTCTTTGACTAGCTGACTAAGGCGTTAGATCAGGGTGGAGCAGCGGATGCGGCATGCCTAGATTTTAATAAGGCATTCAACACTGTTCAACATAGGAGACCTTTAGGCAAGCTGGACAACTTAGGAGTGGGTCCAGGGGTGGTAAACTGGGTAACAAATTGATTAGGGGATAGGAGACAGAGGGTGGTGGTAAGTGGAGTTCACTCCAAGGAGGGGAGGGGGAGCAGCGGGGTGCCTCAGTGATACGTTCTGGGATGTTGAACAGTATTCCAGGTGGCCTGGGTTCATTTCCCAGCTAAGGTAATTCTTTCTTTCTCACTTCTGTTTATATAAGTTCCATAAATATGCATACTGCACTCTTGTGATTGAAAATGTAATTATTTGTGCAGCACCAAGTTTGCATTAGAGAAAGAGTAAGATGCCTTGGAGTGTCCCAGTTTCCAATTGTCTTGGTGGCCCTGCTTGTAGTGCAACTGGAATAGTATTCTGGGTGGCCTGGGTTCATGTCCCAGCTAAGGTACTTATACTTTCTATCTTCTGTCTGCATGAGTTCCATAAATATGCAAATCACACTCTTGTGATACATCCTAGAAGTGTTGCAGAGTGGGTTCTTGACTCAGGCATTCAAAGAATTCACCAGGGAGAGGCAATCATTGATCTAGTGTTTAAGCATGGGGATCACATATAAGAAATAATGGTCTAGGGGTCCCTGAGGGAAGTGGTCATTGTACAGTGTGGTTCCAGTTGGAGGTGGACAAGGGAAACATCCTCACTAAGACCAAAATCCAAGATTTTAGGAGGGAGGACTTCACGAAGATGGGTGAGGTGCTAAGGAGGCACCTGACAGGCATCAGTATAGATATGAAGGTGGGCTAGATGTGCAAATCATTAAGGGTGGAATAATGCTTTCTACAGAGAAGTGTGCTAGGCACATGGGAAATAACTCAAGGGCCAAAGAACCCAGCTGGTTCAGTACTGAGGTCACCAAGGCAGAAAGGGACAAGAGGTTAATCTATTGGAAATTCAAAAAGACCGAGAGAGAGGTGAATAGGGAGCATTACCTAAGGTTGGCTATACTGGAAGTAAGGCAGTGTGGGGGGCTAAGTCACAGAAGAAACTGCAGATATCGGAGTGAATTAAGGTATGAGAGAAGGCCTTTTTTCACTGTACATGCCAGACAAGGGACAAGAAGAACAATATTGCTAGGCTTCAGAAAGGGGACAAGTGGGTGTAGGAAAATGGAGGAAAAGTAGAGGTACTGAATGAATACTTCCAGCTTCACCAGGGAGAAATACATGAGGGGAGAAGAGGAGCAGAGGGAGGGGACCATGGATCTGGTGGTAGAGGAGAACAGAGTGAGGGAAGGAGAGCCAGCATTAAAGGTGGACAAATCACCAGGCCTGGATGGCATACACCCACGGGTACTGAGTGAACTGGTAGAGGAGCTTGTGGGGCCTCTGGCAGGAATGTTCAATAGTTCACTGGAGTTGGGTGATGTACTGTAGAAATGGAGAATGGCACATGTGGTGCCTCTGCATAAGAACGGTCCCAAGAATGACCTAGGGAACTACAGACTGGCCAGTCTGACCTCAGTCATGTACAAGCTCATGGAGACCATACTTAAGGAAAGCTCGGTAGAGTATCTGGAGGAGTATGGTCTCCAGGATGTGAAGTTGCATAGGTTTATGAGAGGGAGATAGTGTCAAACTAATCTGATTGACTTCTTTGACTGGTTCACTAAGACAGTAGATGTAGCCAAGCAGTACACATCATTTATCTGGACTTCAGCATGGCCTTTGACTCTGTGCCCCACAAGACGTTGATCAGGAAGTTGGCAAATCTCAGGATTGGGGAGAAGATGACCAGATAGGTAGAAAACTGGCTGAGTAACAGGACTCTGAGATTGGTGGCGGGGGAGAGTTATCTCTCATCACAGAGGTCACCAGTGGGTTCACGCAGGGCACGGTGCTGGACCTGTGTTGCTCAATATCTTTATCAGTGATATTGGGGATGGCATTAAGGGCAAAATATGCCTATTCACAAATAAAGATAGGTGAAGTTGGTAAACGTCATTCTGTCAAACTATTCATGAAATTTGCTCATTTCGTAAAATTTGTTATGGGAGCAAAATGCAGAATTTCACCCTGGGAGTGTAAAATTTTGCATGTGGATATGCTCAATTTCACTAGGGAAAATGCAAAATTTTGCCACTCATGGCAAAATTCCACCATTTTCAGGCGGAATTTCGCACCTGCAAAATATTTCACGCAATAGCTGAATTCCGCAAAATGTTTCATGCAGCCAAATTGCTGATTTTGTGGTAACTTCACACATGGCATTTAACGTCACCCCATCTCTATTCCTGAACAACATTAAGCTCTGTGGGAGGGCTGACATAGCTGAAGAGATACAGGACCTACTGGATGATCTAAAAAAGCTTGAGCGGTGGTCCGGGATTTGGCAGCTTGGCTTCAATGTCAAGAAATGCAAAGTTATGCAAATTGGAGTCAGGAATCCCAGGACAGAGTACAACCAGGGAGGGGTCCAGGTATCTGCAATAGAGGAGGAGAAGGATTTGGGAGTCATGATCACTAGTGACCTGAATCACTACATGCAGTGCAAGAAAGCAGCAGCAAGGGCAAATAAAATGTTGGGATGTATAGACAGAGAGATCAGCAGTAAGTGAGAAGAGGTTATACTGCCTTGTACAGGTCACTGGTGAGACCACATCTAGAGTGTGGTGTACAGTACTGGTGCCTGCACCTTAAAAAGAACATTGACTTAATGGAGATGGTCCAGAGGAGGTCAATGAAGATGATCTTTTATCAGCAGGGTACAGCATATGAGGAGATGTTGGGGGCCCCGAACATGTACTCAGCGGAGGAAAGGAGGGAGAGAGGAGACATGACTGAAACCTTCAGGTTCTTTTTTGAATAAACATGCTTTATTCAGGTTTTATCAACAGTAGTGCAACAACTAGTAAACTATGAGAGAAGACACAATAAAAGAAACAAGCATTTGTCAATGCCGAATGTTGTCTAGCTGGCATTGGCATTGGTAGTGCAGGAGTTAGACATGCATAATAGGAAAGGCAGTGAAGTATTGAACTGACACCAACCCCACTTCCCACCCTGCAGAGACTGACAGGTGCTGGGGTGTGTCTTTGGGTTGTCAGCTATAATGCTCATGGCATTTTACCTCACCCTACCCTGTAGACACTAACAAGTGTTGTGGTGTGCGTTGGGGACTTTGGGCCTTATACTTAGCACATTCCATAAGGAAATACACTGAGACAAGTGCAGTATAGGAGAATGGGGTGAACTTAGGGCCAAACACTCCAAGGCACACCTCGATGCCTGTCACTGGCTGCAGGGTGGGGGTGGGGGTGGAATGGCATGAGCATTACAGCCAATGATCCCAAGTCACACCCCTGACACCTGACAGTCTCTTGGTGAAGTCATGAGCATGCATAGAAACTGCACAACACACATCCATAACCCAGTTATTTGGGTGATTTTTGTAGCCACATTTTCAACATAGACATTTTGGGACCTCCCCTCATGAACAGTGGCGCTGTGATTTTGTTAATCTGTCCAAAAAGTTGATTTCCCACAGCGATCATGCCATTGTGTGCCACAGGTGTGGAAACACATTTTGGGCAGGCTGTGAAAAATGACAGATGTACTGATCATAAGAAGGTGTGAAAAATTGCCAGTGTTGAAAATCGGCCATGAAAATATTGCAAATTTGTGAAGTTACAAGGGTGCGTGGAAACTGCACAATGCACACTTGTAACACAGTCATTTTATTGATGTTTGTCACCAAATTTTCAACATAGGCATTTTAGGACCTCTGTTTTTGAACAGTGTTACCGTCATTTTCTCAAACTGTCCTGAAAACTGATTTTGCACAGTGACCGCACTATTCTGCACCGGATGTGCGAAAACACATTTTAGCCAGGATATGCAAAATGGCAGCTGTACTGTTCATAAGGAGGTGTGGGAAAATTACAATTTTTAAAATCTGGAGTGAAAATATTACAGATTCACAAAGTTATGAGTGTGCGTGGAAACGGCACAACGCCCGCTCGTAAAACACCAATTTTTTTGGATTTTTTTCACCAAATTTGCAACATAGGCTCTTTGAGAGCCTCCCTTATGAACAGTGGTTGTCGTTTCATTAGTTGGTCTTGAAAGGTGATTCCGCACAGTGACAACAAAATCACCTTTCAGGATGAAATGACGCCATGACAGTGATTGAATTCACGAGGAGGGGTTCCAATAACCCCATGTTGAAATTTGGTGCCAAAATTCCCAAAAATGCCAGAGATATGCACCAAAGTTGAAAAAACCCTATTTATGCCATTATACAGCTTACCAGCATTTCTTCAGTTCGCAGTCGGCTTTGAGGAGTGCAGACGTGTTCCCAGTCCACCGAAGATCGTCGTGCCATGCTCCAGAGGTAAGTATAGTGTGAGGAGGGTGTGAGGAGGCACAGTGCACAGAGGGTGGGCGCGGGTTGGGGTGAAGGCCACCTGAGTCGACGGGGGACCGTTTCTGCTTTGTAGGTTTAAAAACAAAACAAAAAACATTGCGGGATGGTTTTTCTTTTACAAGGCATTTGGCATGCTGGGGTGAGCTCTCAGCATGCCACCTGAGTATTTTTTTGGGGGGTTCTGCAGCCAATGGGGGATTGGGCACCCCCATTGGCACACAACAAATGGGGGGGACATTATGCCGATGGGGAGTAGGCTCCCCCATTGGCAAATTTTACTGGGAAGGAGGGATATGATGCCAAGGTGGATTGAGCACCCCCTCAGCACACGCTTGAAATGTGGGGGTGCATTATGCCAATGGGGAGTGGGCTGCCCCATCAGTAAGTAACATGGGTTGGGAATGCTGACAGAGGGATTGGGTGCCCCTGAAGTCATCTCTCTGCGTGGCAGCAGTCAGCACCGCCATGTTAACAGAAGGGCTTAACCAGGAAAGGCACATAGGAAGGGTGTGTTTTGGTGCCGCTGCATGACGAGCTTGGCTTTCATTGCAGTGGACTTTCTCTTAGATGTGCTCACAACATTATGTATTCCTGGTGTGGCACCTGCATGCAGGCTTATTGGGGAATGAGGAATGCACCTACTGATGCATGCCCTGTATTCGCCCAACTGTGATCGTGCCTCCAAATCTGCCACTAATGCAATATGTTGGCTGGCACGCAAGCACGAGCCAACATAAAAACTGAATACAAAATGAGACAGAGAAACAGATAACACACAGTGAACCCCCCCCCACCCACCTGCTCAGTCAGGGGAGTCAACCTACTAAGAGTAACAGATGTGAGTAGCCAAGGCTCGGTATTACCAAGCCAGAGAAAATGGACAATAGGGGTGGGAGCCAGATGCTAATGCTATGCCAAATCTGTGATCCTCATTAAAGCCTAAAGTGTCTCCCAACAATGGTGGGAGGTTGCTTGTCTGTGTATAAAGGAGGTGAGTTTTCTTCAATACTGAGAGCCTGCGTTGTTTCTGCATGCCATTCCTGAACTGTAGGAGCAGACGTGACCTTCCAGTGACATAATCCTGTTCTATCCTGTTCAATGCTTTCATTCCAGACATCGGGGAGGGACTTAGGAGTAAGTTGAGCATATTTGCAGATGCTTCCAAGTTGGGACCAATGGTAGACAGTAGAGAGGGTAGCAAGACACTTCAGGAGGATTTGGTAAGGTTGGAAAGGTGGACACAGACTTGGCAGTTGGGGTTTAATACTTTGAAATGCAGTGTACTGCATCTGAGATTCAGGAACCCTTGGTATAACTATCAGTTGGGGGGGCAGCTGTTGACATCTAAGGGGAAGAAAGACCTGGGGTTGTCATAGATGCCAAAATGAACAACTCAGAACAGTGTAAGAGAGCAGCTCCTAAGGTAAATAAAAAACTTGGGTATATCTCTAGGGGAATAACATCAAAAAGAAGGGTGGTCAATCTGCCCTTGTACAACTCCTTGGTGAGGGCTTACTTGAAGTACTGTGTTCAGTTTTGAAGACCTTACTTAAAGAATAATATTACCCTTTTGGAGGGGGTACAGAGGTGAGCCACAAGGATGATCCATGGTCTGGGGGAATTGTCATATGACAAGTGACTTGGGGAGCTAAACATGTACTCCCTGGAGGTCAGAAGGGACGGGGGATATGATAGAGGTCTTCAAATGTATGAAGGGGATCAATAGGGTAGGCATGGAGAGTCTCTTTATGATGAAGAGGGTAGGAAGTATGAGGGGATATAAACGTAGGGGGGAAGCAGGAGGGAAGTGAGGAGGCACTATTTCACAGAGAGGGTGGTGGCACCTTGGAATGACTACCAGGTGAGCTGTTGGAAAGGAAACAGTGGAGGGATACACGGTGGAGTGGGACTGGTACATGGGCAGGTACAGGCTGGAGGGGAGGCTAACAGGGTGCTGGGGGGTGATAGGTAGAAGGGAGGACAACAAGGGGGGGCAGCTGCTGAAACTTAATTAGGAGCTGCATCTCGGGCAGATGAGATAAACCTATGAGTCTAACCTGCTGGAAACTTTGTATGTATGTATATATTGATGTATGTAGTAGTAGTAGTAGTAGTTGTAAAAATCTTTATTTATATACAGGGTAAGCTGGAATAAAACATCTTTAGGACAAGTCCTATATTATAGATGCTCCTGTTCAGTCTCAGTACAACATACAATACAAATACAATAACAAATGTATGCATGTACTGTATGTATAAAAAATAGAATAATAGATAAGTGTGTATTAGAAGGCAGTAATACCTTCGAGAGGTTCTGGAGACATGGAACCTAGAGAGCGAAGCTCGAGAGGACCAAAAGTCCCTAAAACCTAGAGATGGTATTACTGCCTTGTAAAACATTTATCTTTCTGTTATTTTTTGTAATATATGGATCCATTGATAATACTACAGTTGGAGATGACCTTTGGACTGTAGTATTATCAGCACAAACTACAGTATTATCACTTTTCAGGATAGTATTATTGATAGTATTGATGTATTACTGGGAAATTTTTGAATAACTTAGTATAATATTATTGAGGCTGAGCCATATATTACATAACTTTAACAGCCAATGTGACAAGCATAAAGTGGTGTTTACGATGACCCGTGAAAAGTTCCACAACCAAGTCTAGCAAGCAGGCCTCAGGGGTGAACGTATCCTGTAGACCCGAGAGGGGGTCAAGCTGTTGAGCAACATGGTGTCATAGTGTCTGGATCTTAGGGCAATTCCAGAGGATGTGTTCTAGCATGCCAACCTCAGATCCACATTTTGAGCACAAGGGAGAGTATAGTATCTTCCAGGTGTGCAATGTTTCAGCTGTGTAATACATTTTTTGTAAGATTTTAACCAGCATTAACCTGTAGTGGTCTATTTTAAAATATTTAAGGGTGGTGCGCCAAATGCTTTCCCAGTTGCAGTCAGAAGCATCCCATGAAAGCTTTCCTCCCAATAAGTGGATGGACCCTCAAATCTGTGTGGCACCACAGCACAAATGGCTTTATACAAAGAAGAAATGTGGTGGGGTGGGATGCACTAGCAAGTTGTATCAATGGGAACAAATCTGGGCAGTCTGGATCTTTGGGGGGTTGGGTGCCAAAAGACTCCCACCACTGCATGTCTATCATGAAAATAAAAGAAACAATCTTTTGAGGGTAGAGGACAACTGGTTTGGAGTTGAGGGAAAGTGACTCAAAAGCCATCATGGTTGAGACAGGCAGCAGTGGACAGGCTTCTTAGATGCCAATCAGGACAGTGCAGGGGGAGCCTGCTAATAAAGAAATTATGGTTATGCCAAAGGGGATGTGCCAATGACACCACTAGAAAGGTTTCAACAAGCCGTAATACTACAGTGTGAATGACGAGGGATGTTGTGATAGGGCTATCCCTAGGGCCTTAGGTAAAGAGGCTGCCTTTGTGTAGAGCAATGAGGAAAGGGTAAGGCGATGTTGGGCACAAAGATCTTCCTTTATGGTAAGCCATTGAGGACAATAGGAGGCCTTGTGAGGAGGATGAGGAGGAGGAGGAGGAGGAGGAGGAGGAGGATGGGAGCTCCAATGAAGGTATTGTGCTCCTTGTGCTGTGTGGTAGTAGACTAGGAAATTGGGGAGATCAAGGCTTCTGGCTGAGTTGAGGACTGCTAATTTAGCATAAGCACATCTGGTATGCCTACCACGCCAGAGAAAAGAGGAGATGATTCCATGGAGATTGTGGAGCCAGTTAAGAGGAAGCTGAACAGTGAGCACATTAAGGGGGTATAATTATTGGTGACCATAAATATCAACCAGATTACTGTCATGTTAAAAATGCATATCAATCGGATTTCAGGTTATTATGCTCCAAAGGCAATAATAACCTGAAATCCAGATGATATGACACTTCATAATAACCCGAAATCCAGTTGATATGACATTCCCCAAAGAAACTGTTGCATTGCATTGTTTCACAAAAGGTATTTCAACTGTGTTATATTCATGTGTAGTTCAATTTCTTCAAAATTAAAACTGCACCCTAGCTAAAAAAATCATCTTTTTCTGTCAAGCTGCTAGAAATACAGTCTAAACATTCACATCAGCAATTATAAAAAAAAAAGGATAGGTAAGTTTGATATTATGGGTTTTTTCAGTCGGTGTGTGATGACCACATAAACCTCTCAAACTTCGCTTGAGGTTTATGGGTCATCACACACCACAAGTGTGTGAAAAAAATCCATAACACATACTTACCTAGCCATTATTCTCTATATAACAGGTGAGGCAGGACGTTCATTTTGATGATATTAACCCTGTCCCACAATGTAAAGGAAGAGAGGCCCACCGTGGAGATACTGTTTGAGTGCTGACAGTAAAGTCTTTAGATTGTCGTGGATTAGTCGATGCCAGGAGGTTGAAACCTGAATGGCTAGGTACAGTTGGGAGGAAGGGCTCCAAGTGGGGCCAGGGGGAGTCAATTCTTGCCTACTAACTTTGTGGTTATGGGGAAAAACTATGGTATTGGTTACACTAAACATATAAAAAGAAACGTTGCTAAACTCTTGGATCAAATGAAGGGTGGCCTCGAGGGAGGTAACAGGGTGTTGAAAGTGCAGCAGGATGGCAAACGAACATATAAAAGAGCCAGCAAAACAAGGCCATTTGGTCTATTGAGTCTGCTCTTTATTGCAGGGTTCTTAGCTTATGCCAGTGACCCTGCTTCTCCTCCCCAGTCTAACCTTCCTCCCTGTCTGGTCCCATGAATTCCTCTGAAGCCTATCCCAGGACTTCTTAAAGCCACCCACTGTCTTGTCTTAGACCACTTCCTCCAGCTGTACATTCCATGTTGCCACCACCTTCTCCATAAATAAATACTTTCTAACATCCCTCCTAAACCTCCCCTCCACCAGCTTCAAACTGTACCCCCCCATGGTTCAGTTATCTCTTACCTTGAAGAAACCTTCCTGGGGGGGCGTGGCTTGCGCTCCAAGCAAATGGCAGCCTAAGCGAGTAGCTCCCGAAAGTTGGGAAAGTATCCAGTCTCCAAGTGCACCACGAGCAGCTGAGAAAATAAAAAATTATGCGATGAATAGCTGGAGTGTCCTAAAGTTAAACTGCCGACTCAGAATTTGTTTTATTTCCTGAACAGTACTGTTAAATTCGTATCATGTTGGCCACGATCGGTACGACTGCAACTTTAGCATGGCTGAAAAATTTTGCCGGGTCGAAGAAGCAGCCACTGCCATGGATGGCCCAAAATGGAGGGAAATGTTTAACACGCTAGTTAAAAGAATGTCAGAACTGACTGTGGCTTCCAATGCAGCTACCTTGACCATACATCAACTGGATATTCATATCTTTCATATGGAAAGGCAAGCTGTAGCAAATAAAGCAGCTGTAACTGACCTAGACGCACTAAAGTGAGAACAGAACCATACCATCTAGTCGCTAATTGCTAAAGTGGATGACCTCAAAAATCGGAGCTGTAGGAATAATCTTCATATTCTTGGGGTCCCTCAAGGGTCTGAAAAGGGGCACACAGTGGACTTCTTGTATGAGGCAATCCCAAGAACTTTGCAGCAGGATCTACCACCAGGATTTACATTAGCGTGAGCTCATCATACTCTAGGCCCTGCTCCCAAAAATGTAAATCACCCAAGGCCTTTGCTTGCTCGTATTCTAAATTATGTTTACAAGGACTGGGTCCTAGCTTGGGCTAGGGATCTTGGGCGGATCAGCTGGAATGGCCATCATATCCTGATTTTTCAGGATTACGCTCGGGACTTGGCAATGTGCAGAAAAGAATATTCACCACTGGGCACTAAGTTACATGATCTCGGAGTTCCCTTTTCTCTCCAATACCCGGCCACGATGCGGCTGGTGGTTAATGGCTCTCCACTTTCCTTCTCTACACCAGAGGCTCTACAGGACTACATGACCAGGACATGGCTGGACCGCAGAGACACTTCTCCTCACCCCAGAAGTGACCATCTGAACAGCGACATTGTGGCAGATCCAAATCACCGATTTTGGGAGAAATGGACACCTCCAATGAGAATCTGCCATTTACCACTCTTGTCCCTCCCAGGAGCTGCAAGAGACAGCAGAAGGACCATCACCCAAAGTGGGAACATCCGATGGAATGTCCATCAGTGGATCTCACACGTCCTTCACCCTCAGAAGAGCAAGAAGTAATTACAAGCGCCTACATCTCTAAAACCGCTACAAGCAACTGGGGGACCTGATCACCAGAAACTCCTCTAAGGAGCAGGTGTCCATCCCTACTGCACCGGTACAAGAAAATCTCCCCATCCATCCCCCCAGGGAGCAGTTGAAGAGTAGAGAACTGCCTGTCAACCACAACAGGATACATACGGACTCCCAGGAACAACACAATGCATCCCCAACTGGTACTCACCTTTCTGAAGCAGGCAATACATGATCTGGACACTTGGACATTACTCCGGCTGGACTAACATGCTTGTTATTTGTCAGATAAGTTGCCATTTTTGGTTTTTGTATTCGGGGTAAAGATAAAAAATGATCAGGGGAACTTAATGCTTGCTATAAAGGCTGGGGACTCTCGTACCCAGCTGCAAAGAAAAAACTTGCTCTTGCTGGTGGGGAGGTGGAGGGGGGTAGCTGCTAGACCACGAGTGGTAGCTAGAATGAGTGGTTGATGTTTCCTCAGAATGTCATTATGTGCTGTAATAGCTGATGGGAGGGAAGGAGGGGCAGAAACCGAGATGCTCAGTGGACATATTTAGTTATGGTCCAAGGATAGTTATCTGCTCATTCATAACCCAGGGGTGTGCTACAGGATGATTAGAAGCCTCCTAACAAAGAGACAGTTCTGTACTAATATTTTAACCTTTCAAACTGAACCGGGTTACTGTCTGAACAGATGTCTGGTGGGAGGGATCTCACTGGCAGTGAATATTTCAGGAGGTAGCGGACACTACCCTGAGCATTTAACTATCCCTTTCAAGGCATGGTACCACCTCCTGCTGATATATCTGTCCCAACTTTAAGGCTCCCTGCTTGGAATAGCCTAACACTGGGGCTGAGTGTGAACTCTATGAGATGCAGGAGGTTGTTTGCTCTCCGCCCCTAAGAAGTTTCCTGCCATCCCCATGGGAAGCTGGCTACAATCCAGGAGGTGGCATGACCCCAGCTGTGGATAACTGCTCTCTCACTTGCACAGCTCTGTACATTTGTATATAGTTTGTTGTTGGTGTTCCTGTTTAATTTCTGTAACAAGTCACAGTTTTATCAGCAGAGGGCGCTATTATACCACAGATGGATACAGCAAGTAGGTAACTCGAGTGTTTTTCAACCCTGGCAGAAACGTGTTTGTAGGATCTCACTCTCTGTGCAACAAAGGCAATTTCTGGGCATAAACACTGGTCCCGTGCTCTCTTTAGGTACTCAAACAGATCAAAGGGTAACAGATTTTAGGTACAAATACGATGGCTGAGATATCTACTTATACTTGGAATGTTAGGGGCCTTAATACCCCTATAAAGAAAAAGAAAGCTCTTCATACCTGAAGATAGCAAAGGCCCAAATAGCCTTTTTACAAGAAACTAAGCTTACAGGTAATGACCATGCCACGTTAGTCAGAGATTGGGTGGGTCTGGAAGTACACGCCTGCACCCCTACAAAGAAATGAGGAGTGGCTATCCTCATCCATAAGGGTCTATCCTGGGAGGTCACTAAATGTAAAAAAGATCCCCAGGGATGCTGGGCTATAGCTCTGGTGAGTACTGTAGAGTGGCCGCTCCTGCTGGTCAACATATACACACCTAATGAGGATGACCCAAAGTTCTTTCAAGAGGTGTCAGACAAACTAGGTACCATGAGAGATGCAGACGCCCCCATACTGATGGGGGGAGACTACAACTTAACCCTAGCTTCCACCATCGACAAAAGTGTCATAGGGAAGGACTCACACTCGAGGGGTACTGTAATGCTTCACCAATTTATGCAGGAACACACCTTGGTGGACATCTGGCATCTGGCCTACCCTCGGGAGCGAGACTACACTTTTCAGTCAGGGGTGCATGGTACTTTTAGCAGACTTTATTACTGGCTAGTGTCTCCCAGTATATCCCAGATCTCCATTAGTACCAACATACCCCCCATTATTCTCTCTGACCATGCCCCAGTGCAGCTCCTTTTTCTATGGGGTCCTAAAACTAAATCTACTCTTGCATGGCGGCTTGACCCGCTACTGTTAAAAAACCCTGAATTTCTCCAGTGGGTTACCCAAGAAACTAAACAATTTTTTAGAGAAAACCCCATGAAAGACACTTTGGCTAGCAACACGTGGGTGGCCTATAACGGCTACAATACGGGTGCAATCATGGGGTTTGCGTCTTGTAGAAGAAAACAGAGAGACCTTAAACTAAGCATCCTGGAACAACAACTGACCAAGGCTGAAACCCAATTGAAAAAAGCCAAGTCCCCAAGAGGTACTCTCTGCTGGAGAAAAATGTCCCTAGGCTTCAACTAGAGGTGAAAGAACTCCTCTCTAGAAAGGCAGAACTGGCTCTGTTACATATCAGGCACACATATTGGGGAAATGGGTATAAGAACGGGAAGGTGTTGGTCTATTACCTTCAGAAGCAGCAGGCCAATCGACATATGGTAGGCCTACTGGACTCCCAAACCCAGATGCTACATACTTCCCCCCTAGAGGTTAATAACATAATGACAGAGTTCTACAAGCAGCTGTATACCACCACGCATTCCTCCATACCCAGCGAGGCCCAAGAATTTCTGGATTGCTTACAACTTCCAATGTTATCTCTTCCGAATCATGAGTTCTTGAAAGCTCCACTCACAGAAGGGGAAATCCAGCAGGCGTTGGTATCCCTCCAAAAATGCAAGTCCCCAGGGGGTGACAGCTTTCCAGCCAAATATTTTCAGGCCCTAGCCCCAGTCATCACCCCGATTTTGTGGCAAGTCTATCAAGAAGTGTTCACCTTGGGGAATTTCCCACCTACCATAAGAGAAGCCATGATAACTGTTCTGCCAAAGAAAGGGAAAGACACTATTAAAGCCGGTAACTATAGGCCCTTATCTCTGATATCCATAGACAGTAAAGTATTTGCTAAGGCCATAGCTAACTGTCTTAAAGCCTTTTTCCTGGAGTTGATTCACCCCTCCCAGGCTGGATTCATACAGGGGAGATACAGTGCGGAGCACATCTGGTAGGTAATTAATTTAATACACACAGCTAAAACTCTCCCCACACTGGCAGCTGGGATAGCTGTTGATTTCGAAAAGGCTTTCAACTTGGTAGAGTGGGATTGTCTTCTCTTGGTATTACAGAGATTTGGGTTTGGGCCTACATTCTGTGCCTGGATTAAAGCCATTTATACACCCCCATGGCAAAAGTTCTTACCAACTCCAATATGTCCAAGCCCTTTCTTCAGGGACATGGCACTAGACAAGGTTGCCCTCTTTCATCCCTGTTATTTGTCCTGGTGGTGGAACCCTTGGCTGCCGCCCTTCGGCAGCATGAGGTTTTAAAGGGTATTCCCATAAAAGGCCAATGCTACTCCACTCTCTGGTATGCTGATGACTTGTTCATTCCTCTGGAAGACCTGCTTCTGTCAATCTCCCCCTTTACAAATCTCCTTAAATTATTTACCATGGTATCAGGCCTGAAGGTTAATGCCACCAAGACAAAAATTATGCCCTTCAATGCACATTGTAACCCTAACACTATGCCCAAATGGAGCTTAAATGGATAACAGAAGACCTGACATACCTAGTGGTAAAAATTTCCCCAGAACTGGACAAGGTTTGGCAGAGGAACTTGGGACCCGATTGTAAGGAGGAACTGGACAGATGGGCCCGGCTAAAACTTACTATGGCTGGGAAGATCTCAGCCATCAAGATGACCTTGGCCGCAAAGGTGACCTACCTTCTGTCCCATATTCCTCTATATCTTCCCTCCCTCCTTCTGGTATGCTAGATGGGATAGGATGATAGGCACTTTTATATGGGAAGGGAAAACACCACGGTTTAGTCGGACTAAATTACGAGTCCATTGGAAAAGGGGAGGCTGGGGGCTACCATGGTTGGAGGGATATAAGATAGTCTTCCACACAGCTCAAACATTGCACTGGTTCCGGGCCTTCTTCCCTGGTTCTCCACAATGGTATCACATGGAAAAGGACTATGTGGGTCTAGCCACACTGGTACCTCTCCTGGGGAGTGCCTTCTACCCACATCCCACTATCAACCCAACTATTCAGTACTGCAAACAGTTACATCATCAGCTAAAGTCCTCACCCACCCTGTCAGCCACACCCTTTATGGGACAATCCCCAGATCACCATAGTGCATGCAGAGGTATACTGGTCCTCTTGGGCCCAAAAGGGGATACAATACCTTTCAGACCTCCTTGCACCATCCGGTAGATACATAGACTCCTTTCAGAAACTTCAGAAAAGATGGGATATCCCACAGAGAGATTTTTGGTGATACTTGCAGATGCGAGAAGCCACAAGGCCATTCCTAGCTCAGTACTATAAGAATTCCAAAGATAGTATGACCCTTTCAAAGTGGCTGACTTTGGCTAAAGAGCAGGCCAGATAGCTATACTCACTGATTATAGAGGCCCTCCCTGACCAAATGGAGAAGGCCAAGAGGCACTGGGAAACAGCTGTGGACATAACCATCTCGGAGGCACAGTGGGCCAAATGTTGGTACCTTGCACACTCGCAGTACACAGATGTACACAGTAGGATGCTACAAAATAAAATCTTACATCGGTGGTACAGGACCCTGGCTATGTTGTGCAAACTCAAAATGCTTAAGTATGACTGCTGTTGGCGTGCCACCAGCCAGGGGGAGATCTCTGTCATATTCTCTGGTCGTGCCCAGCACTTCATAACTTATGGTGTCAAGTTGGACAACTGGCAGCTAAGATCTTAAAGAAACACACTGATGAGTCCCCTGCTCCTATGATCCTGGGGATTCAATCTCTGGCATGTCCCCTGTCTAGCAAGGAATTTAAGTGGTATATGCTGCTGGGTATGCAAGCAAAATGTCTGCTACTTAGTCACTGGTGGACAGACATTGTCTCCTCAATGGAGGAGTCTCTGGTATCACTGTCTCCCATATAGGAGATGGAGAGGAGGTCCTACATGTTGGGAACCTGGAAAGTAGACTTCCACACAATCTGGGCACCCTTTCTGACATTTCTTGCACCCAGGGCAGGGATAGGTTGAATGCAACTGGGTGGATACTTATGGATTCCCTTTAATAGCCTTACCTGATGCAAATCTGCTGTATACATGGTTAATCATATTGTCATGCAAAATGGTGGTATTAGTTTAATTAAGCTACAGTGAAGCTTATTAATTGTTAACTGATGATTTAATGGGGTCATGAGAGGGCCTCTGAATTGTATATTTTATTTGTAGTCTTTATGCACTGTTGTGAAGGAACAGTGCTTGGACTTTAAATGGTGGTGGTAGGGGTGAGAGATCCATTATTAACATCTTTTTTATATTGATATTCCTATTGGTATTTATTGTATTTGTATTGTAACTGTATTTGGAAAGTGTTAGATGTAGTTGGGTGGGGGATTTCTTAATTTATTGTTATTAGTTTATTCAAATCATTTGATTAATCTTGTTTGTTTGTTTATTATGTGTTGGCAGAGGTCTCTCCCCGTCAGGCGCTACTCTCTGGTTGAGCTCCATGGCCTACGTCCTTTTGACTGCCCTTTTTTGTCAGCTGATGGTTATACTTGATGCCATGCATTGGGGATTGCTAGGAGAAGATACAGGGGTGGGGGCAGCGGACCTCTCGGGAGAGTGGAGCCAGGTGGCCGGATTGGAGTAGTGGAGCCTAGGAGATGCGTTGGGGCGAAATGGGTTCCCTATAGGGGTTTGCCCTGTCTGGTTCCCATACCCAAGGGCTCCACTGTATGTGGGTGGATGACTTGGTCGACCTCGGGGTCTCATCCAACCTGGGTGGTGTTATGCAATGCCAGGTCTATTAAAAACAAGACGGCAGTGATGGCTGATTTTGTTGGATCATCAGACCTGGCTTGCATCACCGAGACTTGGCTGGATGAAAATTATGGCCCTATCTTGGAGTCAGCAATTCTGGCTGGGTTTTCAGTGATACACTGCCTGAGGTTGGATCGTAGAGGCCAGGGAGTGGCCATTGGTTTTAGATCAGAATTGAGCCTTGTGGAGGTGCCAGTAGGGGAGACTAGGTCCTTTGAATGTATTGTGGGCGCAGGTGTGGGGTACAGGATTCTTCTTGTCTACCATCCAACAGGGGGGTGAGAAGCAATTCCTGCGGGAAGTTGCGGACTTCATCATTGACATGGTGTTGGATTCCCCCAGATGGATGGTGCAGGAGGACTTCAGTGCCTGGGTCGATGATGAACTCTCACAGTTTGGTCAAGACTTCCTACAGTTGATGAATTCGCAGGGCTTCTCACAGGTGATTACCTCTGTGATCCATAAGCATGGTCATTCCTTGGACATAGTCTTCCTTCTGGGTATGGAGACCTCTGATTTGATGGTGGAGCCAGTCAGTTGGTCGGACCATCATACCATAAGGTTCAATTTTCAGGCCCCCCATATAGGCCTAGCCCTATGGCGATCATCTAGTACTACCCTTTAAAGGGGTTTATCCCCTGAGGGCTTACTGGCGGTGCTGGACCTATCAGGGCTGCCGAGGAATAGCGGTGAGCCAGAAGCCTTAGTCCCGGGTTATAATGATGCTGTCACTGAGGCTCTGGATTGTCTCGCTCCTGTCCGTGTTCGTCCCTTTACCCAGCACCCTCGGTCCCCTTGGTTTGATGGGAACTTGAGAGAGCTGAGGAAAGTGAGACGAAGGCTGGAGTGTCGCTGGTGAAAATAGGGCCTGGATGCCAGCAGACTTAGATTGTTAGCCCATTATAAGGATTATCAGTTGGCAGTCTCCCATAAGAAGGTAGAGTTCCTGTCCAGGGAGATAGCTGCAGCAAAAAATCGACCGGCTCAGCTCTTCCGAACTGTAGACAGACTGTGCAATGCAGTCTGTCTGCAGTCTCGGAGAGCATTGTCACAAGGGAAGTGCAATGAATTTGCTTGTTTTTTTGCCGATAAGGTTGCTGAAATCAGGTCTGAGATTCGCATGGGATGCCCCAATGGGATGGACGGTGATCGGTGGGAGGTGGCAGTTCCTCGGTCTGGCTGGTCTGACTTTGGCAGGCCAGCGATCGGGGATGTCATGAAGATCATCCAGTCTTTGTGGCTGACCTGCTGTGGTTTGGACCCTGGCCCAACACGCCTCCTTGTGGGTTGTGTTGAGACCATCGGCCCAGTCCTTGCTGAGATAGTCTGGTATTCATTAGAATCTGGGGGGTTTCCTGACTCCCTGAAGGAGGCAGTAATGGTACCCCTTCTTAAGAAACCATCTCTCAACCCAGACTGTGTTGCTAACTACAGACTCATCTCTAACCTTCCCTTTGTGGGTAAGTTATTGAGAAGGTAGTCACGCTGCAGTTGGAGGATCATTTGACCATCTACATCATCTACAATCCTCTCCAGTCTGGTTTCTGGAAATGGCATAGTACTGAGACAACCCTTGTTTGGGTTCTTAATGATCTCCTAGCAGCAAGAGATTGGAGGAACCATTCCATCTTGGTTCTTTTTGATCTCTCAGCGGCATTTGACACTGTGGACCATGAGGTGTTGATCAGGCTCCTGTGGTCAATCTGTGGACTGTCTGGTACAGTCCTCAGATGGTTCTATTCTTTCCTCACTGGAAGGTTTTGGAGAGTTGTCTGTGGGGTTTACTCCTCTGACAAGGTCTCCCTGCCATGTGGGGTTCTGCAGGGCTCTGTACTGTCACCTCTGTTTTTCGCAGCATATATGCTGCCTTTGGGAGACATTGTAAAGTGGTATGGGCTGAGTTTTCATTGTTATGCAGATGGTACTCAGCTCTACTTGTCCTTTGTGCCCTATCGGGGGGTGTTGTCTCACATTTTAATGACTGTCTTTCTGAGATTGAGGATTGGATGAGTGCTAGCTGGCTGAGGTTGAACCCGGATAAGACTGAGGTTTTGGTGGTGGACCCGGGCCGCTGGATAGAGGGGCTGTCAGAGTGGTGAGCCTTGGGACTTTGGCTCGGTGGTCACCAGCTGACAACCTCTGAATGGGTGCGGGATCTGGGTGTGATTCTTGATGATGTATTGACACTTAAACATCAGGTGTCATCCATTGTCAAGACTGCCTATTACCATCTAAGGAATGTAGCCCAGATCAAGCACGTAGTTCCGCCCGATGACCTACCAGTTTTGGTTCACACCTTCGTAACCTCTCCCTTTTATTACTGTAATGCCCTGTACCTAGCGCTACCAGGGGTTGATATCCGCTGCTTGCAGCTGGTGCAGAACGCAGCAGCTAGGCTGTTGACTAGGCTGCCTCATAGCTGTCATGTCACACTGGTACTGCGCGATCTGCACTGGCTGCCTGTTCAGTGGTAGATCACCTTTAAAGTCAGTTTACTGACCTATAAGGCCCTGCACAGACAGGGACCGAGTTATCTGCGAGATCTTCTTCATCCCTATTGCCCCTCCCGTCTTCTTCACTCCACCGACGAGGGATTGCTAGAGATTCCCAGGGTTCATTTAAAGTCATCTAGGGCCCATGCATTTGAATTTGTGGCCCCATCCCTGTAGAATTCTCTACCTCATCAGATTCAACAGTGCCTGTCAGTGGAGAACTTTAAATCTGCATTAAAAACCCATTTATTTACTTTGGCGTTTTCTGATTTTACGTGATATGCTGCAGATGTTTTCATGTGTGTAGTTTTATCTTTTTATAGATATGTACTAGTGCTATGGTTTTGGAATAGCGCTATTTTATAAATAAATGATGACTGATTAACTGTAAGTAGTAATATTAGAAAATAGTTACAGAACACATGATACTATCTGAGTGTCACAGGGTGCTCCTGTGAAGGTTTGAGGGCCCCGAAATAACTTTCATATAGAGAATGAAATGAATAACTTAAATAATAAATGAAAGGTTAACTGTTAGTTTAATGTAAGAACCTTGTCATAACAGTTTACCTGAATCTCCCCCCGCCCAGTAGTTGTAGATAGGTTTTTTATCTTTCTGTGGAGTGACAGCAGTTATACAGACAATAAAGCTAATGACGTTTTTATTATACGGTTGCATTCGGATTTTAAAACGGGTGTGATTGAATAAATGCATGCTGTTGTTTTGAGCTGCCACTAACAGAAAATACATCACGGCAGTGAGTACTGACTATTCGGGTCTTTCGGCTATTGAAACTAGCCTTTATTAACTTTGGGTTGCTGAAATTATTTGTAATCTGCCATGGTGTTGAAATCTGTACTGCGTCGGGGTGTGCGGTGAGCCCTCCGTTATTTTGTAGTAGTAGCTTTGTGATGCCCGTCGGCATTTTTTGTGGGTTTATTTAGATATAAAGGCAGTGGGTAATCTTTTGGGTGTTCCTTTGTTTGTTTTGTGGGTTTTCGCCCATATCGAAAATGTTCATTGCCTAAATCAAGTAAGGGACTGAGTCTGAAAGTGGCGAGAGTCTTTTGGGGGGGGTTCCCCTGCTTGTTTATGCCCCTTTTAGGTTGAGTGGTTATTTGGAGTTGCTCTATTTGTCCGTGGCGAGTGCCTCTTTTGTTTTGAATTGGCATCCTATTTGCTTTAAATTTACCCAGTGGACTTTTTGCATTCAGGTTGTGGTGGTGAGAGAATTGGGTAGATGGACTCTGAGAATGAAAGCGCCTGTATCGCACTGTGTTCCGTTACAGTATGTAGTCGAAATAAAGTAGACTAAAACAAAATTAATAAGTAGGATTCGAAAAGACATATTAATGCCTGTTGAAGTGTTTTGTGCCTTTTGAGTTGAGTCAAGTTCTGCTGTGACTCCTTTTAAGAACAGGGAACACAAATTACGGATAACTTGAACCCTTTATGGTTCCCTGTATTATGTTCTTGTAAAACAGCCCCTTTAATAGATATTTAGAATTATTTTCTGGCTTTCTCTTTTGTTAAAATGCCGGTTTGCATTTTGCTATATATAGGAGAATAATATAAAATTGATATTGTTACTGAGCATTGTTTTTTTTAAATAAGCTGCCGAGTTCCTTCTCGATAGTGCAAACATTCGCACTATCGCGGTGTTATATTACCTTCGGGTTGTCCCTAGACTGAAATATTCTGGTTAATGTATATTGGGTTGCTTTACTAACCTTCTGAAGATGAGGTGGGGGGAAGTTTGAAGTTGTTTTAGGACTTCATTGAAATGAGGATGTTTGTAGTGTCTCGAGGTTCTGAGTTCGGTTCCTGCCGGCGTCTATTTTCTTTTAGGAGCCGGCCGGACACAAATGCGTTCCTTATATTAGGTATAGGAAGGGGAGGTGCTTTAGTTGTTAGAAATTATGTTTAAAAAGTTATTAAAAAGGTTTAAGTTGTTTATAGGAGTACAAATATTCTGCTTTAGTAAGTAAAAGGGGTTATATGTTTATAAATAAAATAAATACTTGGTAACTAAAGATTTAAAGTATATAATTATATGCTGGGGTGGAGTTAAATAATCACATGTTCCTTTTGGGTATAAAAGCAGACTATTTGGGTTGAGAGGTAGATTATTCTGTTTGCTGTGGGTCTGGAGGTATGCTCTGGATGCTGCTGAAAACTGCTCCGTGGAGTTTTGATGAACTGTGTTATTTACTGCTTCAAATTGTAGATTTAGAACTGCCAGAATATTCTGTTCGCTGTTTGCTTCTGTTTACTGCCTCACATGGAAGACTTACAAATATCAGATGATGCCATTTGCTTTAATATCTACTGTCCGAAAGGAAGTGTAAGATGGGAAAAGTACTATACCATACTAAAAGCTATCCTGTTGTAAATAATGTCTGGAGAAGAATAAATTAAAACTGAAATATTTACAAGGAATGGTGAGATATTTTTTCTATATGACTGCCCACATACACTGTGCCTTATCACACTGAGGCTTTCTTTTTCTTGTTCTCTTATCTGTTAACAGGGGAGGAGAAAAGGAAGCCACAAGGAGTTAAAAAAAAACTGAATCATTAGATGCCTTGGTTACGGTTTTGATCAGACTTTATTGTCTTCATTGTGGTTGGATTCTCCTCTATATGCCCAGGTACAGTATATATCTCTGGTTAAGATGTACTGTACGGTATGTTACTCCTACTGTTTATTTAATTCAGACGCTCCCCTTCCTTTTTCTGTATAGCACAGGCAGTGGCCTATTGGTGGCCATTACATATTTGTACCTAAATGTATCATTGGTTCACATACCTGTACAATGTAAAATCAATAAAAAACTTTGAACTAGAAGAGACCTTCCCTATCCACTCTATTTAGCCCCTTCAGGTATTTGAAGATTTCTATCATATCCTCTCTCTCTCTTCTCCTCCAGGGAGTACATTCTCAGAGCTCCCAGCCTCTCCTTGTAGGACTTCCCATGCTGACCAACAGTCATCTTGGTTGCCCTTCTTTGAACATCCTCTAGCAAGCTGATGTCCTTCTTAAGGTATGGACACCAGTATCTTACCCCATATTCTAGATGTGGTCTCACCAGTGACCTGCAGTATGACCTCACTCTGCCTACTGCTGATTCCCCTGGCTATGCACTCCGGAACCCTGTTTTGCATTCTGCGCTGCATTTCTGCACTGTGAGGAGTGCTTCAGGCCACTAGTAATCATCACCCTTAGATACTTTTCTTCCTCTGTTGCTGCTACCCTGACCACCACAGGTATTACTCAGTCCTAAGATTCCTGGCTCCATTGTTCATCACTTTGCATTTCATGGCATTGCAGCCAAGATAATCTCAGAAAAAGTTGTCCACACCCGGGTGTGCAACAATAACATTTGTAACATGGCAAAATTAACACCATGCTAAGTGAGACAAACGATTGGGCTAAATAGGTCATGGGCCACTACTTCAACACGGCATTATTCCACTGATAATGCCATGTTGTTAGTGAAGCACCTTTGGAAGCCACAAAAGCAAAAAAGCACTGTGGACAAAACAACACAGCAGTGTATAGAAAACTGCTTGTCTTGCCCTCCACCCCCGAATGCTTGTAAGTGGGAGGCAGTATATAGCGCAGTGGTTTAAGGTTCTAAGCTGCAAATCTGGTGACATCCAGCAGACCAGACCTGGGTTTGAATCCCACAGGTTCCACTTGCATACTGTGTGACCCTGAGCAAGTCACTTAACTTCCCTGTGTTCCCAGGTCGCTCCTGTAAAAAAGCTTTCAGCTTAGTGTGCTACTCCTGGTTAAACAACTAAATAAATAAAATAAATAAGTGTTGCAGTAGATACAAATGCACAATAGCACAGTAGTGTAGGATAAAAGAAAGTATTCGGCCACCTAGTTGTTCAACATGTCATGTCACAAGTAGCAGTATTAAATAAAAAATAGTCAGACCTGCAAGCAGTAGTACCACCACTGAGAATAGCAGTGCACAACAAGAACACTTCCGGAGCACACCGCAATGGTAGAGGTGCAGCAGGTGGAAGTGACCAGCCTGTTTCTCTTTGAGTGCTTCACGTTACATGACAGAGTACATTGTAATAATAGTGGTGCAGAACACATTGGGCAGTGAAAGAAATAGCCCCATACACTGATGCAGAATTTTAGAGGACAATGACTAGGCAAAAGAAATGAATAGCACAACGCCATATGCAGTGGACGCCTAACAGTTGAACACAAGGTGAGACAGTATGCTAATCGGCACAATACGTAACTCTTGAAACAGAGAGAGCAGCATATTGTAGACCTCCTTAGCATGCTATCAGAATAATAGCTGTGCAGATTTCCACAATCTAGGTAAAATTCCATTAAATAACTGGTCGTGTGTCAATATATGAAATCTGTTTTACACATCTGTATGTAAATAATTATGTCTTGACGTTTGTAAAAGTGCATTAACATTTGTAATAAAACAAATCTGTGTCTCCATACTATTTCTTAAATAATACTATGATAATTTCTAAGACACTTAACTATTACAAAACCATGTTACAAGCGCATTAAGCCACTCCAAATGTGGCATCTAATGGTGAATTAATGCATAGTTGGCCCATTGTAGGCACTCAGCGTTCCGCCTCACACCACAATGGTCCCAACCATGCATTAATTCACCATTAGATGCCACCTTTGTCGTGACTTAATGCTTACATAACTCACAGTTCTTAGGCATCCAGCACCACCTGCTACATACATAAAGCCAAACACAAAATGCATGTGCAATAAGCACTTTATTCAAAGAAGCTGTGCAAGTGCTGAACTCACAGTGCCTAAGACAACCAGCTGGGCCCAAAACTTCTATCAGTTTCACCAAAGCGTTCTCAGGAAGTTTTTGGTCCTGCTGGTTGTCTCCCTGGTTGTCTTTCCATTTGTGCCTAGGCACGGTGAGTTCAGCACTTGCACAGCTTCTTTGAATAAACTTCTTATTTACACATGCATTTTATGTTTGGCTTTATGCATGTGGCGGGTGGTGCTGGATGCCCTTGAATGGAAGCTAAGTTGCCAGATCCCTGACCATCTCTTAACTTTTCTGAGGTATTCCCACAGGTCCTGTATCCCTTCCACCATGGCCACTATCCCACAGAGTTTGGTATCATCTGCAAACAGACACATCTTGCCCTTAATGCCCTCTCCAATGTCATTTATGGAGACATTGAGCAGCACTGGCCCCAGCACCAATTCCTGTGGACCTCGCTGGTGACCCCCCCTGGTGCTGGAAAACCCTCCTCCCACCATCACTCTCTGGGTTCTGTCCCTCAACCATCTTTCTACCCACCTGGTCATTTTGACCCCAACCCCTAGATTCACTAGTTTTCTGTTCAGCCTTTTATGGGGCACTGAAATAAAGGTTTTGCTGAAGTCTAGGTAAACGATGTCTGCCCCCTGACCCATGTCCACTGCCCTGGTGTTGACCCAGTCAAAGAAGTCAATCAGGTTCATTTGACATGATCTTTCTTCCACAAATTCATGCTGCCACTCATCCAGGAGACCATTCTCTTATATGCACCTTACCAACCACTCCTTAAGTATGGTCTCCATGAGTTTGCATATGATTTAGTTCAGATTAACAGACCTATAGTTCCCTGAATCATCCCTGGGTCTGGTCTTGTGGAAAGGCACCACAAGTCCCATCCTTTAGTCTTGCAGTACCACACCTGACTCCAGGGAACTGTTGAAGAAGCCTGCCTGCCGAGATTATCTGCATATAGAGAGGCTTCATAATCCTTTCCCCCTATAGGAATACCCTTAACTGACATTTTTAGGTTGAGTTTGATAAGTAGGGGCTCCAGATATAAGTTGAAGAGTAAAGGGGAAAGGAGGAAGCCCTGCTGAGTTCTGTTGGTTTGAGGAAAGCCCAAGGACAGGACCCTATTGCAAATTACTTTGGCACTAGAATATAACAGACAGATCCATTGTATATACAGTAGTTAGAGGGGAACCAGTCATTTTCCAAAAGGCAGATCTGGTATGGCCAAGAGACTCTGTTGAAGGCTTTCTCTGTGTCCAAGGACAGAAGGACCACGGGGACCTCCATCTCCTTAGACACTGAGATAAGGTGGAGTAATTTCCGAAGGTGGTCACAAGACAGTCTGCCAGTAACAAACCCAACTTGTTCCCGACCAGTCAGGTTAGTCCAAATCCACTGCAATCTGGCAGTGAGCAACTTAGCCAGGAGTTTTAGATGTGCATTGAGTAGGGAAATTGGACAATAAGGTACAGGAGGGAGCAGTGTGGTCATGGAGCAAGGGGGAGAGAGAATGTTTGGAGAAGGTGGAGCAAATGGCAAGAGGGAGAGAATTCCGAAGTTTAGGAAAGTGGAAAGAGATGGCAGCCTGACTTGCAATGGATTTTCGAGAAGGAAATGTGAAAGTATGGTAGCCAGAGTTTTGGAGGGTATATGAGGAAGGGGTAGATTGGAAGAGAGAGCTAAGGTAAAGGTGGAGGAGGCCAGCCAGAATTTAGAGATAGGCACAGTGGAAAAGGCAGAGATCTTTCAGGGAGGAAATGGATAGGGCAGAGTACAAGGAACAGTGGTGAGTGTGAGGCAGGCAGTCCAAGGCTAAATGGCAGAAGGAGTGAAAGAGGGGGTCCAGTTTGGCCAGGGTGCACTTTGGGGTAGCGCTGTAGACAATATCACCATGACTGATAATGGGAAGGATCATTTTAGTCATGATGTATGGTGAGCAGGGACTGGGATGCAGCTTTTATTCCCAAATAATGAACCGAGCTTGGGGTGGAGTTTTTTATGTATGGAGTCCACATGCTGTGAAAAGTCAAGGTGCTGGTCAAACCACATCCCAAGGCACTTAAATGAGGGCATGTCAGCAATTGTGATTCCATCTAGAGTATGGAAGGAGGGGAAAGATGGGGAGCCTGAAAAGCCTCTCTTTCATGACAAAGGACATGGAGACCATTTTTGGGGGCATTTAAGGGCAACTTATTTGATATGAACCAATGCTGAGCATTGTCAAAATCATGTTGTAGCTAGGCTGTTAGCTGAGAAGGGGAGGAACCAGTGGCAAACAGGACCGCGTTGTCTGCATACATGTGAATGGATGCAGATGTGCATGCATAGGAAAAGTCATTTAACAATACTGAGAAAAGAAGCGGGACAAGGACGGAACCTTGGAGGACACTGGTGCAAATGGGGAGGGGGGGATAAAGACATGCCAATTCTAACTGATTGAGATCTACCCATTAGGCAGCAATAGAACCAATTAGTAGTGGAGTCAGAGAGACTGGCGCAGACTTGAGTTTGTTGAGGAGAAAAGGGTGAGAAACAGTGTTAAAAGCTTTGGCCAAGTCAGCAAAAATGGCAGAGGTGAGGAGGCCCTGATCCATGACTGTGTGGATGGTGTCATACAATATGCTCAGTGAAAGCTGTCATTCACTGAGCGTACTGTATCATTATGCGGTCAGTGCGAGACCAGTCGGCATGCTGCCATGGTGGAGAAAGGAGGGACATGCTGACTGCAGGCTTCTATTTGGGATTGGAGGGGTGTGGGGTGGTGGGACAATGCCTGATGGGGTGGGGGTGAGTGATGGTCCACAGGACCACCAGGGATACATATGACATGTTATACAGGGGTGATTGAAGGAATGGATGGCAGTCTTCAGCAATGAAAGGGAGGGTTTTGTACCTGAATGGCTGAGATTGGGGGGGCTCGGGGGTCTGCGAGACCATCAGGGATGAGGGGTTGTTTTCTTATGGGTGCCATCAGGGATGGGGGAGACATTGTACAGTGCTTTTTACTATTCTTCTCTATATGGCAGAAGCACCCCGATGGGTGCTTACATAGCATACATTTTTCAGTATCTCCCTGATGCCCACACTGTCACCTTTCTGGCACTTGCTACACCACTGGCACCCTCCTGACCTACTGTGTCTCTACCCTACCCACCATCTTTGCCCCTCTAGTGTTGCTCTGGGCAGGGGGTGTGCATACCTGCACCAAATCCCACAGATGTAGCCAAGTCTCTGATGCATCTTGCGGTCTGCGGCAAACCCAAGACTTTGGTGCAGGGACCCTTCAGATTATAAAATTAGTCTTAAGGTCCCTGGTACAACCAGAGTTTGCCAAAACCATTAGAGTAATGCAAGTTGCATCATTCTAAGGGGTCTTTGAAAATCAGGTCCCCTGTCTGCTTACAGAAGTGCAGGTCCCTTGCATGCCCTCCACTTCCGTGCAGTGACAGATGTCAAGAATTCATGGGGCTGTCTGGTGATCTGCAGAAGCCCAAGGCACTCTGGGCCTTGCTCTTCTATGTGGCTGCAGATACAGATGCACAAGGCAAAGAGTCCATCTCTCAGTCAATCCACCGGGCCCTCTGAAATCCACAGGTGCAGAAGTGCAGGGCCCAATGACAAGAGAAGTCATCATTATATGGTACCTGGGCCTGTGTGGGCAACACTGTAACTTTCATTCCCTGGCTGGAGGGGGGTGTCACATAACAGCACCATCTCTCACCCTCGCCCCATCCTGCTGGGTCACTGAGTATTCATTCATTGAGCGTATGTGTACAGTAAGCGCTCATGTGGCGCTCAGTTGGTGGCTGGCAGTGGAGGTGAGAGGTGGGCTGTGCCAGTCGCTGGCTGGGGATGGGTTGGGGGAGGTGCGGGTGGACTGGCACTGCTGGGTGGGGGCGGGGCCACTAGACTGCCAGGGACATTAGGAATTTATTTCTATTTTCACACTATGCGGCCATGGAGGGACTTTGTTTATGAGGTGGGGAACATGTCTGGGGTGAGCTGCCTGCGGGCATTACATTTCGGGGATTGGGGCTGGTGGGCACAGCTGCCCTGTGGGGCATATCAGTTTAGGGATCGGGGTGTGGGGAACACTGCAGCCTTGTGGGGAATGGCTGATTTGGGGACTGGTGAGCACAGCTGCCCTGTGGGGCATTGGCTGATGGGGTCCGTGGCGAGGAGTTCCCTGCAGAGCTCTTCAGGTGGGGTGAAACTGCACCATTCTGCCGCAGACTGCAACTTGTGGCATGCCCATCAGATACGCCCTTAGTGTGGCGTACCATCCGCATGTCACAAGTCACAGGATTTACCAGCGGCAGGCCCAGATTAATGGATGTGGGGGCCCTACTCCAAGTCATATTGTGTGGCTGGGGGCCCCTAAATGTCAACAGCCCACTGTTCCGAGATGCTACGCTGGCAAGGCAGCAATGACCATGGTACTCAATAACCCACTGTAAGTTTTCTGTTAGATTTTCAGAATCATTAAGTTTAAAAGAAGAGGCTAAAAAGAGACTAGCAGAAAACACCCCAAGCTTAATTCGTGCCAAGACCAAGAGTCTGCTAACCTTGTCCTTGCTTGTATTTAATTGTGTACCCTTCAAAAAGACTAATCGGAGAGCTCCTAAATGAATTAGCCATCTGCCCTAGTCCAGATCTTAATTTTATCTTGGTGGACTGGTCTGTTCATGCAGAAACCTTGTAAACTCCAGCAATTCATCAATTTAACAATTAACCTCTAAGTAAGTCAAGTAGTGAAGCCAAGCAGAATCCTTTAAGAGCAATCTGGTTTGCTCCCAGATTTCTGATATAAATGATGTATCAAATTCAAGCAGCACTGAATATAGTAGGTAGCCCTAGCCATGATGACTATAGAAATAATCTTATCTTGCAAGTAGCAGCCCTGAGCCCTGGCAGATTTCTGATACAAATAATGCATCAAATTTAAGGAAGCAGCAGTGAATAGGTAGCCCCATGATGGTTATAACTACAAATAATCTTGGCTTGCAGGCTAGCCCTGAGCCCTGGCTGGCTAGTAGCAGCCCCATCACCCCCATGTTAATGCCAATATCGCAATTAGTTATTTTCTCTGACTCTCTCTCTCTCTCTGTTTTTTTTAGTCATTTTTTTCGCTTCAGTAAACAATAATCAATTGCTGTGCTGGATGTTCTGTGTGCACTGCTCACTGTTCTCCCGCCATTTCCAACCAAAGCCACTGACCATCCAACCACCAAATACAGACCAAAAAAAAAGAGAAGACAACATGAAAATAAGGCAAACAGTGTACTGTTAGCAGCATGGTCGCAGTAATAACATACCTGTTACCTCCTGATGTGGCCTTCTTTTTGGCCTGACCCTGACTGATGTGATCAATCATGAGCTGGAGGAGGATAAATCAAATCCCTGGATTGGAGGATGGACAGATCTTCATGCTGACGGGTGCGGCGAGCCAACTCGGTCATCCAGGCCTGGGACTCCTCCTCACAGGACCAGAGGCCCAGGTGCTCAGTAGCACTGTCTGACTGATTACACAAGCAGCAGCATGTGATGCTGCATCACAACATCCCTCACTCAGACAACAAAAAGATTAACAAGCAGAAGTGCTGGCTGGACAGTGGAGAGTCCAACTCTCAGTGAACCCCTGGCCTGCTCTAGTTACTCTGTCTTCTCTTCAAATCGATCAAGACTATCCCTCCGACCACGACTGACTAACTGTTGCTGTCATCCACTACTCATCCTCCTTCTCTATTCTCAGTGCCCGGCCAACACATTCTGACTCCACGCACACATGCACAGATTCCCACTCTCCAGTAGCCACACCTCTGGAGGACCTGTGATGATACATGGTTGGTTGGTTGGTTGTGTCAGAGTGGATGAGAGGCGGAGCTGGAGCCACCCGGAGAGACTGAGAGGTGGCGGAGGGGGGTGGGAGGCTTTTTTAATTTGGCAGTTGGTGGCATGATGTGAAATAATGACAGTGACCCTGTGTGTGGCCTGGCCTGGCCGATGGCTGCAGGACAGTACGGTAAGTTGTACGGCCAGTAGGCAGCCAGAGTCATCCGGTAGGGAAAAAAGAGGAAAGCAAATATCTGTAATTTAAATTAGTTCAATTAAACAGTGTGGGGGCCCTCCTGAACCACAGGGCCCTACACTATGGTGTAATTTGAGTAAAGGTAAATCCAGCCATGACCAGCAGGGACCCTTCCCTTTCTAGAATTGGGCACAGGGTTCATGTCACAACTGAGTTTGGCACAAGTTGCCTTTGGCGGTGACTTGCACTATTCTTCTAGAATCTCACCCAATGTTTCTAAGTAATTATATTTATGCAATACTGTAGGCGTGGGTAGATAAACAGTGAAATAAATTAATTTATTCTCACTAGTGTTAAATAAACAGTGTTTCTAAGATTAATTTAACATCTTAAGGTCAATCAACTACTGTTTAATACCTGTCAGTCACCCTACCTTCTAATGACACTGTTTTCAGTTACCCTTACTTGCAGTTTCATTACACTTAGTCACCAACCTCTTTGGCCGTTTGTTGACACTACTTCTCCTTCCTGCCCGTCCCCAGCCATTCAAATCCACCATATAGCAATTTAAAACACCCCAAAACTCTTCCCACTTTTCCTACCAGGAGTCACACTTTCCCTTCCATTTCATGCAACAGCTGTTTTTTTCTCTTTTAAAACATCTGAAATCAAAGAGGTACACGTTCCCTATCCCTACTCTGCATGACTTGGGTGGGGAGTGCAACTAGACACCAGAGATGTATTGAATACACACAGGATGGGTGTTTGGGAAATTAGGGCGGTGCTGCTTTACACCAGAGTTATTTACTGTACACGGAATAGGTTTTCAGGGAAGGGGGTGCCACTAGACGCCACAGATGTGTCATGTATATAAGGACAGGTGATTGGGGTACCACTAGACTCCTGGGATGTGTTGGACACAGACCAGGTAGGTGTTCAACAGGTGAGAGGGTGCCACTAGACACCAAGGATATGTAGTCCCTACACAGAATGGGTGTTTGGAGGCTGAGGGGTGCCACTAGATATCAAGAGTATTTACTGTACACAGGATTGGTGTTTGGGGGGTGTCAATAGATATCAGTGATGAAGCCAGGTACACAGAGGATGGTGGCTAATCGGCTACTGCTTCCCATGCAAATGAGCCCATAATGGGCATGCAAATGATCCCTTATCAACTTTCTTGTCCAGTGAACTCATTTGCATGTTATGGCTGAATATAGCCTATAGGAGTCCTGGCACTGTCCATTCCAAGAGTGCTATTTCCCATGTGCTGGATAAAGCCTAAGTCCATATCAGAGTAATGCAGTTTTACTTTGTGCTGCACCGACATGGGCTGATATTCAGTTGGATAGCACCAGTCCACTATCTGACTGAATATAGCACCCGCCAGATTGGCCAAGACTACAGTGGTGTCTCCAATTGAATATTCATCCATGATATTCTTTCAAAGTCAATACATAATTAAAGTTAAGAAATCATAACTTATGTACATGTGTGCTTTCTCCAGTTCAACCTTTGTTGCAATTATAATACGTCATCAATATATTATCGGTAATACATTGGAGGTTTTACTCCTGCTGCAACACAACATTGGCAGAATGGCAATTGTCTGAACGGGGGGGGGGGGTGCTGCACCAATGACAGCAACACAAGTTGAAACATAGAAACCTAGACAATGACAACAGAAAAAGACAGCAGGTCCATCTAGTCTGCCTGGAGTTCCCTATCTGTCCCAGGACCTATTGTTAATGCAGGGTTTTATTCCTCCTTGTCAACACCCCCCCCCCAATTCCCTCCCTACTGCTACCAACCTAAGAAACCACCAAACCCTTCACTCTGTCACGGCTGTGCTCGAAACTATTTATGGTCTTGGTTCCTCCCAGCTCCTCTGGCAGACTGTTTTGTGGATCTACCAACCTTTCTGTAAAATCTAACTTCCTCACATCCCTCTTAAACCTTCCACTGCCAGTTTCGATTCAGGACTTCAGGTTTTTGACTCTATATACATGCTAAATAGTTTCCCACAGTTCATCTTGATTATTCCCTTCAGTGAACATAAAGATCTGTGTCATATTCCTCTCTCTCATCTGGTCTCCATCAAGCACATATTCAGTGCCTGGAGACCATCTTCAGAAGATCTGCCCTGCAAGCCCAGAATCAGCATGATCAGCCTGCATTGCACCACCTCCAGCCTGCCCCTGTCCTTCCTTAGGTGAGGACTCCAGAACTGAGCACAGTGTTCTAGGTGCAGCCTCACCAGTGGCCTATATAAAAGTAAACTTCCTTTTTCCTGCTGTCAATACCCCTTCCAATACAACACAGCTTCCTATTAGTCTTAGTATAGTTTTTGTTGCACTGGCTTGATCATTTGAGGGACTCATTAATGATGCGTCCCAGGTCCCTTTCCTGCTGTAGTGCTCAGCTTAATCCCTCTCATATGGTACGCTGTCCTGTTTTTTACCCTGGGTGCATAACCTTGCATTTTCTGTCATCTGTAAAGAGAAACAGCTTGCTCCAGATGTCCTCTCCAGTGTCGCTGATGAACATATTAAAGAGGACAGGATAAAGGACTGATCCCTGCATCACCCCACTCATGACCTCCCTCTTTTTTGATCTGACCCCATTTATCAACACTCTCTGCTATCTATTCTTCAGCCAGTTTCTGATTCATCTCACTATGTCCCTAGCTGCACCTAGGCCCTCCAGCTTCTTCAGCAATCTTCTGTGTGGCAATGAGATAAAAGCCTTGCTGAAAACGAAGTAGTGTAAATCCACAGCATGGCCCTTAGCTACTACCTTTTCTCCTCACTCAAAGAAAGCTATCAGGTTAATCTGGCAAGACCTCCCTGCCACAAGTCCATGCTATTTACCATCCTGTAGACCATTGCTTTCTAGGCAGTTCACAAGGTTCTCATTAATCAGTAACCCCATTAGTTTACCACTACAGAGACAATGCTGATAGGTCTCTGATTAGTAACTGTAAGTAGCTTACTTCAGTCTGTACTGTATGCTCAGCAATAATGGATGCTTGATTCAGACTTTGGCACTATAGCTATTTATTCCTTAGAAAAATAGAAACTCCTCTGCAAATGAAATAGCCAATTTTAAATCTGTTTTGTGGGAGATATAACATATTATTATGGAATTGTTGTCCTTGAAAATGAAGTAACCTGCATCACCTGGTAGAGAACAGGAACTGAACTGATATTCCCAGCTATTTGTGATTCAAAGCTCAGTAACAAAATTAACAATAAAAAAGACATGCATTGCACTGGATTTTTTTGTGTACATAGTAGTATTATGCAATTTCATCTGTAAACCTTCACTGTATAGTAAATCTGATATTTGATGCATTACAAATATTTTTCATGAATCTCAGCTGGTCACTTTTCAGTGGCCACTGCATCGTTTGTTTCTACGTAATAAAGAAGTGTACCATTGTAAGGATGCATTCTTAGTTTCTGTTATAAACACAACATACCAGGATACATTTCCTCAAGTTGTGCACTTTTGTGGTTAAAGGTTATTTCTCAGCTATGTAATAATGATATCATACACTATACTAAATATGTTAAGAGCTCCTATTTATCAGCTTCAAAGACTCTACATATCAGTATTTCACATTTGCAAAATGACCCTTCTCTCACACAGTATTAGGTGACATCATTTTTCTTGCCTTTCACATCTAAAGACAACCAGCTCTCTGGAGGGCATTTGAGACAGTGAACTGGCTCTGTGCAGAAGGAGAGAAATGTATAATATTGTAATAAAAAATGATATAGGCTACCTACTGTGCTTTGTATTGTAGTCATGGAAGCTGAACCCAAATGCTTTACAGTTTACACTGAGAATGTCTCAAGGCATTTTCTTTCTATTATATTTTTAGCCTCCTGGGAGCCTGGCAGGTGGCTCCGACTCCTCCCTCAGAGGGGACTTGGTCTCTGGATCCACCGTTTCCTTCTTATCCCCCTCTGATCCCACAAAGGACCCCCCATGACAGGGCTGAGGTGAAGGGGCACTGGCTTCCCCCTACCTCTGGACAAATATTTAGATGTTAGTGAGCCAGAACAGGTGCTATTGGGGCCATCATGGTGTCTGCCAGCTCCATTTTCCTCCATTTTTCTCCCATCTCCCTCCCCACCAATGTCATGAGTCAGCAACTTTCCTCCCAACTCCCATCTCCCTTTAGCCATCGCAAACCATCCCTGTCCTGAGAGAGGAGAGGAGAGCAGTCCCCCAGATGCTCAATCCTCTCTCACCCCTGCTGACCCCTGGTGGCCCAGGATCATTCCTGTGTGACTTGAGGTGTGGCATCCAGCACCTCTACTCTCAGTGGTGGCTTTTTTTCCAGGGTGTTTTCATGTCTCCATAAAACTCAATAACACAGCAGATCAGACACCTATAATAACAAAAAAAAGGTACTGTATGTGTTGCAGGATTACACTGCTAATTCAGATTTTTTCTTATAGTTTTTTAAATAGTTTAAAACAAAAACTCATTTATGTATTTATTTATTTAAGCGTTTAACCAGGAAAGGCATACTGAGCATGCTAAATGCTCGATTCCAGATGTGTCCTGAGGGAGGGGGAACATAGACAATAGTTAAACAGCATATAATACAGATGAAAACACATAGTTTGAATTCTCTAACATTTGGTCCAAGTGTCTAGGCATAGAGTATGCAGAGTACAGAAAAACAGTAGAATATACAATGGCTTGACAGCATAGTGCAGACAACGAGAAATGGGAGATCAGTAGTTATTGACCCAGATTAGTTGCAGTATAAGTGCAGAACAAAGTACTGTCATTTCACACGGGGAGCTGAAACTGCCTTAGCACATATACAGGTAGGGGCAAAGTGCACTTGGAGCAAGGAGTTAAGGTGCTGAGGGGAAGAGAAATGACAGATGTTTGCTGGGAGGGGGTTCCACAATGTTGGTATGCGGTAGCTGAGAGCAGCCTGAACGGCAGTAGTGGACCTATGCGGGACAGCCAGGAAACGGGAGTCCAAGTTTCGGAGGGAGTAAGCTAGGGTCCGGGGGAAGACCAGGGTGGCGATGAGGTAGGAGGGGAGTTGCTGGGACCATAGCTTGGCTGGGATTTTGGTGCAGTGGGATTGTCTGCGATTATGTAGTGAGGGGAGGTCCATAGATTGGTAAAGGACACAATGGTGTGTGGAGTAGGGACAGTTTAGTGCAAAGCAGTAGAAGGAATGGAAAAGAGGGTCCTGCCTGACTAAGGTCGACTTAGGGCCGGCACTGTAGACTACATCTCCATAGTCGAAGATGGGGAGAATCATTTTCTGCACAATGGCCCTCCGAGCAGGTGCAGGGATACAGTCACGATTCCGGTAAAGTACTTCAAACCTGGGATGTAGTTTCTTGAGTAAGGAGTCGACGTGAGCGGAAAAGTTGAGATGCTGGTCCAGTCATACACTGAGGTATCTAAAGGTGGTACAGGGTTCAAGTTGTGTCCCTTCCAGGGTGTGAAATGTGATTTGAGAGGGGAGCCTAGATAGTCTTTGCCTAGTGCCAAAGGTAAGAGAGACTGTTTTCTTGGCGTTGAGAAGGAGATGATTTGAGTGAAGCCATTGCTGGACTCAGATAAAGTCTTGCTGCAGTCAGGTCATGACCTCTGAGGGTGAGAGGCTGGATGCATATAGCACAGTGTCATCTACATACATATGGATTGAGGTGTGTGGGAAAGCAGAAGGCAGGTGATTCAGGAAGATCGAGAAAAGAAGTGGGCCTAGGACAGAACCTTGCAGTGCACCTGGGGTGACTGGGAGAGGTGCCAATGTGGAGAAATTTATATGGATGGACTGGGATCTGTCAGCAAGGTATGATTTGAACCAGGAGGTGGCCTTACTGGATGGACCGGTGTTGGCGAGTTTGGCTAGGAGTAGGGAGTGGGAGACTGTGTCAAATGCCTTGGCTAGGTTGATGAAGATGGCTGCTGTAATGTGGCCAGCATCCATCCCAGTAAGGATGGAGTCAGTAATCTTGAGAAGGGAGGTAGTGGTGGAGTGGGATTTCCTAAAGCCAGACTGATACAGGAAGAAAAAAGAGGAAGCATCCAGAAAGGGAGATAGGCGAGAGAGTACCAGGCATTCCTGTAATTTTGTGAGGATTGGTAGGAGAGAGATGGGCCAGTAATTGTTTGGGTTTGAGGGATCCCCGCCCTTAAGAAGTGGAATTACAGTGGCATGTTTCCATTCAGAGGGGATTTCAGCACAAGAGAAGGAGAGGTTGAAAAGGGAGGCCAGAGGTTTGGCTATGGCAGGGGCCAAAAGGTGGAGCATTTTGGAGTCCAGCCCAGTGGGGCATTTACCCTTACTTGGATTAAGGGCAACCAGCGCATTATATACCTCTTCTGGGGTGACCTGTCAGAAAGAGAAAGGCTGAGCTGGGGGGTGCCCCTACGAGGGGTAGGGGGTTGGTGATGAGCATGGGGAACAGCTGGTAGGGGAGTAGCATGGCTGTTTGTGAAATGAGAGTTAAACTGAGTGGCCACTGTGGAGGGTCAGAGACGGTGAAACCACCTACCTGCAGGGACAGTGTGGGGGCTGATAAAACATAGAAACATAGAAACATAGAATTTGATGGCAGATAAGGACTGCTTGGCCCACCCAGTCTGCCCATTTCCCTACCTAATGGATAAGCTGCAGATCCTAGTTAACCAGCAGCCTACTTCTTCCTACCCCCACCCCCCTAGTAAATGATTGACTTGACCTCATTCCAGAATTTGGGAGGTGGAATTGAATGCACTTTTGAAATAGTTAGCTTTTGCTTGGCAGATTTTCCTAGTAGTGGCGTTTCAAAGCTCACAGTAAAACTGGAGGTCAGGTGGACAGTTGGACATCTTAAAGGTTTTCCAGGCCTTGTCTCTGGCTCTAAGAAGGGCTAGAATTTTTGGTGTAATCCAAGGGAGGCGAGTACCTCTAACCCTGGTTCTTTGGAGTGGGGTGTGGTGGTCCCAGATGGCGGTGAAATTGGGTTTGAAAGACAGCAGGGCCTCATCTAAAGTAGTGGACTGTCTAATGCTCGACCAGTCAGTTTTTGTCTAAGTCATTTAGTAGTGAGTGAAGGTCCAGGGATTTGAAGGATCTAGTCAAGATGATTCTGGCAGGGGGAGTTTTTGGTCTGAAGATTTTGTGTACCGAGTATATTCCATGGTGGTCACTAAGGGCATCTGGAATGAGACCAGAGTCTAGGATCCTATGGGGGTGCGAGGTAAGGGACCAATCTAGGAGGGTATGGTTCTGTGTTTTGTGGTTTAGCCACGTGGGCTCAGAGATTAGTTGTTTTAGATTTAGGGCTGTCACCTTGTCCCAAAGCTTAGAATGAACCCCACAAAGCCAGTTCTGGTTGAACTCCCCGAGTATGAGGAGCTCCCCTCCAGCTGCCAAGGAGTTTAGAGAGCCCAGGTGATCCAGTAGTGTAGGTGTGTTAGTGTCAGGAGCACAGTAGGTACCTGCTATGAAGATTAGAATTGAATGGGGGATGTGGAGTTTGACCATTAGGGCATCAATGGGCTCTGAGGGCAGGGATAGGGTAACTGGGGAGAACTGGATGGCAGAGGCAATGTGCGTGGCTATGCCTCCCCCTTTTCTACCCATCCGGTCATGCCGGATGAGTGCATAGCCGGGTACAGCAAATTCATTGTCAGGGTTGTGTGGCTTTAGCCAAGTTTTGGAGATAATCAGGATATCTGGGCTAAGGGTCATAGCAAGAGGTTGGAATAGGCTCATTTTATGTAGAAGGCTACATATATTAAGGTGCACCACTTTAAGGCCTGAGGTGAGTTGGGGAGGAATGGAAGGGTTTGGGGTGTGGTAGTGGGTAGGTCCAGGGTTAGGCTCGATGTCACCTGCAAGGAGTAGTAGTAAGGTGATCAGGAGTTTGGTATTTTGGGCAGCCCAATGAAGCTTTCTGGGGTTGGTACGATGCTTGATTCTTGAAGCTTTTGACCGCCAATCACGGGGCAGGAGAGCTAAGTGACTAACTTGGAAGGTGGATGGGAGGACACTGGGGCCAATTGACAGCGTATGTAGGTGGCATCCAGGGTGAGAGACAACTGTTTTAGCAGAGCTAGCAAAGTTTAGTGGAAGCCTGATGCATAGGGCATGGCAGATCGGCAGGTTAGGGAAACTAGCCAGTGGGAGGGATACCCAGGGGGTGAGGCTGAAGAAGGTTATTAGAACCAGAGGCAACATCTTGTAGAATGCTAGAGAGTGAGGGTTGGAAAACCCTTTTTATATATATATATATATATATATATATATATATTTTTTTTACTAATAAGATGTGTCCCTAGTGTAGAGACCTCTAGTGGTTGAACTGTATAACCTGCCAATGGGAAAGTGAGCTGATTGGTTCAGTCACTACATGTGATTAAGCCTATATAAGTAGGAGCCGGCTATGGGTGGTGGGGAGCTGATGTGAAGCGTCAGTGGGGTTTTCTCACAGCTGCTGAGAGCTTCTGCAGACTGGGAAGAGAGCATTACCTTTAGTGCTTCTGAGTTGGGGGGTCCATGTTCCATTTCGGGGAAGGGCTTCCCTTGTGCCCTCTCGACCACCAGCAGACCCTAAGAAGCAAAGGAGAAACAGGATTTATATAGGTAAGCTGAGGGAGGGGCCAAGTTCAGAATGCAAGCCTACAATTACAGCATGCTAGCAAGAAATGTAACTACACCAACCAGCACAGTTAAATCAGATTTGAGCTGATAAAGCTGCTGAGCAATTAAATATTTGGTACAGACAACAGGGTGTGAGCAGCTGGAGGTTGTAACACTAAGCATAGAGTTATACACTAGGCAGGTAATTAGAGTTGCTACAGAGCTGCATGGAGAATTAAATTCAGATTCGGATTGAGCAGCTACTAAAAATTAAAAGCTCCCTCCTATAACACTGGCAAATTGTTTTTAGAAGCACAAAATTAATTAAGGTGTCCTGCTGAAATCAGGGCATCTATTAGCTCATTTTATGAAAAGCAGTCAGTGAAAAAAGCTATCTCCAGCCATCTGCCGTCATATGGTGACTATGCAGGTAACATATGTAAAACTAAAAAGATTAACATTCTTAGCGTTAAGGAAGTAAAACCTTTGATGAATCACAGCCCTGCAAGGGCTTCCACCAATCTCTAGTAGTGGGACAGCACAGTCTGTTTAAATATGAGTTAGAGTCAATGCATTTGCATCTGGCATTCAAAACTGGAGTCCAAGATCAGCAGGGCTATGCCCCATAAATACTGACCAATGAGTGAAACATCACCCGACCACTACAGTATATTACATTATACCAGCACTCTGCTTTCTCTGAATTACTTTCTTATATTAATACTGCTTCTATTTTGTTTTTTAGATAGTGGCAAATCTGAGCATTTTTGTTGTGATTCTTCATTCTCTTGATTCCAGATGTTTGGTAAAAAATGTTTCCCCAAATCAAAAGTTTTTTTTTTTTTTTATGGCATGAAAGTGCATTTTATTGTCCTGCAGAATTTTCATGACACCATAGTATATTTATATATGTGCTCGTCAGGGTTATGAAGGGAATTTATCTTTTTGACAAGCACTTGAGGTTGAGAAGTAGTTTTTTTCTATCCCAATAATAACCAAGCTCCATACATTACTGTCAATTTAAACCAAATAGTTTGGGCTGGATGTGTAAGATTTATATTTTACTTAAGTATTATAAAATTGATAAAAATAACCCAGCAACTCAATTTGCTTCTAACAAGTCCAGAGTCAAGTTAATATCTCCAGCACATATCACAGAGCAATTAATGTTACAATTGCTGTAATTAGTTACTGAACTTTACTTAACCCAGAAAGCCATCACAGATATGGTACCATTTTTGATCACCTTGAATTATGTCTTCAACCTTCTTGGAGTCTAATTTATGAGCTGATGAAAAGACTATGACCTCAGTGTTTTTACAGTTACCTCACTTGAAATTTCATTTAAACATCTATAACTAATAACAGACCACTGTAGACATGCCCTTTATCTTATAATCACAGTCACTTGCTCAAAAGCACAGACATTAAAAGCAAACTCTCCTGGTTGCCTACAATCCTGCAGGTCCACCATCACTGCCGTCACACTGTTTTCAATAAATTTTCTTCTCACTACCCATAAATCAAACATTTCACTGAGCTGGGCACCCTAGATATTTGGTGTGCACAGAAATGGTATTTCTGGACAGTTTTTGGAAAACAAACACCAGAATCTAGATAAATAGGACCCATTTAATAATGTTCAGGTGTTATTTTTCTCTTTTTCTAATGCATCCTTTTTATGTATTTTCAAACTTAAAAAAAAAAAAAAAAACATAATCAAGTTGTTGGCCATCCTGACCTGAACATTTTTTTCTTACAGCCCAAAAATGGCACACAAAATGTATGGGTTGTATCAGATAGTTAACCTGAAAACCCTACTGGGCATGCTAAGAAGCTAAATTTCAGAATCTTATAACTCAGGTAATGGTTAACAATTTTCATGAAACCTTCAAAATACACGCTTATGCACTAAAGTTTTGGAACAAAATTCTATACTGTGTTGGCAGTAGGTGTTTGTGGAAAAATGGCCAGAACTGATGGCTTTTGTGTATTTTTGACATTGCTGGATCTCGGAATTTGGATAAGCTCCACCACTAAATGTCCTCATCTCAAAAAATTGCTACATGTGCTATACATATCAAATGTCACAAAATGTCATCAAATGCCAAGAAACTTAATATGTTATTAAGGTGCAACAACTTGGGTTTAACATTGATAACTCTGTTTGAGCCCACTAAAGTTGCACTACTGCACATGTAGCACAAGTGTGTGTGTGTGTGTGTGTGTGTATATATTCACTGGAAAAACTTCATATAATGCATCAGTTAGGGTTGTTCCACAGTGACAAAAGTGAGGAAATTTGGTGTTAGGGTTGAAAGTCCCCCTTGCACCCCCCAGCCCATCCCCCAACCAGCATCGGGGTGTGCATTGGGGGCATCATGCCCTAACTCTCACCCCATCACATGTGTAAGCAAGATGAGATATAGAAGAATGTGGTGAGAGTTAGAACCTATGACCCCAACGCACACCCCGATGCTGGTTGGGGGGCAGGCTGGGGGGGTGCAAGGGGGTCTTTCAACCCTAACACTGAATTTCCTCACTTTTGCTACTGTGGAACAACCCTAACTGATGCATTAAACATAGTTTTATAGTCATTAATTTTCCTTCTTTTTGAGAATGAGAACTATAAATAGTGACTAGAATGCGGTGGTTGAACCGTGGGCCCTTCGGGCCCCATACTCCTACCACATGATGTCTTGTGACATAGTAACAGTAACTGCAATGCAAACACAAGCGCTAACAGTTATGCACATGGTGACACAAACAGAAATGGTAACGCAAATGTTAATAAAAACACAAGTGCAAAGTGACGCCAAAATGAACAGTGACGCAAACGGAGACACAAGCATGCACAGAAACACAAGTGGTAACATGTATGGTAATGGTACAGCTATTGTAAATGCAAATGTTAACTGTTACAGCAACAATAATGCCAACAGGAACAGAAATGGAAAGGCAAACACAAGCGCGTATGGAAATACAAAGCGTAATACGCACAGTCACGGTACCGCAATTGCAAATGCAAATGGTAATGGTAACAACAAAAATAATGCCAAATGAAACAGAAACGAAAAGGCAAATGCAAGCACGTACGGAAACGCAAACTGTAACGCGAGTGTTCATGGTACTGCAATTGGAAATGCAAATGGTAACAGTAACAGCTAAAATAATATGCCAAAGAAACGAAAAGAAATACAGATACAGCAAGCGCTGAAAACAGAAAGAACCATTACACACGGTCATGGTACACATAATTGAAAGCAAAATGGTAACAGTAACGGCAACAATAATGCCAAAGGAAACAGAAACGCAAATGCAAATGCAAGCGTAGGCGTAAATGAAACCGTAACTACAGGCATGGGAACAGAATTAAATGCAATTAATATAGTAACAGCAACAATAACACAAAGGAAAGAGAAAGCATAAATACAAGCACATATGGAAATGCGAACCATAACGTACACAGGCATAGAATACAATTAAAATACAAATAGTAATAGTAGCAACAATGATGATGCAAAATAAAGACAAATACAAACATAAATGGAAGGCAGCAAAAAGCTAAATGGTAATGTGCACAGTAGCATAAAGTGAAACACAAACAGAAACAGTACTATAACACAAATGGTAACAATACGATAAATGCAACAAGCACAAACAAAAACACAAAGGTATAATACACACTGTAGCAGAATAGTAATGCAAAACAGTACAGAGCGCAAGTGGAAATGGTAAGGCGTAACAGTAACGTGCGCACACTGATCTTCCCCCACAGCTGCATAGAGAAACACAATGAGTACAAAGAATGTATGCATAATAATGGGTCTCGGAGCAGAAAATGAGGAGTTGGAATAGTAAATTGCTTATATCTCAGGAACCATACGACGTAGAAAAAAAAATAAAATTTCATATGAATTATGACTTTCCCTGGCTAGTTTTGTACTTAGCCCCTGGGGGCTAAGCATTTTTCTGATGAAACATTTGTATCTTGCACCGTTTCCGAGATACGGGCCCCAAAAGGCGCAGCGGATGCCTTAAAGTTATCCTATGGGAAAAAACATGAACTTTAGAGTGCCATAACTTTGCTGCCCTGTAATATTTTGGTACCAAACCACCAAAAGGCACATCTGTGGGATGTTGGTTTTCTTCCCTCCAAATGTCAGCCCAAAAGACCAAACCATTATTTGGCAGCAGGGTGGCAAATAATTGCTGTCATGCAGCGGAAACCATAATGTTGATGTTATCCTATGGGAAAAAGCATCAGCTTTGGAGTGTCATAACTGTGCAACCATCTAATATTTTTTCACCAAACCATGAAAAGGCACATCTGTGAGATGTTGGCTGCCTTCCCGCCAAATTTCAGCCCGAAAGACCAAACCATTCTTTTGCAACAAGGTGGCAAACAATTCCTGTCATTTTGGCCATAGTGTTGAAAAGTAGTGTCGTGATTTGCAACACATTTTGTAAAAATTTGCCACAGTGTTGCAAGTGCGACAATACTTTGCGACACTACTTTTCCCTAAAATTTGAAAAAAACATATTTCTGGGGTGTTTAGCCGCAAAATAAAGACATGGCTAGCATCCTCAGGGCTCGACTAGGTAAACACAAAAAGAATTATGTCCCTAGATGGTCCCGATTTTAAATGACAAGCATTTCTGTGATCAGTAACTGAAAAAGAAATGGCAGATTTACGACAATACTAGGATCATTTGCAGCACTAAAAAGTGCATTTGCGACATTGTCAAACTTATTGTTGACTTTTCCCATTGACTATAATGGGAAACTTGTTTTTTGAGTAACTTTTGAACCCTTCAATATTTTTTCACAAAATCTTCAAAAGGCACAATGGGGACCCTGGCTGCTTGTTCCCTGAAGTGTTCAGACCAGTCGTTCAAACTGTGCGACCTGTAGGTGTCAGCAAAGAATGCGCAAAAAACCAATAATGGGTCCAGAATGTCACTTACTAACTCCGCAGCCATACATCTGACTGGAACAAAAGTTGGCATATCTCAAGATCTATGGTTATGCCACATGCTTGCTAAATTTCAGGCAAATCCATTGAATAGTGGAAAAGTTATTAAGGTGCAAAGTTTCACCATTTAACCTTAAATGGGGTAATTTACCCCAACTAAGGTAGCACTACCACTTGTTACTACAATATCTATATATATATATATATATATATATATATATATATATATATATATATATATATATGTATGTAAAACATTAAGCCCCTTGAAGACGGATTCTACTGTGGAATTAGTGCATGGTTCTGGGGGCTGTGGCATGAGGCAGACGGCCGAGTGCCTACAACCACCCAACCATGCATTAATTCCACAGTAGAAGCCTCTTTCAAGGGGCTTAATACGCTTGTAACATGGCAAGTGCAGCCTCAGTATTCTTGCAGTGTTCTTTAATTTACAATTAAAGAAATATGTGCAGAAACAGTGATTTAACTTAAGAAAATATATTTCACTTCTCTGGGTTTCACAGGCTATATCCCTTTGAAAATATGAGCGTGCACGTTCCACACACCACATGCATTAATGTTGTGACTAACAATTTCTAAGACATTACAACTTTGGATTATGTTCGACAATACAGAAAAAATACTGAAAAAATGTTACAAATCATACTTCCAATCAGCACTTCTATTGTCTTCCCCTTCATTTATTACCGACATTCATGTGTTTCAGTACTGCATTGTGGGAGAAATGTATTGCTTGCATAGTTAACTATCAACACATTCTGACCAATAGGTGGCACAGTTACACTGCACAGCTGTGTTCTCTGCAATATGTAATGGAATCCCATGTATCAGTAGCAGTGTCAGTGGCTCAGTAGGTAGCACACTCACCTCTGAGGCCGGGAGATCAGAGGGCTGTGGGTTCAGTTCCCACATCTGGCACTTGGGTTAATATCCCAGTACTGATACTGTATTGCAGCATAAGAGGAGTGCTGCACATCTGAGGTGCCATCTTTTGGATGAGATGTTAAACTGAGGTCCCATCTGCCTGGATTGGTGGTAGTTCAGGTGGTTGTTAAAGATCCCATGGCACTTATCAAAAAGAGAAGGGGAAAGTTTTATTGAAACAAAATAAATCGTACAGTACCTAAACAAAAGCAATTTGCAAAAACTCATGTGGACTCAAAACAGAAGTAAACAAAAAAAAACAGAACAGAACTATGCATATCAAGAGGCAATCCATCAGGTCACATCAAAATCAGAGTTCGTGATCCAAGGAAGAGCTTTCCAAAGTTCAAGTAATGTCTCCTTGGAAAATAATGTACGTTCATGTACATAAATGTTAGGTCTGTTACGATTTTCTTCTCAAGCTCTGAATAAGAACAGTTTTTTTGCTGTAGAGTAAACAGACATGGTGCCATCCAAATATTCCATTTAATTACTACAAAAACTAGATTTAATGTGTCCAGAGTCCAAAGGGACCACTGGGGAGAAAAAACTCCATACATAACATTCTGGTAAGAAACCGTTTGAAATAATGGAGTGGCCCAGACTCTTGCCAAAAAAAAACACCAGTGCCGAATAAAAGAACACTCAAAAAATAAGTGCGATATAGTTTCCAATTTAGAAATACCCAATAGTCTAGAACATTGTCGGTCTTGAAACTGCTTATGTTTATGATTATCTTTGACATTAATTCTTTCATGACACGACAGCCAATGAAAGTCCCACATGTGAGCAGGCACCCTTTTACACCGTAACAAAACCAATAGGGAAGGAAGATGTTGGCTAGGGCACTTTTCAAAGGGCAACTGTATTGCACAAACGGTCAGGAGCAGATTATTATATAATAATTTATGAGAATTCGTTAACAACATCTGGGTAGATATCCTCCACTGTTTCAAACGTAAAAACATGTGTTTAATATATACCGGTATACCCAAAGTTTGTAGTATCACAGTTAATGAATCACATTCCCATAAATTAAACCACAATCTGCAAGAATCATAGAACCAAGGTTCCCACCCTCTCTGAGTATTTATCAATAGAGGCCAAAGATTTGCAGTCAAAAAAATACATGAAAAAAATAACAGAGGATTAATCATGTTAACACCCCCCTCAGAAATAGGTAAGTAAGTAAGTAACATTCCGTTTTACCGGATTAAGCCGGCTTCCCACAGAGCTTGAAAGAAGAGACCAAGAACTGCAGTTTTTAATTGTTTAGGGATTGGGAATACATAGCTTAAATAAAGAAAAGTCGGTATCAAATAAGTCTTGATTAGGAAAACGCAATTCTTCTTCCCAATCTGCCCCTTATTCCATGAGGCAACCTTAAGTTTGCCTTGTTGTAATTTAGCAGACCAATTAAAAAGGTCAGAATTTACAGTCCCAAAATAAACTCCCAAAATGCTTTGAGGCCCCTCAACAAGTTGTAAAGGACCAATATGTGAAAAAGGGGCTATTTTCTATCCTAACCGAATACCAAAACTTTTGGTAAAATTTAAACTCACACCAGAAAAATCACCAAAGGAAGAAAATTCCTGGAGGGCAGTAACCACAGAGGCTGCATTAGCCACAATATTGCAGACATCGTCTGCATATGCAATTGCTGTATATGGCAAGATTAAAGTAGAACTAGAAAGGGCATGAATCTGAGGATGAGTATTCAGATGGCGAAGCAAAACATCTAGAAAAAATACATATAACAGAGGGCTTAAAGGACACCCTTGGTGAACCCCTCTTTTTATGGGGATCATACCCAACCATTCACAACAGGCAAAACAGTGGCAGTCCTATAAAAAGTCTTAATCCAGTGAATCATTTCACCAGGCACATGCATAAAATGTAGTGCCTTCCATAAAAAATCATGGTTAACTGAATCAAAAGCCGCCTTCTGATCTACCGATACAATAAAACCCGAAACAGAGTCTGCGTAGCCATGAGAAAATAATTCTCGAAGGAGAATCAAATGGTCAGAGATTCTCCTGTTCAGTACAGAGCAGGACTGAGCAGGGTGCAAAACCACTTCAGCTATCCTCATAAGACATTGTACAATGATTTTTATTAATAACTTAAAGTCAGTGTTTAGCATACATAAGGGGCACCAATTCTCAAGAGAATGTATATCTCCTTTCTGTTTATAGATATAAATCAAAAGTACCATAGTAAAATCTAAAGGGATAAACTCACTAGCTAACAGGAGGTAAATACTGAAGTTAATTCAGGGATCAGGTGGTCACCCAGTACCTTATATAAAGGCAGCGGGGAGTCCATCTGGACCAGGAGTCCTCCGTAAGGGTAAGGAAGAAATAACTGACTTCAATTCTAACTCAGTAACAGGTATACAGGCTGAGTCAGAACACGGCTGTGAAGGGATAGGGATGTCAAGGTCCCTATACAACACTGCAGGATTAACATCTGCAGCTGGAAAGGAAGAAAAGAGGGCAGTTGTGTAACATGTCACTATCCGACAGATGTCCGACTGAGAGGTACATAAGGTGCCATCAGAATCAGCAAGACACAACATATTCTTTTGTGTAATTTGTTGAGAATTCGACTCAGAGGGGCAAACAACAGCCCTCGTGCCTACCACATTAAATTTGTGTTGATGATAAAGTTGCTGTGATTGTCTAGATTGGAATTTCAATATATAATTCTGAATTAAGTGCAATTGTTGAGAAAGATCTTGCCCTGTTGTTTAAGCTATTGTCAACAAGGACTGAAAATGTACCCTTTTCTGTAAATATTCCAAATAATCTCTTCGACATTTTTGATGACAATATCTTTTCAAAAAGTGCACCAAATCATGTTTAGTGTCCATCCACCATGCAATAGGGTCTGAGTAACAAATAAAAACAGATTTCCGGGCCTGAATAATGGATAAAAGGGACTGTATGAAAGTCGGAATTTGCAACAGAGATATGTTGAATTTCCAGAGTCCTGGTCCTTTGTGAACAGTGACATCAGAACCAAGGCCTATGGAAAGCAGTGTATGATCAGAAAATTCTACAGCTTGTACAGTAGCAGAGGTAATTGAGAGTGTGCAGGACAAAACACAAAATCAATTCTGGCAGCCAGCTTACCCTTTTGAAATGTAGGAGTATGTTTTTAGTAAAAGAGTAATAGGTATCCATGAGATGAGCAGTACGAACCAACTTCCTAATTCGTGGGAGTCACAACAATTTCTGGTAGTAGCAAAGAGCTTTTGTCAAGAAGACTTAAGCCACAGTTAAAGTCACCAGAAAATATCAACTGAAAGGAGGTATGCAAATAAGGGCGGAGATAAAGAAAATAAAGCTATACGTGCAGACTTAATTTGGGGAGCATAAATATTAATAACCCGATAAGGGCAGGGGCCAATTAAAAAATCTAAGACTAACACTCTGCCAGGGGCTATGTCAATCAATTTTAGCAAACGAAAATCTGGGATATTGAATAAAATCCCAAGTCCGGTACAGGAGTCCAGGCCAATGGACCAAAAAGAAGGACCTAGAAGACAGTTCTGTTGTGCCTGTCGAATCTCGTGGGTGGTATGGAGTCATGTATCCTGCAACAGAAAGATCCCCATAGGTAAAAGCCGTAAACAGGAAAAAATCAATCTTTTTTTTGCCAGACGCGTAATACTATTCACATTAATAGTATGACAAACAAAGTGAGACATAACACAAGGAGAACAGAGACACAGTACGATTTCCTTTTCCCTATCACCTTTTTCCCTTTTAGCTTAACCCTGGCCTTCCACTTCTGAGAAAGACCAGTACCCAGTTGAATCTCAGAATCAGTAATACCATCCGGGAGGGAAGATGCAACAGAGGAAGAGTCAGACTCGCCTCCAGCATCATCAGAAACAGTTTGGAGTAGCTCAAAGGCATTAGACAAAACCACAGGAGGGGGTTCCAAAAGCAAAGGAGGCGATGGTAATGCCCGGGGGTAATTTCTCATAGATCTCCGACGCATAACACTAGTGGGTACTCAGGGGGATGGCATAGTACTCGGGCCTGGAACAGGGTCCAGGACAAGCTGGACAGATTGGACAGGGTCAGGGGTAGGAGGGGTCATCTCAGTAAGCGGTGCCACACAAGAGGCTACCAGGGGTACCACAACCTGATCTACAACAGGCTCAGGGACCTGCAATAGAGGTCAAGTGACTACTGAAGTTGACTCTACTAAGGTGGTCCTAAGATGAGCCTTCTGGGCTTGCATGATTACAAAACATTGATCAGCACCATCATCACGTGTGGCCTGATTATGAGCAGCCCACGGACAATTTTGAAATGTATGACCCAGCTCATCACAAAGATTACATTTACACTCATTTAGACACTGAATCTCCACATGACCCAATTCTCCACAGGTATTACATTTCAGCTTATCACAGACATTACTAAGGTGAGAGGGGTCTCCACACCGGTAACAAGCTTTCGGTTGTCCAGGGTAAAGCAAGACCCCCCTATCACAACCTATAAAAAAAGAATTAGGTAGGTGCACCGGACCAGAATCATTAGAGTGTAACAAAACCTTAACCTTCCAGCCTCCAGTCCAAATATTCTCCATGTCCAATATTGCATCAGGCTGACCCTGAACAGTACAACATTGTTTTAGCCAGTAGACAACATCAGTGACGTCAACACCTTCGTTCCGAAACAGGATGGTAATATTCTTAAAGGCTGGTTTGGAAAGGGGAATGGCCTTAAACGGGGTCCACAGGACAGTATTTCTTAAGGCATGATCTCGTGACCAAAAACGCTCCAAGCCACTAGGCGTTTGGAAGCTGACATCAAACGTAGTTTCACCAGAAATATGAATCAGTGCATATATATCATGAGAAAAGAATTTCAGAGAGTCCTTGAGTAGTGTCCGAGCTACATACACTTGGTCCGGTGGCTCAGGTAAACCACCCATATAAGCCAATCGTACCGCATTATGCTGCTTTGCAGCCAGAATTGGAAATTTAAACAATGAGGAAAAAGAAAGATTTGGCTCTATTTTCTTTGAGGGGGGCTCCACTACTGCAGGAGGTGTATTCTCTGTAATGGTAGTGGGAGAAGCAGCACAAATAAGAGAATCCTGCAGAGGTTTCAAGACTGGGTGCTGGGTAAGTTCCAATTCCTTGGGGAGACACAAGGGGTCAGACATAGGCAGACTTCTGTTTGGTGAATGCTACAGCTCAGGAAAATCATTGAGACAGGGGGACCGAATAGGGGATGGACCAGAAACCCACTTCCCCTCTGTGGGTTCCTGCACCCAGCCAGCTCCTTGCAATGCTGTTTCTACAGACCAGGTAGGTGTTGTAGCAGGATTGGTATCAAGAGATAGCAATTGAGAGGGAGAGTGTGTCACAATAGGCAAACTAGGCACTGTATGCAATGATGTCACTGTAGTCTGCAGGGGCAGCTGAGAAGCAGGCAGGAGTATTCCAGCTGAGAACTCGCCAGGATGGGCTGCACAGGGCAGCACCTCAGCTACTTGAAAAGGCATTGTAGGCTGTTGCAAAGTATTATTGTGGGCTGCAGGAGACATACATCCTGCCAATCTGACTTCACGAATCCGTTGCAGTTCTCTGTTCAAATTCTTCTTTGTAATCTCAAATTGATGTTCCGCATCACCCAAACAGTCCTGAAGCTTCTTTTCAGCCAAACAGACAGCAGCAGAGTCAAAAGTGGAAAAATCCCTCATTGGGATGGCAAGGGGTAAAGACGTTTGAGAGTCCATGTCAGGGTGACCCAGCAGAGGTTCTAAAGTTGTAACCTGTAGTGTAGATTCATTTTCTGCAGTAGACACAGAAAACCAGCTTTGCTTCAGTAGTTGCAGACGTGGTGTCTACACACACAGAGGCAGGAGTTGAGACCAGGTCTCCCACTTCCATCGCCACCTCCTCAGCAAGCAAGGGTGTGTCCGCCATCTTGGACAGAGGTTCTCCCTCTGAAGAGTAGGGGAATGTCCCCAGTGTCCTGGCCAAATTTCCCTCATTCACTAAAAAAAATACCACCAACAGCTTAATCTGGTTCAAGGTCAGTTGGCATTCATCTGTATCCCCCTTCCCCAGGTCATACCTGAAAATAGGCAGGATTTGTCTAGTGCACTTACCCAGTCAACAAAAACTAAATAAAATAAATTAAATAAATAGGTGGCACAATGATATTGCCGGATTTACCATTTCCACACTACTGCACATATTTTGCTACAGTGCTACTGTATGATGCCACCTGCTGCTCCTCTGACCCTGTAAGCTCCTGTTTCACATCTCTCTCTCTCTCTCTCTCTTCGGATATTGTGCACATACCACACCAGGTAGTCACCTTCCTCAGGGCAGGTCGATGGCTGGGACTGTAACTGTTATTGAACTGTTATGTATCAAACAGCACTTTCAATCTGCTGTGCTCCTGTTTCACATCGCACTGCTCGGATACTGTGCACATACCAGACCATGTACTCACCTTCCTTGGTGTATTTTTATGCATTGGATGGTGCTTTCATTCTTCTCTGCAATGTGTGATACAAAGCGCAGGGCAGACGGCAGCTTGAGGTACTGCAGCTACCTAATCAGTGGAAATGACTCTCTGCAATGCAATAATCTGTGTGACTGACTGCCATTTCAGGCAGTTACTACAGTGTCCATGGGTGGCCAGATAAGAAAGAACATTTCTTTTTTATGTACTGTGCAGTACTGAATTACACAATCGGCCCATATTATGTGCTGTACGTCTTTCCTTTGACATCCATTATGACCATCGCACCACCTATAGGTCGGATTGCATTACATATTGAAAGAAGGTTTTACTTTCTCAGCACGTTCACGATCCCTAGTGGGCATTACTATTGAATTAATACCCGCTTGAGTTCATGTCAGCAGTTCTGTTTCAACCAATCGGATTTTACTACTGACCTCAACCTTTTATTGCCACATTACAAATATATATATATATATATATATATATATATATATATATATCATTACAAAAAAACGACGTTAATGCAACAGTTAGGGTTCTTATTAAAGCATCAAAAGTATGGAAATGTGGCATTAGGGTTTTCAACCCTAACCCAAACCCTCCATTCCTCAACAGGTGTCGGCAGTGTGCATTGGCATCATCAGACCTAACAGTCCCCCACCCTGAACAGATGAAGAGGGATCAGGGGTGGCATTGGCAACTCCTGCCCTAATGCTCACTCCATTATCCTATGCTATGGCTGTCCAGATTATTTTCTAATTGAATGTGGTGAATGTTAGGGCAGGAGATGCAAATGCCACCCCTGATCCCTCTTCATCTGTGTAGGGTGGGGGTGGGGTGTTAGGGTTGGAAACACTAGCACCACATTTCCCTACTTTTGCTGCTTTAACCCTAACTGATGTATTAACAAATGCTTTTGAAATTTATTTCCTTACATTTTTAGATAGTTTAATAGTATCTTAGTTTTCTGTGGTAGAGCTCCCATCCCTCCACAGATGCACATATGTATCTTGCTGTGGAAACACAGCCCTTCCACGCATCAAGATACAAGCAGGAGTAGCAAAATTGCAAAAGATAGTCACAACTGTGCCATCTTAAATAATTTTCACCCCAAATGTTCAACATAACCTTCTTATCACTTCACTGCATGTACCAAGTACAGACAAGTTTCAAATTCCCATCAAAATATAATTCTGCACAACTGTAACATCATTTTGTGCCACAGGTGTGGAAAAAGCATTTTGGGCAGGATTTGAAAAATGACATTTGTACTGTTCATGAGGCGGTGTGAAAAAATGCAATGTTGAAAATTTGGGGTTGAAATATGATAAATTGCCAAAATTATGCATGAGTGTAGAAAAATTCCAATGACCACATGTAATTCTGGCATTTTTAGGTATTTTTGAGCCAAATTTTCATCATGGCCTTTTTGGGACTCCACCTCAGGAACACTGACACTGTAATTTTGTTACTCAATCGCAAGAGGTAATATTGTGCAGCAACTTTGCCATTCCGCGCCACTGTTGTGTAAACATGTTGCAGGCAGGATTTGAGAAATGACAGCTGTACTGTTCATGAAGTGGTGTGAAAAAGCAGCAGTGTTGAAAATTTGGAGGGAAAATATAAAAATTTGCCAAAGTTACACATGTGTGTAGTGAAATTTCAACAACCATGCATAATTCAGGCGTTTTGGGGTATTTTTGCACCAAATTTTCAACATGGACTTTCTGGGACACCACCTCATGAACAGTGGCACTGTCATTTCATTAACTGGTCCTGAAAGGTGATTCCATGTGTGGCAGTGAAATCACCTTTTGGGATTGAGTAACGAAATGACAGTGCCAGTGTTCATGAGGTGGGGTCGCAAAAAGGCTATTTTGAACATTTGGTGTCAAAATTCCTAAAAATGACCAAGATACCAATATAAGTTAAAAATGCCGTTGACAGCCATTATATGGCACTTACCTTTATTCTTCAGTTCATGGTTCAGCTTTGAAAAGTGCAGACGTGTCCTGGTCCAGAGAAGATTGCAACTGCCAACCTCTGATGGTAAATATGGGGTAAGGGGAGGTGGGTGCCTAGAGGGAGGGTCAGGATTGGGCAGGGGGATGGGGAGATGATGAGGGACAATTTTCTTGTTTACAGGGTTTAAAAAAAGATGTCAGGGGACTGTTTTCTCTTTTGCAGGGATAAATAATGCCTGAGGACACTGGGAAAGGGCTCCATAGTGTTTCAGAGTGGTGGGGGGGAATAACATAACTGGGGACACTGGGGTGGGCTCCCCAGTGTCAACATTACTGAGGGGGATCACCGATACAGGGATTGGGCCCTCGATGTCAGTACATCAACAAAGTAAAGAACTGTGGGGGTGGGCATTATCCAACACTGGGGGTGGGCATCCTGGTGTTGGAATGTATAAAGTACATAAAGTGAGCAGGGGAGGGGGATATGAGGGTGGATGGGCACTAAACACCTGGGAATGGTTTGGGAACAGTGATTGGGGAGTGAGGGATTCCACTAGACACCAAGGAAAACAGGACTAAAGTCTCCTCTTACTAAGCTGGGCACCTAGGATTTTGGGTCACCAGAAAAGGTATTTCTGGCCCTTATTTTAAAAATCAAAGGTCAGAATCTAGGTAAACAGGCCCATTTAGCTAGATTCTGCTATTTGTTTGTTTTTTAAATGACCATAAGTTAATGTATTTTCCACAGTTTTCATTTGGAGGGAAAAAGAAAACAAGATGGTGGCTTGTGAAAAGGGAATTTTTTCTCACGAAGAGGGATTTAATTAATCTCTCTTTGTGAACTGTCAAAATCCCTTTTCATTAGCCAAAATCAATTTTCACAACTGTGCTGCTATCCAAAAGACTGAACTGAGCATGCTCAGAAATGGAAATGTCAAAACTGAAAAACTTTGGAACGGATTAATGGTTTTTCACCAAACCAATGCTGGCGTGTTCTTTGGGGTAACCTCTTTTTATTCTGAAAACTTTAGACCAAAATTCTAAACTGTGCGGCCACAGTGCGATGAGGAAAAAATCAGCTAAAACAGGCAAGAAAAAAAAAGCGATTTTTACACATTTTTCACTATGCACAGCACAAAATCTATAACCCAATTGAAACAAAACTTGGTGCATCAAGAGATGTACCCCATAGGACAATACATACCAAATTGTATGCAAATATATTGAATGGTTGCAAAGTTATTGAAGTGCAACATTTGGGGGTTAACATTTAACTCCCTACTCAACCCTAACTGTAGTCGCATGACCGCACCACTATATTTATTTATTTACTTATTTATTGAATTTTGTTGACCCGGTAAGCCCACTGGGCCTAGAAGTCCCTTTTTCAGGGGTGACTGGGGGGAGGGGGGATACAGATGGTAAGCAACTGAAATTGAACCAGATTAAGCTGTTAGTGGTATTCTTAGTGAATGGGAGAAATTTGGCCAGGACACCAGGGAAATTTTCCTACTCTTTTTCAATAAGTGCAATGGGATCTTTAGCATCCACCTGAACTACCACCAATTCAGGCAGATGGGACCTTGGTTTAACCTCTCATCTGAAAGATGGCACCTCAGAAATGCAGCACCCTCCCTCATGCTGAACTACAGTGTCAGTATTGGGATATTAACCCAAGTGCCAGATGTGGGAACTGAACCCACAGCCCTCTGATCTCCCAGCCATATATATATATATATATATATATATATATATACACACACACATGTTCCTTTAGATCATTTGATTTATCAGTCCTCCATGATGTGATGACCTGGCTGCTACCAACTGGTCGCCTGTATCAACCTCTAGCACTGTAGACAATGCTCTTACCTACTTCAAATCCAAATTCATTTCCCCTTGGGATTCTCATGCCCCCAATAAGGAAAACCAAGGCCAGGGGCTCCCATCTCTCCTGGATCTTTACCAAACTCCTAGCCTGCCTGTGTGCCAGGGACTTAGCTTGGAAGGAGCACAAATCCTCAGATCCCCCCCCGGACCTATAAAAATATCATGACCTGTGCAATGCCTGCACCGGAGCCATTAGGTTAGCCAAAACAGACTACTTTTCACTCTACATTCCATAACAATATCAACCACCCCCCAAAGTTCTGAAGGATTGTCCATGTCTTTTCTTCTCCAAGGCCCAACCCATCATCCCAGTTCTAAAGTTGAATGACTCCTCCATTACTGACCCACACCCCCAGCCAAATGTAACTTTTTAACCCCGATAGGAGGCAGTTGAAGTTAAAAGAGGTTTTTGAAAGAAAGTCTAAATATTCACAAAACTATCCCATAGCATTGCCTTTAAATCTTAAAATAACAGAAATGATTGTACTTGATTTACAGCCATTCTCTATTGTGAAAAATGTGGATTTCAGAAGGCTTATAGAATACTTCGAGCCATGATATTTAATGCCAAGTAGAAAATACTTCTCAGTAACTGCTGTGCCCAGTATGTATGACAGCTTAATAGTTCAAATAAGGCATGCTCTCCAAGAGCTGAGGACAAGGTAGTTCACTTAACTACTGATATGTGGACCAGCAGCAAAACCATTGCCTATCTTTCTCTTACTGCACACTACATCAGCTTTGCGGGCAATGCATCATCATCCTCACTTACTATTATTCTGTTGGCTACCACTTCAACCAGTACCACTGCTACCACTACTATCTCTTTGAGCTCAAAAAAATCTGTCACATTTCAGAAAATGGCAGTGCTCCATGTATGTCACTTTATAGATACACACACAGAGCACAGCACATTCAGCAAGAAGTGGAAAGACTACTTACTGCTTTGGTCAATTCACAGGGTTTGAAAGCTTTTTTTTTTTTTGCAGCCGACATTGGTTCAAATATTAAAAAGCACTTCATGATGGCAACTGGGTACATATACTCTGTTTTGCCCATTGTTAACCTAATCATTGGAAGCTTCCTGGATAAAAGCAAGCAAGTATCAACCACTGTGGGTACAGTGCCCAAAGTGTGTGGCCACTTCAACATTCAGTAAAAGCCCATGACATCATTGCTGAGATCTAGAAGGACAAAGGTCTTCCTCATCTCCAGCTTGTCCAGGATGTAGCAACAAGGTGGAATTCAACTTATATTATGATTGAACGTATCCTCGAACAAAAGGTAGCTATCACTGAGTATGCATTTCTGCTTAAAGTTGGACAGCATAATATTCTGTGGTGATTTGCATATGCAGCCCATGAAGCTTTGCATTATGGGGATATTTGTGATTTTGTATGTCTTATCATTGAATATATCATGCACAATGATATTGGGAAGGGCATTGTACTCCATTCTACTCAATGGTCTCTGCTGGAACAGTTGTGTCACATTCTGAAACCATTCATGAGTGCTACAAAAGAGGTCAGAGCAGAAAAGGCATCCCTTAGCCAAGTTATTCCACTAATTCTACTTCTCAAAAAAAGGTTGGAGAAAATGAGGAGCAACTTAGATATATACCAGTCTCTAGTCAATAACATGATTACCAGATTTAGCAATGATGAGAAATTTTCAGCCATGACACGAAGCAAGGAATATATCTTAGCAACATTGCTAGAGCCACATTTCTGGAACAGACACCTTTCTGATGTGGTTTCTGATGATATGGAAGAGTTGAACTACAAGCAACTTTTGATTGGTGCAATAGATGAGGTTTCATTAGGAGGAGTGGCAAGCAATACTACAATGATACCACCTCAAATTCAATAAACTGCTCCAAAAACTAGTACAGAAGCAGACAATGAAGAGGAGGATAACATTTGTGGCCAGCTGTAGGACACTGAAATTCCACAAGGCTAAAATGCATTCTCAGTAGTAAGCATGGTAGATGGATCTCTGTCTAAACCCAACATTAGTTTTAAGGATGACCCTTTAGCTTACTGGCAAGAGAATAAAATTATTTAGTTTTTGTTTAATGGGTAGGTATACTAGCTGTTTAATGACTATTTTCAGGTACGACCTGGGAGAGTACAAACAATCATAGACAAAATACATGGCATGAGTACAGGAATATTACATACATCATAGGTCAGAGTCAGTTAAAAGGATACATCTAGCCAATGAAGCATAGCATGATATCAACAATCACATATACAGTCAAATAACATACTGTAACATGACATATTAGAAATTGCATAGGATCAGAGAAGGTAATTAACACTACAAATGGAAAACAAATAGCACCACAGGGTGGTCAGAAATACAAGTTAGGGTTTGTCATGGCAATGAGACACAGGGCTCTAAATACTATGAGGGGAGACAGAGTTAGGCCAGGTTGAGAAATGCTGGGGGAGTGTACGGGAGGTATCAATAAGGTTGGTAGAGGTTTAAGTTGGATCAAAGCAGGTGCAAGGGCCAGCTTGGGATAGATGATGACACAGCTCCCTTTTAAAGCTGTTATGGGAAACTGCTTGTCAAAGTGCAAGGGGAAGGGAGTTCCATAGCTTATGAGCCAAGTGATGAAAAGCTCTAGAGGCTTTTGTTGAGTTGCATCTAGGCACATTAAATAGGGACTTGTCAACCAATCTTAGGCCATTGGAGGATGTTTGAGGTACAAGTATCATGACGAGCACTGAGGGAGTCTGATTTCTGATTATCGAATTAATCAATGAGCCAAGAGAGTATCTGCGGCAGGCAGAGGGGGAGAGCCAGCTGAGGTCTCTATAAAGTTGGCAATGATGCTTAAGCCAAGGTGACGAAGAGGTGTATCGACAAATATTATTATATGTTACATCCCACTTTTGTAGTACATTTTTAAGTGCAGCAGCATACATAGGAGCACCATATGTGAGGGTAGGGAGAAGGATATCTCTGGCAATGGCCAGCTTAGCAGTGGGAGTTAGCATAAAGCTAGTCTTATAAACGACCCCAAGTTTAGCATTCACTGCTTTACAGGTAGACTGTATATGTAGATTGTAGTGCAGGGATTGGTCCAGAAGAACACCCAGGTACTTGAAAGATGTAACACACTTTATTTGTGCACCACCTGAGTCCTGTACAACCAGTGACATTTGACATTCACTAAGCTTGTGGGCAGATCCAAATACCATTTCTTGCATTTTCTTAGCATTGAGTACAAGTTTATGGGCTGACAGCCAGTTCTGCATGTTAGTGACATCAAAGGAAAGGGACGTGCTTAAGCTGGCCACATTGCTTGAGCATGTATAGAGTACAAGGTCATCCACATAGAGAACAGATGAGCATGAATGAATAACCTCTGCTATGTTATTAATAAAAAGTGAGAAAAGGGGTCTCAGGATAGAGCCCTGGTGTGCTCCAATGTTGATAATAGCACTATTCAATGAGGAGTTCAATTTTACAATTTGAGTCCTGTGTAATAGATAGCTTCTGTACCAGTCAACAACAGGGGGAGAGAATCCCAGATTATGAAGAGTTGATATGAGCAGGGGGTGATCAACAAAATCAAAGGCGTTTGTGAGGTCTATAAAAACTGCCCCAGTCAGTAGTCCAGCATCCATATTTGTGATCGTGTCAGTGATAAATTTTAGAAGAGCTGTGGAGGTACTATGACCTTTCTGGAACCCATTTTGAGTGTCCGAAAGCAGACTATGTTTTGTTAGGTAGTCAGTGGTTTGAGTTGCAACTAGTTTTTCTAGAATTTTACTCAATACCGAAAGAATGGCTATGGGCCCGTAATTTGTGATCTCTTTCTGATCACCTTTTTTAAAGATAGGCATTACACTGGCTATTTTCCAAAGGTCAGGGACTTTGCTGCAGGAAAGAGACAGAGGAGAGGCAATAAAAGGTGTTGCTAGCTTCAGAAGCCAAGGTTCAAGAGTATCTCAGCCAGAACTGATACTGTCAGAGATAGTCTGCAAAAGCTTCAAGACATCAAGTCATGAAATAGCCTTGAAAATGCATGCAGGATCTTTAGACTGCTGATAGGTAGGAAAGATGGGGTAGCTGACTGAGGAGTCCGAGAAGACAGAGAGACTGGCCAAGCTGGCTGCCCTGACTTGTAAGTACATTGGATGTACACCCTCCAGTGTCTGTTCTGAGCATTTATTTAGCTCTTCTGGGGATGTTGTAACTGATAAACAAACAAGATTAACACCAGACAATGTGGAGAAACTAATGTTCTTAAAGGTTAACTTCCCAAACTTTGGCTACATATGGGATGCTGATCTTGAAGAAGATGACACTGATATCAGTACTTGTGCTGAAGATGTGGAGTGACACATCAGTTTTCAATTTTGAGACTCACTGTACTGCTTAAAAGTAGAGATCTGGGACTTGCCTGCCTTTCGACTGCATCATCATCATCCTGTGGGTGGGTGGGAGGTGCAGCCAGGACATCACGTTCACGTCATCACATATTGGTTGCAACTGATCTCACACACAGTCGCTTTGTCATTCTGATGAGATCATTTATTTTATTACGTAATGCACATAAGAATAATTATTTTTTATATAACTATAGCTCTATTTTACCCCCTGATAGTAGTGACAGTAGTAGCAGTGGTGACATGGTCACTTTGGAATGCCTGGTGCTTTTGTTCTTTCACATTGCTTTGTGTTGCATTCCACACTGAGACACACAAAACACACTGATCCCTGCTACAAAAAGTCAGTATCAGGCGACTGTTTTCAAAAAAACAGAGATCTGGGACTTGCCTGCTTTTCGACCACATCATTGTCATCCGGGGTGGAAGGTGCAGCCAGGACATCACATTCATGTCATCACGTACTGGTACAGTAGCAACTCTGGCAGACAAGTCCCTGTTCTGACACACACAGTCACTTTGTCATTCTAAGGAGATCATTTACCTAAATGTGCACAATTAAATAACCACATTGATAATTTTTGCTACAGTAGCTCTGTTTTTTCCTCTGGTAGTAGTGGTAGTACAACTATAAAGTATAATTATTTAAACACACTATTATCCCCTTCTAAAAAATCAGACTCAGGAGGAGATCATTTATGTACAAACTAGAGATCTGGTTTGGGACTTTCTTGTCAGCACAGTCACTTTCTCATTCTTTTCTAAGCAGTCATGTTTGGTAAATGTGCCTTAACCACATTGATTTCAGTGCTGATGTACTACCTCTGGTTTTTCCCTGATTGTAGCAGGTGGAGGTAGTAGCAGACTGCAGTCTTGAAGTTGTAGCTGTCTGACTGAATGTCTCTGACTGGTTGTCTCTAACTGGCTGCCCTCTGCTCTGGTTTGGTGCTGTTTTTGTGTTCCAGGCTTCTTCTTCATCACTTAACTTTCTAAACCATGGTGGCTGCCTGTACCTGTTGAGAACTAGAAATCACTACTGTTAATAATATAACTTATACACAGTATTAGTATTACTTTCTTAAGTGTCAGAAACAGAAGAGTGGTTAGACAACATTCTCTACTACTAAACAGTGGTTCATCTGTTTCTTTTTCTACAGATATGTTGATTAAAAGCTGGTTAAAACATTTTTTAACATTTGGTTACCATAAATAAATAAAGGTCTTAAAAGGTTCGGATAATGTTTGGGTAAGGATCTGAACTTGTTTTCACTTATCAGAACCTTTTAGAACTGCAGAACCTTTTGAGGTTTTCCTATCCCTAGCAGAAAGGTGAGCTGAAATGAGGCTGGGCGGGATACATCTATGGAGGGCAGCAGAGGACACCAGAGTGCTTTGGAAAGGGATTCAGGGAATGAGATGGGCACAACTGTTACCGCTTTTGGAGGAAATCAAATTGAAATGGCTTAAGCCAGACTTGTTAATGCTGCATTGTGGGGCACAGACTTAGGGGAATGGCTGCATGTAGATTTATTTCAACAGATCAGACGACATGTGAAGATAGTTAGAGGTTGATGGCCTGAGGTGATGATTGGTTGGTCAGAGATGATACCAAGGAGATTATAGAGGCAGGTACGTGATATCAGGGCAATAGAAAAATCCAGGAAAAGGTTGAATAGGAAGATGGTGGGGCTTATGGCAGACGCGTGGAGGGGGATGTGTATAGCACATGGATATTTCTTATGAGTGTGCAGGGTATTACAGGCATGATGGGGTGCACTTATCAGAAGTAGACAAAGATATCTTTAATTTGTAGCTAGAATGAGCTCAGGAAGAGTGGGAGAAGGAATGGAGCATGGAGGGGGGAAGTCCATCATCCATCGCAGGAACAGGAGATGGGCTAGTGGAAGGAGGAGGAAGAAGGTGGGGGGGAAGGTGCAAGGAGATGACTTAGGGGGGCACAGGTGGTAGGAGGTGGTAAAAATACAAGGCACATGCTGGGTCTACATCCAACCATGTCAGGCATCTTGTGGAATGGTCATCCCAGAGGCCCAAAGCTGGGTATCAGGCAGACATCCAAGTCAGAAAGACAATAAGATGGAAGGACTGGGTTTTCAGCAGAAGAATAGTGTTGGGTAGACATCCAAGCCTGAGAAAGACAAGATAAGGGATGGACTGTGTTTCCTTAGAAGGAATGTGATAGAATAATATAAGTTTAAATGTGGGTATATATGGAAGCATTTATGATTATACAGTGGGGGGGTTCAAGAGGGCTTGGAACAGACATAGAGGGCTGTTGAAGGGAAGGGAAGGGAAATCACAGCAAGCCTAGAGGATGTTAGGCAAATGGGCAGACTGGGTGGGCCTGGCGGTCTTTTTCTGCCATTACTTTCCTTTGTTCCTATGTTCTTATTATGTTCACATGTAAATAAATGTTAACGAAAGTGCAATGAAATAAAAGACTAAGTAAGAATGTGGAATGTAAAGATATGAAGTTTGGAAGTTTGGAAGATAGGAATGTGGAATGTAAAGATATAGCACATTCACAAAAGAAGAGGATTGGGAGGTACCTAATCCAGTCAATAGAAGCACTGTGGATAGGGGGGTTGATATACGTTCTTTCACAGAAGAAAGGGTTCTGAAAGAACTCCTAAAACTGAAAGTGGACAAAGCAATGGGGCCTAATGGGATTCACCCCAGAATTATAAAAGAACTAAGGGGAGAACTAGTAAAACCACTGACTACCCTTTTTAACAAATCATGGGAGGATGATGTGGTACCTGAGCACTGGAGGAGGGAAGATGTGATTCCCCTTCACAAAAGTGGGAGCAAGACAGAGGCAGGAAACTACAGACCTGTAAGTTTAACCTCAGTAGTAGGGAAAATGATGAAATCACTTCTGAAGGAAAGAATTGTTGAGTATCTAGAGGGCAGTGCGGCACAGGACCCAAGGCAGCATGGATTCACAGTGGGAAGGTCATGTCAGATGAATCTAATTGATTTCTTTGACACAGTGACCAACGTAGTAGACCAGGGAGGAGCTGTGGACAGGTCTACCTAGACTTTAGCAAGGCATTTGACAAAGTCCCACATAAAAGATTAATAAACAAATTAACCAGCCTGGGAGTGGATCCCAAGGTGGTAGCCTGGGTAAACATTGGCTGGACAGCAGGAAGCAGAGGGTAATAGTAAACGGAATACACAGTAAAGAAAGGGGGGTTACTAGTGGGGCACTGCAGGGTTCAGTGCTGGGTCTGGTCCTTTTTCATTTCTTTAAAAGTGACATTGCAGAGGGACTGGAAGGAAAAGGATATCGCTTTGCAGATGACACAAAGATCTGCAACAGGGTTGATACACAAGGTGGGGTAGAAAGGATGAGAAGGGACTTGGCAAGGTTGGATGAATGGTCAAACGTATGGCAGCTTAGATTCAATGCAAAGAAGTGCAAAGTAATGCACCTGTGAAACAAAAACCCAGGGGAAGAGTACACAATAGGGGTTGAGATACTGACAATAGAAATGGAAAGTGACCTGGGGGTAGTTATATCAAATGAACTAAAGGTGGGCAAGCGATGTGAGAAGGCAGTAAGGAGGGCTGGGGGAATACTGGGATGCAAAGGGAGAGGCATCACTAGTAGAAAACAGGAAGTTGTTATCCCTCTGTATAGACAGTTGATGAGACCCCATCTGGAGTACTGCAAGCAGTTCTGGAGACTCCATCTCCGCAAAGACAGAGACAGGGTGGAGGCTGTCCAGAGGATGGCAACTAAAAATGGTGCAGCATCTGTACCAGAAGACATACAAAAAGAGACTAAAGGAGCTTAATATGTATACCCTCAAGGAAAGGAGGGAGAGAGAGGAGATGATAGAAACTTTCAAGTATCTCAAGGGAATCAAAAAAGTCCAAGAGGTAGCATCTTTCAGAAAGAGAGATGTGCAAGAACAAGGATGCCCAATCTGAAGATGGAGGGATGGCTCAGAGGTAATGTGAGGAAGTATTTTTTTCACAGAGAGGGTTGTGGATGCATGGAACAGCCTTTCTGAGGAGATTATGGAGACAAAAACAGTGGGGGTATTCAAGAATGCATGGGACAGACCTAAGGCAATTCTAGTAGGGGGATAGGAGGAAGTAGGCTGTTGGTTAAATAGGATCTGCAGCTTATCCATTAGGTAGGAAAATTGGCAGTCTAGGTGGGCCAAGCAGTCCTTATCTGCCATCAAATTCTATGTTTCTTAAGTTTTAATAAATGCCAATTGAGCATCCTAGCAGGTTGTATGATGTTTTCATTTCATGAGGGGAATCCCAATAACAAGCAGTGTCAGTGGCTCAGTAGGTAGCACACTCGCCTCTGAGGCCGGGAGATCAGAGGGCTGTGGGTTCAGTTCCCACATCTGGCACTCGGGTTAATATCCCAATGCTGACACTGTAGTGCAGCATGAGAGGGGTGCTGCACTTCTGAGGTGCCGTCTTTCGGATTAGACGTTAAACCGAGGTCCCATCTTCCTGGATTGGTGGTAGTTCAGGTAGATGTTAAAGATCTCATGGCACTTATCGAAAAGACGAAAAGAGTAGGTGTCCTGGCCAAATTTCCCTCATTCACTAAAAATACCACCAACAGCTTAATCTCGTTCAAGGTCAGTTGGCATTCATCTGTGTCCCCCTTCCCCGGGTCATGCCTGAAAATAGGCAGGATTTGTCTAGTGCACTTACCTGGTCAACAAAAGCTAAATAAATAAAAATAAATAAAAACAAAGGAGATTGCCTGTTTAAAGGCAGCCTGATTGTCAAGGGTTTCCCTGATGAAATGCCAGGGGGCAAAGGCAGTGGGTTAGGAAGAGAGGGAGGGTGATGGGATGGGAGGGAGGGCGATGGTGGGGTTTAACTGAAGGAGTATGGAAAAAGAGTATGAAGCAGGTGACTGGTCACAGGCAAGGCTAAGGGAGAGGTCAGCTAAGGGTATATAAGTCTTTGCTGGAAGGACAGCGATGTTCTTTTTTGCTAGTACTCAAATTACTCACCCTCCTGCATTCAAACAGACATTGGGTGGAAATAGTATTGATGCATTGGAGGGGACAAGATAGAGATGGGATTTATTGAGTCACCAAAAGAGGGTGACAGAAGAAGTGAAAGTGTAATCACGGGGGGGGGGTTACCAGAAAAGGGCAATACAATAAGAAAAAGTATGGACATTTTTCCTGTTTTCTAGCAAAGGCCAACAAACAGGCAAGGAGATGTTGTCTGGGAAAGGGAAATGGGCTGCCAAGTGAGGACAATGGTTGATGGTGGATATAAGTAAGAGATTGAAAGGGATTGTTGGTTGCCTGGAGTGGGCAGCATGGAGCAGGGGGTTTAATGGTAGGGGCAAGTGAAGGGGAGGAAGGAAGAGGAAGAAGGTGGTGGAGGTGAGGGGGAAAGGCACATGGAGAGAATGTAGGGGGCATGGGTTTAGGGAGTGGTAAAAATACAAGGCACAGGCTGGGTCTACATCCAGACATGTTAGGTGTCTTGTGAGGTGATCATCCCAGAGGCCCAAAGCTGGGTGTCGGGTAGACATCTGAGCCCAGAAAGACAATAAGATGGAAGGACTGTGTTTTTGGGAGAAGAAAGGCATCAGGTACACATCTGTGCCTGGAAGAGAAAACATAAGGGATGGACTGTGTTTATGTAGAAGGAATGTGATAGAATAACATATGATAAGTAGAAACGTGGGCGTATATGGATGTATTTATGATTATATTCACATGAAAATAAATGTCAATGAAAGTGAAATGAAATAATGGACCAAGTGAGAAGGTGGAATGAAAAGATATGAAGTTTCAATAAATAACTGCCAACTGAGCACCTAAGCAGGTTGTATGGCACTTTTATTTCATGAGGAGAATCCCAATGACAAACAAAAGTCATGTCTGTGACTGAGAAATAAACCTAGCTATACAAACAAACACATTATCCCCATCTCAAAAATCAGACTAAGGAGACCGATTAGAAACTAGAGCTCTGGAACTTTCTTGTCATCCCAGTCACTTATACATTCTTTTCTAAGTAGTCCTTTTTGGTTATTGTGCCTTAATCATATTGATCTCAGTGCTGGTACAGTACTTCTGTTTTTCTCCTGATTGTACTGTAGTAGGCAGGGGTAGTAGCAGTCTTGAAGTGGTAGCTGTCTGGCTGGCTGACTGGCTGACGCTGTTTCTGATTCACCATTATGGTGGTGTGTTCCTCCTTCTTCGTGAATCTTAACTGAGAGACAATCATTACTGTTGAAAAATAGAAGTTGCTACTGTTATTAACTATTATACACAGTATTACTGTCTTAAATGTCAGAAACAGAAGACTGGTAAGATAGCATTCTGGGAGTTGCCTATCTTTTGAGAAAATCACACAGACAGTATGCATGTGGTGGGTGACTGTCGGAGTTAGAGACACACATGAGTCTACTAACTGCTATTATTCTTGTTCACACTGGTGCTGCAACTACTATTATGAACTGAGGATTGTAAATAGAGGAATCTGACTGGCCCAGAGCTCTTTGAAGCCATGATGATACTGGGCTACATCATCACGGCTTCAAAAAAGTTCCAGCACCACCAGACTCCTTGCTCTTTACTGCCTGAGAACTATTTTTTCAAAATGTACTCCTACACCACCCAAAAACTCATTCATAAAATGTTTTAAAACCTGTTTCTTTTATTTGTTTATTTATAAAACTTGAAACTCAGTTCATAATAGCAATAAGCCACTCCATGGTGTGGTATATCATGAGATATCATCACTTCTTGGGTGGTTGGGCACACTCGGCCTGCTGCCTCGTGCCCAACTACCCAAGGCATAATGATATCCCATGATATACCACATCCTGTTGTGTCTTACTGCTTAAATCTATAAGTGCTAGTCAGAGTTCCGGGACTTGACTACCTTTTAGACAAATATCATCTTGAATGTGGGTGACAGTTGTGAGGTTTGTCATGTACATATTACAGCACTGACACTTTCAGTAGACACATCCACAGTCATATCATTCGCTGCTCATCTCATGTCACTAATCATGCTTTTTATCACCACTAAAGAGTGGTTTAATTGCTTTTTTCTACCGATATGTTGATTAAAAGATGTTTAAAATGATTTTTCAAAATACAGTCACCATAAAACATAAAGGTTTTAAAAGGTTTGGGTAACTGTCAAACTTTTTTCGCTTATCAGAACCTTTTAGAACCCTAGTACCTTTTGAGGTTCTCTCATCACTTGTTATAATTGGTACATTATAGCCCATTAACACCGGGCATGGGAATCTGGCTGCAGCAAAACTAGTAGTGTACCATATCATAAGAATCAAGACATGTTGCAAATAGGACGTCTTGCAACAGGCTGGAAAAGTAAAACTTTGCAACGTACGTTCTTGAAATAAAATTAAAAACCTAACTTTACCAGCAATATAATGCTGATTGCCATTGATCCAGTTTTTCCAACATTAAGTACACTATCCTTACTAATTCAGCTGTGGTACTTCTTAAATTGCCTTGACTTTTCCCACTGCTGGGCTATACATCATCACTGAAATCTGACTCACACAATCTGGAACACTGGATCATAGCATTATACTTTTAAAATGTGAATCATAGTGTTATAGACAGTGTTTTTCTTCTTCTAAGTACAAAGGGGTTGACGAGGATACCCTCTTCCCTAATGGGTATATTATTTAACATAGTTCAGAGGCTCTTTTTAGATCCAATGAAAGAGGTCTGGAGGCTCACTTTTATTTCAGTCAGTATTCTTTATTGTTTTCTGACCGAACATACAATTAGCCAACATTTCAGGACTCATGGACAACTACACCAGGGCTGCAGTGCTATATTGCTATTCATTTCCTCTTGCCATGCTTGTGCAGCTTAACATCTGTGTTTTTTAAATCTTTCATTGTTTCTCAACTTGCCAGGTCCTCCTTGAAGTCTATAAAAGTATGACACACACTTACATCCACAGCATGTAATAAGGTGGCTCCATGCACATATAACGTGAGAATACAATTTGGTGTACTTTTGAGGACTTGATGGTGGGCCTGGGAAGCTGAGAAACAGCATATGATTTAGTTACCACAGACAAAGTTAAAGCTTGAGATGTCTGGTAAGAGGAAATTAGTTAAAAGGTTCTACAGTAATCTTGATGAATAGCACATGAGCCATGAAATGTCTGTCAGCTTCTTTGACTGGAAAACAATAAAGAATACTGACTGAAATAGGGGTGAGCCTCCACACCTTTTTCTCCATTGTTTTATTAAAGAGCTGCTAACATACTCATACCATTTGGCAGGCAACTTATGCCAGGGAGTTGCCTACCCAATGAGCTAGTTTTTAAATTTTTTTAGGCAGTTGAAACCATTTAATTTTACTTCAGTTTGTCAGGCTTGTAACTTCCATGTACAGGCTGGGAGACTGCTGAGCACTGCAGCCCTGCCCTAAGAATAACACTTTAAGAAGTGTAGTAGGAAAAAGGGCTGTAGGTGCTCTATGTACAGTAGTTACTAATAGGCTCAGGGGATGGGGCTATATAAAGTACTAAGATTATCTTTGCTAGCAGTTCAGTATGTATGGTGCTCAAATATCATATATATAATATAGCCTCATAAATATAGAACTACCAGCAAAGATAATCTTAGTACATTTCAATCAATGAATCAGTCAAAATCTTTATTTAACCAGGCGGACACCATTGAGCAAGCTCATTTTCAAGGTGGACCTGGGATAAACAATTAGGTGAATACAATTTTGATGAGATCAACATACAATTACGTTTTGTGTACAGCAATTAGGCATAGGCAGTACAAATGCAAGTAAAAGGTGCAGATTAGTGTATAACATTATTTTACAAAAAGGCAGTTCGTACAGCACAGACAAAGTGCGGAACATACAGGAAAACAGTAGGTACAGAGTAGGCTCAAGCAAGAATATCCAAGTGATACCCAGAGGTGCACAGAGGTGAGATGAGTTCAAGGCAAGGGGGGAGGGAGGTAGGAGGAAGAACAGATAAACAGACAAAATAGAGGTTAAATAGTCATGGGTAAGAGGATATGAGGTATAGGTGGGGGCAGGGGAGTGAAGGAGGTAGGCATGTGGACGGCAATAAATGGAGTTTAACAACAGAGAGTGACCTAAAATCATGAAGAGGCAAGGACAGAGTCAGAGAACTGAACAAGAAGCTCTGTAAGGGATAGGAGTACCTAGAGTCAGGAGGAGAAGACAAAAGATTCTTTAAAATGGAGTGAATATAAAGATTTGAAAGCTGCCAGAATAATGGGGTAATTAATGTTTAAGTTTTTTGTATCTTGTTCCACAAAATAGGCCATACATCACTAATAGATGCCCCGCCAAACCGAGGTTTGGCCTTGGAAAACTTCAGCGAAATGTAAGAGGCATTTCTCAAGGCATACCTACTTATTGGGCAGAATGGTAAGCAGTCCGAGATGTAATCTGGCAGTTTGTTTATGATGTCTTTGTAGGTCCAGATCGCAGCATTTCTCTGGCATTTAAAGCTAAGGGATGACCATCCTACCACCGAGTACAGAGAGCAATGATGGGTGGAATAGGGAAGGCCTGTTATAAACCTTAGAGCTTTATGGTAGAGTATATCAAGTTTAGAAAGGGCACCTGCAGGACCCTGGCTGTAGAGGAAGTCAACATAGTCTAATAAGGAGAGAAAGGTAGTTTGGACTAGCCTCAATTTTGCATCCCTGGGAAGAGATTTTTTATCCTGTAGAAAAGATCAAGTTTCATTCTAAGTTTCTTTATCAGCTCCTCTATATGAGCAATGAATGAGAGTCTAGAATCCAGCCAAACCATCAAATATTTTAATTTTGATACATACTCTAACTGTTCACCCAGAATAGTGGTAATTGGGGGGAATAACCCCATCCATGCTGGATTTGCTAAGTTAGGAAAGGGTGACAAGAACATAGCTTTTGTTTTCTTGGCATTTAGGAGCAATGTCTGGTTTAGGAGCTGAGTCTGTAGCCGATTGATGTCATTCTGGAGTTCTGAGCATGCCATTTGAGGGGAAGTTGAGCTACAGTAAAGCACTGTATCATCTGCAAATAGGTGTATATGGGCCTTTTTGATGGTGGCATCGATTCTGTTGATATAAAGTGCAAAAGGCAGGGGACCCAGAATGGGATTTTTGGAACATCCCTCTGAAGGGGTTTGAGGGGCGAGACTTCACCATCCACTTTTACTTGCTGTGAACAGCCTGAGAGGTAGTTACCGAACCATCTGAGAGAAAAAGCATCCAGTCCGATAGTTTGAAGGGATGTGAGGAGCAGACTATGATCAATGCTATTGAAGGCCTTACTTAGGTCCAGGAATACTGCACAAACAAAGTTCTTATTGTCCAGCTCATGCTGCCAATCATTAGTTACCTTGGCCAAAGCAGAAATTGTGCTGTCTTGTGCTCTGAACCCTGATTGTAATGGGTTGAGAAGCTTTGACTATTCCAGATGGTGCCTGAGCTGGGAGTTTTCGATTTTTTCCAACAACTTAGACTGGATAGGAAGAAAGGAAATTGGTCTATAGTTGTTGAGGTCACAGGGGTCTCCTGACTTAAACAGGGGGATGACATGTGCCATTTTCCAGTTGGGAGGAAGGTTGTCTTGCTACAGGGATAGGTAGAACAGATGTGTAATAGGCACAGCTAGGACCCTATAGCCCATCTTCAGGAAATATGGGTCAATGAGGTCAGCACCTGCGCTTTTTCTGATGTCCAATTTTAACAGGAGATCTTCAACCTCTTTCAGAGATGTAGGTTGAAATGAGAAGGTCGGAATGGAGAATGAAGTACCTTGCTTTTCAACCCCAAGTTGCACTCGAAGGTTACTGGTGGGAGAAGTATCGAAGGCAAGACCTGCTGTAGCAAAATGGTTATTGAAGGCATCAAGGATTGATGGTTTATCAGTGAGTATGGTAGTACCCATCAAGATTTTGCTAGGCAAGAAATTCCCGACTGAATGGCCTTCTATACCCTTAATTACCCTCCAGAATTTGGAAGGGCAATTGGCCAAATGATTGAGTTCGGAACGAAAGAAGTTAACCTTTGCTTCTCTGAACTTCTTGGTGCAAAGGTTTTTCACCCTCCTGAAAGAAATACAATCATTTGTGAGTTTAGTTTTTTGGGCAGTTTTCCAAAGCATGTCCCTATTCTGCAGGGCATCCTTCACCTCCTCTGTAAACCATTGACAAGATTTGTTTCTGACTCGGACCTTCACTAGGGGTGCATGCCTATTAAGGGCTCCTAACACAATTTCTTGGAGAATGTCATATGCTGAGACCACTGATTTAGCTTGGTAAAAGTCCTGCCAGCACATGGAGTGGCTCAGCTCAGAAATATACGCACCGGGATCAAAGTTGCGTCAGCATCTTTTGGTAGAAAATTTAGAAGCAGGTGGAGGAGTGTGATTTGACCTTACACAAGAAATGAAACCGTGATCACTGATGTCAGAGAAAAAGACACCAGCATGAGTAAAGAGATAAGGTTTGTTAACTAGGATATATCCAGCAGAGAGCTGTTGGTAGGGTTTAACTTGTTTGGGTGGGTAGTTTCATTGATAAGCTGGGTCCATCCAAATGAGTCACATAGTGTTTTCAGAGGAGGTGAGGCACTAGAAAACCAGTCTAAATTGAGGTCACCTAGTAGTATAGACTCTGAGGATCTGTAACCCAAGACCTTACTTAAGTGATCCAGAAGCTGTAACCCCACAGAAGGGGGTCTATAGCAGCCTGACACACAAAGTGAGATGCCAGGTTAGATCCCAGCCTGAAGGGTAAGGCTTTCAAACTCATTTTGGACAGATGTAGAGTCAATAACAGAGACAGAGAATTTTTATTTAATATAAATAGTCACCCCACCACCTCTGGAGTGTCTGTCGGCTCGGAAATAGGCAGGAAGATTTACTTCAAAGTTAGTTGCAGCTGGGCAAAGCCATGTTTCTGTGACAACCAAAATATCAGGATTGGTGTGGCAGATCCAGGCCTGAATGGAGCTGATTTATTTCAACAGGCTGCACACATTAACGTGCATAAAACTTACACCTTTAAGGCTAGATAGGTCATCGGGTGATCCAATGGCAAATAGGGGTCCAGGGTTAAGTTCAACGTTCCCTGAGCACAACAATAGAAGAAGCAGGAGCTTCCTGGTTAATCCTAAGAGGAGCTTTATGAATCTAATTTGTTCGCATTTGCGGGGACATGGCACTGACATGGAGGAAGCTTAAGACTGATGCCTAGCAGATTTAGAGTTATGTGCAGTAAGACCTTACCAGTGACAAATAATGGAGAGTGTGTGGAGTGAAGGGAAAGATGTATGTCCACAGGAGTGTATCCTGGCAGGATACCAGTATGCTAAGTCAGATGTGTATCCAAATTCACAGTCCCCTTCCCTTATTCTACTATTAATGGCATAGACTGCCTACAGTCCTGTTCACTACTGCATGTCATCAAAGTGCTGTTTTTAGGGGCAGAGTTGCAGTGCTCAGAGGCCACTTGGCATGTACATGAACATTATGAGACAGGCAAAGTAATGAAAAATTGAATTGTTTTAACTGCCTAAAAATGTAAAAAAAGCTAGCTCATTTAGCTCATTGGGTAGGCAACTCCCTGGCACGAGCGGCCAACTGGCCCATGTCAGCTTCAGTATAAATACATATTTACTTCAGAAAACAGCAGATTAATTGCTTTTTCTTGTTTGGGATAGGGGTAAAACCTAGTTTAACCTAAATAAACATGAAAACATTCCAGGCTCGATATTTGAAGCATACATATATGAACTTTAATAGGTGTGCACAACTATTATAAAAATGGTGATGGGATTTCTTGTAGTACTGATGATAATAAAGTGTTAACACCACAATGCATGACTTCCCTTCAAAGTAGAGAGAACTATCTACATGAGGCATACACTTAACTTTTTTTGCTGAAAGGAAATAAACAATAAAATGAAAGCCAGCCAAACAAAAAAGAACCATTGAATAAGGAAAGATTACTGTATGGTGAGTAAAAGGTATACATTTAATATTCAGCACATGCCCTAATGGTAGAGTGTTTAAAAGCCACTTAAATCATAAGCAGTATGTTTATGTATTATTCACAGTAGCAAATAATTGCAAAATGCCAACATTTCATTTTCCTTTTACACCCTCTTTTGATTAGTGAGCTAATTCAGCTTTAGGATGAAAATGGCTTTTTAAAGTGTAAATATGAGCAGCAGGGAATGTAGCCCAGCAGAATATAATTTATGATCTTAAGATGTCACATCAAGAGCATCAATGATGCAGTAAACAGATGAATTTTCAAAAGTGGTAGGCAATTGCTGCTTTTTATGTAAAAGTAAACTCTATAAATATTTTGAAATCTCCTCAAGGCATTTGGGAAAATACTGTATATTTAAATGTCAATACCCAAAGTGATGGAGGTTCATACATATTTGCTTTCAACTCATAAAATTTATTTAAGTTTTGCATATTATTATTTTCATTATTTTTCATTTAATCTTGTTTACATCTTCTTAGATTTTTCACTATGAATACTTGTCATTTCTTTTTCCCATGGTGCTTTCATTGAGGCATAACAAACTCAAAAGCACTCTGGCCCCCAAACAAAGAGTTCTTATATATATATATATATATTTGTTTCAGGGGATAATTTAACATGATATTTAAAGATGGTCAACAAACATGCAAAGGCATATTAGTGCATTATTGGAAGGTATCAATAGTTTAAAAAAAAGTTGTATTGCCATGATGCACGTAGATAAATTTGTTTCTCTAGTTTAAAATTATGTTAACTTTCTAGGCAAAATGTAATATTATTAAAAGGAAGTTTCAATTTCTGTGACTCCTTTTTTTAATAAGTCTGCCTATGTGTTCTCTGGTTTCAAAATGTTTGATCAACATAACCAATTGCTACTACATACTGTTATTACTGAAATTACATTCACAAAATGATTCTGAAGCTAATGCAAGAGTGTCTGCATTGATAATGATGGTGGTGATAGTAGATGGGGAAAGGGCACTGTGCCACAGTCCTAGTTAATATGCCAGCTCATCCAAAAGTTACAGTTTTAAAACATCATATTTGAAGTAGTCCATTTATGAAATTCCATTAATTTTCAATTGCACCTTGTCTGTTTGTAGAAGGTTTTATGTACAGAGCAATACTTCCTCTGGAGGCTGATACATCTAGAACTATTTTCCTTCCCACCTGCTTATACTGTAATGTTCTGTATGGCATTCAGAGGATGGGAAAAGACCAAAAAGTTCATCATGATATATCCTGTCCAACAATTTTACTCCTGTGTTTTTTTTTCTGCACTGCACTGAAATTAAGTCTACTGTAGAAGCTCTATCCTCTGATCTGACAAAGACCTGCTTGGTCCAGATCCTTATTGCCTGAAGGATCTCTTAGCCTTATGGAGCCTGCCATCCCATCTCCATCTGCTTTACCAAGGCAAATATGCTTTCTGCCCCTACATACTTTACCATGTAAGGCACTTGGGAAACAGGGCATTTTCTATTGCACAATCAGCTACTTGGAATTCCTTGCTCATTTGTTTACAGAGCTTTCCCTTGGTGGAAGCCTTTAGAAAGGGACTTAGGTTTCATCCTTTGGAACAAGCCTTCGAAGGTAACTAGACTTTGAGAGCTTCAGGAGTCAATGCTTCTTTTCTTTTTCTTTTTTGTTATTACTTTATGCTCCTTTTGCTGCAGCCCCTACCTAAGGATGGAGCCCCCAGCCCCATCCCCCAGCATCCACCAGCCAGTGCTGACCAATACACCCATGGCTTACCCCTCCTAGTGGGGCTGGCGGGGTTCCCCAATCTCCACCAGAGACCAGATCCATTGTGGCCAGCACTGTGGCTAGCTGGGAGTGGGACCTGCTAGGCTCCCTTCGACATGCACCACAGCAACTCATTTTCTTCCTCCATTTTCTCCCCTGTGGAGATGAGTCATGTGATGACACCAGTGGAGGAACCATGCATGCATGGGCACACACTCCTCCAGGCATCTGACCGATCTCCACCCCCATCTGCAGCATCGGCATGCTGCCCATCAGCCTCTGCTAGGAGCCAATCATACACCAACCATTAGCAGCCCCCACCCCAGAGAAGGAAAGCAGTCCCTTGGATGCTTAATCCTTCTCCTCCCCCGCTGACCCCCGGTAACCCATGCTCATTCCTGAACATGGGTCATGCGCGTAGTGTGAAGTAAGGCATCTAGTGCCTCAGCCCTCAGCCAGGCTGGCTAATGTGTCTTTTCTTTAAGAAAGTGTGTGATATAGTATAGATTTCTACCACCGCTGCTTTCTTATTGCTGAATATTAAGTTGTTTGTTTTTGTTGTGTCAGTGTTTTATTGTTTGTGAGATTGTACACAGCCCGAAGTCTTAAAGATCAATGGCAAACCTTATATGATTCCCCCACAGGTGTTTCCTATGGCAGATTAATAAAGTTTAATATTTCAATTAGAAAAAATATTTCTCCAGTTGTCTTTTTTGATCATGCTGATAGTATTTGCCTTCATAATTGGACCTCATTGGGACAGTCAGCTTTGAGTTTTTTTCCAAGTCCAGTCAGCCCATGTCAGTTTTTGACATCATTTCATGAGTGACATCCAACAACTATGTGCATGAAAGTCTCAAGGATGTGTGCCAGCACATTTGCTTGCTTAGTAGATGCAGACAATGTTTTTCTGTCATCTGACTGAGTTAAAATCTCTTTTTTTTGTAACAGAACAAAAATATGTTTACGGTTCTATTTTCCTTGCTGTTTGGTTACATATTGCTAGAAATAACTGTTTCATCATGAAGCTGACATCCAGTTGGTCTCTGCCTATTGAAAGTGTTCTTTTTTCAATGTGCTCATTTTTTATACACATTGTTGTTCTGTGCAAGTAGACTGTCAAATGTCATACTGCAGAGTTTTATGTTAGATAGTTATCTAATTTAAATTACTTGCAGCTGTTGAAAAAAAAAACTCTGTGCCTCTACAGTTTTTAATTGAAATGGCTGACTGTTAGAAACCTTGTGTACTGTTTCAGCTGCAATTCAAGTCATCAGTATGATTTGAGTAAGACTGTCTATGATCGGGTGGGTTGATATTATGATGTTTATAATGACTAAAACAAATTTATATTTATTGCATGGCATATTATCTCTTTGCCAGTCTGGAGCTGCCACCGAAGAGTACAAATGAAAGTAATAGGTTGTAGTGTGAATTCTTGTCAACTTCAGTTGCACTTACATAGATACATAGATACATAGACAGTGTCAGCAGATAAGGGCCTATGGCCCACCCAGTCTGCCCATTTAAGTTTGTAAGTTCAGTTTGTTTTCCAGGAAGTCTGTTGCCCCTTACCCCTGACCTCCAGAATTCCTTTATGTCTATCCCATGCATTCTTAAATCCCGTGATTGTTTCAGCCCCCACCACTTCCTCTGGCAGGGTGTTCCACTTGTCCACCACCCTTTCTGTGAAGAAATTCTTCCTCATGTTTCCTCTGAATCATCCTCCCTCCAACTTCATCCCATGCCCTCTAGTCCTGGAACATCTTTTTCGCTTAAAAATAGTGCATTCCTGCACCCTGTTCCTCCTGTAAGATACTTGTATGTCTCTATCATATCCCTCTCTCCCTCCTCCTCCTCCAGGGAGTACATGTTCAGTGCCTTCAACCTGTCCTCATAGGACTTGTGATGCAATCCATGCACCATCTTTGTTGCCCTCCTCTGAACCTTCTCTACCCTGTCTATGTCCATACTAAGGTAAGGTCTCCAGAACTGCACAGTGTACTACAGGTGCGGCCCTCACTAGTGTCTTGTATAGTGGAATTATGACCTCTCTTTTCCTGCTGGTGATGCCCCTGCCTATGCATCCCAGCATCCTATTTGCTTTACCTGCTGCTGTCACACTGTTTCCTGCCTTGAGGTCATCAGAGATGATAACTCCAAGATCCCTTCCTGCTTGATGCATGCTATATCTCACCCCCAACTGATATATTGTGCCAGGTTTTGTGCCCCATATGCATTATCTTGCACTTCCTTGCATTGAATTTCAACTGCCAAACCCCAACCATTCTTCAAGTTTCTGCAGGTCCCTTCTCATTCTGTCTACACCCTCTGGTGTGTCTACTCTGTTACAGAGCTTTGTGTCATCAGCGAACAGTGAAATTCTGCCTTCTAGGTCCTGTGCAATGTCACTGATGAAGATATTGAATAGTACCGGTCCCAGCACTGATCCTGTGGTACCCCACTGGTCACTCTTCCCTCTGTGGAGTGACAGCCATTTACCACCACCCTCTGTGTCCTGCTGCCACAGTTACCTACCCACCCCACTACTGTCCTGCCCACACCCATATTCCCCAGTTTGTGCAATAGTCTTCTATGTGGCACAGTGTCAAAGGCCTTGCTGAAGTCCAGATAGCCATGTCCACTGCCCTCCCCTGATCCACCTCCCTAGTCACCCAGTCAAAATTCAATGAGGCTGGGTCTGACATGACCTTCCCCTGTGAAACCATGCTGCCTTGGGTCTTGTAGTCCATTGACAACCAGATGTTCCACCAATCTCTCCTTCAGTAGTGCTTCCATGATCTTCCCCACTACTGAGGTGAGGCTGACTGTTTGTAGTTCCCCGCTTCCTCTTTGTTCCCACTTTTGTATAAGGGGACTATATCTGATATCCTCCAGCCTTGGGTACCCCTGTTTCTAGTGATTGGCTAAACAGGATAGCAAGAGGTTCAGCCACCACCTCTCTTAGTTCTTTAAGGACCCTGGGGTGCACCCCATCTGGCCCCATTGCTTTATCAACTCTTATTACTTCCAGTTCCTTCAGGACCCTTTCTGTGTAAAGGACTTGTGTCCATTTCTGCACCATTCTCACCCTTGTACTCCATTCAGACCCATTACCTTCCTTCTCCTTAGTAAAGACTGAGCAGAAATACCTGTTCAATATGTCAGCTTTACTGTTGTCATCCTCCCACAGTCCCATCCTTCCCCTTCAGTCTCACTATCCCTCCTTTGCCTTTCTTTTTTCACTTATGTACCTGTAAAGGTTTTGTCCCTCTACCCACTGATTTTGCAATGTGTTTTCTGTCTGAGCTTTGGCTTCCCTTACTGACCTCCCTGCCTCCCTTTGCTTCTCCTGGTACTTCTCTCTATCCCCTTCTGCCTGTGTCTTTTTGTATTGCATGAATGCAATCTTTTTGGCATTCACTTTCTTTGCTACCTCTTTGGAAAACCATAATGGTCTCCTCTTCCTTTTCCTCTTGCTAACCTGCTTAATACATAATTCTTTTGCTCTTGTAATCCCCATTTTAAATACTTCCCACTGTTCCTCAACCCCTGATTCCTGTCCCATTCCCCTTAATGCCTCTTTCAAGTATTTCCCCATTTTCCCAGAGTTTGCCCCCCTAAAATCCAGGATACGTGTTTTTGTGTGGTTAGGTTCTGCTCTTTCTGTGATTTCAAACCACAGTGACTGGTGGTCACTGTTCCCCAGGTGCTCCCCACTCTTACCCCATCACACTGTCCCTGTTTGTGAGCACAAGGTCCAGTATTGCCTTCTGCCGAGTTGGTTCCATGACCAGTTGCTTGAGGAAGGCACCCTGAAGGGAGTCCAGGATAAATCTGCTCCTAGTTGATGCTGCTGCTGGGATGCTCCAGTCCATGTCTGGAATATTGAAGTCTCCAACCAGTACTACCTCACCCTTGTCTGCCATCCTCTGGATGGCTAGCATCAGTTCCTTATCTGTTTCTTCCTCCTGGGCTGGTGGTCTATAGACCACACCTGTACACTTCTCAGTGGTAACACCAAACAACAAAAAATTGGGACAATAGAGTTGCTAGTTTGCAATATGTATGCATGTATTATGTATATAATTTCATTAGTGAGTTGGTAACAGTACTTTAGAATGAAAACAGTCTCTCTCGGTTGCAGTTCAAACTTCACTCCATGCTGTATTCAAATGAATTCAATGGGCACTTACTAATAGGATTGTAGTGTGCTGTCATGCAATAAATTAGTTGTGATTCTACTTTTGAGACCCAGGGGTCTATCACAGTCTGATTTACTGCCTAGCACACTGCTACTTATTTTGGATTGGTGGTGGTGGTGTTTATGGGTATTAAATTGAGTTGGAGACCACAGGAACTCGGTGATAATAATGTAACCATACAGGCACCATTACTATACCTGTTTGTGTAGATCAGCACAAGAATGCAGACATTGAACCTGATGCTGTTGATTATATGGTAATGCTGCTGGTCAAAAGTTACAAACCAGCCAGACTGCAATGTTTCAGTTTCATCTATGGCCTCATTGCACATGTATATTAAGGAGACCATCTCATGACATACTGTGCTGTAGCACATATTACAGGGTGAAATATTTAGTCTATATTGAAGTGCTCGTACACACTACTACAATGCACCCCCCCAGCTGACTCTTATATAAGACAATTGCAATTAGTTAATAAAAATGTTAGTCTTCAAAGTTAATTTTATGTTTGTGGAACTAATGAGAGAACACAGTGCAGAGGATTGTGTGTTAGTATGACATAAAAAAATCTCATGATTACTGACACTTCCTCTTGCTCTATTATCCCCTTTCCTATTATTAACTAATTTGAAATTAATACTGGTGGCATTTCATCATCAAGAATGTGAGTGTGAATATAAGAGTACCATAGTGCCAAACTGAATTAAGACAATGGTAAAAGTTACAGTCTCAGAAATGTATCTTTGATTAGTTGCATTGTATGGCTCAGTACACCAAGATAGTAACCAGTGTTCACGAATGGGAGAATAACTATGAAAAATCATGATTCTGGCCCAAATTTTCCAAATTCTATTGTCCCGGATTCCCCCATTTTCCCTCACAAAAAGACAGAGACCATTGTTTGTTGTTGTGCTCAGATCTGGCAATTAATTTATTTATATATCATAATTCCATGTTCCAGTTTATCATCTTTTATTATTATATCTCTCACAATTTCATTTATTTCCATCCATATATCCATCTCTGATCATCCCTCTTTCTTCCTCTTTTTCTCTCCCCAGGCGAGAACCTGGGTGCCTTCTTCTTCTTCTCCTTTTCTGTTAGGTAACGGTGAAAACCGAGGCCGCTTTCTTCCTTCTGCTTCTTCCTCTTTTCATCTTAATCCTTTTTCTTTCCCCCCTCCCCTCCTCCCCCCCTTTTCCCCACTAGCCAGTCTCCAGCTTGCGTTGGATGACTGGCTTCCCCCAACTAAGGGTCCTGTCCCCCTTTCACCTCGGAGAGACCCCTCCAAGCCTTCTCTTCCTTTTTTTTTTATACATTTTTTGCATGTCTCTTCCATGCTTCTATAAAACCCATCGTTTCTGTATTAAGCATATCTATGGCCAGATCTGACAAGTGGACACCGTCTAACCTATAGAAATCTTCTACCCACTCTTCCACCTCCCGCAATAGTACTTGTCCTCCCATTTTTCTCACCAGTGTCCCTACCCTTCTGTTCATCTTTTTTCTGGCCCTATCCACAGCTCTATGGCTATGCTCCAGTCTCCAAACCTTCCTTGGTATCATGTCCGACCAGGTCAGACATACCTTAGGCCACCACTGCTGTACTGTCTCTAAGTCCCTTTTTATCTGCATATATGTGTCTACCCATGGCTTGCCCCCAAGGTCATTACCCCCTAAATGAATAATAATTAAGTCTGGAGTGGGTTGCCGCTCCTTCAGCTCTTTCAAGGTGGGGAGCATGTAGACAAGTGGTTTATTTCATCCTATGTGAATGTTGTTTTTCTCATTTTGAAAATTTAATAAACTTGAATTTCAAAAAAAAAAGGTGGGGAGCAGCTGTGCCCATCTCATCCCTCGAATGCCGCGCCATACCAATTTTCTTTGTTTCACCTTCTGGTAAAGCTGCTTTCCCCCAGCCTTTTTCTCAGCTCTCCTTTCTGCCCAATAAATATAGGAGTGGCCGCAGCTCCAGACTTCTGTGATCCTTCCTCTTCCTATAGGGTTTAAACAGAATAGATATTTTATTTATGATCTTATTTCTCACCATCATATCATCTCTCCCTTGTCACCCTGCCGTGGCTCCCCGTCTGTCACAAACATAAGCGATACGTTAGTCTCCACACTGCAGTGTTCGGATGTATCTTTTATAACTGGCAGACCGCCAGTGCCCCTTCTCCAAAATATTACTCACCGTCTCCCCTGCCGCTGCCCACTGTAAGGCAGCCCCTATCCGTAAGGAGTGGGAGGAATAATTAACCGGTTCCTCCCCCAGGAATTGCATGCCCCTCTTGAGTAATGCTGTGACTTGACAATTAGTGACTCTGCTTCCATCCCCATGCAGAAATAATTTTCCTGTCCTATTTCCACACTCTGCAGCGAAAGCCCACAAAGCCTGTACTGGGCACACTGTGCCCTCTACATGTTTCTTTAGTGTTACCATGCAACCCTGACCCCTTTGATCTGTCTTTGACCTCTTAATCATGACCTGTATTTCCTTCATCCCCCAAATTACATCTTCCCATTCCAGTCCCCCTTCCCTGTCTTGCCTGCCTTGGCCCACCACTTGGCTCACTCTCATGGCCCCGGAAAATATTACCACATAAATTGTGTGGAATAACTGGGCCTTGGCCTTTGATCTGCATATTGCTGGCAACACACACTTCAGTTTCACCAGCCACTGCTCCCCTATTCTTCTCCTATTATCCACCATCCCTTGCTTTAACCTACCCCATCCTTGCATCATTCTTCTAATGAACATTGACTTCGTTGGGTCCTGCCATCTTTTTAGACTGCAGATCACACTAATCCCTGCCAAGTAGACCCCCATTGTGGCGTGGGCTGTCCCCTTCTGCCACTGCTCCATGGTAAACTTCCCCAACTGTTCTTCTGTGAGTGGCCTACTTACCTCCATGTGGTGAGTTGCCCTGAATTTTTGAAACACTCGCCAGGCCCCGTCGTAGGCCCTCAGAGTCTGTGGCGCCCATGAACTGTGGAACAACATTTCTGCTCCTTCTTGCCAACGTCCCATATGTTTCATTGGTATGGGCGTTTTTTGCTCCTCTGCTGTTGGTGCCAGCCTCCGGAAATGATCCAGCTGCAGACGGGAAAGGCTGTCAGCCAGGGTGTTGTGTACCCCCTCTATGTGTTTCGCTCTGAATGACATGTTCAACTGCAATGCCCTTAGCACCAGGAGTTGCAAAACTTGCATGACTGTTTCTGACCTGGCTCCCCTGTTGTTCAAGACCTCTACCACTGCTGTATTGTCACACCAGAATGTTAATTTTGATCCCATAATTCTTCTCCCCAAACCAGGGTGCATGCCCAGATGGGCATGATCTCTAACAAGGTTATGTCCACCTTACCGTCCCTCACCCAATCTGAAGGACAGGGCTCTGCAAACCATCTGCACCTCAGATAGCCTGTGTAAAGATCAAGGTCTGTGTTACGCACCCATTCCTCTTGCCAGAAAGAGCAGCCATTATATTCCCTAAGGAATTCCTCCCATACTTTGAAATCCTCCTTGACTCCCTTTGTCATGTCTACCCAATGGTGTGGCCTGGTCATTCTGGCTGTGACTCTTGCTAGCCTCTTTGTGAAAGCCCTCCCTGGCCCAATAGCCCTACATGTGAAGTTCAGATGCCCCAATACTTGTTGTACCTGCTTTAGCTGTACCCTCCTTCTACTGGTATGTATCTTAATCAACTCCTTCAGTTTTCTCACTTTTCTGTCCGGTAACCAAAATATTTCCCCCCCAGAGCATCTATCTCAACGCCCAGGAACTCTAACACCCTACTGGGCGCTTCTGTTTTTTCAGGCGCCAGTGGGACCCCTAGTTCCTGACACAGCTGTGGGAAACTGGCTAACATTCTTTCCGTTTCTCTTTTCCCACTGCCTATGAAAAGGAAATCATCCAAACAGTGAATCACTGTTTTATAACCAGCCCTTTCTTGGAATATCCAATGCAAACATGTGTTAAAGGCTTCGAATGTGGCGCATGCTATAGAGCAACCCATGGGCATGGCTTTGTCGAAATAGTACTGTCCCCCAATTTTAAACCCCAACAGGTCCCAATCCTCTCCTCTAACCGGAAGTAATTTGAAAGCTGACTCTATGTCTGTCTTAGTCATCCATGCATCTGCAGTTGCCCGGATAATCCAGACTGCATCTTCCAGGGTGGAATATGTCACTTTACTATATTCCTCTCCGATAAAATCGTTCGCCGACTCACCTTCAGGAAAGGATAGGTGATGAATCACCCTAAACTCCCCTTCTTGTTTTTTGGGAACCAAACCTAATGGGGAAATCCTCATGTTCTCCAATGGGGGGTGTCATATGGTCCCTCTATTCTCCCTGCTGCCTTCTCCTTCTCTATCTTCTGTTGTAACATGTCTTCCCTCTCTCTCACTGAACCCAGATTGTTTGCCTCTCTGGCCTGTCTTGGTCCTTCACACAGTAGTGAAAACCTGTGTGAAAACCTTTTTTAATCATTTCTGCTGTTTTCTTATCTGGGTATCTGTCCAACCATTCCCTCCATGCCTCTATCCTGTTAGGGGTTTTAGCTGCTCTAAATTGTTCCACTGTCCTCATTTCGTTTTCCCCACCAGCTTCCCCCCCCTCTGGCTGATGCCCGGCCTTGTTGGTCAATGATTTTAGCTCCCTCTATTTGCATGTCCCCTACCCCTCCCCCTCTGTTCCATGTCTGGCCTTTATACCCCTGCCCTTCCAAAAAACTGTTGACCTGACCCTGCCCCCAGTTCCTTGTGTTTCCTGGACCCATGTCATCCTGCATCTGCCCTGGATTGATCCCCCACATTTTGAAGCGCATGCCAAAAACGACATTGTGTTCATGAGCAAAAGGCCCTATTGTAGGCCCAGCAACATCTTTGTAGCATGGTACCTTTTTTTTAAAACTCTCCCTCCGGCGTGGACTGATCGGTTACGTAATCTGTCCATAAATCTAGCTGTTTCGTGTCCCATTGTACATCCCCATATGTGGCCATTCTTTGCTGGAAGAATTCATCATAGTATATCCAACCCACACCCCCTTTTGCTTTTGCTCTCCTTATTATCAGGGAGTATGTGATGAGTGGGATGCCCAACTCAGGCCTTCTTTCCAATACTATGGCTGAGAATGTGGCGAAACCTATGAACCACCCCTCCCAAGTCTTCCCTTTAGTGAATTTGTCCTGCTCATTCTTGCCTAACAAAACCACTGCAGCTGCCATTTCACTTTTCCCTATATTCTCTATTTCTTCATATTTCGCAGCTGTGTCCTGGCTTACTAAAGCAAAAATATCCACATACTCTCCCTTCCATATTTTTTCTTTTGTGGTCAACGGTACTTGTTCACCCACTGTCATCCCTGGAGCTCCTAACTCCCTTGTTCCTTTTCCTTCCTTTACAACTCCACCTTCCTTCTCCTTCACCACCTCTTCTCCTGCCCTAATCTCGACTAGTGCAGTCTCCATCTGGCTCAAGCCCCCCGAACCAAGTGCCGAAATGATCTGACCCATGTAGTCCTTGATGCTGTCACCAAGGGAGCCGGACGCATTACCTGTGACCTTATCCGTTCCTTGCTGCCTGCTAGCATCCTGCTGTCCCAGCATGTTTCCCTCTGGGTGAAGGGTTGGTAGACCTACTAGCGGCTGTGGAGGAACCACTGTATGCTGGGGATCCAGACTGGACTCCCCTGGGGGAACCACCACCTGGCCCTTGGGAGTTACTGACAGGGCCGGGTCTCCTGGGTGCAGAGGTACTGGATTAGCTGCCTTGGTTGGCCCCACCATCTGTGGTTTTGCCCTGGTTGGGCTGTGTGGCTTCTCCGCTGGCCGCTTCCCTCTGCTCCCTTTACCCTTCCTCGCTTTCCTTTTCTCTCCAGACTTCCCTGGTTCCTCCCCTTCCACCAACTCCCACATCCTATTGGCCTTTTCAGCCAGCTCCATTATCACCTTGTAGGCATCTCCCTTCGAAGGCCTGCTATTCTTGAGTGCCATGATCTCTGCTTTGTCACTTGCAAAAATGCTGGAAAAGAAAAGAACCTTATTTAAAACAGAAATATGGGGGCCGTAACCTGAGAGACCAGGCCCACCTCACCGATAGGCAGCCTCCAACTGAGATGCATCTGCTCCCCCTTTTTTGGGGGGGGGACCTGGCCCAAAATGGTGTGCTGCATCCCTTTGCATGTCTGGACCCAGTTTTCCCAGTCGTCTGGTCGCTCCCCATCGCCCCTTGCTAGGCCCCCCGCGGCAAGCCCCTCTTTCCATTTTTTGGCCCCCCAGGTGTCCTCTCCTCTGGATCGCTAGGCCTCTTGTCACTAGGCCCTCTTGGCCAACCGACTCGGGCCTCTGCTCCCTCTTGGTCTGTTCCCCCTCCACCCCGGTGTGTGACGTCACGCCGTGTGGCCGCTTATGTTTTTTTTAATAAAAAACTCTCCTTGCTTCTCCAGCCCTCCACATGCACATGCTTCCCCCCTAGCGTGTGGCTTCACACCACCTGTCCGCTTCATCGACGCCCCCCAGCTTGCTTGGCCTGTCCTTCAGGCCCTTAAATGAAAAGCCCCTTTTTCACTGCGCTAGCCCCACTGGGCCATAGGGCAATGAACCCGGTGCTGTTCCCCCGGTCAGCCCCCTTTTCCGTCTCCCAAGTCACACACACGGTCGTCAGCGTGCTACCAGCCAGGCCGCGCTGCTCTTACTGCTTCTTGGGTCCCGGGCCCCCGACATTCTTTTCCAGCTCAGTTTGTGATCAAACCCCCGTTGGCAACCCCATCTCTCAGAAGCTGCAGGCCCAACGACTTCCCATTACACACCACGCCCTGCAGGGCCTCAAAGCCTGCTACCCCTCGTGTCTCGTACTCACTTAAAAAACAGCAAATGCCATCATTCCCTCTCTTCCCAAGCATTACTCCCTCCCCCTGCTTCCCATGCAGGCTCCCCTGCATAACCCCCCCCCAGCAGTGCTCTCATAGCCAGTGTGGGCTTCGCTGTAAACCAGTTTCCAGCCCTTCAGGCTGCTCCTTCCAGTCTGCTCACCACTGTGCCTCTGAACAAGCGGGCGTCTGCCCTGCCATCTGAAAAACAATACTCAAAACCACGTGGCACTCTCGCCCCACCGATGGCCTTTTCCAGCCTGCTTTCCACCCAAAACTACCTTCTGCCTTCCAATGGCCACCAAAAAACCTATTTAAACAAAATGGGTGTTTTGCCCTGCCGACAAGAAACCACAAAACATGTGGCACTCTCGCCCTTCCCCAACTAGCCACAAAAAACCTTGTTAGCAAACAGGCCTCTGCCCAGCCGACCGAAAACAGCCATAACACCGTGTGGTGCTCTCACCCTTCCCCTCGACCTCCCTTTGGTCTCCTTCTCCACCTAAAGGGTTACTTTCAGCATTCACAACAGCCTACAAGTCTTTTAAACACACAGGCACCGATCTCGCCCCCTAGCAATGTTCTCTCTATTTCCATAATGCTTTTCTTTTTTTTTTTTAAATTGAGGCATAAACAGTACACAATCTGAGGTTTTCTACCTTTTCCTTTTACCCACTCATAATGACCATAACAAAATTCAAACAACACAACCTTCTACTTTGCAGTCAGAGAAACCACCCCTGCACCACAAGGGCAGCTTTTTTTTTTTTAAAAAAAAAGAGGGTTATTCCTGACAACTGTTCACAATAACCTACCACAGATTCACTGCCTAACCATGATATACTTGTCCCTATCATTCATATATTTAAAGCCCCCCTTTTTTTATGAAAGTCTCTTGCTGCTTACCTGACCAAATCCCCAACCTTTGTTCTGATGCCAATCTGATGTGCTGCAGTTCAGAATAATCAAAACTCCAGCAAAAGTGGCTGAACCACTTCTGTGCTGTCCCTTATGTACCTCCACTTGCCCCTCCCCTTCCTGTTGCTTGTCCATTGTTCTATCCCCGGGCCCCTCCCCTTCCTTCCCCCCTCCCCTTCTGAGCACACCATCCTGATGAAAAGGGGAAGGGGTGCACCAGGACAACCTGGTATGCCCCTTAAAGGGCAAACTCCATTGTGGAGAAAAACTGTACTACATTTATTAACAGTGCTGTTTTTCAATTCCATATTGCAACCAAGCATATGAACTATGAGAATCTGACCATAAACATTTCAAGAAGTACAGTATATGAAAAATAAAATAAAAAAATGTCACATTATAGAATGTCCTCCCCTTCCCAAATGAATGTAATTATAATTAATGTAATACATGATGTAATTATACAAAAGCAAGCAATGGGACACAACAGTGTGTTGGCTAGTAGTGATCACTGCAACCAAGTGGTGTAATGAGGCCTGTGATGAATAGTCTAGTACCATATTGTTCCTTGAGTTTCAGTAATTAAAGTACTGCTGTAACAACAAAGAAGATCATGCTCACGCACACTCAGGAACTGCACAAATATGTTTGGTTATCCGATTCAAAAATGTTTATTAAAACTACATATCAGCAGCACATTCAAGCAATGACAAACATTTTCAAGCTGACCTCATTCTCTTCTTCAAGGCATAAATTGGAGGCTTGATACCTATTATCTTTATAAAGTGATCAATTAAAAAGATACACACATGCCACACATAAAAGACATGTAATGGATATAAATGTTACAAGCCCCTAGAATATCCACATACAAAATACAAATTCAATGAATGAAAATTCACAGCAATACATAAACCCCTCACCCCACCCACCCCTGGAAATAGTTCCTTTATACCTGGGGTTCTGACATCATTTCCTCAAGAGTGCAAGGTGCATATCACTGTCATATCCTCTCTAGCACACTGCACTGACAATATAAGCATACACATTGTATAATATATATATTTCTATATAACAAACCAATCACACACACACACAAAAAGTAGATAAACATGGGGAGTAGTACAATGTAATGGCTGTGGGGCAGCAGCTTCGGAGTCTTTCTGGAGGCTGAGATGCTGCCCTATTTGCAGACAACTTTCTGCCCTGAGGAGGAAGTTGCCCATCTTCAGGCCATGCTGGACAGTAGTAAGGGAACCTTCCCCCAGGCCACACTGGATGGTAGGAAGGGAACCTCCCCCATCCAGGGAACACCAGAGCCACCATCACTACCTCAGAGGTTGTGAAGAAAACACAGCAGTTGGACCACAGTGGGCTCAGGAAGGGTGAGGATGGTGAAACAGAGGCACACCCAGTCAGTTGTTCCACTCAACAATCCATACACCATTCTGGGGGAGCATAGCTCCCCTATGGATGCACCCACAGAGGAGACTAAGGAGGCTGAGGACAGCTGTCACAAGGGAGGCCCACAGGAAGGAAACAGAGGACACCACAAGGAAAGGAAGCAGCTCCTGGTGGGGGACTCAGTTATTAGGGGGATAGAACTGGGGGGAGCAGGGAAAACTGAAGTAAGGTGCCCGCCTGGTGCCATGGCTTGGAGGGACAGGAAGCGCATCCTCAGGATCACAGGAACAGCTTCACGGGAGTCTGAGTTGGACGTCATTGTCCACCTAGGGACAAATGACTTGGCTCATCATGAGATTAGAGCAGTGCAGAAGGACTTTGTAGAATTGGGGAGGGGCCTAAGGCAAGTAGCACACACAGTATCCTTCTCAGAGGTGCTGCCTGTCAATGGCATGAGTGAGGCGAGGGTACTTTGCACCATGCAGTTTAATGAATGGTTGAAAAAATGGTGTGGAGCACAGGGGTTTGGCTTCATTGGGGACTGGGGTTCCACCTGGAGGGACACCAGCCTATACTGGGAGGATAGTCTGCATCTGTCCAGGATGGGAACTAGTCTTTTGAGCAATCGCTTTAAATGCTTCATTGGCAAGCTTTTAAACTAGTCAAGGGGGGAGGCACTGATAAGCAGCAGGAAAATCCCAGCCTCCCCCTACAAAACAGGGTACTAAATGAGAAAAAGACCAAGGTAGAAAGGTCAGTGGGGGATGCTGCAACAGAAGGTAAAGCCATCAAAAAATGGAGAGCAATGAGTACCAATGCCCGTAGTCTGAGCAACAAGCTTCCTGAATTAGTGGCCTTGATGGAGGAGGAACATCTGGATATCGTGGCAGTCACAGAAACATGGTACACACAAAACCATGACTGGGATGTAAACATACCAGGATACACTATCTACAGGAGGGACAGGGAGGGTAAAAGAGGAGGAGGAGTAGCTCTTTACATAAGGGAAGGAATCAAAGCAACAGAACAAAAGGGTAAACAGGGAGGAGAAGAAGCACTGTGGGTAAATTTGGAGACCGCAATGGCACCACAATACGCATAGGGTTATACAGACTTCTCTCAGGGGAGGAAATGGGCAAGGAAATGATAGAAAGTATACTTAGAATGGCATAAAAGGAAGATATTGCTGATGGGTGATCTGAATATGCCAGATGTTAACTGAGTGCAGTTGCAGCAGCCACTTCTAAGAGTGGGGCTATTCTAGATGCCCTACAGGGGCATGCCTTAGACAACTAGTATTGGAGCCCACTCGAGGGAGCAATCTTAGACCTGGTTCTCTCAAATGGAGATGAAGAGAGGATCACAGATGTAGAAGTGGGTAGCCATCTGGGAACTAGCGACCATCGAACAGTATGGTTCACAATAAACACAGCAATAGAGTCAAGCCATACAAAGACAAAGGTACTGGGTTTAGGAGGCTGACTTTGTCAAGATGGGTGAGTGCCAAGGAATGCACTAGCAAATGGGCAGGAAGGAGGTGGAAGAACAATGGGGAATAATAAAACTGCCATCACAGAGGTATCAAACCTTGTGTAAAGCAAATAAACAAACGAAAGAGGTAAGAAACCACAATGGTTCTCAAAGGAAGTGGCAGTGAAGGTTCAAGAGAAAAAGAAAGCATTCAGGAAGTACAAGGAATCACAGAAGGAACAGGACAGATAACTATATCAGTTAAAGCAAAAGGAAGCTGGGAAGGCAGTCAGATCAGCAAAGGCCCAAACTGAGGAAAAGATAGCCAACTCAGTTAAGAAGGGGGATAAAACCTTTTATAGGTACATCAGGGAGCGAAGGAAGACCAAGGTAGGGATAGTGAGACTTAATAAAGGGAGGGAGGGTGGGCAGAGGGTGACTGTGAAAAGGCAGAGATACTAAACAAATATTTTTGCTCAGTATTTACAAAGGAAGAGGGGGAGGTACCTAAAACAAACAGTAGAAACACTCTGGATACAGAAGTTGATACCAGCCCATTTACAGAAGAAAGGGTTCTGAAAGAACTCTTAAAACTGAAGGTGGACAAAGCAATGGGGCCTGATGGGATTCATCCCAGAATTCTAAAAGAACTAAGGGTAGAACTAGTGACATCACTGACTACCCTCTTTAACAAATCATGGGAGGATGGGGTGGTACCCGAGGACTGGAGGAGGGCAGATGTGATTCCCCTTCACAAAAGTGGGAGCAAGGCAGAAGCAGGAAACTATAGACCTGTTAGTTTAACCTCAGTGGTAGGAAAATGATGGAATCACTTCTGAAGGAAAGAATTGTTAAATATCTAGAGGCCAGAGGGCACAGCACCCAAGGCAGCATGGATTCACAGCGGAAGGTCATGCCAGACAAATCTGATAGATTTCTTTGACTGGGTGACCAAAGTAGTTGATCAGGGAGGGCTGTGGACATGTTCTACCTAGACTTTAGCAAGGTATTTGACACAGTCCCGCACAAAAGATTAATATACAAGTTAGCCAGCCTGGGAGTGGGTCCCAAGATGACAGCCTGGGTAAAGAATTGGCTGGAGAATAGGACACAGAGAGTAATAGTAAATGGAGTCCACTCTGAAAAAAGGGGGGTTAGTAGTGGGGTACCGCAGGGTTCAGTATTAGGACCAGTCCTCTTCAATGTCTTTATAGGTGACATTGCAGAGGGACTGGAAGGAAAAGTATGTCTCTTTGCAGATGACACAAAGATCTGCAACAGAGTTGATGCACAGGGTGGGGTGGAAAGGATGAGAAGGGACTTGGCAAGGTTAGAGGAATGGTCAAATGTATGGCAGCTTAGATTCAATGCTAAGAAGTAGGTAATGCACCTGGGAAACAAAAACCCAGGGAAGAGTACACAATGGGGTGAGATACTAACAACAATAAAATGTAAAGGGACCGGGGGTAGTCAATCGGATGACCTCAAAGGTGGGCAAGTAATGTGAGAGGGCAGCAAGGAGGGTTGGGGGATACTGGGATGCATAGGAAGAGGCATCACCAGTAGAAAACAGGAAGTTATTATCCTCTGTACAGACAGCTAGTGAGACCCCATCTGGAGTACTGCGTGCAGTTCTGGAGACCCAATCTCTGCAAAGACACAGACAGGATGGAAGCTGTCCAGAGGAGGGCAACTAAAATGGTGCAGGGTCTGCACCGGAAGACATATGAAGAGAGACTTAAGGAGCTTAATATGTATAGCCTCGAGGAAAGGAGGGAGGGGGGACATGATAGAAACTTTCAAGTACCTCAAGGGAATCAACAAAGTCCAAGAGGGTAGCATCTTTCAAAAAAGAGGTGTGCAAGAACAAGGGGACACAATTTGAAGATAGAAGGGGTGGCTCAGAGGTAATTTAAGGAAGTATTTTTTTTACAGAGAGAGTGGTGGATGTATGGAACGGCCTTCCAGAGGAGGTTGTGGAGTCACAAACAGTGGTGGAGTTCAAGCATGCATGGGACAGTCATAAGGCAATTCTAGGGGGTTGGGGTAGGAAGAAGTAGGCTGCTGGTTAACTAGGATCTGCAGCTTATCCATCAGGTAGGGAAATGGGCAGTCTGGGTGGGCCAAGCTGTCCTTATCTGCCGTCAAATTCTATGTTTCTATGTTTCTATGTAAATTGTTAGTGTATACTGTTAAATCATGTGTGTGTATTAATTTATTTATATTGCTGTGAAATTTTATTAAAAGTACCTCTGCAGGCTATGTTTAGTTTTCATAATTACATTAACAAATTACAAAAAATTCATAATTGCATTCTTGATTACAGTTTGAATGACCCATTAATTTACTACTATGTACTTGAATATACATTTACACTTTTTGGTAGGTGTACTTATGGTCATTGCATCAACATATCATCAGAAATTGAGAATTGATTCTGTAATTCATGCATTGTTGAATGCCATGTGAAGAAAGAATTAAAACAAATTAAGTGTATTACACTACATCCAGGATTCAGATCATGTTGTATGGATCAATATGTGCTAAGAGCCAGCTTAAATAAATGTATTTATCATGATGGGCTTATTGGTGATGAAGTGACTATTGATGAGTAAGTTAAAAATAAATATGACAACTGATATTTTAATCGATAATTCCTTTCTTTCTCTTTCTAATGACACTTAAGAGAAAGACACATCCTTTGTTAAGTATTGTGGCAGTCTGGTCATTCTCATACTCTTCCTGTAATACTGTTGCAAGATCTGTTAATACTCCATTAATAGCAATGTCTCTGCTTATATATTCTTTTTTGGGAATCTTTAAATTGCCTTCTCTGTGGGGTAGTTTCAATACAGTAACCTGGTCTTTGCTCAAGGTCACAAGAGCATCACTCTATGTCACAGCTAATCAGATCTTACTTTATAAACAGTATACGGTAGCTGTGGTCTTTCCCTTACTGACAAAAATAATGATATGTAAGCAACAAGGAATGATGGGGCACTGGTTGTATAAACAATAAGGCTCAACAGGATTTGGATATTATTATGTTCACCCCACTGTCAGAGGTGCTGGTTCTGCCCTTTTTCTTATATAAGTTTGGCCAGTAGGCAACTTAAAAAAAAATTCTAAAGTTTTAAAAGCCAAAAAATATACTAAAATGTTGCAAACTCATTTTACATATTATGTTTGCCACACGGTCAGAGGGCTAGTAAGGTAAGAGGCAAAGCCCCTGACTGTGGGTTAAACCTAGCACAACTATTACCCCCTGAGTGCCTTATAGGATAAATAAGATCAGCTTACCAGGTTACAACAACTCACACACACACGCACACACACACACACACACACACACACACACACACACACACACACTGTTTTTATGTAACTTTAATAAATTAATCATTTACTGTATGTGTTAATAATAATAATAATATTAATATCTTTATTTTTTATGGTGCCTTTCAAATATCAAGACACTTAACAAAGTTTAAAATCACATATCAGATATCCCAGCAACATTAATTATAAAAACAACTAATACCATTACACAGTCATTCGCCAAATATTTGGTGCCATAAATATGTTTTTAAAGCTCCCTTAAATCCCTCTATGGTCATGCACCCCCATAACCAATGGAGTAGAGAATTCCAAAGGGTTGGGGCTGCATGCATAAATGCTTGGTCCCCAGAAGATTTCAAACACACCCTTGGAATCTCTAGCAACCCCTCGTCAGCTGAGAGGAGCGATTGCCCAGGGCAGTAAGGAACCAGAAGCTCTTTCAAGTAGTCCGGGCCCAGTCTGTGTAGGGCTTTAAAAGTCAGAAGATGGACTTTGAAGGTGATCCACCACTGTTCTGGCAACCAATGCAGTCCGCGCAGCACCGGTGAAATATGACAGGACCAGGGAGTTCCCGTCAAAAGCCGGGCCGCCGCGTTCTGCATTAGCTGCAGGCAATGGATTTCCAGCCCCGGTAGCCTTAGGTAAAGGGGGTTGCAGTAATCTAAGTGAGAGGACACAAAGGTGTGGACCAGTGTAAGAAGATCACTGGATGGAACTAGGTGCTTAATCCTGGAGATATTTCTCAGATGATATAAAGAGTATTTGACGACATCCGACACCTGCGAATGCAGGGTCAGCCCTTCATTGAAAATTACCCCCAGGTTTTGCACCCATTCAGAGGTCAGGAGTGATAAGCCCCCAAGAAAAAGTCCTGAGAGTGAACCAACCTCCAGCCCCCCTATCCGGCCTGCCGGGTCCACAACCAGCACCTAGGTCTTTTCCGAGTTCAGATTCAGCCAACTGGAATCCATTCACTCCTGGATTTCTGCCAGGCAGCTATTAAAGACCTAGAGGGCTCCATCCTGGTCAGGTGCAAAAGAAAGGTAGAGCTGGGTATCATCAGCATAGCAGTGAATCCTTAGCCTATACCTGCTTACGATGTATTCGAGGGGCAGCATGTACACTGCGAACAACATGGGGGACAACACTGAACCCTGAGGAACCACACTTAACAGAGAAACTGGATCTGACCAATGAACCCCAGACACCACTCTCTGATTTCTTCCTGTGAGGAATGATGTAAACCACCTGAGGACTATACCCAACAGTCCACAGATGAATCTCAGGTGACCAAGTAGGACTCCATGGTCCACAGTGTCAAATGCTGATGAGAGATCCAGAAGAACTAAGATGGAATGGCTCTTCCAATCTCTAGCCATCAGGAGATAATTGAGCACCTGAACCAGTGCTATCTCAGTACAATGTCTCTTTTGAAATCCAGACTGGAGGAGTTCATAAATGTCACGGATGGTCAAATAGTTCTCCAGCTGTACAGCCACTACTTTCTTAATCACCTTCCATAAAAAGGGACGGTTAGAGATTAGTCTGTAGTTTGCATGGCAGTCTGGGTCCAAAGAAGCTTTCTTCAAGAGGGGTGTTACCACTGCCTCTTTCAGGGAGCTGGGAAACTCACCTGTTTCCAAGGAGCACCAGACTATCCGTGCTTGGACCGGACTGATGTAATCAATACAACCCAAGATCAGGGAGGTTGGTTCTGGATCCAAACTACAGCACGTAGGGCGCGACTCTGGACAATCTGCATAACATCCATGAACTCCGGTTGATCAAAGGTACTCCAGGAAAGCTGAGAGGCAGTGGCCTCATGCTGATCCAAAGCAGTGCCCATAGAGTGTGCTGGTTGGAGTACTGCCCTGATGTCAGCCACCTTAGTCACAAAGAATCGAGCAAGTTCATTGCACTCTACTTGATAAAAGGCTTTTCGGACTTGTAGACAGGCTGGGTTGCACAGTCTGTCCACAGTTTGAAGCAGCTGAGCTGGTCAATTCTGAGCAGCTGCAATCTCCCCAGACAGGAACTCTGCCTTCTTACGGGTGATTTCAGATTGATAGACTTGATAATGGTCCATCACTCTAAGGTGGTCGGCATCAAGGGTGGATTTCTTCAGCAACACTCTAACCTTCGTCCCAGTCACCGCATCTCCCTCAGAGTCCCATCAAACCATGGGATTGAGGGTAAAAGAGAGAGAGAACAAACATGGACAGAAGCAATGACATCCAAGGCCACCAAATGGCTGAATTATAAGCCACCACAGGGGCCTCTGGGTCACTGTTTGTCACTGGGATGGACGAATGGTCAAGTACCACTGCCAGGCCTTCAGAGCTTACATCTCGTAAAGGGTGGTAGCTGACCATCTCCACTGGGGTAGACATATGAAGAGGGCTACTGAAACTGAACCCCACATTGTAGTGATTGAACCATCCAACTGGTTCCACCCCCAAGTCAGAGGCTTCAATCCCCAGGAGGAAAACTAAGTCAAGAGAGTGACTGTGTTTATGAGTAGCAGTGAAAACAACCTGTGTGAGGCCCAGAGATGTCATTAACTGGGGGAAGTGCTGTCCAAATTGTGAGAATTCATCATCGACCCAGGCATTGAAATCACCCAGGACCATCAGCCTGGGTGACTCAAGTGCCATGTTGATGATGAAGTCCACAACTTCCTGAAGGAATCATTTCTCATCTCTGAGTGAATGGTAGATGAGGGTTATCTGATAACCTACACCTGCTACTATGGTGCACTAAAATGACTTGGCCTCCTCAACTGGTAGACTCATGAGGTTATGTTCAGATTTAAAACAGACTGCACCCCCCCCATGATCCAATCTCGGGCAGTGTATCACCGAGTACATGGCTAGAGTTAAAACCTCCACTATGGGGCCAGAGATCTCATCCAGCCAGGTCTCAGTGATGCAGGCCAGGTCCACAGTTCCAACAAGATCTGCAATAATTGCAGTCTTGTTTTTAATGGACCTGGCATTGCATAACACCGCCCAAGTTAAATGAACCTCCCGGGCCACCTGAACCACATGCCCACCATAATTGGTAGTGCCCATGGGTATGGAAACCAGACATGGCACACCACATTCTAGGTTCTATTTCACTCCAGGGCATCTTCTGGATCTTACCACCCTGATACGATGGCCCCACTCATTCACTCTCCACTGTTCATGCCCCCCACCCTCCTCCCCTTCTACAGGCAACACCCAGTGCCCAACAGTGCTGGTAGGTTGTAAACTGTAATGGGGGAAGGGACAGAGGGTGCGGAGAGCAGAGGGTGAATAGTGCACAACCATGGGGGTAGGCCTCCAACACATTCTCATGACCTAAATATAAAAGCAAGACTCCCCCAACTAACCAGTTATATACCTAAAACAATACACACAAAAATATTATAATAAAACAAAATTAAACATAAATCTTACTTAAGAAAAACTAAATTACCCTCTAAAAGCCATCCCAAATGCATAAATAACCCTTACACAAACCTCCCTTAATATTAAAACTCTAAAATAAATTAGAATTGTAACAACTTAACAGAAATTCAACACAAAATATAAACAATGTAAGTCAACAAAACAACATAATCTTCACCTCCCAGGACCCTCTCATTGCCTCAGGGAGTGAACAAAGCAATATTACTTTAAAAGATAAGTAACATAAAATGTCAAAGTCATAAAATAAAATTGGCAGAGACAAATGAAATTAGCTGATGATGCCATAACTATAAAACAAATAACAGGGGAAGAGTACAGTTTTCCAGAATAAATAAAAATACTCTCAATCACCCATCCCCAATAACATCAACTATACAAAACAAGTCTTTCAAAACAGATAAAATAAGAGTAGCACAGTCTTAAAGTCCAATGCAATGATTTGGAAAGCATAAAAAGCCAGTCAAGAAATAAATGATAAATTCCTTAATACTATAAATGTAACTTAGGTCCACTAGTGTGAAAAATCTTCATCTCCCTTGTTACCATATAAGGAAAAGTAGTTCCCATGCACAGTCCTGGTAGTAGTTGATATAAAGCCCATTTTATGTATAACATTGGATACTGACCCAGTAAACCCCATTTCTTCTATGAACTGTGCCCCACCAATCAGTTTTGATCACTTTTTGAATAACAAAAATTGTAACTTGCATGCTGACATAAAAAATATATATATATATTTTACCTGTAGCTTGTTTTAAGCCCTTGGCGGTGCTCACTTAAGAGCATTGGCAGAACTAAGTCTCAGCCAGTCACAATGCACGGTTTTCCTTGCCCATTTTATGCTGTCACTTCATTATAATCTAGGTAGTCTTTCATCAATGAATTCATTCACCCAAACCTTGAAATGTAAAAAGAATATTCTTAATATTTCAAGATTATCACATAGATTTTACTGTATTTTACGACAGTCTATATGGAATTAAATTATACTGGAAAAGAAAGAAACTGGTATCCAACAATACGCTGCCAACAGAAAAACTCTTTATTTCTATCTTATCTTGAAACCACTTGCTGCTGACATCAGATCATTATGCAACACTGGGTAATTGTATAGCTACATAGATGTGCATCTCTGAATGGAGTCACAGGCATATTGGAAACTGCTCTGTATATGCATACAGGTAGACCCTGTAAACATTGGTTTGTAGATTGCAAAGAATCTTAGAATGTGATGTACATTATAGAATCAATGACATTACTTAATGAATGTGTTTGTACATTAGATGCATCTTAATGTTTGTCACTTAAAATTTGCAGATGTAATCACCATATGGCATACAGATGGTTGATCTTTTGGATCTGGGGTACACTCAGAAGAAGAAATCAAAGGATAATCCCTTCTTGTGCAGTCAGAAAAATCAGAGAGAGATTTCAATCCGCTAGCTTTACTGTGTTTAAATAAGCATGGATCGGAAAAAGTCAAATGCCAGTTATTAAATTGATTGTATTTAAAAAATGTGCATGCATAATATTTTTATAATTGTTAAATGGAATGAAAGTTTTCTGAAATGCTTTATATTGTATTAGTCTGCACTTGCTGTATTTAGTTTGTAAACAGTTTATAGTCGATGTGTGGTATATTACTATATATATAATTATATAGAGAATACTGGATGAGCAACTATGCACAGCCAGTGTGTTGTGCCACAGAGGGGTTCTGATTCCTGATGACCTTGAGAGCGAAGCTCAATAGGTCCCACGTAATCAGAAACCTGAAGTGGCACAACACACTGGTAGAGCACAGAGTTGCCCATACAATATTTTTTATAGTGTATAGTACCACTAAAAAAAAAAAATAAAGGTTTTCATTTTGAGGAGAAAAAAAAAAACGTTTGGGCAGCTTGTTTAAAATGTGTGGTTGCCAGAACCTTTGTGTGGTTGTTAGGGAAGAGGAATTCTAATGATGGGTTGCTATTGGCTGCAATCAGCATATGGGCGGGGTTTCAGGAAAAAAACATGGCGACTGGATGTCTCGCTAAGTGAGACAAGTGTTACTTGTATTACGTGCAGCACTTAAACATCTTTTACATTGAAATACCTTACCTCTGAAATGTAGAAAATACATTTGAAGCCAGACCTTGGGTGCAGTGTTTGTTTACACTCACTGTTGTTAACTTTTGAAAAGACCACCTCCACCATACTGCTTATTGCTTTGCAGTTTACACAGTCATTACCATGCTGTGGGTGCATTTCAGCAACACAGTTAGGTCAATAAGCAGAGCAAGGACCTCTAGAGCATTTCAAAATGTTGTTGAACCACACTGTGGTACAATCAAGTTCCATGACCTTTTGAACTGTGGTACAACAACATTTTTAAATGCTCCAATTTCTATGCACAACAACCCCTAGCTACACACTATATGGTTTTTAATTTCCCTTTTTTAAGGTCATACTACCAAACATATACACATTTCTGAGTTACCAGATATCATTTAACAGATATTATTTCAGGTTTCATTAGACAGATGTTCATTAAGATTTATTAAAGTGATTTATGTAGCTTGGGGGGTAACTTACAACAAATGACAGATGATGATGGTGATAGTCCCTCTGCAGAAATCCTGTTAAGTGGTGTGCAGACATTATTTTTTGAGAAGTGGCCATAGTTTGACTATGACAAGGTGATCAGCCTATTCCTACCACTTTGCAATTGCTTTCCATGCCACCGTTGTAATGTGCAGCAAGCAGGGTGGTGTAGGGGCACACCCCATTGAAATAAATGGGGGTATTTTTTTTATTAGCATTTGATACATTATGATGGTGAGTTAGAGATAAATAAAATGACCACTGCTCTACTAACCATTGCCCTGTTGGTTGGGTGGCTTGATTAGTCTCTAACTCACCATCATGACAGCAATATGATTATTTAAAAAGAATTCCAATATTAATTTTGATGGCGTGTACCCTATGCTGTCCCATAGTTCAGGGTCATTGAAAGTGATTGGAACATGGAATGAGTTCTGCAGAGTGACTATTACCAGCATCATCTATCATTTGCTGTAAGTAATTAAGCTAACAGTTAAGTGTACAAAAATAACTTTCAATAACACCACATTATGTTTTTGAAGAATTAAATTACTGTATTACCTATTATATTCATCTTGTTTTATTATTCCAGCTAATTACAATGACAAAAAGTACTGTAATGATGCTTGTTGTTCAATATTGGATCACTAATAAAACATTTATCAAACTTAATTATTTTTTTTTCTACTTCACATGTACACGTGTTGCATGAGTAGTGGTAAGCAGATTACCGAGAAGCATTACAGACCATCTCAAAATGTTAAGCAACGTAGCAATCTTCTTATTTCAATTTGTGCTAGTCATTTGAGCCATCTTGTACTGTAAGTACTGTAATTGAGCTCAGTAATGGCTCAGATGTCTGACTGCAATGGATTTAGGATGAAAGCTTTACCAGTCGATATATATATATATATATATAGATATATATATATATATAGATATATATATATATATCATATATATATATATATATATATATAACTTCTAAGCAAGTGGTGATACTCAACAGGGTGGGCAGTATTGGGCTATACAGACTGCCCAGGGGCAGTAAAGGGCCCAGCACTGCAGGTGCACATTCTTAAAGCACCAGATGGTTCAGTATATCCCATACCACCCACCCTGGTAGGTATTGTTTTGCTTAGAAAATGTACTACATGTAAAGCATGAGGCCAGATGGGTTAGGACCATAAAAATGTGGGGTGGATGGGTTGAAAAAAAAATCAATATACAAAATGGGAATACACACCCAGTAGTGTGCCATGGTGCACTATCCTTTTACCTGACTATTAGTACAGAATCAAGAATTTCTGGATCACAAAATGTCAGATACATCCATCTAATACAACATTAAGTAACCCTGAAACATGTCTGTATTAGTTGTTTATCGCAATTTTTTCTCCTGGAAAACTAGTGTCACTATTTCCTTCTACTAGATTTGTAATCATTCCTCAGGTGCTTCTTTTTCATGGATTGGTTTAGACAGCCATCAATCACTATTGGGAAAAAATAAGATATTTATGAAATGACGAGTACTGATAGTATTGCACTGTTATTAATATTTTCTCTGTTTAATCTCATCTTCTGCATCAATATAGCCATGTTTCTTCTTGTGCACTAGTATCAACATATCAAAATCATGCTAGTTGTGTTATCTAACTTTTACTACAATAAAAAAAAACTATCCTAACACAGTCTACAAGAAAAACTACAACATAGATGCAAAATCCTGTATCTGACATTGTTGACTCAGACAGGCTAAAAGTATTGATTCATTTAGCTGCAGTTTTTTCTGTTTGTCTAAAAAAAAGTTTGGCTACTTCATCAGTGTTTGTGCCACATTGCTTATATTACAACTGCAGCTAATCAACAAAATAGTTTAAGCAATGAAGTGAAGTAATCATAACCCAAGCATATTTTTTCACAATTGCATTGCTCCCCATTTTGTTCAAAATAATGGAAAAACAGATACACAAACAACTATATCACTATTTGGAGCAACATAAACTCTTGGGCAATGTTCAATATGGGTTTAGGGAGGGTAAGTCCATGTGCAATGCCCTAGTGGATTTTAACAACTTAGTTGCTACATCCATGAATGGAGGTAAATCCATTGGGCAGTGTTTGTGGACCTTAACAAAATGTTCGATCTGGTAGACCATAAGTTGTTGCTACAGAGGTTATATATTTGTGGGGTCCAAGAAAAACCATTAGCTTGGTTCCATTCCTATCTTTCAAACAGGCAACAATGTGTTTCCTGTGGAGGTGCAGTATCAAGTCTTGGGGAGGTTAGGAGGTGGGTCCCCCAGAGATCGATACTGGGACCCATAATGTTTAATGTTTATGTTAATGATTTAGTAAAAATCATTGCTTATAGTAATATAAGGTTGCATGCAGATGACACAGTAATTGTGGCCTCAGCAGAGAGTAGAGATTCTTTAGAAATAAAGCTTCAAAAGGATATGTCTGTACTAGAAAAATGGTTTAAGCATTCATACTAAACAATAAATGCAAAAAAGTCACAAAGTATTTTGTTTTCTTTAGGTTCTCAGAGAGGTTCTATCCCAGGGTTAGAAATAGGACTTATGAATGGGATAAGTGTAACAAATGTAAAATCATACAAAAATCTTGGGGTACAAATTGACTATAGACTTAATTACTCCGAACATATAAGTATAGAGATTAAACAAGTGAACCAAAAACGAGGGGCCTTAAGGTGAGTCTCAGCTTGTTTAACGACTGAAGCTAGGGGAAAACTGGTGGATCAACTAATTATCCCTATACAAGAGTATGGTTCATTTCTTTACATGAACTCATTAGTGGGTGGACTAAACAAAATCGATCATACCTGTTACAGGTTGTCCACATTTGCTTCTAAAAGTAAATCTGGGTTACACCACTGTAAAACTTATGAGATATTTAACTGGTTGCTGCTAGCCCAGAAATACAGATGTTATGGCTAATTTTGTGCCAAAAATTAGTTTACTCTTATGAAAAGCATCCCTTAGGTAATTAAGTAACTTTGAAAATGAAAAATATATCTAAATATGAACTGAGGCAAAACAGTCTGAATATTCCTACAGTAAGAGTCCACAATAGAATGGGGAGGCAACTCTGCAGACAAACCGAGTTAGGGCTCGGAATTTGTTACCAGATGACTTGAGATGTATACAATCAATAGAAAAATTCAACTGAAACATTATTTCTTTCAAAAGTGAACCTGTTTTTTTTAGAAATGGATTACATTCGTATGTATGTAAGTTATTGTATTTAATGTTACAGTGTTTTCTGTGTATTTGAAATGTTATACCTGAATGTAAAGGGTCTATGTGAGAACGGCGAATGCCTAAAGGTGATCGCCATTATCGCTCAGTCAGAGTGCCAAACACATTTTCGGCACTCTGACAACCCTGGTGTACCAGCACAATAGTGCCAGGACATATTTTTACTACTTTCTGCCCCCCGCACCCCCCCTACTTAAGGATTCTCAACTCCAGGGGGGTGCATGTCGGGGGGTGAAAGTAGTATAAATAAAAAGATTTGGGCCAGGAGCAATAAAAATTACACCAGCGCCCAGACCCAAACCCAGTACCTTAGCCACCCCAGCCATTGCCCAATCCCCTACGCCACACTGCAGCTCTACTGATGACAACCCCCTACAGCCTCTACACCCCCAAGCCCACACTCTCCGGGCTCGCTTCCACCACCCCCCACAGCTTGTATATATAGTGACATCCTGTCGCCTAGTTCACCCACCCCCTCATCCAGTCGCCCTACCCATCGGTCGCCGTGAGTTGATTGCGCGAGGAAGGTGTCGCCATAACGGATGGTGCCCTTCCTCATGCTCCCACTTCAAGGGTTACCAAATGTAAACATTGAATGCATATATTTTTTTCCTTTTTCCTTGGTACAACAAACAAGACACTCTTGAAAACAGGAGTAAAATCCTAACAGAATATCCTGTATAAAAATAAAACTTTTATCTATCTATCTATCTATCTGTCTCTCTGTCTCTCTGTCTGTCTGTCTATCTATCTAGCTATTACTTATCGTATCCATTAGTAATAAATACATATCAAGTAGTAGGAGCTGTTTTATTAAATCTTGTCCTGTGCATTGCTACCAGTTGCTCCTTGTGGGAGCAACTCAAGAGATCGCTTATGTGAAGCAAGTTAACAAGGCAGAAAGAAAGAAAAAAACATTATGGTTTACTAAAGAAGTGGCAGGGAAGGTTAGAGAGAAAAATGGGCATTCGAAAAGAACAAGGAAACACAGAAGGAGGAAGACAGAAAACTGTATCAGACAAAGCAAATGGAGATGGGGAAAGTGGTCAGAAGCGCAAAGGAGCAAACAGAAGAAAGGATAGCCCAGACATTAAAGGAAGGGGACAACACCTTTTTCAGGTACATTAGAGGAAGAATAAAGACCAAGAGAGGGATAGTTAGATAGTTAGGCTAAGCAAAGAGGAGGGGCAGTGGGTAGAGGAGGACTTAGAAAAAACTTAGATCTTGAAAGAATATGCTGCTCGGTATTCACAAAGGAAGGGGGGGGCGAAATTAGGCAGTAAAAACACGCAGGGAAGATGGATGGGCACCAGTCCATTCATGGAAGTGAGAGTACAAAAAGAACTCTTGAAACTAAAGGTGGACAAGGCAATGGGGCCAGATGGAATACATCACAGAATACTAAAGGAACTCAAGCAGGTATTGGTGACACCACTGACAGCACTATTTAACAAATCACTGGAGGAAGGGGTGGTGCCAAAGGACTGGAGGGCAAATGTGATACATTTTCACAAAAGTGGGTGCAAGGTAGAAGCAGGAAACTATAGACTGGTCAGTTTGACCTTAATGGTAAGGAAGATGATGGAATCAGTGTTGAAGAAAAGGATTGTAGAAAACCTAGTTGCCAGCCCAGCACAAGACCCAAGGCAACATGGATTCATAGCATGAAGGTCCTGTCAAGCAACTCTGATAGACTTCTTTGACTGTGTGACAAGGGTAGTAGATCATGGAGGGATGATGGAAATGGCCTACCAAGACTTTAGCAAGGCATCTGACAAAGTCCTTCACAAGAGGTTAGTAAAAAAGTTGAGCAATCTGGGAGTGGGTCCCAAGGAGGTAAACTGGATCAGAAATGGGCTTAACAACAGGACACAGAAGGTGGTGGTAAATGGAGTTCAATCAGAGGAGAGGGGGGTGACCAGTGGAGTGACACAGGGGTCAGTGCTGGGGCCAGTTCTCTTTAATGTCTTTCTAAGTAACATTGTAGAGGGACTGGAAAGAAAGGTATGTTTCTTTGCAGATGACAAAAAGATCTGCAATAGGGTTGACACTCTGGGGGTGTGTGTGTAGAAAATGAGAAGAGACATAGGCAAGTTGGAGGAGTGGTCAAGACTGTGGCAGCTCCAGTTCAATGCAAAGAATTGTAAAATAATGCACTTATGGAACAGAAACCCAGGGGAGGAATATACAATGGGGGGGGTACTAGCAACAGCCAAACTGGAAAGGGGCCTGGGGGTGGTCATATCAGATGACCTAAAGGTAGCCAAACAATGGGAGCGAGCAGTGAGGAAAGCCAGTGGGATGCTGGGGTGCATAGGAAGTGGTAACACCAGTAGAAAACAAGAGGTGGTGATGCCACTGTGCAGACAGTTGGTGAGACCTCATCTGGAATACTGTGTGCAGTTCTGGAGACTGCATCTCTGGAGGCACATACACAGGGTAGAGGCAGTCCAGAGAAGGCAATGAAAATGGCGCAGGGACTGCATCAGAAACCATACAAGGAGCGACTAATGGCTCTCAATATGTATACACTGGAGGAATGGAGGGAAGGATATGACAGAAACTTTCAAGTACCTCAAGGTGATTAACACAGTTCAGGAGGGCAGCATCATTCAACAAGCATTTGTCAATGCTGAATGTTTGCTTGCTGATATTAGCATTGGAATTGCAGTAGTTAGACAGATGCAGAGTATGAATGGCTATGAAGTAATAAACTTCACACCAACCCCACCTTCACCCTGCAGAGATGGACAGGCATTGGGGTATGTGTTTGGGTTGTCGCCCATAATATTAATGCCATTTCACCTCACCCTATTCTGCAGACACTGACAAATGTTGAGGTGTGCCTTGGGGTGTTCGGCTTTACAGTCACCCCACTCCATAAGGACATACGCTGAAATGGGTGCAATAGAGGAGAAGGGGTGAACTCTGGAGCCAAAGAGTCCAAGGACACCTCAGTTCCTGTCATTGGCTACAGGGTGGGGGGTTGGAGGTGGAATGGCATGAGCATTACAGTCGGCAATCCAAAAGCACACCCCTGATGCCTGTCAGTCTGCACAGGGTGGGACGTTATGGTTAGAAACCCTAATACCCTGGGCGTTTGTTGGTATTTGCACTACAAATTTTCAACATGGCCTTTTTGTAACCCCCACCTCATGAAAGCATTTGGGCAGGATGTGAAGAATGACAGCTATACTATTCATAGGGAGATGTGAATAGATGACAATGCTGAAAATCTGTAGTGAAAATATTAAAAATGCTCGAACTTCCGAGTGTATGTGGAAACTGTACAACGCATGCGCGTAACACTATCATTTAGTGGAATTGTTTCACCAAATGTTCAACGTAGGCATTTTGTGACCTCTGCTCATGAACACTGTTAGAATGATATTCTTAATCTGTCCCGAACATTGATTTCCTACAGCAACCACGCAATTCTGCGACAGATGTGTAAATGGATATTTTGGGCAGGATGTGATAAATGACAGCTGTACTGTTCATAACGAGGTCTGAAAAATTGTCAATGTTGAAAATCTGGAGTGAAAATACTACAAATTTGCAAAGTTATGAGGGTTCGTGAAAAATGCACAATGCATGATTGTAACAGTCATTTTATGGACATTTGTCACCAGATTTTCAACATAGGCATTTTAAGACCTCTGCTCATGAACAGTCACTGTGATTTTACATGCGAACATACATACAAACATACGAACATATGAATCTGCCAGCAGAACAGACCAATTGATCTCTCTAAGTCTGCCCGAGTGTGCAGCTAGTACCCTAGATTGCAGGTGCCCCAGCCTCCTCCCCCTCAGTTCCTCCCCTGCTTGTCCCACCCCCTGACCCCCTAACTCTTCCTCTTGCTTCATCCCACTCCTTCTTAAAGCTATTGACTGTCCTACATGTTACCAGCCCCTCTGGCAGCGCATTCCAACTAGACACCACCCTCTCAGTGAAATAGTGCCTCCTCATTTCTCTCTTGAAATGTCCCCCTTCCAACCTTAGTCCATGCCCCCTCGTCTCTCTTCCACTCCTCAGTTTAAACACCCCCCCATGCAAGGTTTATTTACCCCCTCGGGTATTTAAATGATTCAATCATATCCATCTCCTCAGGTATGGCCTCCAGTATTGCAGACAGTACTCCAGGTGCGGTCTGACCAATTATCTGTAAAGCAGTAGGATCACATCACTGTGCCTGGATGAGAACCCTCTTGCAATGCACCTCGGCCTCCTGTTTGCCTTCGCTGCTGCTCTCCTGCACTTGGCTGAATTGTTCATGCTCCCAGTTACCAACACCCCTAGGTTCTTCTCCTCCTCTGTGATCCCCAACCTCACCCCACCAACCAATAATCCCTCTTCTGGTTCTTAGCCCCAATGTGCCTCACCTTATACTTCTTTGCATTGAATCCTAGCTGCCACTCCGCCGACCATGTTTCTGGTTTGGTTAGGTCCCCCTGCAGTTTTTCCCATCTGTCCTTTTTGTCCACCACTGCCTCTAATTTGGTATAATCTGTGAACAGACTAACCCTGCTCCACACTCCATGTGCTGTATCAGAGGTAAGGAGCCCAAATAGCACCAGGCCCAGGAAGACTCCTGCAGCACCCTGCTTGTCATTGCTCTGAATACTGAGAGCTCCCCACCACCACCACCCTCTGCACCCTCCCCTATAACCAGTTCTCTATCCATTTAATCAGCTTTTTTCCCACCACCACTGCCATCAGTTTCCCCCCAGTCTCCCATGAGACACGGCATCAAAGACCTTACTGAAGTCCAAGTACAGGACATGTACCACATGACCCCTGTTCAACTCCCTTGTCACCCAGTCATAATACTATATTAGGTTGGTTTGACAAGACCTCCCTGAGACAAATCCATTGTTGACTCCCATCTTGGAGGCCCTTACTCTCTAGGAATGCCACCAGCCTCTCCTTCAGTATTGCTTCCATAAGCTTACCCACTATGGATGTGAGACTGACCGGCTGATAATTTCCTAGCTCCACCCTAGGCCCACTTTTGTGTATGGGCACCACATGGGCCACCCTCCAGTCCTGGGGCACACACGCGTTTCCAGGTATGTGACAAACAGATCTGCCAGTGGCTTAGCCATGTCCCTCAGCACCCTGGGGTGGATACCATCGGGACCTGGTGCCTTGTCTACCCTTACTGCATTCAGTCCCTCTAGCACCCTACTCCCTGTGATCACTTTGTCCGTCACCTCCTCCCTTCCTTTCCCCACCCCCCCAGTCCCTGCTGGTAGTGGACCGTCCCTCTCCTCAGTGAAAATGAAGCAGAAGTACTCATTTAGAATTTCCGCTTGCTCTTCCCGTTTTCCACCCAATCCCCTCCCCACTTTAAATATGTTCCTTGCACTTCCTCTCTTCCCTGACATACCTAAAGAAGTCCTTTTCCCCTCCCTTTATGCCCTGTGTTAATCTTAATTCCCTGGAGGCCTTAGCTTTTTTCACCCTCCTTGCCACCTCCCTTGATAAACTCTCATAAGTCTTCTTATCCTCTCCCTTCTCTGTTCTCCAGTACTGCCAGTATGCAGCCCTATTTGCCCTCATCCCTTGCAGCACTTCCTTGTTCAGGCAGCATGGTTTCTTGACTCTGCTCTTCTTACTCCTGGCCCTGGTGCAGGCTTCTGTGGCCTCTGTCAGCCCAGTCTTTATGACCCCCTCTTTTGTTCTACATCCATCCCTGGCCCTGTATCCTGGAGTCTCCCTTGCAGTGTTGCTCCCATCCTCCCAAACTCCACCCTACTAAAGTCCACCACCTTAGTGCCCATGCCTCTTGTCTCCCTGACCAGCACGAGAATGAGCCACACTGTTTGGTGGTCGATACCCACTAGTGGATCCTCCACCCTTACCTCCCTCACTGTCTCCCCATTTGCCAGTACTATGTCCAGAGTGCTACCAAGCCTTGTAGGCCCACTTTCCAATTGTGTCAGAAGGCCATCCTAGAATGCTTCAAGAAGCACTTTGCTCCCTGGTACTGCAAGTGGCTGGGGTGCTCCAGTCAACCCCTGGTAGGTTAAAATCCACCACTATCACCACATTCCCCCTTCTAGACACCCTCCTTAGCTGCTCTGTGAACTTCCCATCCAGTTCCCTGGATTGAGCTGGTGGTATGCACACCATTCCCAGACTCAGCTTTGTGCCCTTGGAGTCCAGGAGCTGCAACCAATGCACCTCTGTCCTCTCCTCTTCTCCCTCATCCCTTATGCATTTGATCCCTTCCCTCACATAAAGTGCAACACCCCTTTCCACCCCCCCCAGTCTCTCCTGTATATCCTATATCCCAGCATTGCCAAGTCACAATCATGGTCCTCTGTGGCCCAAGTCTCTGTCACTGAAGCAATGTCCACCTTCCCTTCTGAAGGGTGTACCTGAAGCACTGCAATTTTGTTCCCCAGGCTTCTTGCATTGACAGAGACCAACTTCTGCCCATACCCCTCCTTCTCCTCACTCTTCTCTTTGGTCTGTGTCCCTCCTCCTAGTAGTCCACACTCTTTCTCCTCCTTATTCTTACTGGGTGGTGGTGCCTTCTGTATTACACTCAGACAACTCTGCCCACCCCCTCCCGGGGTTACTATGCCTCCACCTTTACCTATAATTAGGGGTGTGAGCTCATTAGGCTCTCCTGTCCGGACCTTTCTACCAACCTCAATATTTTGGCCACTCCCCCCCCACTAGTTTAAATCCACCTTAGTAGAGATATACCCCTCTAATCCTGCCTTTAATACTCCCACCCCTCCCTGCTCAAGTGTAGCAGCCTGTCCCCCCATGTACAAGTCACTATTCCCCCAGGCACTACCCCAGTTAGTCACTAATCCATAATTTTTGGTGTGGCACCAATCCCTCAGCCACTCATTGAATTCCTTGATCCTACCCTTCCTCCCTGTGCTTGCACATGGTACCGGGAGTACCTCCGAGGATGCCACCGATTCCCACCCCCTCAGACTGCCTGCCCAACTTCGTGAAACTCCCCCTCACTACTTCCACAGTATCCCCACCAAGTCGTTTCTACCCATATGCAACACTAAATGAGGTTTCTTCCTCCCTCTCCCTGCACACTTGAGCAGTGTCTGCCCTGCCCCTCCTGCAGTCAGCCTGGGGATAGCTTCAAACCAAATACAGCTGTGCCTTTCCCCTTTCCTGCCCATCTCACCCCTTTCAGTATAGAATCCACCAGGATGAGTACCCCCCTGTCCTTTACCCCTTTACCCTTCTAATGCCCCTTCCACCACCCCAGTATTCGTTCTTTCCTGCCTCTTGCCCCCGCCAGCTGCATCCTTTGTGACTTCTGTATCTGCACTCCCTACTTCAGCCTCAGCCCTTTTTTCTGCCTTATTCCTCCCATCCACCTTGAACCCCTTCCCAGCCTGAATACTTCATACTGGGCTTCCCATGTTGACCTCCCCTCCTCCCCTGCTGATTTCCTACCCCTCTCCTATCCCCATTGTTGTCAATTTAGAACCCCCATTCCCTTTGACCCCGATAGTGATGCCCCTCTCATCCTTCCCATAGTCTTCTCTCCTCCAGTCACCCACCTCCTTCCTTCCTTATTTACTAGCTCCCCCCTTCTACCCTTTTGTCCTCGCTATGTCTTCCCCTACCTGTTGCCATCCCTCTCATGCCTGGCTTGTCCTCCCCCCCCAGTATGTTCCTGCTCCACTTCTCTCTTCCATAGCAGAGGCTTGAATCTATTTCTAGTTGATACCCCTCCTATATCTCTTCCCCCTATTGGGTCCCCCTACCTACTTGTTCCCCTCCATGCCCCCCTGGTACCACTCCTGGTCCCTCCCTACCTGCAGCCATCTGCTGTCTCCCCTGGTACTGCTCATGGCCTCTTCCTCCCCCATCAGGAGACCCCCTCACCTTGGGCACCCTCCTCCCTTCTCCTATCTTTTCTGCTAGTGCCTCTGATACTGGGGTCAGTTTTAGTCCCTAGTTGTTCTTCCCCCGTCTCCCCTTGCCATCCCCTATTCCCCCCCAGCCAGGATATCTACCATACTCATCTGCCCTGCCACTTAGACTCCTCACTAGCCTCCACAGTTCCTCCCTTAATCTAGCCAGTTGTATACAGACTATACCCCCCCATCCTCCAAGCCCAGTCCAGGATCATGGCAGACCCACATCCTGTACACCCCACCATCCTTCTAAAGATGCCCATCCTATTGACATGCATCACCTGGCCCATTTTGGCCCCATCTTATGTTACGGGCTCTTACTCCCAGTTTGAGTACCCAACAACAACTGTTATGCCCCTATTTGCTCAAATTCCTGTTGTCCCCTCACTAGTCCCCCTACTGCCCACTTTCTGACCAGGTTAATTCAGTCTCAAATGTCATCCATTAGATACTGTATTACTGTAGCAATCCTACAGCCTTCTTGTCCATTTTTCATCTCTCAGTTAACATAATTTTTGTTCTCAGCCCTTAAATAGTTTCACTTAGCCCAGTTAAAAATCCTATTGCACTTCAAGTACTGCTCAGCTCAGTAAGAGAAATAAACAGAACAAATAAATATGTATTATTATAGCAGTCCTAACAGTATAGCTCAGTACTTAGCTTGGTTAGAGAAATACACAGAACAACTAAATCTGTATTATTACAGCAATCCTAAAAGTATATAGTCATTGCTTTGTCTCCACCCCAGAGACCCTTCCATAATATAGGACCACACAGGATCCTGGGAGGGTGGGCAACTCTAAAGATCCTGACAGAGCTCCATTGGCTTGCTCACTCCCTCCCTCTCTCTCACTCGCTCTTTCAGCTTCTCCCAGGACTGCAGGCTGCCCTTTTGTACTGGGCTCTTGCCTGCATTGGAATCTTTTTTTGCCCACAAAGAAATCTGCAGCAGTCCTGACAGAGTTCCATTGAGCTTGCTCACTCCCCCCCTCTCTCACTCACTTGTTCTCTTTCTCCCAGCGCTGCAGGTTTCCCTTTTGTACTGGGCTCCTGCCTGCATTGGTGCCTTCTTCTGCCAACAAAGAAATCCACAGCATTCCCAACAGTGTTCTGTTGGGCTCGCTCACTCCCCCTCTCTCACTTGTTCATTCTTAATCTGTTCCAAACACTGATTTCCCACAGTGACTGAGCTATTCTGCGACAGAAGTACGTAAACACATTTTGGCCAGGATGTGAAAAATGACAGCTGTACTCTTTATAAGAAGGTGTGAAAAAATGCCAGAAAATATTAAAAGTTTGCAAAGTTACAAGGGTGCTAGGAAACTGCTCAATGCACGGCGGTAACACAGTCATTCTATGGACTTTTGTCACCAAATTTTCAACATAGGCATTTTAGGACCTCTGCTCATGAACAGTGTCACTGTCATTTTCTTAATCAGTCCTGAACACTGATTTCCTACAGCGACCATGCTATTTTGTGCTGGAAGTGTGAAAACACACGTTGGTGAGGATGTGTAAAATGACAGCTGTACTGTTCATAAGGAGGTGTGGGAAAATTACAGTGTTGAAAATATGGAGTGAAAATATTGCAAATTCGCAAAGTTATGAGTGTGCATGGAAACTGCCCAATGCACGCTCATAAAACAGTCATTTTTTTGATTTTTTCACCAAATGTGCTTTTTGAGAGCCCACCCTTATGAACAGTGGCACGGTCATTTTGTTAATTGGTCCTGAAAGGTGATTCCGCAGTGACTGTGAAATCACCTTTTGGAACTGAATAATGCCATGATAGTGACTGAATTCATGAGGAGGGGTCCCAATAACCCCATGTTGAAGATTTGGGTGCCAAAATTCCCCAAAATGTCCGCGATATGCACCAAAGTTGAAAAAACCCTATTTATGCCATTTTACAGCTTATTGGCATTTCTTCAGTTTGGGGTCAGCTTTGAGAAGTGCAGACTTGTTCCCGGTCCACCAAAGATCATTGCGCTGGGCTCCGGAGGTAAGTATGGAGTGAGGGGGGTGTGGAGAGGTATAGTACATAGAGGGTCAGCACGGGTTGGGGAAGGGGCACTGGAACACTTTGAGGGACTGTTTTCTCATTTTACAGGGAAAAAACTCAAATGGACAACGCGGGTTGGTTTTATTTTTTTGGAGATGTTGTTTGGTACACTGGGGTGGGCTCCCAGTGTACTACCTGCATTTTTGGGGTGGGGGACCAAAGTCGAGAGGGATTGGGCCCCCCATCAGCACAGAAATGGGTGGGGGGTGAGCATGATGCCTAGGGGGATTGGGCACCCCCCTCGGCACACAGCAGAAATTCGGGGGAAGGGGACATTATGCTGATGGGGAGTGGGCTCCTCCATCAGCAACTGGAACTGGGAAGGGGGGACTGAAGCTGAAAGGAATTGGACCCCCCAGTCAGCACAAAAACATGGAAGGTACATGATGCCGAGGGGGATTGGGCAGCCCCTCGGCATACAACTGAAATGCGTAGGGCATTATGCTGATGGGGAGTGGACTTCCCCATCGGCAAATGAACTGGGTGAAGGGCATGCTGATGGGGGATTGGGCACCCCCGTTGGCTTTCTATGCACCTCTGAGGTGGCGGCCTACAGCTGCCAGTGTCCTGGTTATGTTACGCCAAGCAAGGTACAGCCCTGCAATGATGGGTCACTCCCTCATTGCAATGGAATGGTTGATGCTGCATTGATGAGGCAGCCCCTGATCACAGCGGCAAAATCGTTACAACTTGGTGGCACTCTGCAGAACCAGTGTCATCAGGACACTGGCCCTGAATTGGCCTAGCACTGCCAAGCCTAACAACACATTGCCAGCATTGGCTGCCACAGTGCCCTACCTCCACAACTGACTTCTCTCCTAAGCTGCCACATAATGTTTCTTGCGTAAGGCACAAGCAAACATAAAAAAGGAGATGTGCAAGAACAAGGGATCACAATATGAGGTGGGGGGAAGACTCAGGGGTAACATGAGGAAGTATTTTTACACAGAAAGGGTGGTGGAAGCTTGGAACAGCCTCCCTGAGGATGCCGCAGTGGCAAAAACAATAGGTGAATTCAAGAATTCTTTGGACAGACAGAAGGCAACCCTAGCGATAGGAAGGAGAAGGTAAGCTACAGATCATACAGGATCTGGAGTTTATACAATAAGTAGGGAAATAGGCAGACTAGGTGTGCTGAGCAGTCCTTATCTGTCATCAGATTCTGAGTTTCTATGTTTGTCTGGTTTGGGAAATGATGATGCTAAAGGGCAAAGTGAATGATTTTTTTAGCTTCATTTTCTGTGGCATCCTTATAGCTAGAGTGTTGGTTTCTTTTTGCTATTACTTTATGCATCAATTTATTTACATACTCTGGATAAACACATAAACAGTAGAAATGTTTTCATACTTAGCATAATTTCCTTTTCTGTTAGCTCCAACATTGTCAATGGGAAGTCATAACTACTGGGTATAGTGCACCCTTACTAGGGAAAATGGCACAGCCCAAAGCTTTAGAATGCTGGGCACATGAGGATTCTGAGCAATGGCAACTCTCCAGTCACTGCTGTCCTTGCAGTGCCTCAAAATAAAACATAACTGCCACATTGTCTATTTATTAAGAGAAAAACAATTAACAAATTACATGCACATACAGTAATCTTCCTTCTAAACGGTATATAGGAAAACTGTCTTACCTTATTGGAAGTGTCAGTGGCTCAGTAGGTAGCACACTTGCCTCTGAGGCCAGGAAATCAGAGAGCTGTGGGTTCATTTCTCACATCTGGCACTTGGGTTAATATCCCAATACTGACACTGTAGTGCAGCATGGGGGGGTGCTGCATTTCTGAGGTGCTGTCTTTCGGATGAAATGTTAAACTGAGTTCCCATCTGCCTGGATTGGTGGTAGTTCAGGGGGATGCTAAAGATCCCATGGCACTTATCGAAAAAGAGTAGGGGAATATTGTATTGCAAAATACATAACATCAGAAAGAACAATCAAGGAATAAACAATCAAATCAAAAAACAGAAAAATACAGCATCACAAAGAATTCCCCACAATCCCATAAACAAAAAAACAAAATCAAGCAAAGAAACATAACAAAACCAAAGGAATCCATACAATACCTCCAATTCCTATAAACTTTAAATAAGTACAAAAAATCAATGCAACCAAAATACGTCTCTATAATGAAAGAAACTTTCCTCTATCAAAAACCCTAGACTCCTTCATTTTAAGTTGTTTTAAAGCTTCTGTAATTTGATTAATTAATACAGTATTATGGGTATTCACATGCTGTAAATAAAACTGACATTGTGCCTGCCAGAGATAACATTTAATATAAGCAAACACCACGTTCAATGTACTGGGATGATATCTAGAGTAAATACCCGAGTAATCTCCCAGAATCAAACATTCATATTGGATATGTTGAAGTGGAGACCAATGCCACCTAGTGGTTAAATCAATCCAAAACTGTCTAGTATGGGAACAGGAAATAAAAAAATATTCTTGTGATTCTTCCACGCCAATACACGAAAATCTCAAACATAACCTGTCAGTCACAGGCTTATGCTTCCAGTTTCTTTTAACCCCCAATTTCCCATGACAACACAGCCGCTGGGCATCCCAAATATGATTAAATATCCTAGCATCTTTCAGAATATTTAAGGCAAACTGAACTTTGGTAGGAAGACAGTGAGGAAAATCAACCCATAGTGCATGATGTTTTTCCATTACTAGAGCATATACAGATTTTCTCTGCATGGAAGTAATCTCAAGTTTACTTGAATTCCACAGTTTCACTTTTTTAGCATAGAGATGGCAAATTCAGGAACCTGTAAAGATGCACCCAACTGAGGGAAAGTATCCTCCCATTTTTGAGAAAAAAGGTTGAAACAAAGTAGGTGTCCAATCTGCCCAAATGGAAGATTCTCCCTCAGTCCAATAGAAGGAAGAAAAGATGCAAAAAGACTGGAAAAACACCACTGGGTTCAGCATACCCAACCCTCCCATAGTAACCTTAAGACACATTAAATCCCTTTTCTCAGGATTCAATCTACTACCCCAGACCATCTGAAAAATAAAACAACTAAACAGTCTTGTATCGCGGTCAGTGGGTAGTGGAAAAATGTGTGCCATATATAAAAAAAAACGTAATCAAAAACTGCTTAATAATACAAACAAGTTTCTTTTTCCCATCCTCCAAGATTTCCATTGTGAAACCTTTGAATCACCTAATTTCAATCTGTCTTCCCAGTTAATCCTTGCCATATCCTGTTCACCAAATGTAATGCTAAGAACCTGAATAAATTATGTAGAAACCAGTACAGTACCATTCAAAATAACCGGGTCCCCATCCCCAAGCTGTAAAGGATGTGCCTTTCTGATGGTTAAAGCCTGCCCCAGTGATATCAGAAAAAAGCTGTCAAGACCTGTAAAGCATGCACTCCAGCTTGAATAGAATCCATCAGCAGACAGATATCGTCTGCATAGGCAGCAATCTTCTGAGGAAAAACCTCAGGACTTGGAGATAAATCAATGATATTGGGGTTGTTCAAGATAACTTGAAACATAGGATCCAAACAAAATGTATACAAAACAAGACTAAGGGGGCAACCCTGTCTAACCCCCCTCTTCAGAAATACCATTGTCCCCAGTAAACCACCCACTGTAGGAATAGCTACAGCATCCTGATACAGAATACAAATCCAAGCAATCAAGAATGGAGGAATGCCATAGACATGCAAAATTTTAAATAAAAAGGAATGAGACACATTGTCAAAGGCTTTCTTCTGATCTAAAGCGATCAGAAACCATTGTAGTTTTCTTTGCCTCCCAATCTCACAGATATCTCTCAACAATTTTAGGTTCTGTTGTATGTTCCTGCCAGGTATGGAACATGTTTGAACCTGGTGAATTAAGACAGACGCAGCCTTTTGCAATCTTCTACACAAAATCTGTAAAAAAATCTTATAATCAGAATTTAACAGGCTAATAGGCCTCCAGTTCCCCAAATCCTGCCTATCACCTTTCTTATAAAGGTAAATCACCACCGATGAGGAAAAATGACTCGGTGCAGTAACAGCTGTCAACAGTTCATTAAAAACTTCCACTAAAACTGGGGCCACAAGCTCTTTATAGGCTTGGTAAAACTCATTCATAAGCCCATCCTCCCCTGGGGAAACCCCCGAAGGTAATTTAGAAATAACATCCAAAACCTTCAATAATGTAACTGGCCCAGCAATATCAACAAATATGTCTTGCGATAAAAAAGGTAGCGGACAAGTGATTAACATATCCCAATCATTATGTGAGATAAACTCCTGTCCTAAAGAATTCTGAATGTGATCAGAAAATAATAGCCAACATCTCAGCATTAAACATTCGCAGACGTCCAGACCCATCATAAAGATCTGCCATTTTCTTGGTAGCCAGCTTTGTTTTGCAGGCTTCAAAGGGATCCAAAAAGGGAGATTTGGCAGTGCCAAACTTAAAATCAGCATATAGAAATGCTCACGCTGAAAATGATAATCTTGCATCTTACCCCTGATAGCATCAAGCTGTACTTTAATTCTACCGTCTGCCACAGTAGGTAAGGACAAAAGTTTATAAAACTGATCTCTCAAAGCTAAATACCCCAAAAAATCCTTATTGCCTTTATTCCTACCTATGTCAAGAAGTAGATTCTTTACCTCCATCTTAGTATCACACCACCAGGAGTACCAAGAGTCATATAAAATGGCCACAGAACTCTTTATGCAAACATCAATCCTACCTGGGTCTGTACATCAGGTTTATCCAAGACTGCAGAATTAAGTTTCCACTGCCTGGGCATCCCAGGGAATGGGGGAGGTTCCTGTGATAGTTGAAAATCACACTGTAAAATTCTATGGTCAGAGAATTCACTATGTTTCAAACAAAAACAAACTAACAGTCTACTAGAAATGAAAAAATAATCAATGCTGGTACAGTATGCACTCCGCCTATATGTCAAGTCCCCTTTCTTATGTAGAACCCTGTAAGCATCTACCAAATCTGCAGTGCGAATGCTAGTATGCAATGCATGTGAATCACAGTACACCTTTTGTTGGACACCATCCCGCATCTTCACATCTAAGCTACAATTTATATCCCCTCCCCAGAAAATCATTCTGGAAGAAAATAGAAAAGGCTTAATTAGGGTAAACAAATCAATCCTAGCATTCTTACTCTGAGGTGTATATGTATTGATAATATGCAGAGAAAATCCATCATAAACACAATCTAGCAAAAAAGCCCTCCCAGGAAGGATATCTATTACCTTCTGAACATGAACCTGAGGTGATTTAAAAAGAATCCCAAGGCCATCTGCCACGTCCTCACCAAAAGACCAAAAAGAGGTGACCCCATGTCCAGTGTCTTTTAACCTGAACCACATCCTGTAAGGAACTGAAATTTTTTTCATGAATAAGTAATGCATCACAAGGACAGTGTAAAAAAAACTCCAACAAAGCCATTTGTTTCTTATAGGACTTAATACTACACACATTCAAGGAAACCAGACGAAAAAGCGCCATCTACATAATTGCAGGGAATGTAGACAAAAAATCAAACCACGTCATTGTCTTTCTTTCTTTTCCTCCCTGTTTTTTTCTTACTAACAAGGTCACTACGAGAAGCATCCTCATCACACTCCATTTCTGACACCATGCCAGAAAGAGAAGAAATGTCTGACTCAAAACCACTTTCCTGATCTTGAAGCACCTGAAAAGAACTGTGTGTGGAAATAGGGCCTACTGAAACTTTTGGCTTGAGGGATTATCTAGTCACCCTCTTTTGTGGGAAAAAAAAACAACCTCTACCTTGGGGGGCATCTGCTCAGATTCTCCCTCAACACTAGGTATAAGCCCTTGCTCTGGAGCAGTAGTAGTGGTGGGGGCATCCAGAGCTGAATCATTCTAAACAGGGGTGGATGGAGATGACCTAGATGCATCTTCAGGAATGTCAGGCCTAGGCTCTGGTCTGGAAGGCCTACACCTCTCCTGGGCTTCAGAGACCAAATTCTCTTGATTAAGGCCTCCAGTCCAATTTTGACCTGCCCAAGGGCACTGATGATAAGCATGCCCATGTTCATCACAAAGATTGCATTTAAAAACATTCCTACAGACAGAACTAGCTTGACCATATTCCCCACATAAGGCGCAAATAACCCTATCTCAAGTGCTACTAAGATGCCTGGGACTGCCGCATTTGTAGCATGCCTTAGGTTGGCCTGGATAAAAAAACACCTCTCTATCCTTCCCCAAGAAAAAGCTATTGGGAATATGTTGTATATCAGTACCAATAAGATGTCATTTTATTTTAAATCTCCAACTACCATTCCATATTCCTTCACTATCAATGATAGCTTCTGGAGGACCCATATCTTGACATTTTTTCTCCACCCAAAATAAATATCCCCAATATTCACCCCTCATTGTGAAACATCACAGTCACAGTTTTATACAGTGGTTTAGTAATAGGAATAGCCCAAAGAGGTGTCCATAATGGTAACATTTTAAACATTTCCTACTTTTTCCAGAACAGATCAAGTCCTGCAAAGGTCCTGAAACTAATATCAAAGGTATCTTCCCCTCTGATATTAATTAAAGCAAAAATGTCAGCTGCTTTAAACCCCATATAATTTTATTTTAAAAGTGGTTTGGCTACATAAAGCCTATCTGGGTGCTCCTGCAGACCCCCTCTGTAATGAAAATGAACAACATTATGTCTAGGGGCTTGCTCCACCCTATTATTTTTAAGTAAGTCCAAAAATCTGGGCCCAATCCTACTACCTTCTCGGCGTGGGGAAGCGGGTGGACTAGCAGTTTGCTCATGGCCCTCTGTATCAGTAGAAGTGCCCAAGTCAATATCAGCAGCTCCTGGAACAGAAGTTACGGCCACCAAGTCAGTGGCCACAGAGTCAGTTGAAACTACAGGTTGTGCCCCCAGATCACTCCCTGATATCAAAGTACCTTGTGCACTGATACTCTCAGCAGGAGAAAAGGTCTCCCAAGCCAGATCAGGCACCCAGGCACCAGTCAATGTTTGAATCCAACTGGCTTGATGCAAAGAATCAGCCTTAGACCACTCAACCTGACCAGCAACCGCATCTGATCCAGAAATGAGAAAAGATTTCCACATTCTTTTGGACATCATCATCGCCACTATCAGAGGCAGCTGAGCCACTGGAATCTCCTTGACACTGGACGTCATCTCAGGCTCCAAAGGAAAAGGTAGGGACAACCTCCTCACTTACCACTGAAGCGGTAGTCACAGTCTCCAAACGCTGCACATAACTTTCTGGCTCCAAAATCAGACAAGCTCCCACAGTCGAAGATAATACCACAGAATCCTCCACGTCTCTTGGCAATCTCTGTACTGCTGTCTACTCCATAGCAGACAAACCCTCTGGACACAGTGTAATAATGCTCCTGAGACAGGATTCACAATCTCTAGACAAAGAAGCAGATGAGGCCAGGGATAGAACCTCCGACTGCACCACACTTCCATCCTCCTCGCCCTCCATCCTGCAACTGACCACCACTCTGCAACAGAGCAGCAATCACCCTGCAGGAAGAGTAGGGGTATTTCCCTGGTGTCCTGGCCAAATTTCTCCCATTCACTAAAAATATCACCAACAGCTTAATCTGGTTCAATTTCAGTTGCTTACCATCTGTATCCACCCTCTCCCTGGTTGCCCCTGAAAAAGAGACTTCTTGGCCCATTGGGCTTACTGGGTCAACAAAAATTCAATATTTTCCTCAGATCTGTCATGAACCTCAGTTCAATCAGATCCCCTTTTCTGGAGATGATGAACAGCCAGTGACGATTTACCTTCCCTTAGCAGACTTGTCTTTAGTTTTGAACTTGAAAAAACATAATAATTAACTTTGTCAAGCAAAACTGTAACATAGAAACATAGAATCTGATGGCAGATAAGGACCGTTTGGGCCATCTAGTCTGCCCATTTCCCTACCTAACGGATAAGCTGCAGATCCTAGTTAAGAACAGCCTACTTCCTCCTACCCCCCCAAACTAGAATTGCCTTATGTCTGTCCCATGCTTTCTTGAATTCCCCCACTATTTTTGGCTTTAAGATCTCCTCAGTAAGGCTGTTCCATGCATCTACAACCCTCTCTGTGAAGAAATACTTCCTCACATTACCTCTGAGCCGTCCCCCCTCTACCTTCAAATTGTGCCCCCTTGTTCTTGCACATCTCTTCTTCTGAAAGATGCTACTCTCTTAGACTTTGTTGACTCCCTTGAGGTATTTGAAAGTTTCTATCATGTCTCCCCTCTCCCTTGGTCTATGTGATAATGGCGAATGTCTAAAGGAGATCGCCATTATAGCTCAGTCAGTGTGCCGAACACATTTTTGGCACTCTGACAACCCTGGCGCACCAGCACAATGGCTCCAGGACATATTTTTACTACTTTCTGTGGGGGGGCTGCACCCCCCAACCCCCTCATGAGGGGCTTTGCCCCCTGCACTCCCCTACTTAAGAATTCCCAACTCCAGGGGGGTGCATATCTGAGGGGGTAAAAGTAGTAAAAATAAAAAGGTTCGGGCCGGGCACAATAAAAATCGCGCAAGTGCCCAGACCCGAATCCAGTACCTCAGCCACCCCAGCCATTGCCCAATCCCTGATGCCACACCGCAGCTCGACCAATGACTGCAGCACCACCCCCTACAGCCTCTACATTCCCCAGCCCACGCTTGCCATGCTGCTCCCACCCCACAGCGTTCATATAGTGACATCCTGTCCCTATTCGCCTATCCCTCATCCGGTCGCTCTACCCGTCAGTTGCCATGAGTGGATTCCATGAGGAAGGTGTCACCATAATGGACAGCACCCTTCCTCATGTGCCCAATTCACGGGTTACCCCTCTCCCTCCTTTCCTCAAGGCTATACATCTTAATCTCCTTTAGTCTTTCTTCATATGTCTTCTGGTGTAGATCCTGCACCATTTTGGTTGCCCTCCTCTGGACAGACTCCACCCTGTCTATGTTTTTGGAGAGATGGGGTCTCCAGAACTGTGCACAGTACTCCAGATTTGGTCTTCCCAGCTGTCTGTACAGAGGCACAACAGCTTCCTGTTTTCTACTGGTGATGCCTCTCCCTATGCATCCCAGTATCCCCCTGCACTCCTTACTGCCTTCTCACATTGCTGGCCTACCTTTAGGTCATCTGATATGACTACCCCTAGTCCCTTTCCATTTTTTTTGTCTCACCCCCCCTCCTGTGTACTCTTCCCCTGGATTTTTGTTTCCCAGGTGCATTACTTTGCACTTCTTAGCATTGACTCTAAGCTGCCATACATTTGACCATTATTCCAACCTTGCCAAGTCCCTTTTCATCCTTTCCACCCTGCCTTGCATATCAACCCTGTTGCAGATCTTTATGTCTTCTGCAAAGAGACATACTTTTCCTTCCAGTCCTTCTGCAATGTCACTTATAAAGACATTAAAAAGGACCGGCCCCAGTTCTGAACCCTGCGGTATTCCATTTACTATTACCCTCTGTTTCCTGTTGTCCAGCCAGTGTTTTACCCAGGCTACCACCCTGGGACCCATTCCCAGGCTGGCTAATTTGTTTATTAATGTTTTGTGTGGGGCTGTGTCAAATGCCTTGCTAAAGTCTAGGTAGAGCATGTCCACAGCCCCTTCTTGGTCTACTACTTTGGTCAGCCAGTCAAAGAAATCAATTAGATTAGTCTGACATGACCTTCCTGCTATGAATCCATGCTACCTTGGGTCCAGTGCCACACTGGCCTCTAGATACTCAACAATTCTTTCCTTCAGAAGTGATTCCATCATTTTCCCTACCACTGAGGTCAAACAGAAAGGTCTATAGTTTCCTGCCTCCGTCTTGCTCCCACTTTTGTGAAGAGGAATCACATCTGCCCTTCTCCAGTCCTCAGGTACCACACCATCCTCCCATGATTTATTAAAAAGGGTAGTCAGTGGTGTTTCCAGTTCTTCCCTTAGTTCTTTTAGACTTCTGGGGTGAATCCCATCGGGCACCATTGCTTTAGCCACCTTCAGTTTTACTAATTCTTTCAGAACCCTTTCTTCTGTGAAAGGACTAATATCACCCTCCCCCATCCAGAGTACTTCTATTGACTGGATTAGGTCTTTCCTCCTGCTTTTTCATTGTGAATACTGAGCAGAAATATTTGTTCAGCATTCCTGCTTTTTCACTGTCGCTCTCTGCCCAACCACCATCCTCTTTATTCAGCCTCAGTATCCCTGCCTTAGTCTTTCTTTGCTCCCTAATGTACCTATAAAAGGTTTTATCCCCCTTCTTAACTGAGTTTACTATTTTTTCCTTGGTTTGGTCCTTTGCTATGCTGACTGCCTTCCCCTCTTTCTTCTGCTTTACCTGGTATAGGTCTTTGCCCTGATCCTTCTGTGTTTCCTTATACTTCCTGAATGCTATCTTTTTCTCCCTAACCTTCCCCTCCACTTCTTTTGAGAACCATAGTGTTTTTTTCTTTCATTTTGATTTATTTGCTTCATACAAAGGCTTGTTGCCTCTGTGATGGCAGTTTTGATGTTTCCCCATTGTTGCTCCACCCCTCCTTCTAGCCTGTTTACTAGTGCTTTTCTGAGACACTGTCCCATTTTGACAAAATCAGCCTTTCAGAAGTCCAGTACCTTCACTTTTGTATGGCTTGACTCTACAGCTAAGTTTATTGTGAACCACACAGTTTGGTTGTTGCTTGTTCTCAGATGGCTACCCACTTCTAGATCTGAGATCCTCTCTCTGTCACCATTTGAGAGCACCAGGTCTAAGACTGCTTCCTCCTGAGTGGGTTCCAAACCTAGCTGTCTGAGGCATGCACCCTGTAGGGCAGCGAGAATGGTCCTGCTCTTGGATGTGGCTGCAGCAAAGGTGCTCCAGTTAACATCTGGCATATTCAGGTCTCCCATCAGCAATATCTCCCCTTTCTCTGCCATCCTAAGGATGCCTTCTATCATTTCCTTGTCCATTTCCTCCCCCTGAGATGGGGGGTCTGAATACAACCCCTTTGTGGATTGTGGTGCCATTTCCAGTCTCCAGCGTGACCCACAATGCCTCCTGTCCTCCTTGTTTACCCTTTAGTTCTGTTGCTTTGATCCCTTCCCTTACATAGAGCACTACTCATCCTCCTCTTCTACCCTCCCTGTCCCTCCTATAGTTTGTGTACCCTGGTATGTTGACATCCCAGTCATGGTTCTCTGTGTACCATGTGTCTGTGACTGCCACAATATTCAGGCATCCGTCTTCCATCAAGGCCACCATTTCAGGGAGTTTTTTACCTAGACTGTGGGCATTGGTACTCATTACCCTCCATTTTTTATGGCTTTATTTCTTTTTGCCCCATCCCTGTCCTTACTGCCTTTGTATTTGTCTTCATTTACCCCTTCCCTTCCTACTATTGACTGCCCTATTTTGGTGTTTACCTCACTAACTACCCTGATTTTTTTTGGAAGGGGTAGGATTTCCCTTCTCTTTTCAGTGCCCTCGCTAGTTTAAAAAGCTTGCCACTAAGCATTTAAACCTATCACCTAGGATCCTTTCCAGTGAAAAACACTACATGCAACAAGAAAACACCACTGGTTAGTTTCAGTTGAACCTGTTAAGTTTGTGATTGCAGCCAAACTGATTTTTTTTTTTTAGATAGTAATACAGCACAGCCGACCAACAATAGAAGGATGCCCAGACGAACTCCTAATAGGGGTTTTGATCAAAGCAATGGATATCCCCGACTGAAGTACCAGATAATATTCTCCTGCAGGAGCAAGGCTTGTGGGCAGGCCCCATAGACAATGTTGGAGTTAATAAAAAAGAAAATGATAGTAATTATGATGTAATTTCTTCTTTCTGTAGCACTCCATATTGTCAGTGGGAATTCATAACACTAGGTTCTAAGAAGCAGTACCCAGATCAACTGGGATGGGGGAGAATATTATCCCTTATGTCAAAACAAGTGCCATAATAAGATTTCTTGCAGACTGCTGCCTGCAACACTCTGCAACCAAAAGCTGCATCAGCAGAACTCTGAACAGCCTTCTTCTTCTCCATTCCTCTGCTCTGAGACCATCCTCCTACCCTGGTCCCCCTTCCCGTTGTTTATTACCACCCATTCAATCTATCTGTTTGAAACCCACCCTCCAACCATGTTCCCCTTCTGCTTGTCTTATGTTTTCACCAGCTCATTTTCACTTATTGAAACCCACCATCCAACCCAGTCTCATATGCCAGTTATTACCCATTCCATTTCTCTGCTTGAAACCCACACTCAAAACTGTCACCCCTTCCCCTTGTGGCTCTTTCCACACTCTTCTTCTATCTGCTTGAAACTGTCCTTCCAGCCTGTCTCCCTTGCCCTGTTTCTTTTAACACCCACTCCACCGCTCTGCTCAAACTCATCCTACAAAACTGTAACCCATTTTTTGTGTTTGTTTCCATCCTCACCTTCCTTCTGCTCAAAAATCATCCTCCAACCTGGTCTCCTTTCACTCTGTTTATGATAGAACCTGTTCCATCACTCTGCTTGAAATCTATCTTCCAAACCTCACCCCTTCCCCTTGTGTCTCTTTCCATCCTCTCCTTATCTTTATTTCCAAACCCTCCCTCCAGTTCATCTCCTTTTCCCTTGTTTCTGTTACTACCTACTCCATTCTTCTGCTCAAAACCAACCCTCCAACTTTGTACACCTTTTACTTGTGTTTGTTTCCATCCTCTTCTTCCCTCTGCCTGAAACCCTCTCTCCAACTTGGTCACAATACTGCTTGTTTTCTGTTGCCCCCAGTTCATCCCTCTCCTTGAAACTCTCCCTCCAACCTGTCCCCATTCCCTTTGCCTTCTAAACATTTAGTCAAATTAAATTTTTTTACAGTTTGCTGGAAAAAAAACCAGTGGAACAGTCCAGGACCAGATGCACACAAAACCAGCCTGTGGTGTTATGGTGAGTATTCTGTGTTTGTTGCTGTGCATCTCTTTGTCAGGAGTTCACCCCCACATTCTCCAGTCTTGCCAGTCCTTGTCCATCAGGAGTACATAAGTAATATACACATTTATGAAATCAAAGGATTTTCTATTGGTTCTTATCATGATTTGCTTGTATTAAAATGAAAAACACACCTGAGTTAACAACTTCCTCTTCACCCACCTGGCAATGATAGTTTTTTTTTTCTGAAACAATAACTGACCACTGTAAAGGGTTGACATGAAATGCCATTCCTTTCCATTTGATTCTTTTTAATATTTAGATGAGCTTTCAAAGCTTTCACATCTGACTGCCCCTGGATTCACTACAAAGTCAAACTACATACTGAAACATTATTTTTCCTTCCAATAATTCATGCCTGTGTTTTTAATTTGCACAATACATTAGACTAATGAAATGTATGAACTGAAAGCCAGGTTATAATTGTTGATTTTAAAAGATTGTTAGTTTTTTGGAGTTCAAAATATGGAAAATATAGCACCTGTACTTTTTCTTTTATTCATTTCTGATTTTCTATTGCATGGTACTGGTTTATTCATGCCTGTCATGTTTATTGCAATGTATTGCTCCCCATTCCCCTTACCCTAAGACATATCTGAAAATGAGCTGTCACTAGCTCGCTATACTCTTAGCTTATTACTGGTAAAAGGTTTTAAATAAGTACTTAAAATTACAGTCACAAGACCGGATTAAAATATAGTTCAATACTTAAAGTGATATATGATGAAATTGCAGGATTGCTGTTTTTCAATTGCAGCTTATTTTATAATACCCCCCTCGCTCGTCTCTCAGGAATACTGCTGACTTTAAACAATTTCTTGTGCTTGCTTTCAAACAACTTCTTGTGCATGCAATACTGCTAATAGTCTTCTCTGCTAGAATGTGTCATGTTTGCTGGTGTCAAATCCATTGTCTTATGTGAAGCTTCCCACTAATTGCATCGGTGCTTTAAAGTTTTGCTTATATAAAGCTTCCATGCATGTATTAAATTTCACTCAGTAATGGACAATTCATTGGACTGATAGCTTTGATACATTTTCAGGTGATATCCAATGCACACAATTTACTGATTAATGTCACTGTCATATTAGGAACTTCCCTTCTATCAGTCCTGTGCATGATGTATTACTAATACAAAACTGTCTTGCACATGCGTAATTATACTCAGCCATCCAGACTTGACGTCCAATGTTTGCTTTTGTTTGTGAGTACATCCTCTGCTCCAATATTGACCCTACCAAAAAGATAAACATTGTTTTCAGAATTACATTGTGTATGTAACAAGTGCTACCCAGTGTGCAACTAAATTAATACTGAGGGATCATGTGACAAGCAGTCTGCAGCTCTGAGTGCTGGATTTCTTTCAGTGGTATTTTTTCTTTTGTTATAATTAATTATAAGAAAAAATTATCACTGTTCCAATGGTAACCAGCCCTCTATGGAAAGAAGGAGGGCTAAACACAACTCAGCATTTGGGGGACATGGCAACATGCCATGCTATTGGCTGCCAAAATGTTGCAGGGAGTGACAGCACTTGAGACTAAAAGCCATAGGTTTACCCCCCCCCAAAAAAAATAAAAAAAATAAAAAAAAACTGTGTGGCAGGTACAAGGTGCAGAGCAGGCATCCACACACTGTGCTGTTTTTTTCACTACTGCAAACTGAGGGAATAACACTTCTGGAGACTGAACTGCTTTGTTTAGCCACTGTGCCAGGTAGAGTGTGGATAAGGTATGATGCCAGCTTTCCCATATTGTGATGAATTAGGTGTTGTGAAAGGTAAGGGACAGACTGCATTGGACATAGAAGCCCTCTGTTTATCCACAGGGACAGGTATTGTGTTGGTAGTCTATGGTCCCTCACACTGTGAAATATTTAATGCCATTGAAAGCACTGGAGATGACAGTGCTGGAGACTGATTATCACTGTTTATTCACACAGCCAGGTTCTTTGTGGAACAGTCACATTACACCCATCTGCTCCATCCATTCGTTTGAAAACCACATTCCATCCTGGGCCCCCCTACTCCATGTCTGTTGTTACCATCTGCTCTATCTCTCTGCTTGAAAACTCTTGTTGGTCCAATAAAAGGTACCACATCTTCCAGCATCTCCTGTTTTCCAAGGACCAACATGGCTAGAATCTTCTTTTACTAAATTTTTAATTCCAATTTTATCCATTTATTGGGCAGTGTATGGAGTGGCTTTCCAGGCTCACTAGGTTGTTACGCAATTACTCCATCCTTTCTTTCATCTTGTGGATGTGTTTTATTGGACATAAAGGAACAGTGGTCAGTGAACTATGGTACTATTGTGTCTCCTATAAACATATTTACCTAACCCAATTTCACCATGATCCTACTAATTTTAGGGCATAACCATAGCATTATCCTCAACCTTTTACAATGTATTTCCTGCTGATGTCCTAGCTAAGATGAAAGATTTCATTTTCAGTTATGTTTCTCTTGTTGCTATGTTGGATAGTTGGTAGCACCAAGGCTAAGGCTTCCAGTTTTGTCACAGCAACTTTGGATCCAGGGTTTTGCACTGTGGTTTCTGGGTAGATGTGGAGCACAGATGCCTCAGGCTTTCCCACAGTTGCTCTCTGGTTCATCAACCGATGCATGACAGACTATTAAGTGCTTTAAAAGTGATGTCACTGTGCTAAAAGCATTTCTTACTTATGCGGAGCCGTCACTGTCTAGCCAGTCTATATGGTTTTAGCCATTTGGCTTCTAGTGATGACTCTAACTAAAGTGTAACAATGTAAATTTCATACATGTTTACTCTTGTATTCCATTTATATTTATTGGTTAGGGTCAGTAGACCACCACTGGCAGACCCCTACAAACTCCATTATTCATACCTGTGAATTACAGAGTTCAATAACCCATGGCTCTCAGAAATAGCTGCAAGGTGTCACTGACCACCTCTCTGAGAAGTTGTCCTCATGCTGGTGGTCCACTTGTGCTGGTGACAGAAAACCACCAGCGCAAAAAAACAGCCTTCTCCGGGAACTGTACTGCTTTAAATGTTTAATTTAATTTTTGATTTACTGAGAACTTAATTATTCAAAAGTATGATGTGCTTAAGATATGAACTACTCGGGAGGTTGCTGACTTAAAGAGGTTGGGAGGTTGTGTAAAAAATATTGTAATGTAATCAATTCTAGTTTACAGTTTAAGAAAATCTCTAGTTACGGCACTTCTTTACAAAAAAAAAGTTTAACCTGTTCAAAGAGCAAGCTTTTATGAGCAGCAGTTTTACTATCTTCTGTGCCTCTTAAATAAGCATTCTTTTTAGTCACTACTAGAAATTTCCTGTCTCTCCTTTATTTTTTTCCAGAAACCAATAAACATAAAAAATAAAACATGGGAAGTGTGGTTACTGAGGACTTTATGCACACCCTCAGTGTACAATGCCCCTATAAACCCCTCAGGCTTAGTCCTCTGGGTTTATGGGGCATCATACACCTCAGGAATGCATAGAATCCTCATTAACCACACTTCACCATGCAGTATTTTTTATATCTTCTGTGGATTTCTACTCCCTATTATTTATTACTAACTAAATGTGTAGTGCAACAGGATTGTTGTCCATGAAAAATTATCTGTCCCTACAGCTTATTTCCCACTTAAACTCACAACCCTTTCTTGTGACATCACAGTCAGTTGCTATGAACCTTGAATGTCTCCCTCATGTCTTATTTCTCCCTTCTGGTCTCCAATTAGTGTGAGTTCAGGACTTTAAGCCAATCCTTGCTGCATCTGCCCTGCTGGCCCTGTATCATTTTATTTACCCTACTCTGTATCCTCTCTAGAATGTCTGTTTCTATAGAATGTCTTTTTAGTCTTTTTTCTACAGAATGCCTTTTTAGCCTTTGGTGTATTTTGCAATAGTTCATTGTTCATGGTCCCACGACCTCAGTTAGGGACCCAGCTCTGGGAGTTCAACTTGCCATGGTTGCTTGGCTTAATCCACTGATTGATCTTCAACTGATAGGGACCAAAAACTCCCATTACTTTTGGGAGGTGGGAGGGGCAAGTTTAAAATGGTGTGTCATGCTTGCTGGGCTTGTCCCTGACTTTGGATCCAGGGTGCAGGTGCTGATGTGGTCTGTTGCTAGCGCAGCTGTCATTGCCTTATCTGGTGTTTGTGGTGGTGTTTGGTATTCAGCTCTGGAAGTTTGCCTTGCCATGGTTGCTGGGCTTAACACACTGGTTAGTCATCAATTGCTTTAGACTAAAAGTTCCAATTACTTTTTTTGGTGGGGGTGGCTTGTACAAAGTGGTGTGTCATGCTGGCTATGCTTGCTTCTGCCCACAGATGTAGGTGCTGACATGGTGTGTTTCCAGCACAGCTGTCACTACCTTACCTAGTACTTGTGGTGGGGTTCATGACCCAGCTCTTGGAATTTACCTTGTTGTGGTTGCTAGGCTTAACCCAAAGATTGCTCATCGAATACTGGGGACCAATAACTCCTGTTACTTTTTTATTGAGGGGAGCTTGTGTAAAGTGGAGTGTCATGCTGATTGGGCTTGTCTCTGCAGATAGGTGCAGGTGCTGATGTGGTGTGTTCCCAGTCTGCTGTCATTGCCTTACCTGGTGTTTGTGGTGAGGTTTGTAGACCCAGCAGTTGCCTTGCCTTGGTTGCTACTGGAAATGCAGATGAGCAATGATGGTATCTTATTTTAAGTTTCTGATTATTGCAAGCAATCAGATCCAATGCAGAACATTGTGGACATGGGTACAGATCTTAATGTTTTGGAATGTGGTGACAACTAACTTTACTGAATACCAATGGGTAAAAATATTTCTCCATGAGTCATTCAACATTTTACTTTATAGTGGATAAAACTGAACAACTAATTTCACAACAGAACGCTAATATGCATCAAGCTGTTCCCACATATATGTGCCTGTCTATTGTGACTTGGAGTCTGTGAACTAACAATAAGCATTTCACAATTGGCAATGGATTTGGTGTGTCCAGATCTGTGGTATGTATTGTGTTGTGTGAAGTCTGTCATGCTATCATTGCTATCATTGCCATTTTAAAGCTCATGATCTCAATCCCAACTGGTACATGGCTCCAAACAATCATTGATGGATTTGAAGAAACATTTGGTTTCACAAAAACAGCCTGGGCAGTAACTGGTAAAAACTTCCCAATTCAGGCACCTTCCCAATATACTGGAGACTTCTACAGTCACAAAGATGGGCCCTCCATTGTGATGCAGGAAGTGGTGGACCATTAATAATACTTCTAGGATGTAAATATTGGATGACCCAGTAAAGCACATGAGGCACATATTTTTGCAAGCAGCAGACTATATGCAAAGGCAGTGGATAAACTTTTATTAACAAATGTGATTTGGGAAATTGGTAATTTGTAGGTGTCCATTCAGTAACTCAGAGATCCTGCATACCCATTGATGCTGTGGCTAATGAAGCCATTCCCAGGCACCAGAAGACTGACTATGGAGCAGAAACACTTTAACCACTGTCTATAAGTGCCAGAAAGATTGTGGAGAATTTATTTGGCCAACTTAAGGAATGATGGTGATGCCTTCTAAAAAGACTTGATATGGGCATTCACTTTGTTCCTGTGAATGTGCTAATGTGCTGCATTTTACATAACCTCTGTGAGTGTCAAGCACATGTCCTTAATTTGAGATGGATGTTGGAGAATGAGGTGAATGTTTTACCACAGCCTGTTGCTAGTGAAACACAAGATCCTGAAAGCAGCGCAGAAGGGGAGCATGCAAGAAGAATTTGCCAGGATCTAGTTCAGCAACAAAAACCTAATACAATGGCTGTATCCACCAGTAACATATGTATATCTTAATCAATATACTTGTTTTGTACATGTGTTGTGATGATTGTCTCTGTATGGAACTATTGTTCATCTATGCAATAATACACAGTTATGAGTGCACAAGTAGTGTAGTACCTCAATGACATTGCTGGCCTTTGCTGGAAGGAAAAATATGTCTCTTTGCAGATGACACAAAGATCTGCAACAAAGTTGATGCTCAAGGTGGGGTGGAAAGGATGAGAAGAGACATGGCAAGATTAGAGGAATGGTCAAATGTATGGCAGCTTAGATTCAATGCTAAGAAGTGCAAGGTAAGGCACCTGGGAAACAAAAACCCAGGAGACGAGTGCATGATGGGGGCTGAGATACTAACAACAACAAAAATGGAAAGGGACCTGGGGGTAGTCATATCAGATGACTTAAAGGTGGGAAAGCAATGTGAGAGGGCAGTAAGGTGGGCTGGGGGGATACAGGGATGCATAGGGAGAGGCATCACCAGTAGAAAACAGGAAGTTGTTATCCCTCTGTACAGACAGCTGGTGAGACCCCATCTGGAGTACTGTGTACAGTTCTGGAGACCCAATCTCCGCAAGGACATAGACAAGATGGAAGCTGTCCAGAGGAGGGCAACTAAAATGGTGCAGGGTCTGCACCAGAGGACATATGATGAGAGACTAAAGGAGCTTAATATGTATAGCCTTGAGGAAAGGAGGGAGAGGGGGGATATGATAGAAACTTTCAAGTACCTCAAGGGAATCAACAAAGTCCAAGAGGGTAGCATCTTTCACAAAAAGAGGTGTGCAAGAACAAGGGGGCACAATTTGAAGATGGGGGGAGCGGCTCAGAGGTAAGGTAAGGAAGTATTTTTTCACAGAGAGGGTTGTGGATGCATGGAACGGCCTTCCAGAGGAGGTTGTGGAGTCAAAAACAGTGGTTGAATTCAAGCATGCATGGGGCAGTCATAAGGCAATTCCAGGGAGTGGGGGTAGAAAGAATTAGGCTGCTGGTTAACTAGGATCTGCAGTTTGTCCATTAGGTAGGGAAATGGGCAGACTGGGTGGGCCAAGCAGTCCTTATCTGTCATCAAATTTTATGTTTCTATGTTACCCTTGACATGAGGTTGTGATCACATGACTGCACACTCTACCATGACTTTTTATACAGATAACATTTGCAAACAGGTCACAAGTGTGAAGTGTCATAATTCTGTTGCTTTGTAAGAGGTGATCATGTCTGTATGATTTGTCATATACAGACAACTGTAATGAGTCTGCCCAGGAGCAGCACGGTACACGTGAAACAGGTGGCCACATTGGGCACCAGCACAGCACAGGTACATGAGCCTGTGGTCCATGGGAGACACAGAGACCCTTTCATTAGCAAGCAAGCCAAACATTTTAAACAGGTTTCTGAGTTAACACCCCCCCATTCCGCAAGACAGGAGATGCACCGCACTCACTGCCCCCCCGATCAAGGTCACCATGTGAGTTAACATAACCCCTTCAACCTTTGCAGCACATGAAATGTGCCATGCAGGAGTGGTGGAGTACTGAGTGTAGGTCTGTGATGCTAGACAATGCAGGGAATGACACAAATTAACTAAAGAGCCATAGTGCTGGATTGGTGGGCTTTTTGAAACATTGTTGGACTGCTGCTGTGAGGAAAAGAACTTGGATTGCCTGAAGTTGTGGAGGACTGAGCAGCTGAATGGCCAAGCCACAAAAACAATAAAAATGTGTGAGGAATGTGAGTACTGGGCAGGGGGTTGCATCTGTTACTCCATTTTTCAGCTGTGGGTCTGGTTCACCTGCCTGCCATCAGTGGGTCACTTTGTAAACTGGCAGCTAATGATTACACTGTTAATTCAGTTCTGTAACTATTTGACTTGCCTTTGAAGGCTGCAGCAGGCATTCATTCTTTGCCATGGTCAGTGAGGTGGGCTAGAGTAAACAGTAACATAATGCACAACTGGCTTAGATATGCCTTAAAGAAATAGCTTTGTGTCTTACCCTTCTGCACCTTCCACCACCATAGCAGTTGCAAATTTAACATACTAGCCCCAAAATACTCAGGCTGCAGAACATGGAGAATAGGCCATTCTCCATGTGCTCCATCCTAGGTATTTTATTTTCTTTAGCCAGGCTGGCAACCACTGCTGCCAAATTGCTGAGTCTGTGGCTGTTTTAACATCAGCTGAGCTGAAGTTCATGCATATCTCAACAGTCGGCAGCCAATCATTAAAGGAATCAGTCTTCTTTTTCATGTCTTGAATGGCCTGGTTAACATCAGTTTGCAGTGTCTGTACTGCTTGCAGCAGTGCCACATTAGTGGGCTTTAAATCACTGCTAAGGTCTTTGGTCATGGCATCTTGCAGCTTTGGCTTCTTCCTAGGCCCAGGATCTTGTGTCAGACCATCCTGTCTCAGCTTTCATATGAATAAAAGTTACAGTTTTGGAGTCAGAAGAATCAGCAAATGGTCTACTAGACAGTGGTACAAAAGAACAGAAAAAAGTACCAAAGAATGTAAAATGCATTAAAATGACATAGAGATCAGCAGAGAGACTCTTGTCCTGTTGGTTGACAACTCCACCCCAGCTAATTTCTTTTTTAAACCATGACCTTATGATTCTCCCAATATTTTCAAGTTTTGCTGGCTCATTCTTTGCACCATTAATAGACAAAGTAGAGAAGACATATATAGTTCCCATGATGTCAGTGTTATAAATATCTCCACACTCCAATATGTAATGGGATAGGACAAAGTAGTGCTGGTGTCCCTATTTATTTATTGAAGTCTTGGAATTACAACCCTTTGAGTCAAAGACTCTTTTGCAAAAGCTCCACATCAGATTTACAAACAGGATGCAAAAAAATTACAGGAGATTAATACAGTACATTATGTAAGCAATAATACCCAACAGGGTGGGCGGTATTGTGCTATACTGGACCGCCCTGGAGAATAATGAGGCCAGCAGAGGCGGAGGGCAAGCCCTGGAAGGTCGGTATAGCACACACGCCACCCTGGAGGTATTATTGCTCTTAGAAAATGGGCCACTGTATAAGATATGTATATGTTTCAAAATAAATAATTTTGATGTTAATTTAAATGTCAAAATGATAAAATAGTTCCTCCGCCTGTATTAGAATGCTGTGTTGTTGTTTTTTTGAGTTAGGGACTTTTGTCTTGCTTGAGTCTCTGTAGTTGTGCCTTTGGAGCTGGTTGTCATGTTTACTCCCCCCCCACATACACACACACACACACACACACACACACACACAGGGCTTAACAATATTTGCATATTACTAGGTTTTTTTTTGGTAGCTTTTGTAGTGTGGTCACAGTAACCAGTACTGGATGTGTAGATTGTACAGTAGAGGAAATTGGGATCAGTAAGAGTGAGGTACTGTGTTTTTTTTATTTTCACACAATATAATCTATGCAGGAGAAGAAGAAGCTTGCTTGCTAAATAGTTTTAGTGAATGCATAACGGCTACATGAGTGGAGCGAGACACTGAGACCGCTTTCTAAGTCCTGTAATTATGCTTTTTCTCACTCCTGCCCACTTTAGCACTGCCGCACAAGTGGCTTTCTTCAGTAGCAGCTCCTGCTGCCTCTCAAGCACCTTATGGCATAAACAGTGAGCTTTACTGCAGGAGCAGCGGTTCGGGTGGGGTGGCGCTTCCACCATTGCCTCCTCCACCTCCCCGCTGTCTCCCTTTTTCTCAGTCTTCCACGTACATGAGTAGGCCGCAGCCTGAGCTCCGTAGGGGGTGGGAGTTATAAGTGCCCACAGCCACTTTCCTTGGAGCACGATCGCGCTATGCGTCGACCTGCAGCCCCAGTGTATCCATCTCGCTGCTCGAACACCGGCACACACACAACTAGCCCTGCTGCACTTTTGTTAAATTACATTGATTTTTATTTATTACAAACATACAGCAAAGTGAAGCAGCATGTCACATTAAAGGGGTGATGGCTGAGCCTCTAGTTTATGGCTCGCTAAACCTCAAAAGCAACATGGAGGCATTTGCCTTTTGCAAAATTCTACTGGCCCATTTTTTTCAGAATGAAATGAGGCGACAGAGACGGGGACTCATTATTTCCTGGTCTCTGTTGCCTCATACCTGGCCTAGCTAATTGAAGCTTTCACCCAATCAGGATACAGAATTCCATGTGCCCATTTTCTAAACATAGGACATGTGTATCCAAATAATACAGTACATTATACATAAGTGCATCATAAATGAGGACAGAGTGCATGGCAAAGAAACAACATAGTGAGTAGATTTAAAAGAGACAGGATAGTTCTAGAGTTGTCCAAAACGGTATCCAGTGAAAGGAGTCCCCCATCATTATTTGGAGGGTTCAAACCCCTGACTCTTCCATGATATTATTATCAATTAGAAGATTAAGTACAGGAAGAGCATCTTTGTCTAACACCAAACAAATTACAACCCTAAACATTTAAAACTAATAAACAATACTATAGTACCAGTACAAATTATCTTATTTCACTGGAAAATAACTGAGGTACTATATAATACATTGCCCTCCATGATGTTATCTGCAGTGAACTCCAGCATGAGACTCCTGCCACTCCTGTAGAAACTACTTATGTGGAGTGCAGTTCCACAGAGTGCTATCCAGAGTGGCTCTGCTTTTATGTGCTGAGTCCCCTCTTCCTGCGATGGATCATCCAACTGAAAGAGGCTGCATGTGGGTGAAAAACCAGTAGAGGGTGTATTCCCAGGTTGGTTGGTGGCTGCAGTTGCAATTTTGCACTAATAAATTTTGTGGAACACAGTACTCTGGTGCCTTTGTTTGTACCTTGGCACTGATAATAGAGTCCTGTGCAGTTATCAAGTAGGATGCACATGCGGGCTTTCTGTTGTTTCTTACGTCTCCTTTTGGTAAAAACTTGCCCACCTAACCCAAATTTAACTATCTTCCCTAGACTTCAGTCTACCAGGAATAGGCTCCAGTAGCACTGTGTCTTCTTTTGTTCTTGTCCCACTTGAATCAACTGCCTTAAAAGTTATGCTGCCCCCATTCCCTCAGCTTAAAATTCCATTCTGTAAATGTGGAATCTATTGTAACTATTGACTGGTGTTTTCAAGTTATTGTTTTGCACTCCTCCTAGTGTGCTCTGTTACCTACTCTAGATTACTGTTGTGTTATTGTATATTATTTATTTTCTGCTGTTTGTTTATTTAATTAATTTGTTATCTGGGTAACTATATTGCTTCAATGTATCTTTTTCAGGCAAACCCAGGGCCCAAAAAGCAGTACATCAGGTTCAAAACTGGACCTCCAGTCCCCACCCCTGGCCTCCTTCCTCCTTGCTTGGTTCCTTTAGTCCTCTTCCATCCCCCACACACACACTTGGCCTGAGTGCATTGTTTTCTGTTTGGTCCCAGCCACATGCACACAGTTGCCTACTGACTCCCAATTAATGTCCCATTAAGCTCGAACTCCAATCAAGAAAGAAAAATACGCACTACCAAGACTCTAATGTCTAATGTAGGTGCTGCTACGTATAGCCAATAACAGAATTCAGGATAGAAACATAACACAGAATTTGATGGCAGATAAGGACCACTTGGCCCACCCAGTCTGCCCATTTCCCTACCTAATGGATAAGCTGCAGATCCTAGTTAACCAGCAGCCTACTTCTTTCTATCCCCAACCCCTAGATTGTATGGTACTGTGCTTTTTTATTGTTTCAGGGATCAAACAGTATGTCAAAAGAAAATCAAACTGGAAAAAGAATACAAGATTTCAAGTTGAAAGGAACAAGTCCAAGAAAAACATAGTGCACACTGCTAAAGAATCAGCAGCTGTTGTTTATTAAACAGCACAAACAGATTAAATGCTCCTGTGCTTCAAGGTGCTGTGCCTCTTGTCAGCTGCCTAAGGAAGAAGCAGGACACCTTGAAGTACAGGAGCAGTTTTACCTTATTGTGCACTTTATTGTGCTGTGTTTGTCTTGGATTGGTTCCTTTTAGCTCAAACTCTTGCACTTTTTTCCTACTGTATTCAATTTTGCCATACTGTTTGATCCCATCCCTTAAAGAATAAAAATGCATAGTACAATGCAATTTGTTCTGTTCTCACCATACTGTAACTTTCTCAGTGGCTTATCTGTGAGTGATGTTACTGTACCTTTTGTTATCTGGTTTTTGCATCTTGGCCATGTATAATTTATGTATATTTCTTTTTTTATATATATATTTTATTTTTATGTCTTTTCATGGTAAATACACACAGTGAAAAATCAAACTTGGTTTGGAGTACAGAAATACATCTGTCAAATATATCGAATAACTTGCAATACAAATGCTTAATCCAGTATTAAACTATGGAAGGGTGCATGTCCCAAGTGTGAGAAAAAAGCAATGGATGCTATGAAAACACCATGCGGCAAGAAACATGCAGATACTATGCCAAGAGTCAATCCAAATCTTGAGTCCCTGTGCATTATACTGCACATAAGAAATGCTGCAAGAAACAGCATTATGGTCCATGCTACTCAATAATTTTTACTATAAATATCAAATAAATCCCAGCAGATGCTGTCAAGGAAACTTCGCCCTGCTGTCTCAGACAAATCAAACTGGACTCATGTGCTAGTACAGGTTGCAATACCCCTTATTAAGGTACACAGTACACAGGGTAAGACGGTCAAAAATCTACAACTGCAACGAGCAATAGATATGCAGGCTAAACAGACTAGTAAAAGTGTAACTAAGTAGGACAATCATTTGAAGGTCCCAGATGCAATAGAAACTAAAAAGTGGGGCTACAGAGCAACCACTAATTAAGGGGTTATTGCCATACAAGCATATAGCTTGGACACCTCATGGAACCACTATTCTGAGATCCCTTGGTACTCAGCTATCCCAAAACCGCTATCCTGAAGCACAACAATAAATAACTTTATTGAAATTTTCAGCCAACAACCCCTCATCAAAAGGATTAAGAACAGCTAAATTATCCTATAGCTCGGCAGTCCTCATAAGACTCTATGAGGCAGTTCAATTTAGGCCAACAATGTGAGGGGCAGGTAACAATAAACTTAGATTTTAAAGTTCAGAGCATCAGTCCCCCTTATCTGGTTCATTGCTGGATGACTGCTGTGCAAAGTAGTTCTGTATGATAGCAAGTCTCTTCCCAGCCTCAGCAAGGTCTCAATATAGAAAGATTTTACCTGCTTAGAAGATCCAAAGCCATGACAGGAGCTGAAGTGCATGAGTGACCCCCAGGGCTCATAAACCAAACCAGACAGCATCAAACACTTTTAGTTACTGGCGAGTGGAATAACTAATGTCTGGAAAACAATGAATTCTTGCCCCATTCTCTTAAGTAACAGGTCCCTTTCAATTGGCTGCAGATAATACTTTGTCCCTGTTATGCAGTCTGCCGGTGATGGCAAACACCATACAGGGCTGATCTTCTAAGGCCAGGTTGCATCTAAACATAATCTGGTAGGCCTTCACAACATGCCCACATCCACAAGGGAGACCCACAAAAGGGTGGAAAGGGACACCACAGGGGAATGAAACAGCTTCTGTTAGGGGACTCAGTTGTTAGGGATGTAGAACTGGGGAAGGGAGAGGAGAGGGAAGTAAGGTGCCTGCCTGGTGCCATGGCTTAGAGGGACAAGAAGCGAATCCTCACAATTGCAGAAGCAGCATCACAGGAGAGGGAACTAGATATCATTGTCCACCTTGGGACAAATGACCTAGCTAGGCATGAAATCAGTGCAGTGCAGGATGAATTTGTGGAGTTGGGAAGGGGCCTCAGACAGGTAGCAAGCACGGTTACCTTCTCAGAGGTGCTGCCAGTCCATGGCAGGGGTGAGACTAGGGTACTGCACACCATGCAGTTTAATGAATGGTTGCAAAACTGGTGCAGAGCACAGGGCTTTGGCTTCATTGGGGACCGGGGGTACACCTGGAGAGATGAAGGTCTATACTGGCATGATGGTCTGCATCTGTCCATGAAGGGAACCAAGCTCCTAAATGGCAGGTTTAAATGCTTCCTTGGCAAGCTTTTAAACTAGCCAAGGGGGGGAGGTGCTGATAAAAGGCAGGAAATGTCAAGCCTCCCCCCAACAAAACATGGCAGGTAGTAAGGTAAACACTGAAGTACAGAGCTCAACAGAGGGCAGGACAGGGGTAAATGGAAAAATAGACAAGGACAATAAGAGCAGGAATGGGGGAAAAAAGGATAAAGCCAACATTAAATGGAGGGCAATGAGTACCAATGCCCGTAGTCTGGGAAACAAGCTTCCTGAGCTAGTAGCCCTGATGGAAGATGAAAAATTGGATATTGTGGCAGTCACAGAAACATGGCACATGGAGAACCATGACTGGGATGTCAACATACCGGGGTGCACAGTCTACAGAAGGGACAGGGAAGGGAAAAAGAGGAGGTGAAGTAGCTCTATACGTAAGGGAAGGGATCAAAGCTACAGAACTAAAAAGTAAAAAGGGAGGACAAGAGGCACTCTGGGTCACCTTGGAGACAGGAAATGGCATCACAATCTGCACAGGGGTTGTATACAGACCCCCGTCTCAAGGGGAGGAAACGCACAAGAAAATGATGGAGGACATTCTCAAAATGGCTGAAAAAGGGGAGATACTGTTGATGGGGGACCTGAATATGCCAGATGTTAACTGGATGACAGGTACTGCAGCCACATCCAAGAGCAGGGTCATTCTTGATGCCCTGCAGGGGGCAGGCCTTAGACAGCTAGTGTTGGAACCCACTCGGAAGGGAGCAATACTAGACTTGGTACTCTCAAATGGAGAGAGGATCACAAATTTAGAAGTCAGTAGACATCTGGGAACAAGTGACCACTGCACAGTGTGCTTCACAGTAAGCACAACCATGGAGACAAGCAATGCAAAAACAAGGATACTGGACTTTAGAAGGGCAGACTTTGGCAAAATGGGTGAATACCTGAGGAATGCACTAGCAAATGGCCAAAAAGGAGGGGTGGAAGAACAATGGAGAAAAATCAAAACTGCTATCATACAGGCAACAAGCCTTTGTGTGAAACAAATAAAGAAAACAAAGCGGAGTAAAAAACCACTATGGTTCTCAAAACAGGTGGCAGGGAAGGTTAAGGAGAAAAAGGCTGCATTCAAAAAGTATAAGGAATCACAGAAGGAGCACGACAGGGAACTGTATCAATTCAAGCAGAAAGAAGTGGGAAAGGCAGTCAGAATAGCAAAGGTCCAAACTGAGGAAAAAATAGCCAACTCAGTTAAGAAGGGGGATAAAACCTTCTATAGGTACATTAGGGAGCATAGAAAGGTTAAGAAAGGAATAGTGAAGATTAATAAAGAAGAGGGGAGGTAGGCAGAGGGAGACAGTGAAAAGGCAAAGATACTGAATGAATACTTTTGCTCAGTATTCACAAAAGAAGATGAGAAGGAGTTACCTAAACCAGACAATAGAAGCACTCTGGGTAGGGGGGTTGACACCAGTCCATTTACAGAAGAAAGAGTCCTGAAAGAACTCCTAAAACTAAAGGTGGACAAAGCAATGGGGCCTGATGGGATTCACCCCAGAATACTAAAATAACTAAGGGAGGACCTAGTGACACCACTGACCACACTTTTTAACAAATCATGGGAGGATGGGGTGGTACCCGAGGACTGGAGGAGGGCAGATATGATTCACCTTTACAAAAGTGGGAGCAAGGCAGAAGCAGGAAACTACAGACCTGTAAGTTTGACCTCACTGGTAGAGAAAATGATGGAATCACTTCTGAAAGAAAGAATTGTTGAGTACCTAGAGGCCAGCGGGGCATAGGACCCAAAGCAGCATGGATTTACAGCAGGACAGTCATGTCAGATGAATCTAATTGATTTCTTTGACTGGGTGACCAAAGTAATAGACCAGGGAGGGGCTGTGGATATGGCCTACTGGACTTTAGCAAGGCATTTGACACAGTCCCGCACAAAAGACTAATAATCAAATTAGCCAGCCTGGGAGTGGGTTCCAGGGTGGTAGCCCGGGTAGCAAACTGGCTGCACAAGAGGACACAGAAGGTAATAGTGAATGGAACACATTCCAAAGAAAGGGGGGTTACTAGTGGAGTACCTCAGGGCTCAGTACTGGGTCCAGTCCTCTGTAACATCTTTAAAGGTGACATTGCAGAGGGTCTGGAGGGAAAGGTATGCCTCTTTGCAGATTACACAAAGATCTGTAACAGAGTTGATACACAAGGAGGGGTAGAAAGGATGAGAAGGGACTTGGCAAGGTTGGAGGACTGGTCAGACATATGGCAACTTAGATTCAATGCAAAGAAGTGCAAAGTAATGCACCTGGGAAACAAAAAACCCAGGAGAAGAGTACACAATAGCAGGGGAGGTACTAACAACAACAAAAATGGAAAGGGACTTTGGGGTAGTCATATCAGATGACCTAAAGGTGGGTAAGCAATGTGAGAATTAAGTAAGGAGAGCCAGGAGGATACTGGGATGCATAGGATGGGGCATCACAAGTAGAAAAAGGGAAGTGGTTATCCCTCTGTACAGACAGTTAGTGAGACCCCATCTGGAATACTGTGTGCAGTTTTGGAGACCCCATCTACACAAGGACATAGACAGGATGGAAGCAGTCCAGAGGAGGGCAACTAAAATGGTGCAGGGTCTACATCAGAAACCATATGAAGAGAAACTGAGAGAGCTTAATATGTATACCCTTGATGAAAGGAGGGGCGGGGGGACATGATAGAAACTTTTAAGTACCTCAAGGGAATCAACAAAGTCCAGGAGGGTAGCATCTTTCAGAAAAAGAGATGTGTAAGAACAAGGGGGCACAATTTAAAGATAGAGAGGGACGGCTCAGGGGTAATGTGAGGAAATTTTTTTTAACGGAGAGTGTGGTGGATGCATGGAACCGCCTTCTTGGGAGGTTGTTGGGTCTAAAACAGTGGAGGAATTCAAACATGCATGGGACAGACATAAGGCAATTGTAGTGGGGGGTTGCAGGAAGTAGGCTGTTGATTAACTAGAATCTGCAGCTTATCCAATAGGAAGGGAAATGGGCAGACTGGGTCGGCCAAATGGTCCTTATCTGCCATCAAAGTCTATGTTTCTATGTAAGCGTCCCAAACATTTTAAAGTGAGCTTTCCAAATATGCCACAATGTCCTGACCTTCAGAATGTTCTGGAATGCCTAGTAAACACAGATTCACAAAGCAGACAGTATTTTCCAACTGCTCCATGTGAAGATGTAGCAATTTAATTTCAGCCAACACCCTGTCACTATCTTTGCATCATAGTTCACCATTTCTGCAGCAGAATCAGCAGTCACCATAGCTTCAGCTATTTTGGTGTCCTTTGCAGCAATACAGTCCACTAACTTATCCAGTTTTTTATCAAGATCGCTGATGGCCTGTAAAAGTGCACCATTCATAGGCTCTGCAGTCCCCTCCACTCCGTGAATTGAAACTGCCGCTCATCCCTGTTCAGATGACTTACCCTGCATTAAACCATTGCCATCTTGCAGAGCCTTTTTCTTTGGGTTTTCCATTGTGGAAATGAAACAAAATAGATATCAAACTGCTCCCCATCTCAAGCTGCATTAGTTGCTGTTTAAATTTAGTGCCTTAACACAGAAAATATAAATAGAGGGATTTGTTGAGTTGTTGCAGGAGCTCCCAGAAAGCCATCTGTTCCCTTCAGCTGCTGGCTTGCCCCCTCCCCAACCCATTTTATGTGTATTTCAATTAAGAGTGTTACCAGGAAAAGCATACTGAGCAGGGAGAAGGGAAGAGGGGGCCAATACAATGTTCAAGGAAGGCTTCCCTGGATATTACTCTTTACTTTGTTGTAAAGAGGGCGTATGCCTGTTATAACCAATAACTCATACAATATCTCACTCAGCACTTTAAATTGGTAGAAATGTTTCATAGATGAAGCTGAATTATTGCAGGAGGGTTCTAATCTACAGCCATGCTGTTTAATCTGGGAAAGGAATTCCAGGGAAAAGCAAATTGCAAGCAGACTGCGTGGAAGCATATCTGCCACCTGAACAGACATTTTCACCAGCTCTAACCAATGCAAAACCTCCCATACATGTATCTGAAAGGAAGAACACAGAAACAGAGTCATAATTATATTACAATGACTACAATGTATTCCTCACATATGTCTGCACTGGTTCGCTATCATACTGTGAGCACAAGGAAAGGAGTTGGACTAGGGGAAACCATCATCAGGATGTTGAAGGTGCTGCTAGTTAGTGACTTCAGTCTGCCAGATGTGGAGTGAAGTGGTGTAACTGTTTTTACAGTATTCTCACAACCTTTGTGGATTGATTGGAAGTGAGGGAGGCAATGATGAATGTGGAGGGGGCAGAGGAGTGTAAGGGTAAAGGGGTGCCACAGGTTTGTTCACTAGCTGTGCCATCATGTCTAACACTGGCCCTGAGTCTGCCACAGCATGAGACAATTCTTCATGACCACCTACAGTAGCAGAGGCTAGGTGATGCATCTGCCTTATGCTCCCCCTGTGCAGTGCTTAGGCATTAACACAGTGTCCATGTACACACAGAAGGCAATTTGGCCTCCTGGTTAGAGATGTGTGAAGTCAGTACAGTTCACTCTGTGAATTATTTTGCGAATAGTGCACAGTTCACCAATCTGCGAAGTGCAGGCTGACCGTGAAGTATGGAACTTCGCAGGCAAAATTCTATACTTCATGCAAAAATGTCCTTGGTGCTTACTAGTGGGTGCACCCCCACCCCAGCAAATCACAGGCCACATTGTAAAAAATACAGATTGTTTTATATTCCTGGTGTCTAGTGGTGTCCACCACCACCACCAATTGCCAACCACAGTGTAAAAATAGAGATTCATTTTAAATCCTCGGTCTCTGGTGGTAGCCCCCATGATCCCTGCCACAGTGTAAAAAATAAAATAAAATTGGCAATTAAATCCCTGATGTCTAGTGAACCCCCACCCCACCAGGTTGTGCCCCACAGCCCTTCCACCACCCCAAGCCCAAGCAGGTGACCAGCACAGTCCAACACTCTGCACCATGACTGGCTTCCCATCTGACCTAGAATGAATAAGCACATGCTTGTACATGCACAAACTCATTCATTTCAGATCAGTCAGGTGGCTGGCCATGGTGGAGGCAGTGAGCTAATCCACCCAAGCTCAGGGTGGGAGTACCCTGATTGGGTGGGGTGGTAGGGGTGCACTAGACACCACTGATTTAATTGTTGTTTTTTTTTACACTGTGGCCAGTGATCGGAGGAATGGGGGGATACCACTAAATATCAGGGATTTAAAAAAATCTATATTTTTTACACCTTGACCAGTGATTGGTGTGGGGAGGTACCACTAGACACCAGGGGTTTAAAGAAATCTGTATTTTTTACACAGTGGCTGGCAATTGGCAGTGGAAGAGGGTACCTTTAGACACCAGAGATTTAAATAAATCTATTTTGTTTACACTGTGACCGATGATGGGTGTGGGGGGCACCACTTGACACCAGGGATATAAATAAATCTATATTTTTTACACTGTGACTACTGATTGGTGGGGGGGGCACTACACACCAGGGATTTAATTGCTATTTTTTTTTGTTACACTGTGGCTGGTGATCGGAGGGCAGGGGAGCATAACTAGAGACCAGAGATTTAGGGGATTCGCCATTTGCTAACTTTTCCTTGCTTTGTTTTTTTTAAGTGCAATTTGCACTTAGGAAAAAAACAAAGCAAGGTAAAGTTACAAATGGTGAATTTTCAGTCAGTGTGATAGTTTTTGAAGTGATCCATGGAGGTGAATTTTGGTGACTTCATTGAAAATTTGCCAGTGAAGTAAAACTTTGCTGCATCTCTACTCCTGGACAACTGAGTCACATGTCCACCTCAATCTTGGTTTGACAGAGCATCACCTGGAGATGCAGAAGCAGTGGCACATGGCATGGAATCTTAGTGTGTTTTGTATGTAACGTTATAAAAGAGAGCCACCAGACCCAGGAATGCCATGCTATGGTCAAATAAAGAGTTCATGAGAAACACTGAAAGACCTGCACCTTTGCTGAAAGCTACAGCGTATGCCAACCAAGAGTAAAAAACTCTGTTTCAGAGTAAAACTCACCAGCTCAGGCTTCTTATATCCAAATTCCTTTATTAAAGAAGATCACCAGAGCCATACAATCCATAAAATCCACAGTTTGAAATACACATACACCACTCCCCATGGCTTAACTTTTACTTCCTGATCACCTGATGCATTTCATCTAATCAGAGCTTTCTCAAAGGTGAAATGAGAAAGGGAAGCCAATACTTAAATACAGAAAAAATTTAAAGAGACACACTTACAGTAATTAAGATATGAGTGCACCAAGATATCACCTAAAAAGTGTTACAACATGGTCAGGTGTAAAAAGATCACACATTATCAGACAAATACTGTTAAAAATACATGTATAAACTAACCACAACAGCTGTCATCTATATTTTTTCATAGGGTTCATATTTTATAGGATATATCCATTATTACAGATTATTAACTGGTAATTCATACTCTCCAGTCCTATAAATAGTAATCATGGTAAATATTACCAAATATTGCTGCTTAATATTTATCATGTATAATAGAATTGATCTCTATAAGCAATTAAAAATGCAAATTTGACCAAGGTAATGAAAGAGAGAAAAAGGAATTTGCATGTAGTTTTTGATAAACTCAGAACAGCACAGAGGGATGCTGGTGCAAATCAGTTCTGCAAAAAGAAAGAAAACAGATAGAAAAATTAAACATCAATCACAACAAAAAAAAAATACAGGTTACTCACCTATAACAGGAGTTCTAGGAATGGTATATGTTGTTCATCCACACTTATTGGCAGGTTCCTTGCCACTTTAAATCTTGCCAGAAGGTCTTCAAGCTGGCTCCTCCCACCCACCCGGGTGGTAAAACTCTCGGCTCCACCCCATGATGCCAGATCTGGCCCGCTGGAAGCTCAGGTTGTGCATCAAAGCCGGGGAGGTCGGGTGGGTCGTGTGGATGAGCAACATATACCATTCCTAGAACTCCTGTTACAGGTGGAGTAACCTGTATTTCTGAGACATGGATATGTTGTTCATCCACACTTATTGGCAGACTCTAGCAGCTCTCCGGGAGGGAGGGGCAGGCGCACACCTAATTAGGGAATAAAGACTGGAGAACCTAGGCCCCAAAACCAGCATCCGGTGTGACTCAAGGTCGATGTGGTAATGGGTAACAAAAGGTGTGCTGACTTCCAGGTAGCACCTGCATATTTCCTGGATAGGGACATCCCTGGAAGCAGCCACCATGCAGCAGTATGACGGGTAGAATGAGCTCTTATCCCTCTGGGAGGCTCCATGCCTGCTAACTTATAGCAGAGATCTATGCAGGAGGTGACCCACCTGCTTATCGTCCGTTTGGCTGCAGGTCTGCCAGGTGCGGCTTCAGCGTAGGTGACAAACAGCTGGTGAACCTCTTCCCGAATTTCAGCCGTGCACTCCTTATAATAAGCGAGCGCCCTTCTAGGGTCCAAAGTATGGAGCCTGTATTCGGCCTCCGAGGTGTGATTGGGGTAGAACACCAGCAGAGTCAACACCTGGTTAAGGTGAAACTCCGACACCACCTTCGGAAGGAATTTCGGGTTGGGGCACAGGACAATCTTGTCCCTGTGGAAGACCAGGTAAGGAGACTCAATGCAGAGCGCCTGGAGTTCTCCCATCCTTCTGGCTGATGTGATAGCCACCAAGAAGGTGGTCTTCCACAACAGGTGAGAGAGTTCACACCTGTGCATTGGTTTGAATGGCTTGCCCATGAGCTTTGCCAGTACCAGCAGTAAATCCCACGGAGGTGGAGGTTCTCGCACCGGAGGGGAAATGTGATCAAGGCCTTTGAAAATGCACCCGACCACCTTCTCCTGCGCCACCGACTGCTCCCCGGCCCGCGCCCGGTAAGCAGAGATGGTTGCCAGGTGCACCTTTAGGGTCGTCAACCTAAGCCCTTGACTAGAAAGAGACCATAAATAGTCCAAAATGCTTGCCAAGGAACAGGAGGAAGGGTCCAAGCCCTTACTCTGACACCAAATGGAAAACCTCTTCCATTTGAAGGCATAGCATTTCCTGGTCGACTCCTTACGGGATGCCTCAACGACATTGAGGACCTCGTCAGAAAGACCCAAGGCCTGGAACTCTAGCCACTCAGGAACCAGGCCATCAGGTGCAGGGATTGAAGGTCTGGATGGAACACCTTCCCCTGATTGACTGAGAGCAGGTACGGGCGAGCTGGAAGCTGCCTCGGGAGCCTGTAGCTTAGGTTGAGGAGATCTGGGTACCAGAACTGGCGGGGCCAGTCTGGGGCTATCAGAATCACCTGTGCCTTGTCCCTCCTTGTCTTGAGAAGCACCTTGTGAATCAAGGGAAATGGGGGAAAGGCATAAAAGAGGCCCGGGGTCCACAGCCTCGAGAAGGCATCCTCCTGCAGCGAGCCCTGCTGAGGGGGGTGGGCATGAAACAGCCTCAGCTTCGCATTCTCCCCGGAGGCAAACAGGTCCACCTGAGGTGTGCCCCAGTGGGAGAACAGATCTTGTACTACCTCCGGCAGGAGAGACCACTCATGAGATGCAGCCCCTATCTGGCTCAGGGCATCGGCCAGGGTGTTGGAGGCTTCTGCTACATGAATGGCTAGGAGATCCACCTCCAGGCTGCGCATGAGTGACCAAATGCGGAGAGCTTCCTTGCCTAGAAGCATGGAGCGCGTCCCACCCTGGCAGTTCAGGTAGTACATGGTCATGGTATTGTCCATCTGGACTCGGACCACTTGACCCCGGAGGAACGGAGCAAAGGTGGTGAGAGCTAGGTGGACCGCTTGGAGCTCCAGCAGGTTGATGTGGCATCGGGAATCCCGCAGGGACCAGAGGCCATGCACTTGGTGTTCCCCCAGATGGGCACCCCAACCCAACAGAGAGGCTTTGGTCGATAGAGAAACCGTCAGCTCAGGGCGGACAAACGGGATGCCCTCCTGCAGATGGGATGGAACAGTCCACCACTGGAGAGCGTTCCACATCTCCTGGGTCACTGTCACTAGCTGGTCTAATGGATCGCAGCATTGTGACCACCGGCTGGCCAGTCCCCACTGAAGGGGGCGCATGTGCCAGCATGCCCAATGGTCCATGCTGGTACAGGCCGCCATGAGACCCAGGAGGCACAGGAAGTCCCGGGGAGGACGCGATTGCCCAACCAGAAATGATTGGGCAAAGGAGGTAAGAACCTTGGCCCTGTCCACTGGGAGCCGTGCTCTGGCTCGAAGAGAGTCGAGCTCTGCCCCGATGAACAGGATCACCTGCTTTGGCTCTAGTTCCGACTTGGCCTCGTTGATGAGAAGGCTGACTTGAGAGCAAACCTGGAGGGCCAGATCTCTGGACCGCTCCACCTCCCGTCTGGAGGGGGCTGCTAACAGCCAATCGTCCAGGTAAGGGTACACCCGGACCCCTCAGCACCGCAGGAATGCTGTCACCACTGCCATGCATTTGGTGAAGACCCTGGGAGCTGGAGATAAGCCGAAGGGCATGGCTTGGAACTCGAAGAGGGATCCTTCCGCTCGTAAGCGGAGGAATCTCCGATGTGACGGACGGATAGGGACTTGAAAGAATGCGTCCTGCAGGTCCAGAGAGCAGAACCACATGCTGTGTTCCAGAGATGGTATTATCTGCACCAGAGTGACCATTCTGAAGGTCCGAGACCTTAGGAACTTGTTCAGGTTGTGTAGGTCAAGAATGGGGCACCAGCACCCCGTCCGTTTCGGAACCAGGAAATTCCTGGACACGAACCCCAGGTCTAAAGGGGGGTCCTCTACCTCCATGATCACCTCCTTTTGGAGGAGGAGAGCGATGTCGGCTCGATGAGCCGCCAGTGAGGCTGCGGACCCCGAGGCCCCCCGAGGTGCGACGGCTCTGAAGGGCGGGACCTGCTCGAATTCTAGAGGTAGGCCTTTTCCCACCACTTCCAGTACCCACCTGTCCGTGGTAACAGTGGACCAGGCGGAAAGGAAGTGTCTGAGCCGTCCCCCCACGGGGGGAACCAGGGGTGAGGTGACAGGGATGGGGCGACACCCCTCAGCCCATCACTGGGAAGGCTTGGAGGAGGGACTGGCCAAGGGACCTCCTGGGCCTTTACCTCCCTGCTTCCTGTTGGAGGAAGCCGATGGCTTGGGTTTGGGATACCAAGCTCGAGCCTGCTGGCCCTGATGTTGCTGGGCCGGGTGCGCCACGGGCGCAGAAGGACGAAAGGGCTTAGGCTGTGGCTTGCGGCCTTTGTCCTTCTGAGCAGAAGAGACCGAGTCCAAGGTAGCATTGGACTTCTCGATCCTCTGCAGGTGACTTTCCACCCCAAGGGCCGAAGAGGTCAGTCCCCAAAAAGGGAACATCTGCCAACTTGTGCTGGGTATCCGAGCTAAAGGTGGATATCCTCAGCCAAGCCCGACGATGCATGGCCACTGCGGCCGCCACAGACCTGGCACATGAGTCCCCGATGTCTAACGCAGTCTGGAGCTGCTGTTTAGCCACTTCCCTGCCCTGGTCCCACACCTGCCTGACCGTAGTCTGCAGATCTGTGGGAAGATGAGGACAACCTCATCCAGGGAGCCCAACAGGGCATGAGAAAAAATGTGCCATGAGGATGGCCGAACTGGCCTGGCGAAGGCGAGAGAGGGCAGCATAGACTTTAGCCCGGCATAATCCAATTTCTTGGATTCCTTGTCAGGAGGTTTGTCCACATCCCTGGCATTCCCGGCTACATGAGCGCTGTCGGTAACCAACCCTCGGCGAGGGTGTTCCAAAACCAGACAGGGAACCGGTAGGGACCGCATACTTCCTAGCCAACCTGGCGAGGCGCAGGAGCAGGAAGCAGGATGCTGCCAAAGTTCAAGGCGGACCACTGGCTTGACCACGGAAGGCCTCAGTAGGAGAATCCGGTCCAGAATCTCCGTGAGGATACCTGGCCCATTTAGAAATGGGTTGAGCTTCATCCTGCTGGACTCCGAGATGAGTCGAAGCAACCCTAAGAAGGACGAAGGGCTATCGTCCATTGACTGCCCTCCGAGGACTCCAAGTCCATGCACTTGGAGAGAGGGAGGAACCATCATCGGACTCAGAAGAGTCCTCAAGAGCTGCCTGGGCCTGAGCCACCTCCACCTGCTGAGGTTTATCGGAGTGAGTGTGACAGACAGCCTGAGGGGCAAACCCAAGGCCGACCGAGAATTTTTGGTCGAGACCCCAACTAATGGCTGTGGAGGCGGAGGTTCCACCAGAATCAGTGGGGCAGCTGGAATTGGCTGAACAACCGGCCTGAGAACAGGCTCCTTGACTACAACGAGGGGTTGTTTCGGCTGCTCCGGTGACAGCCACTTAATGGCCGGGGAAGACGACTGGGTCGGCTTATTCCCAGTCAAAGGAGCTGTTGCCATGAGTTCCTCATACTTCCGAGCCGCAACTTACTGCGAAGCCTCCCATCGTCAAGGAAGAGGAAGAGCAGTGGCGCCCGCTTGCCGCGGTGCCGAGACCGAGACACGCCTATGGTGGCGGGATCGGTTGGACACGAGGATGTCGAGACCAAGACCGAGAGTCTCGACTGGGCGAGAAGCGAGAAGAAGTTCGGAAATCGGCACTCTCCCTGGCTCGGACGATCCCACCGAAGGCTCCAGAACTGGAGGCACAAACGAGCCGATGGGATCCTCAACTCCCACCGGGGGAACCGGGGAGAGGGGATTCTCAGCTTCTCCAGCAGACAACCCGTCTAACTGGTCAAGAAAAATCTCGACCGCGTCGGCGGGAGTCTCGGTCAACTGGCCTGATGGGGACACCATGAAGCCAGTGGCCGAAGCTGAGGGGTCGACCGAAGTCGACTGTGGACAAGGGGAAGGGGATCTTTCCCGCTCCCAAGAGCGTCAATGGAGAGACTTACTTTTGCTCTTTTTGGACCTGGAAAAAGGTCCCGAAAAAGTTGGACTCTCACCTTTCGTCAAAAGGGTCAGACAAAGCTCCTTAAAAGAAGCCGAGTACGAGGCACCGAGAGAGAGTGGGACAAATGCCGCAGCCGAGGTAGAAGTGGCCCGCGCCGCCTCCTCTTCGAGGGCGATCATCTGCTCGAGCTGATCCGCCAAGCCCGCTGCCACAGACACCGCCAATCAGGCCTCTTTAGATTTCACGGTGGAATTCTTTTCTCCCGGGTGCCCCCAGTTATGTCGGGCAACCACGGTCTTCAGGGCGTGGGCGAAAGGAAAAGCACAAGTCGCAGGCCTGCGGAGTCGTGCTCAAGGCCCAGGCAGTAGACGCATCGTGGAGTGCGGATCCGTCCCTAGACATCTTCTGCCCACAAGGGCACCTCGAAAACCGGAGTCGACGTGTCCATCAGCCGCAGGAGAAGAAGACCAAGTCTTTTTAGCAAAAAACTTTTGATTTCGAACTTCGAAGAATTAGGAACCAGTCTTAATCGCAGAGCGTTAAGGAGGGAACCTGAGCTTCCAAGCGGTAAGAAAGATCTGGCGTCATGGGGCGGAGCCGAGAGTTTTACCACCTGGGTGGGTTGGAGGAGCCAGCTTGAAGACCTTCCGGCAAGATTTAAAGCGGCAAGGAACCTGCCAATAAGTGTGGATGAACAACATATCCATGTCCCTAGAACATATTTTTTCCAAATAATCATTTATTTAAAAAAGGTTTCACTTCAATTCTGCCATTCAAACCTTTTCTTTCCATCGCTTTAAAGGCAAAACTCCAACACTGTTCCCTTTTCAACAATAACTTGTCATAGTCACCCCCTCTCCTGGACATAACTGGTTTCTCAATGCCCAAGTATGTAAAGATATGATTTTTCCTATATCTAGTTTTAAACACATGCATTACCAAAGAGTTTGTGAGATCTTCTCCTTCTATTGCTCTCTCATGCTCACCTATTCTTAACGTAAACATACGTTTTGTTTTTCCAACATAGAAACAGCCACACTTATGAGTTGCTGAACATACTAATCCTTTAGTGCTACATGTAATGAAGCCTCTAACAGGTGTATTTCTACCATTCAAAGGATGACTATAATATTTTGTGGTCACTAACCGAGAACAAAATTTACAATTGCCACATTTATAATTGCCATCATCTCTCTTTGACAGCCACATCCTCGGGGCATCCTTAATGGGTTGTAGGGAGTGTACTATTTTGCTCTTATTAGTTTTTCCTTTCCTATACAACATTTTGGGCCCCATTTCATCAATGTTTTTTAGGCCTGGATCTTGTTTGGCTATATACCAATATATTTTAATGATTTCTGCAATCTGTCTGGATTGCGGGTTGTATGTGCTGACAAAAGCAAGCTGTGGGTCCACTTTGTTTCTTTATTTATTGCAAAAAAAGACTTTAAGCTCATATTTCAACCAAGTTTGTTAAGGTCGATCACTGTGTCAAACAAATTAAAAGTCTTGGTTGGCTTAAAAGACAGTCCTTTATTAAGAACTTTAAGTTCCAATTCACTTAAGGTATAGCTGGAGATATGCACTATGTTTACCACCGACTCCTGCAGTTCCAAGTGGAAGTTTGAACTCCAGTACAGACTCAGGTGAGATTGTGAACTATAAAAAAGTGAAACTTTTAAAACACAATTGGATTTTTGTCCCCCTATGTCTTCAGCCTTATTGGTTTTTCTTAAAAGCTGTGAGAATGATCTAGAGACATTAGCTGCTACTTTTGAGAAAGATTTTTTTCATAATTTAAGTAAACAGGAGGAAATGGCCCTTAAAGGGTTGGGATAAAATTTAGAAATTACAATTAAACAAGCAGACAAAGGTGGAGCAATTGTAATTATCGACACTGTTAAATATGAAGCCGAGATATTGCGACAACTAGGAGAAACAGATTTTTATATGAAACTCAGCCATGACCATATTCTTGAATATAAAAAGTAATAGATAGTTGCTTACATTTGATTAGGGAAAGGAATTGGGTTCCACTAAATATGATTAATTTTTTAATTGTAGAACATCCTGTGTGGCCCACTTTTTACTGTCTCCCTAAAATTCATAAGAACCTACAAGACCCCCCTGGCAGGCCAATTGTGTCAGGAAATAATTCTCTAACTGAACCTCTCGCTAAATATGTTGATTTTTTTCTGACTGATTTAGAGAATCTGGTGCCTTCATATGTTAAAGATACTGGGGCTAGTCTTAGAATATTAGAAGAAATAGCAATTGAAGATGATTGGTATTTGGTTACTCTGGATGTTACTTCATTGTATACCAATATTCCACATAAAGAAGGGTTGGAGGCACTAGAGTTTTTTCTAAATACTAGAGGGAATTTAGAACCAGCTGCAGAAGTTCTTATACAACTGTCTGAATTTGTATTACATATAATACTTTCTTCTTTGGAAAATAATTTTTTTTGCAGAAAAAAGGAACAGCAATGGGGGGCTAGTTTTGCCCCCAATTATGCTAATCTGTATATGACTAAGTGGGAACAGAAGATAATACGTTCTGAGAAGAAAGTATATTTACAGAAGTTGGACTTATGGAAATGCTTTATTGATGACATTTTGATTATTTGAAAAGGCACATTAGAGGAATTAACCTGTTTCATCCAGTATCTGGAGGGTAATAATTCAAATCTTTGGTTCAGTATGTCTGTTGATTTGAAGGAAATAACATTTCTAGATCTGGTGATAAAAAAGGATGGGTCAGGGGACTTATAACTGATTTGTATTGAAAACCACTGATGGTAATACCATATTATTGGATAGTAGTAACCATCCAAAACATGTCATTAAGGTTATTCCTAAAGGGCAATACATTCGGACAAAAATAAATTGTGGAGATCCACAGAAAAGTATAACATGAGAGCAAGTGAACTCACTTCACAGTTAAGTGAAAGAGGGTATTCCCAAAAACTTCTATATGAAATGTGAAGTGAGGTGGATGAGATCCCTAGAGAATCTTTATTAGAAGAAAAAGAAGAAAAAAGAAACAAAGTGGACCCACAGCTTGCTTTTGTCAGCACATACAACCCACAATTCAGACAGATTGCAGAAATCATTAAGAAACATTGGTATATAGCCAAACAAGATCCAGGCCTAAAAAACATTGATGAAATGGGGCCCAAAATGGTGTATAGGAAAGGAAAAACTAATAAGGACAAAAAAGTACACTTCCTACAACCCATTAAGGATACCTCGAGGATGTTGCTCCCAAAGAGAGATGATGGCAATTATAAATGTGGCAATTGTAAATTTTGTTCTAAGTTAGTGACCAGAAAATGTTATAGTCATCCTTTGAATGGTAGAAATACACCTGTTAGAGGCTTCATTACATGCAGCACTAAATCATTAGTATATTTAGCAACTTGTAAGTGTGGCTGTTTTTATGTTGGAAAAACAAAATGTATGTTTATATTAAGAATAGATGAACATGAGAGAGCGATAGAAGGGGAAGATCTCACAAACTCTTTGGCAATGCATGTGTTTAAAACTAGAGATAGGAGAAATCATATCTTACATACCTGGGCATTGAGAAACCAGTTATGTCCAGGAGAGGGGGTGACTATGACAATTTATTGTTGAAAAGGGAACAGTATTGGATTTTTGCCTTTAAAGCGATGGAAGGAAAAGGTTTGAATAGCTGAATTGAAGTGAAATCTTTTTAAAGAAATGATTATTTGGAAAAAAAATTGTTTTGTTGTTGTGATTGATGTTTAATTTTTCTATCTGTTTTCTTTCTTTTTGCAGAACTGATTTGCACCAGCATCCCTCTGTGCTGTTCTGAGTTTATCAAAAACTATGTGCAAATTTCTTTTTCTCTCTTTCATTACCTTGGTCAGGTTTGCATTTTTAATTGTTTATAGAGATAAATTATATTATACATGATAAATATTAAGCAACAATATTTGGTAATATTTACCATGATTACTATTTATAGGACTGGAGAGAATGAGTTACCAGTAAATAATCTGTAATAATGGATATATCTTGTAAAATATGAACCCTATGAAAAAATATAGATGACAGCTGTTGTGGTTAGTTTATACATGTATTTTTAACAGTATTTGTCTGATAATGAGTGATCGTTTTACACCTGACCATGTTGTGACACTTTTTAGGTGATATCTTGGTGCACTCATATCTTAATTAAGCGTGTGTCTCTTTAAACTTTTTCTATATTTAAGTATTGGCTTACCTTTCTCATTTCACCTTTGAGAAAGCTCTGATTGGGTGAAACACGTCAGATGATCAGGAAGTAAAAGTTAAGCCGTGGGGAGCGGTGTATGTGTATTTCAAACTGTGGATTTTATGAATTATATGGCTCTGGTGATCTTCTTTAACAAAGGAATTTGGATATAAGAAACCTGAGCTGGTGAGTTTTACTCTGAAACAGAGTTTTTTACTCTTGGTTGGCATATGCTGTAGCCTTCAGCAAAGGTCCAGGTCTTTCAGTGTTTTTCATGTTTTGTATGTAGCAGTGCTTCCAATGAGATACGTGGCAGAGCATTTCCTCACAGTTTGCTGTCTTGTGCAACTAGGCACAACACCTTCCATAATAGCTATAAAATATTTTCAAGAACATGTTTTCACAAACAAAGTTACGTTCAGATAAATAATTACTTACTAAGAAGCAATCACATGGGAGTCCAGAGTGGGATTTTATTAATTTATGAATTTCAGATTTGAACATCTACTTATCATCTCTGATTGTACCCCTGTGACATCACAGACACAAGGCAAGTTGTTTAGTACTACTTAGCATTGCACATTAAGCACACAAATATGAAAAGTGAACAACTAAATGTACATGCTGCACAGTCCCACATGTAAGGACATTCTTTAATAACAAACAATTTTTGCCTCAAATATTGGACACTCCCATAAGCAAAGGCATCCACATGAATTCCATAGTGTTCCACAATCCACTTTTTATCAGTTGTGAATTAAAGCTACACAATCTGTTAGCAACACACACCCACCCCAATAGTGCACCCATGCCTTTGGGAGCATCACCTACGTTACTCAACTGGTTTTCAACATGTAGAATGATTATGAGTAACCCAGCTCACTATCGCAGTTTCCATTCTGGTTGTGTTCTTGTGCCCCATTTTGTGATGCAGAAAATATCATTGAACATGGGACATTGAAGTAAATGGGTAGGGATGGCTGCTTTGTGGCACTGTATGGTGGTCATGGTTGGTCAGAAGTTGGAACACATATAGTTCATTTGCTGAGCACTGCTGTTCATGTTCCAAGCATATGACTACCCTGCACTCATTGCAATCTATCCTTTGACATTCTGCATCATTTTGATACTCCATGCGATGATGCTCAGTGTTGAAAAATCTTTCTTCAGACTGGTTCATGTATTCAAGGAAATGTTCCGCTATTGCTGAAATGGCTGCATGAGCATGGTGTTTTTTTTTCTTTCTCCATAACACTGGTATCTGACTACCAAGCTGTAACCTGCTGGTTTGGATCCAAGAAGCATGTTTGGCAGCTCAGCAGTGGTTGTTTGTCATCATGATCCATTGCTCAGACCTAGTGCTGCTGTATCTATTTTCTCTTCAACATCTGCCACTTGACCTGTGTCACCCTCATCTTAATTTTCTTCAATTTCTGTGCTGTCATTTGCAATGTCCATCACACCCATGGGTTGCATTGCAGCGTGTGAGCCCCTGATGGCATCCAGTTCCAGAATAAACAATGCTATATCTGACCAGATGCACTCCTGTTGTTGTCTCTGCAACAAATGTAACAATGCTTTAGTCCTTCAATGTGTGTATGATACTGGGTCTCCATACAGTCATACCCTATATCAAGCAGTTTCTGAGAATGTCCATATATATGCAGATGTTCTTTGATTGACTATTCAAAGCTAACTGAACATTCTGATCACCCCATATGGCTAACAAGGCTCTGGTCTCATCATTGCTCCAGTTGCAATTTCTGAGTTCAATCTCCGTGTCTAGAAAAGTTTAAACATAAGCATATCAGAAAAATATATCAAATATAACATTAGTTGATCACCAGAATTCCATGGACAAGATCCATTGTGCAACAATCACTGCCATTTAGATGCCTATGGCCTGACCTTTTTTTATTAATTACACAATGTCTGTGATGTTTTGAGACTGACCCAGTTTATTTTCTGCCACAGAACACCAGCTTGGATGACTCTGTGGTATGCAAGTGCATGCAGAACATGTATGATGTTCCCAGAACTGTCAATGTCCTATCTCTCCAGCTTCAGCTTGGCTATCAACACCTTTGGTCAAATAGGTGGTAGAAGTGTAGCAGATGCAGATACACTCCAGCCTGGGAGGGGAAGCATCCTGTGTGCTGCTTTTCTCACCTTGTCTCAGCCAGTCCTCAACAACTGAAGCTCACTCATGAACTTGCATCACTAGCGTAGCAACTGGTTCTATTATCACTGGGTTAATGTGTTACTTCAGCTACACTACTTCACTACCTATGGGTGATTGACATGCTTGTCTTACATATGTAAGTGTGTTCAATCATGTCCTAACCATATTTGCACACGCTGTAATCTATTTTGACTATATCAAGACCAAAGGTACCTGGGGTGAACCTTGGGTGACTCACAGGCAACCAGCTGAGGTTTGAGAATCTAGGGGGTGTAGCCTTGGACCCAGATTCAGGAACAGACTAGGCTTGTCAGAGGACTGGATTGGAAAAATGGGTTGTGAGTCTCAGGAATGCTCTCTACAGTGGGGGAGGGAGGCAGTGAAGGAGAGACCTGGTCTCCACTGCAATAATGACACCTGAGTGACCACAGTAGGAGATCCAAGCTGAAGCAAAGTCTGTGAAGTCAGAGGACCCAGCCATGGGTTGAGCATCTCAGATATGCTGTCCACCTCTGGGAAGGGATGGAACTGGTCTTCACCACAGTAATGCCACCTGGGTGACCACAGGTGGAGGTCCAAGCAGGAGTAAAGGGTATGGATTCTGTAGTACCCAGCTGGCAGTGCAGCATCCTTGGGGGAGTTACAGACACTTATCTGGGGTGGGTCACAACCTGGACCTGGATTCAGGAACAAGCCAGGATCATGAGACGACCAGACAGGAAGATTGGTTGAGCATCTCAGGGATGGTTTCCACCACGGAGGTGAGGGAAGTAGGAACCTGATCTCTGCCACAGTAACACCACCTGGATGACCACAGGATAGGTCCAAGCAGGAGCAAAGACTATGATGTCACAGACATCCAGTGTGGGAGGTGTGCAACCTTGGAACTAGATTAAGGAAGAAGCCAGGATCATTAGACGACTGGACAGAGGTGGGTTAAGCATCTTAGGAATGCTCTCCACTGGGGGGGATGGAGGGAGGGAGGAGGGAGGAACCTGGTCTCTGCTGCAGTAACACCAATTTGGTGACCACATGAAGTGGTCCAAGCTGGAACAAAGGCTCTGGACTCATAACCACTCAGCTGAGAGTTGGGGGACAACATTGGATGTGTCACAGGAACCCAGCTGAATTGAGGGGGCACAACCTACTACTAATAATGCATATGGACCACTGATGATGCAGACAATTGGAATTAGTTCTTTTTTGTGACTATGTAAAAAGTGCAAATTTCTTCAAAACCAATGCCTTAAACCTTGCTATAGCCTGTTTTCAGTAAAGCAATAAATCCATGAGTTGTTTTGTTGCTTTTTCACATAACAGCTGCAGACAATCCCCTCTGGTACATTAAGGCAATCATATGCACCTAGCTGGGAGGCACTAACAGGCAAATAAATATGTAACACCCCCCAAAAAACAGAATACTACACACAAAGATTATTTTTGCAGTTACTGTAATCTTTTTATTGTTTTCAACACACACAAAAACATAATACAGAATTTATATCTTAATAGCAACATGGTAGAGGTTGTGGGTTACTGTACATATACAACCTGATTCTTTGGTTATGCATTTATTAATATCAGCGAGAACTCACCTCATCATGTTACTTGTAACTGTGAAGGGTGGACCATCAAAGCTTCATGGTTCCACTCAACCTTCTTGGTTCTTATTCTACATTGGTGGTGTCAAGGCAGCCCTCACCCTATTCATACATAAAGAAGACACACAGAATCAATATTCTTCACACATAACATTAACTATATACAAACAGATTATGTTTAGTTTCTGTATTGGGCTATCTTGGTTTCACTGTCAAGACATAGATCATTTTTAAGATGATTCATACCTCAGGTGGTTATAGATGCAGCAGAGAAAGGATTAGATTGAGCAGGCAGGCAACACTGGCTGGTGCGATATATTTTTCCTCTTGATGTGCTGTGTAGCAATTAGAAGCAGGCAGGAAAATGCAGGTTTTGAACCTGGGCAAAACTGATGACTGAAGCTCCACATTATCTGACTAAAATAACATTGCAAATTAGGAAATTAACTCAATCATTCCATTCATGATTGTAAAGTCGAGGAGAAGGACACTGATCTGAACTGTGTGGTTAAACAATAAAAGGTAAGCGAAGTCAAGGCATGTTTAGGATTTACTGTGAAAAACTGATAGGCAGTTGTCCAACAGTCAAAATCCCAATGCTGCAAGTCCAACAGAGAAAATCCTGACAGTGGCGTCAGATGTGTTTTTCATGTTTCCACAGGCTACGCCCCCTGCATCACCCTTAATTATTATAACAGACTCCAGAGTGGGCAAAATCCCACTGTCAGGATTTTCAGTGTCAGGCTTGTGGTGTTGGGATTTCAAGTGTCAGTCAACCAAGTTTAAGTCTTTCAAAATACTCCCCAAGTTTATTTCTCTGGTACCCAATCTCGGAGGCTCTGGGCACCTCACATAAAAGCAAAACAAAAAGGGAAATACAAATAGAATAAAACACACCCAAAATTTTCAAACTCATGTTAAAATCAGTAAGCACAGTCTTAAAATATCACTAGGTGCAACATATCTGACCAATATGGAAAGGCCAAACAAAAGAGGCAAGTCTTTAGACCCCTTTTCAAATTCTCCACCATTGGGGCCTCCTTGACAGATGGCAAACATCTTCCAGAGGGCTGGACCAGCAACTTTGTAGGCTTGGTGATAAGACATTTTTAACCTGTCCCTCAAAACTTCCAGGAGGCCCCTGGTGGAGGAGTGGAGGGAGTGGACTGAGGCAGCAGGTGTCAGTAGATCAGCCAGATAGCCAAGGCCCAGTATGTATATGGCCTTATAAATAAGCAGGCCCATTTTGAAGATGATCCTCCACCTGACAGGCAGCCAGTGCAGAACTGGCAGGACTGGGGTCATATGACTAGACCATGGTAGGCCCATCATCAACCTGGTCACTGCGTTCTGCACCAGGTGCAGCCAGCGGAGGGTCCCCCCACTGACCCCGAAGTACAGAGGGTCACAGTATTCAAGCCTAGATGTAACAAAAACATGAATCAGTGATGACAGATCCTCAGGTGGAACTAGAGATTTAATCTTGGTAACATTCCTTAACTGGAAGAAACGACTTTGGATGACAGATGGCACCTAAGCATCAAGAGTCAATCTGTCATCCAGGGTGATAACAAGATTCTTCCCTGTAGGGGAAGCCATCTATGGAACTGTCCCTAGGATAAATCCTGAGCCAGATCCAGAGCACTCCCATCACACTCGTGACCCGGCTCAATCACTAGTACCTCTGTCTTATCTGGGGTTCAGTTCAACCAGTTGGAGGACATACAGTTATTGATCTCTGACAGCCAGTTGTTAAGCACTTCCATGGCATGATTTATTCCATGGGAAAAGGACATATACAGCTGGGTATCATCTGCATAGCATTGGAAACTCAATCTGTAACACCTAATGAGCTCACCCAGGGGTGGCGTGTACACCACAAATAAAATTTATGACAAGATCGAGCCCTGAGGCACTGCACAGGGCAGGGTCTTCAGGGAGGATGGGAAATTCCCCATCACCATCTGTTGCATCCTGCCCGAGAGGTAGGACTCACCCCAGTTAATGGCGGTACTGGTGAGTTCACAATATTCTCTAAGGTGATCCAGTAGCACAATGTGATTCATGGTGCCAACGGCTGAGGAGAAATCTCAGAAAACAATAATTGACCTGTCTCCTCTATCTCTTGACCTGAGGACATCATTTTGCACCCTAACCAATGTAGCTTCACTGCTGTGCCTTACCCTGAAACTGACTGGAAAGGCTCATTGATGTCAAAGGTCATAAGGTGCTCCTCAAGCTGCTGGGCTGCTACTTTCTCGGCAACTTATCCTAAGAATGGAAGGTTGGAAACTGGTCGATTATTTGCCAGATCATTAGGGTCTAGTGATGGCAGTTATCCCTTTAAATTACCAACTTCCTGCTTAGGTTGCTGGGTGGTGCATGGGAAGTGATGTTACTGGTCATCATGACAAGCATGACAAGCATCTCTCCTCCCTGTCACCCCCACGCCTCCTCATCATCATCCTTTTGGAAACACAGTAGAAATACTGGAGTTGAAAAATATAGTCCAGCAGCAGTGCACAGCAGTAGAGCGTGAATGCTGGTTGGCAGCATTGCAGAGTAAGCAGCATTTACTATGCAGTTGCTATGCAGATGACAGTGATGCAGATACAGTACATGTGGTATAAATGTTCTGTTTGCGCAAGCTGTGCCTGTGAGATTTTCAGATCACAGCAGTCTGTAGAATAAAATGTGCTAATTAACTCTGGCTGGGACTTTATTTACACTTGCATTCCTGACTGAAAAGGCTGTGGGCAGTTTCATAGAGCACTTGTGTACATCCAGGCAGATAGACAGTTCAGTTCACAAATGGCATTAAAGAAATCTAAACAAAAATGTTGGTGGCTAGCAACATGCAAAAATGGTTACATGTTGGTATTCAAATCAAGACAGGCACATACTATGCCAGTGGCTGAAAAGTTGGAGCAGTTATTTCCACCATCCTCGCTGGCTGAAATGACTAACACACACAGATACTCCAGTATACTTGCAATATGCTTGCTTGAACTGCTAAGCAAGCAAACACAAAAATGAAAGAAGTGTTTTCTGTGATTGGCCAGTAGCAGTACAATCACCCAATTTATATGGGAGTATTGTGTTATGGATAATAGCATGGTACACATGCAGTGATGTAATTCTCATGCAACAGCACTGAAATTCACCATGTATCAGTTGCACCACTAACAGTTGTATAGGGAAAATCTTATAGTGGCAGTTTATAAAAAGAAAAACAGCAATTTGCAGGTTTTCTTGTGCTCAGCCAGTATTAAAAACAAAATCTAGCAAGAATCAATATGGCTGCAAAATAATGGTATTGTGGGCAGTGAGATAAGTGTAAACTAGGAATTTTTGCACTAACCACTGAGCCACCTAACTGCACATTCTACTTGTTGTGATACATACACACTGACTAATACATAGAAACAAGAAACAAATATTTGTTGGCAGAAAATGACCCCTTGGCTCATCCAGTCTGCCAACCCCCCAATCTAGTTCATCTTACTTCCACTGTCCCATACCTTTCCCCTTTTATTTAACTAAATGTAAATGTCCCAGATCCTTTTGAATTTGTCCACTGAATCTACCCCCACCACCCATTCTGGCAGCCTAGTCCATGGACCCATAACCCTCTCTGTGAAGAACTGCCCCCTTACATCTCCTCTAACTGTCCCCCTCCCACTTGAAAGTATGTCCCCTGGTGAATTTGTTCTCACTCATCCTGAAAATGCTACCATCCCTCACTCTGTTTATTCCTTTAGATATTTGAAGGTTTCTACCATATTCCCCTTTCCCTCCTCATCTCCAGTGTGTACAAGTTAAGTTCCTCCAGCGGTTACTTGTATGACCTTCTGTGTAGCCCTTGAACCATCTTGGTTGCTCTCCTCTGAACCCTTTCCATCCTGTTGCTGTCACCTTGTAAGTGTGACCTCCATAGCTGGACCCCATATTCTAGCTATGGTCAGACCATAGTTTTGTATAGTGGCATGATCACCTCCTTTTTTCTGCTTGTAAAGCCCATTGATATGCATGAAAGGTTCTTCCCTCCCCCCGAGCCAGTATCTTGTCCTTGGATTTTTATGTCTTATGTGCATAATTTTACTTTTTTTTGTATTGAATTGTAGTTGCCACTTCCTGGACCCCTCCTCCAGCCTGGCCAGATCCTCCCTCAATTTTTACACACACACCAGTGTTTCCACCCTGTTAAAGACCGTCATGTCATCTGCAAACAAAATGAGCCCTCTGAAATGCCCCCAATGTATATGTTACATGAAAATATAGAAAGATAGACTTTGATGGCAGATAAGGCCCACTTGGCCCACCTAGTCTGCCCATAAACAGTCTACTGTTAAACAGGATGGGTCCCATCGTGGACCCCTTGGGAATCCCATTCATCACCCCTGCTTCCTTTGAGTACACCCCATTTACTGCCACCTTCTGAGTTCTCCTCCCAGCCAATTCTCCACCCAGTCTGTTAGTTTGCTCCCCATCCCTAAGCTACCAAACTTGCTTATTAGCCTCCTGTGGGGCATGGTGTCAAAGGCCTTCCTAAAGTCCAGATAGGACATGTCCACTGTCCCCCGATCACATATCTCCATTACTTCCTCAAAGAATTCATTCAGGTTGGTCTGACATGACCTTTCACCCATGAACCCATGCTGATTGTCATCTATCAGGCCCTCCTCTAGATATTGTACCAGCCTTTCCTTTATAAGTGCTTCCATCAGTTTTCCCACCACAGAGGTAAGGCTAACCAGGTGGTAGTTACCCAGTTCATCCTTTCCTGCCTTCTTGTGTTAAGGCACCATATCAGCCCTTCTCCAAACTCCTGGGACTCTCCCCTTGCCTAGAGACAGATTAAATAACCTTGTGAGTGGTGCCATCAGTTCCTCCTTTATCTCCTTTAGTACCATGGGGTGGATTGCATCAGGGACCATTGCTTTGTCCATCTGCCATTTTCCTAATTCCGCCAATGCCATACCCTCTGTGAAGAGGCGTGTGTCCATCTTCCTGCTCACCCTTCCCCTGCTTTTTAGTTATAGCCCTTCTCTTCCTCATCAACTGTGAAGACTGAGATGAAGTAGTCATTCAGCAGATTTGGTTTTTTCCTCCTCCTCATCTATCTGAGCTCTCCCCCTGAGTCTAATAATCCCCTGCCTGCTTCTCCTTTTGTCACTCACACACCTAAAAAATGTCTTGTCTCCCCTGTTGGCCACCCTAGCAATTTTCTCCTCCGTATCCACCTGGGCCCTCCTGACTATTTTCCTGGCCTCACTAAGCTTCTCCCTATCAACTTCTTTGTCTGCACTTATATGCATAATTATTCCAGTATAACACAGCAGTGCACTGTATACACAAATTTTTACAGAGTAAAAAAAGACATTGAGGGACTGTTTTCTTCTTTTCAGGCTCTGATGGATATCAAAGGGTGGAGGGTTGCCTCTAGATACCTCATTTAAATCAGCAATGACATGTATAAGGCTGAAACTTATCTAGATAGCAGAGGAATTTAGACTAGCAGTTTTTGCACTAACCACTGAGACACCTATCTGCACTTTCTAATTGTTGTGATACACACACAGACTAACACATGCACACATATATGCATATATAGTCCAGTATAACATAGCAGTGCACTGTCTACACACACAGAGCATCACCACACACACACACACACACAAACACACACACTAACACACATACACTGCCATATATGACAATTATTTACATAAACATATAACCCTAATGTTTACTGCATTTAGGATAAGCACTGTGTTTTGCAGTAACTCAGTGTACTAATGGAAAGGAAAGGAAAGTAAAGGGAAGGGAAGGGAAGGAAAAGGAAAGGAAAGGAAAGGAAAGGAAAGGAAAGGAAAGGAAAGGAAAGGAAAGGAAAGGGGAAATTGTTTATCCAGGAAAGGCCCACTAAGCTGAAGCTTGTTTACAGGTGTGATCTGGGAGCACAAGGAAGTTAAGTGACTTGCTCAGGGTCATATAGTATGCAAGTGGGGGCTGTGGGTTTCTACAGCATGACTGGGTAACTAAGGTAGAGGGAGGTGCAGTGGATATGGCATATCTTGACTTCAGAAAGGTCTTCAACACCATCCCCCATAGAAGGCAGATGAACAAACTGTTCAGCTTAGGGATGGATCCTAAAATAGTTCTGTGGGTGGAGAACTGGCTGAATGGCAGGAGTCAGAGGGTGTGGTAAATGGGGAGTACTCTGGATAGGAAGAGGTGATGAACAGGTGCTGCAGCATTTGGTGTTGGGGCCAGTCCTCTTCAATGTCTTTATTGGGGATATTGCAGTGGAACAACACAAAAGTATGCAATAGGGTGGACATGGCACTGGGTGTTGAAAGAATGAGGGAAGACTTTAAAAAAATGGAGAAATGGTCTAAAGAATGGCAGGTGGGATTCAGTGCAAAGAAGTGCAGGATCATGCACATAGGGCAGAAAACCCCTGGGACAAAGTACAAGCGTGGCAGGGAGGTAGTGACAGTCACAAAGCAGGAAAGAAATCTAGGATTTATCATCTCAGAGGATTTAAGAGCAACTAAGCCATGAGATAAGGGGTCTGGAAAGGCATGCCAGATGCCTGACTGCACAGGGAGGGTTATCAAGAGTAGAACGAAGAAGGTCATCATGCCTCTGTATAAGAAACTCATGAGACAGTACCTGGAATACAGCATCCAGTTCTGGAGGCCCCACCTGAGAAAGGACATAGACAGGGTGGAAGCAGTGCAGTGGAGGGCAACTAAAA